>CM068726.1:24383392-25008392 GCA_035079005.1 Fraxinus americana | reverse complement strand
CGCGCTTTTGTGAGATTGGTCAAAGCAGAGGTGATGATATCATTCTATCGAATCAATGAGCTCAACAAGCTCAAGAATGGATGGAACCAAGCTGTTTCCAGAAACGAGGTGAAACTGTATTTGCTGATTAAGGACTTTTCTTAGGGATGTTTTTGTAGGCCACCTATGATTAGGAAATCGATATCAACAAAATAAAATTAAAAAAAAAAGAAGGAAAGATGAATTTATTTTTAATAAGACGACTACTACTACTATGATTGATTCAGTATAGTTTTTGATTGTGTGACCCACCCTACTACTACTATTATTATTATTATTATTATTCCATGAGAATATTATTTTGAGCCGCAGAGACAGCTCACAAATTAATATCGGACATGTTCTCAACTAAACAATAATTTATAATCATAAATTGACAAGAGAATCTCAAAAAGAACATAGAAATTTAACTTAAAATAATTATGTGATGGACCCCACTCATTATAGACATGACATGTGATGGTTAACTTCTAAAGAAAATTACGTAAACGTTTTCTCAAATTATTGGTTACATTTCATTATTTTAAGGAAGTTGTGTTTTTCTTCTTTTTCTCAACAACTGATTTCATTTCAATAATATTCTAGTCAAAAGTGAAAGGATGAAAAAGTTGATTTAAAATTGTAAAATACTTTACCATTCGTGTTACTTAGCCCCTGTTTGGCACCCATTTTTTTCTCATTCTCATTCTCATTCTTTTTCTCTTTCTTCATTTCAACCACACATTCTATCAATAAAATAATATTACACATAAACCTAAAAATTCTCCTTACTTTTTAACCACACATTCTTCCATCAATCATTATTCAAAAACTCATTTTTCTACTAAAATGGGTATCAAACACCCCCTTAACAGGCTATTCGTACATGCATAATTGAAAATGGAGATCTAAAAGACTTTATAATAGGAGTGGGGTTTAGATTTGTTCGGATTCTGCGAATTGATTATAGACTAAAAATGAGAAAAAACAAATCTATTTTTAATAAAATTAGATTTAATTATTCAATAAGTCGAGTCAAGTTCTCAATTATTTTGTCCACCCAACTTTCCACCTACCAATTTAGCACTTTAGTTTATTCCATGGGAATATTACTTTATTAAAGTTGGGCATGACCTTAACCTAAACAATAACCTTAAATAAGAGAATCTCTCAAAGAGTAAAGAATATAGGGATGTAAATTTGTCTCATCGATTTGAAAGGCCCGTGGCTCGGCCTGGAAAAAGCCTGAACCAACCTGACTAGCGGCTTGGAAGAACCAAATCGAGGCTCGGGTTGAGCCCCATTTTGTGGCATCGACTCGAGCCCGAGCTAGAGCGGGTCATTTTCGGTTCGTAACTAATCGAGAATTATATTTAAAAATTGAATAAAAAGATAGCATTACTACCTTGTGCAGACAGCTACATAGCTGCCTATTAAGGCAGCAACGTGAAGCAGCTACATGTGATGCTGCCTGGTAGCCTCTGCCTTACTATGCTGCCTTAACAGGTAGCTACGTGTG
This sequence comes from Fraxinus americana, assembly GCA_035079005.1. Classification (NCBI taxonomy): domain Eukaryota; kingdom Viridiplantae; phylum Streptophyta; class Magnoliopsida; order Lamiales; family Oleaceae; genus Fraxinus; species Fraxinus americana. The sequence continues at coordinate 25,006,855 of CM068726.1, read as the reverse complement.
CTGCTTCTTGCTGGCCTGTTAAGGCAGCAGTAGTTGCTTTGACATGCATTCAAAATTTCAAATTTGAAAAACAAAAGAAAAAATTGTCATGAATATTTTTTTTAATAAAAAAGCAAGTCGGCTCACTGAGGCTCGGGTCCAACCTAGATTTTTTGCTGGAGCAAAAACTCGTCTCGGCTTGAGCCAAATAAAGTACGAAACATTTTTATTCGAGCCGAGATAGAGTTTCGGCTCAACTCAACTCGTTGACATCCTTAAAAGATTATTAACTTTTTAAACATAAATAATGAAATTATTTAGTGATGACCCTACTCAATTATAAGTCTTGTAACGTGTTAACTTCTAATATGACCAATCAATTTTCATTGAAAAGACTCTTTTCTTATATTCTTTAGAGTCACTTTCATAGTATGGGGGCCTCTTCTATAAAATGGACATGGACTTGCGTAAATTGAGAGGTGTGGGAAGAATTATGGGGAGGTTATTGGTTAATACAACAACTTGTTCAAAATGTCTTATTTCATTTTTTGGGTTCTTGTTCACCAATAGTTGTTGACATGTACCACGGTTGAGCTTGACTAGCCAGTAGACTACATTCGTCCAATTTTAATAAGTTTGTTTGACATGATCCGATCCGTGATTGACCTTTTCTAGCCTAGCTAGGGGTCCATCTCCCCCTTATTTATGCTTGGAGGCCAGCTCAATGGAATGTGAAACATGCCTTCACTTTGTGTTTTTCCTCACATTTTTATTTACATTTGTCAATTCCTCACTGACTAGAAAACTTTCTTGCTTGCATAGAAAATGTGAGGATAAGAAAGACATGTTACACATCCATTATGCAATAAGCCATTATAATACTACTAAATTAGATCAAATCTTAAAATTGAGATATAACGAAATAGGCATTTCTCTTGAATTATTGCTAATTTAAGAAATTAAATTCATGCCATTTTAGGTTCTTGATTCGTGCTTTATTTACACGTATAGCCTACCTTAACTCATAGTTAGACAATCTTCACGACTTCACGTATAAGTTGGCTCTGATAACAACTTAGTACTCAAACTTTTAGAAAATAGTAAGTTCTTCTTTAAGCGCTCAAGTTTTCAATCGTCTAATTTTTTATTAAATTGTCACGTAACCCTTATTAAAACACAGATCAATTTATATTTCTATACGGCATACGCTAGTCCAAACTATGAAGCAACACCTACTTTCATAATGTTGGACGTGCGAGAATAAGGTGATGATATAACAAAGTTGATAATTGATTAAGAAACTAAAATGTGGGAGCTGTGTTGGGAGAATTCTTGTGAGAATGAACCGTTGCTTTCTTTGTTGTCTTCCTTTCCTTTGTGATACTGCTACCACCACCATGATCCTTTGTGGGTTAGAAAGAGGACAACTAGAATTAGTGGTGGCACGACTCTGCCCGTCTACCCATGAGCTCGGCTCGTGCTAAAAGGTCAAGCTCATGAGCCGAGTCCATGAGCTCGTGTTTTTTTTTTTTTTACTTTTTCTTCACATTTTTTATGAGCCCACGAGCTCGTGTTTTTTTCAAAAAAAAAATTTTAATTATTTTTTACTTTTTCTAAACATTTTTTTACGAGCCCATGAGCTCTCGACTCGTGGGCACGACACACGAGCCGTTTGCAAGCTCGACGAGCCAACGCTAGCCCAACAAAACCTCGGCTCGTGCTCGTTCCGAAATGAGTTCGAACTGTCCATTGGTCGAGCTACCGAGCCGAGCCGACGAGCTACTCAACCGTTTTGCCACCCCTAAATGGAATGGGTGATAGAGGCAACCAAAGTGTTTGGAAGTTTTGGGTCGAGCTTATTTCGGTAGTGTTCGTTTGGTTGGTTCTTTCTAAGCCTGGATAAGATTTCTCGAGGGATTTTCACAACAAATGGTATCAAAAATATTGGTGTTGAGAAATCTGTGACTTTTGGAGGCAAAAGGATGAAAATCAAACCAGAATATCGGCATAAAACAGACTGAAAAATGAACAGTTTTGAAATCATTTTGCTCGGACCTATAAACGTGTTTTCCGACCAAACCACTTACCCGTTGGAGAAACGGAGACCACCTGTTGACTCGGCAAGCTCAAGTATACTAGGTTGGCTGATGCGTGACTAGCGACGGCGGCAGGAGAAGGCGACGCGTGGCGGCCACACATAGACACCGGCAAGGCGTATGATGGAGATTCCGACGATGTCGTCAAAAGACAGAATGTTGAAGACGATGTGATGGACCCTGTGATGTTGTCGAATTTCAGTTTCAAGCATTACAGTAAGATTTAGACGATTTTATCCTTAGACGTTCGGGTGTCAAATGTCGTTTAGTGTTGCTGGAAGCTTTACGGCAAATAGTGGCGGCCATAAAGTAGTGAATCCACATCTCTCATTGTTTACATACCTGCCGATATGGTTCTCTTGATATCGTGTTCTTTTCTCTTGTTATTGCAGTTACAGCTATCGTGTGAGATACTCATTTACTTTTCTCATTAGAAGTCACCGTGTGAGTGACATTAGGTTTGGAGTTACCGTGTAGGGTAACAATTGCTTGTTGCTAGACCTATGAATTATTTGTCTTTAATTCTTTGTGAATTTGTTGTCAATTGTTTCTTCACTATAGAATTGCATGTGACCTTAGAAAAGTTTTGTTTAACTGTTCTGTGTGAATTGTGTTTGCAGTTTCCTTGTGGTCGTTGTTGGTTGTATTTTTTTGGTAAAATGTGATTTTTCAATTCGACAAAACGAAAAGTTTTTTATAAATTTTTTTATGGCAAATATAGGTTTAAAACAAGTGCGAAAAGTAAGATATGTTTTAACTGCGATAATTTTTTGGACGTGTTGAAAGAGATTGTTCTAGGAAATATAATAGGAAGAAAGATAAAGAGTGAGGTGAGGCGAATGTTACCATTTGATCTACCGGTAGAGTTATGACTTGAGTGGGGTTTATTGAGAGTAAATCATGCTACTGCATGTGCATCTGTGTGTGATTCTTTCTGCTTGTTTGATTGCTTAATTTTGTTGTATAGTTATATATTATATCAATATATTTGATATGTGCATTTGCATGAATTTGAGGGCAATCTGATTACTTTGTGTGATGTGTTTACTTGCATAGTGGGTTGAGATATAATCATATTCCTTATGCTCTGTGGCTGCTAAAGGCGTTGGCCTTTTATTTATTTATTTTTTGATTATTTTTTCCTTTATTGTTTTGAACGGTTAAATAAACTCGTTAAATTAAAATAATAAATAATTATGGTTGTATTAGAATAAAATAAAAAGTGGTCATATATATTAAAATGATTATTAATGTTTATACGATAATTGAAAATAATATTAGAAACGAGAAACATTCATAAGACTTCACATTTGCTCGTCATTAAATATGAACAAGTATCAATCATTAAATATGTATTTGATTTGTGGGTGAGGGAATTGGGGAAGATTGAAGAAATAGATGGGTTTTATTGTTGATTTTCTTATTTTTAAAATTATAAAGTTCCCATTTTACATTTGCCTTATTTGGTCAAAATTATTAAAATTTTAATTTTTGAGGTCAACTAACGGTTTTTTGGGTCAAATTGACAGAAATCGTCAATCTTGACTTGAACTATGAATTTTTAAAAGGTTTTGTACCTATGGTTGCACAAATGAAAGATTTGGACAAAGTCTGCTACTAAGTGAAATATTTGGTATCGTGATTGCAATTTTTCCTTCCATAAATGAAGGGAAACCGTCAATCTTGACTTGAGCTGTGAATTTTTTATGGGTTTGGTACCTACGGTGGCACAAATGAAAGGTTTGGGTAAAGTCTGCTACTAAGTAAAAGGTTTGGTATCGTGACTGCAATTTTACCTTCCAAAAATGATGTTAAATAATAGATGAAGAGAAATTTTTTATTAAACTGTCACGTAACCCTTATTAAAACACAAATCAATTTATATTTCTATACGGCATACGCTAGTCCAAACTATGAAGCAACACCTACTTTTATAATGTTGGACGTGCGAGAATAAGGTGATGATATAACAAAGTTGATAATTGATTAAGAAACTAAAATGTGGCAGCTGTCTTGGGAGAATTCTTGTGAGAATGAACCATTGCTTTCTTTGTTGTCTTCATTTCCTTTGTGATACTGCTACCACCACCATGATCCTTTGTGAGTTAGAAAGAGGACAACTAGAATTAGTGGTGGCACGACTCTGCCCGTCTACCCATGAGCTCGGCTCGTGCTAAAAGGTCAAGCTCATGCGCCGAGTCCATGAGCTCGTGTTTTTTTTTTTAAATTTTTTTACTTTTTCTTCACATTTTTTACGAGCCCACGAGCTCGTGTTTTTTTCAAAAAAAAAAATTTAAAATTTTTTTTACTTTTTCTAAACATTTTTTTACGAGCCCATGAGCTCTCGACTCGTGGGCACGACACACGAGCCGTTCGCAAGCTCGACGAGCCGAGGCTCGCCCAACAAAACCTTGGCTTGTGCTCGTTCCGAAACGAGTTCGAACTGTCCATTGGTCGAGCTACCGAGCTGAGCCGACGAGCTACTCAACCGTTTTGCCACCCCTAAATGGAATGGGTGATAGAGGCAACCAAAGTGTTTGGAAGTTTTGGGTCGAGCTTATTTCGGTAGTGTTCGTTTGGTTGGTTCTTTCTAAGCCTGTATAAGATTTCTCGAGAGATTTTCACAACAAATGGTATCAAAAATATTGGTGTTGAGAAATCTGTGACTTTTGGAGGCTAAAGGATGAAAATCAAACCAGAATTTCGGCATAAAACAGACTGAAAAATGAACAGTTTTGAAATCATTTTGCTTGGAACTATAAACGTGTTTTCCGACCAAACCACTTACCCGTTGGAGAAACGGAGACCACCTGTTAACTTGGCAAGCTCAAGTATACCAGGTTGGCCGATGCATGACCAGCGACGGCGGCAGGAGAAGGCGACGCGTGGCGACCACACATAGACACCGGCAAGGCGTATGATGGAGATTCTGACGATGGCGTCAAAAGACAGAATGTTGAAGACGACGTGATGGATCCTGCGATGTTATCGAATTTCAGTTTCAAGCATTATAGTAAGATTTAGATGATTTTATCCTTAGACGTTCGGGTGTCAAATGTCGTTTAGTGTTGCTGGAAGCTTTTACGGCAAATCGTGGCGGCCATAAAATAGTGAATCCACATCTCTCATTGTTTACATACCTGCCGATATGGTTCTCTTGATATCGTGTTCTTTTCTCTTGTTATTGCAGTTACAGCTATCATGTGAGATGCTCATTTACTTTTCGCATTAGAAGTCACCGTGTGAGTGACATTAGGTTTGGAGTTACCGTGTAGGGTAACAATTGCTTGTTGCTAGACCTATGAATTATTTGTCTTTAATTCTTTGTGAATTTGTTGTCAATTGTTTCTTCACTAGAGAATTGCATGTGACCTTAGAAAAGTTTTGTTTAACTATTCTGTGTGAATTGTGTTTGCAGTTTTCTTGTGGTCGTTGTTGGTTGTATTTTTTTGGTAAAATGTGATTTTTCAATTCGACAAAACGAAAAGTTTTTTATAAAAATTTTTATGGCAAATATAAGTTTAAGACAAGTGCGAAAAGTAAGATATGTTTTAACTGCGATAATTTTTTGAACGTGTTGAAAGAGATTGTTCTAGGAAATATAATAGGAAGAAAGATAAAGAGTGAGGTGAGGCGAATGTTACCACTTGATCTACCGGTCGAGTTATGACTTGAGTGGGGTTTATTGAGAGTAAATCATGCTACTGCATGTGCATCTGTGTGTGATTCTTTCTGCTTGTTTGATTGCTTAATTTTGTTGTATAGTTATATATTACATCAATATATTTGATATGTGCATTTGCATGAATTTGAGGGCAATCTGATTACTTTGTGTGATGTGTTTACTTGCATAGTGGGTTGAGATATAATCATATTTCTTATGCTCTGTGGTCGCTAAAGGCGTCGGCCTTTTATTTATCTATTTTTTGATTATTTTTTCCTTTATTGTTTTGAACGGTTAAATAAACTCGTTAAATTAAAATAATAAATAATTATGGTTGTATTAGAATAAAATAAAATGTGATCATATATATTAAAATGATTATTAATGTTTATACGATAATTGAAAATAATATTAGAAACGAGAAACATTCATAAGACTTCACATTTGCTCGTCATTAAATATGAACAAGTATCAATCATTAAATATGTATTTGATTTTTGGGTGAGGGAATTGGGGAAGATTGAAGAAAGAGAGAGGTTTTATTGTTGATTTTCTTATTTTTAAAATTATAAAGTTACCATTTTACATTTGCCTTATTTGGTCAAAATTATTAAAATTTTAATTTTTGAGGTCAACTAACGGTTTTTTGGGTCAAATTGACAGAAATCGTCAATCTTGACTTGAGCTGTGAATTTTTTAAAGGTTTTGTACCTATGGTTGCACAAATGAAAGATTTGGACAAAGTTTGCTACTAAGTGAAATATTTGGTATGGTGACTGCAAATTTTCCTTCCATAAATGAAAGGAAACCGTAAAACTTGACTTGAGTTGTGAATTTTTTATGGGTTTGGTACCTACGGTAGCACAAATAAAAGGTTTGGGTAAAGTCTGCTACTAAGTAAAAGGTTTGGTATCGTGACTGCAATTTTTCCTTCCAAAAATGATGTTAAATAATAGATGAAGAGAAATTAATAAATGTTCATTGAAAAAAAACCAAAATAGAGAGTTTGTTAGAGTACTGCATAGAAAAATTATTCTCTAAATTTAAAGATGATTATATTATACATAAAATGTTCTTTATAAATAGAGAGTCTGTTGGAGATAGTCTTAACAGTTAATAACAATTCATCAAAATTCGAAATTACAGTATTCAATGTCATAAAAAATGAAGAATAAAAAGAAAAACTGAAAAATACACGACGCCGAAACTGAACCCTAAGTGGGAGGCATGAAGAAAAGGTTTCTCGTATGAATAATGTATGAAAAAGGCGATCAATTCTATTTTTAGTCGTCTAATGCAAGCTTAGGTGCCAAAAACGCAACCTAGGTGGAAAAGGGTGTGGGCCTTCTATTTTTTTAGTGTTCGTCCTTTTTTATTATTTTAAAAAAGTTCATTGAACTCATTTAATATAAATTAATAATTAATAACGGTTTATTAAAATCAATAAAATAATGGTCATATTAAAATGATTATTAATGTTTTTATAATTATTAAAAACGAAAAATGTCTTCTTATGGTTAGATTCATAAGGTTTCAGTCATGATCTTGTCGTCTTAAAACCTTAAATATGAATAAGTAGCAATCATTTAAGCGAAAAAAAAATTACATTTCTTGCACGATAGTATTCGCAAATCACACGTTTCTCCTTTACTGCAAAAGATCGTAACAATAATAAATGCAATCAAATTTTTAATTGAAATATGCAAAATCTGTACTTTTTACTCAATCGTTATAAGAATTAAAGATATCATGCCACATTATCTTTTGAACTGCACTTTTTTACACTTACATAATACTCGCAGACTTGGTCTATAAGCATGTGAATCCAAAGCATAGTAAATTTCATAACTCGAAATGCAAAAAGATCTCCTAATTTTAACACATCTCTTACTCTTACGTGCGAAGATATTTTTCTTTTACAAAGATTATTATCCATACTTTCTTGGTGCAAACGCGTCTTTTCGAATTCTAAATTTAAAACTTAGATAACCGACACACAAAATGAAATTATATAAAATCTTATTTGTTGTTCATATATACGACGTAACCCATGTTTGGTACATATTTTTAAAACTCATTTTTCATTAAACTCATTTTCAATCACATTCTCTAATAAAATAATTTTAGACGTGAACTTATAACATTTTCTCTACATTTTAATCACACATTCTTCAGAAAAATATTAATTTTTACGAAATTTATTTATAAAAATCTACATTAAACACGCCCTTAGTAATTCAAAATTTTCATTTCGGCTAGTTAAGAGTTATAGCAATTCATCAAAATTCAAAATCACACTTTATAAAGTCACAAATAGATATATAAAACTAAAAACTTAAAAATATACAGCCCCTAAACTGAATTTTAAGTGAATTGATAATAATATATACCCATAAATTATCCATGGAGATGAAGAATGTATTAATAATAGTTAACAGCTTAATGTGGTTTTAGGCGCAGAAAGGCTGCCTGGGGCTGGGTGGCAAAAGGCAAGGGCCTTTTATTAATTTTTTGTTCATTTTTTTATATTATTTAAAAGTTAAATAAAATTCGTAAATAAAATTAAAAAATTAAAACGATTATTAGTATTTTTGCAATAATTAAAATAATATATTAAAAATAAGAAAAGTCTTATTACGTTTAGACTCTTGATACTTAATGCTTGATATAATTGCCTCAGTTTTGCTACACTGACAATTTTATAACATTTCATGATGTAACGGGCAATTTGACCACTTATTTGAATAATACTTATTCAAATCAATGATCATATTTTTTACACATCACGAAATGTCAACGAAAATGTCGAAAATGAATGTCAAAGTAGCTTTATTCTAACAGTCGCGTGGGGCTCACCTCCATGTGAGTTTTCTGTTGAGCTTTTGTAGAGAATTTTTCTGTACAAATGGAAAAATTCTTATTCTAAAACCTCAGATATGAATAAGAATCAATCCTTCACATAAAGACATTCTTGTCTAGGTAATGTTTTAAAAATAATTCCTTTATTTATGTTCTCTTACTTTTCATGCATGACGTTATTTACAAATGACACGTTTCACCTTTACCGTAAAAGGTCATAAAAATAATAAATGTGACTATATCTTAAATTTGAAATATACAAAAATTGTGTTTTGTAATCAATCATTAGTAATTTATAAGAATAAAAGAGATCACGGCACATAATCTTTTTGAATTGTTCTTGTGGTCGTGTGTTCGTTTCGCCTTGAAAAACTAGGATCCGGGCCAAATTAGCCTACGTGACAAACATTTCGGGAGTTCATGCCTCATATACTGGCCTAGGGCAGCCCAGCTACACGCAGGCGAATTGATTCAGGTGTGAACGACCCATCTCCCCACATAGAACACTTGGACCGACCCCTTTACATGCAAACCCTATGGACATAGCCGGTTCAGGACAAGGCAGTGGCGAGAGCTTGAATGGATCTCACACATGAGAGTTGACAAGACAACTCACTGCTACTGCCACCGCTGTCATCCTATTTGATCAAGTCTAAAGTACAAGCTAGATTTTAAGGACATAAAAATGATAATAACATTTACAGCTGAGATTGTTTGATATATGACAAGAAAGGGGAAGTCATTTGGACGAGGCCACTTATATTATCATGCGCTATCATCCAATTGACTCAATTCATTTGCCCAAGTATCAAAACTCACACTTAGTGCTATTCAAAGGTAATGCAAGTTTAGACTTTCAAAACTATATTCTTGTCACACACGCATTTTATATTTTTATTGCAAGCTGACCCCCATTTTTCATGCTGGAGGCTCACATTTAAAGCTTTCCCACACCCAAAAACTGCTTCACCAACTGACTTGACTGTCGGAGTGCGTGCGGCCAGCTCCACCCCTCCGGAGAATGTCACGTGTGACTGATGGTTTGTTCAAGTGTGTAGAAATCCAACTTACATGGATTTAAAAGGTCTCGAGACTTGTTAACCACATCACTGATAAATTTTTTGGGGTCTACTGTTCTTTATTCACACATTTATGCTACTCTTGAACTTATTCTATGTTTTTAAAACTTCAACTTCAATATAATTGTAACTATTATTATTTGTGCATTAATTGATTGATAGTAATAAATAAATAAAACAATCCATGCTTTAATAATTATAAAATGTTTAACTTTCAAATAAGTTGGCGAATCGAAGCTTAGTAAATTACATAACTCAAAGCGCAAAAAGATCTCTAATTTTAACACAAATAGTCTCTTACTCTTATGTATAAAGATAATTTTCTTGTGTCTATAAATCTCGCCGTATTATGTTCTCAATTTATACAAACATTACCTCTTAATCTATATTTTTTTCGACCACTAATTTTACCATGATTATTATCCGTGCCCTCTAGATGCAAACAATTATTTTTAAGTTCTATCTTTTCGAAATTCTAAATTTAAAAGTTATATAAACCGACAAACAAAATGAAATTATATAAATGTTGTATGTTGTCCATTATTACAACTCCATAACATAAAATTCCCATATTTGGCTATTAACATTTACCCAAAATTCATCAAATATCAAAATTACAATTTTCAATGTCACAAAAAAGGTAAAAAAATAAAAATAAATTAACAGCCCCTAAATATTGGCAGTAATATTAGCACCGTATTCTAATTCCCAGAATCTCTCTATAAATATCCTTTTTCGATTACAGTCCTCATCACTCAATACATCCCAGAAACATCTCCCCATCTTCTTCTCACTCTACAGATTTTCTTTTTTCAATCTCAACATATACATACAAAAAAAAATTAAACTTTTATACATATATTGTATCTGTCAGTGTATCTTTCTCAGTGTATATATATAGTATCGGTGGAATGGCGGGAAATGATTGGATAAATAGTTACCTGGAGGCGATACTGGATGTTGGGCCTGGGATTGATGATGCTAAATCGTCACTGTTGCTCCGGGAGAGGGGCCGGTTTAGCCCGACTCGGTACTTCGTCGAGGAGGTCGTCAGTGGATTCGATGAGACCGATCTCCATCGCTCCTGGGTTAAAGTAAGTATTTGCAGATTTGTATTTCTGTAGCTAACTGTATGTTAGTGGAATTGAGTGTTCTGTATGTGTTGAATTGAGGGTTTTTGTATGCGAGTTGTAGGCTCAAGCAACTCGGAGTCCGCAAGAGAGGAACACAAGGCTGGAGAACATGTGCTGGCGGATTTGGAATTTGGCTCGCCAGAAAAAGCAGGTACCTCTTTTTTGGTTTTCTTGTTGTATTTTTTCTGTAAGTTTTAAGGGTAGAACCCCATATCCAATAAAGATGGAAACGTTAGCTGACATAGAAATAAGATGGAACCTCAAACCCTTATATGTTAGTTAAAATTTCCATCTTTGTTCGACGTGGGGTTACCCTTAATAGAAAGTCTATATGATTATATGAAATTAAGGGAGAGTGATGAATTGTTTGATGATTTAGTGATTGATTTTACTGTTTAGTTGTATTGGCAGAGAAGGGAGTAATGGAAATTCAGTGCAGTTAAATGAAATTTTCAACTTCTTCAGAGAAACTGAGGGAAATATTTCCTTCTTTTGCATTCTTTTTCAACTGTGATATTTATAATGCACATTAACTTCATTTCTTTATTTTCTTCATTCTCCACAATGCCATTGATAATCCTTACACCCCTCTTTGATTTATGGAATCTTGAAATGCTTATAAAAGTTGTATGCTATTTTCTCTGTTCTCTAACCATTTATACTCTGCTGCATTGTCATTGTTGCTTTTGCTGACAAATAATCAATGCGTGCAGCTCGAGGGAGAGGAAGCACAGAGGACAGCCAAACGCCGTCTTGAACGTGAAAGAGGTCGCAGAGATGCTGTTGTGGATATGTCTGAAGACTTATCTGAGGGGGAGAGAGGAGATGCAGTTGGTGATATGTCTGCTCACGGTGAAAGCAATCGGGGTCGGTTGCCTAGAATTAGTTCCATTGATACTATTGAGGCCTGGGCTAGTCAACAAAAGGGGAAGAAGATGTACATTGTATTGATCAGGTATGAAGTAAAACTCTATGTTTACTGTGATGAAACGGAGTTGGAGTTATATAAACTTGGTTTACGGTGGTAGTTTGATATTGTCCAGAGTTTCATACTTATTTTGCAAAAGGATTGTTATTTTATATTGCACTTCTATAATCTTGTGCATATGGCTTCTCCAGCGACTGAAGGGATCATAGAAGTTTGTGTACATGATGTAGAATTTCTTAGTTATTGCCACTCTGTGAAGATGATGATATAGAAAAATATAGATTAGAAAACATAGTTAGATGCCTTGTGCATTATATGTTACATATTCTTAATGCTAGCTCTTGTGCAGTCTTCATGGACTGATACGTGGTGAAAACATGGAACTTGGCCGTGATTCTGATACTGGCGGTCAGGTAGGATTTAGTATCAAGGATTTCAAATCTCATTTACATCACTAAATTCATTGTTCTTGTCAATTCGTAAATGTTTCTTTATGTCATTGTAAGTAATGTATTCGTAGATCCTAATTGATTTCACTTGAGTCCCTATATTAGGTTATTTTTGTGGATAAAATGAATTTTTCATTTTTCTGTATGTTTTCATTCAGGTGAAGTATGTTGTTGAATTGGCAAGGGCTCTAGGTTCAATGCCTGGTGTATACCGTGTTGATTTGCTTACCAGACAAGTCTCAGCACCAGATGTAGACTGGAGTTATGGTGAACCCACAGAGATGCTGCCTCCTAGAAATTCAGAAGGTTTAATGGATGAGATGGGGGAGAGTAGTGGTGCTTATATCATTCGAATTCCTTTTGGACCGAAAGATAAATATATTCCAAAAGAACTCCTGTGGCCATATATCCCCGAATTTGTTGATGGTGCTCTTGGCCACATGATACAGATGTCCAAGGTTCTTGGTGACCAAATTGGTAATGGACATGCAGTCTGGCCTGTTGCTATACACGGGCATTATGCAGATGCAGGTGACTCCGCTGCTCTTTTATCTGGTGCTCTGAATGTGCCTATGCTTTTCACTGGTCATTCTCTGGGCCGAGATAAGCTGGAACAGCTTTTGAGACAAGGCCGACTGTCGAGGGATGAGATAAATACAACATATAAAATAATGCGTAGAATAGAGGCGGAAGAATTATCTCTTGATGCCTCTGAAATAGTCATAACTAGCACGAGGCAGGAGATAGAGGAGCAGTGGCGTTTGTATGATGGTTTTGATCCAATACTAGAGCGTAAACTGCGTGCTAGAATCAAGCGCAATGTTAGCTGCTATGGAAGGTCCATGCCTCGTATGGTTGTAAGTACCAAATCACTAGTTTCATGGTATATGTTTTATCATGGTCAATGTTTGCGAAACCCCCAATTAAGTTTGTTAGAAACACCATTTTCTTTATTATCTGTTTTCGACTTTTGATCATCATTTTTCCTTTGAAACATAAATTATATTCTGCTGGGTGAAAAAAGGTAAGCTGGCTGATCTTGAAGTTAGGTTTCCTGGTCATGATTTTACTGAACAATGATGTGGTGTGCAAATGGTTTCTATTTCCTATCTCTTTAAAGTATTATGACTTGGTGCTTAACCATTCAATTTTTGGGAAATGAAGCTATCCTTTTTCTTTTTCTTTTTCAATTCAATTGTCTGTTAACTTTGTTATCTACTTCTGTGTTTAAGATAATTCTGGTTGTCTTGCATGAAGTTGCTATCTTTCATTTCATAGAATTATAGGCCTTTCTGTTGTGTTTTATCCTGAGACAGTTATGCATGTGAATTCCTTGCAATTTAATTGAGAGCGTAAGTACCTACTTGCAGGTAATTCCACCTGGGATGGAATTTAATGACATTGTTCCCCACGAAGGTGACATGGATGCTGAAACAGAAGTGAATGAAGATGGAAAGTCACCAGATCCTCCTATTTGGTCAGAGGTTTGATCAATATACAACACGCTCTTTTAGCAACGCCTCACGATTTCAACTTCTGTGCAATATATTGTCCCACAATATCTGATCTCTCTTCTACATTGCTAAATTTCGATGCGGCATCTGACATTAATATTACAAACAGATAATGAGGTTCTTTTCAAACCCAAGGAAGCCTATGATACTTGCCCTTGCCAGGCCAGATCCAAAGAAAAACCTCACAACCTTGGTCAAAGCATTTGGTGAATGTCGACCATTAAGAGAGCTTTCTAACCTTGTACGTATGAAAGTACAACAGTATATGAGTACTCGATACTCTCTCTTCATTAAGTGGAGTAGGTTAACTCTTCTTGCCATTTAACATACTTCTTGCCTTCATAACTTGCAGACGTTAATAATGGGTAACCGAGACAATATTGATGAGATGTCAAGTACAAATTCTTCTGTTCTTTTGTCAATCCTTAAGTTGATTGATAAGTATGATCTCTATGGGCAAGTGGCATATCCTAAGCATCACAGGCAATCTGATGTTCCTGACATCTACCGTTTGGCAGCAAAGACAAAGGTATTCATTCTCATGTTTCTTTTGTAGCTCAGGCATTTGGGATTGTCTGGGTATTCATATGATCGTTGATGTAAATTTTGGCTGATTCAATGAACTGGAATTGAGTTAACAAGAATAGGTTCCTTTCTAATATTTGCATGGTCATCTCAACACTGCATAAGTACTCAACTCTGCTAATGAAGCTGTGTCATTTTTGGTGTTTCAAAGTGTTATTGAACCATGCCAAGAACACTTACGAGACCTGACTGGTCTTTAACCCAGACAAACTAAACCAGCAGCTATTTCTAGACCTTATAACAAAATAAAAATATATTTTAAATATAAAATGCTATATATATACTAGTTTATATTACTATTTGAACTCTTTAAATGATCTGAAATATTTTTCTTGAAACTTTTCGTTTTGAAACAAATAAATTTGTAAAGTTAAATGTCCATGTTGGCATAGTGGTAAAGCACCAAATGCATTGTCAGTGGTAACACGGTTGTTTCAATATTCTCTAATGTGCTTGCTGTTCGAAATCATTGTCTTCTGAGCTCTGATCTAAATTGCTTGTTAGGAATGATGATCAGTTCATTTGTGCCCATTTCATGCATAGTATTTTATAGAGTACAATGGTACTTCTTTAGGAGCAGTTTTAGTCGCATCATTGGGTATGTATGTAGAAGATAAAATCTTCGGAATCTATGATTTTATAAAATTGTTAACATGTGTTCAGTTTTTTTTATCTCTTTTCATTGTCCAGTGGGAGTATTAATTTGTAGCTTCTTTTGCCTCCTGCTTTGTATCCCCCCCACCCAATAGCCCATACACATAATCCCTCATCCTCTCTCCAAATGAATTTAGAAGTTTCCACATTTACCTTTTCCCTTATTAAAATCATTCGTTTTTGAATGAATCAGTGAGGAAAACAAGGAGTTGGGGGGTAGATTCGACAATCCACTTGTTGGCCACTTGCTTCTTTTCTTGTTGACGTTCCATATGATTGATCTCACCACTCTTGTTAAGTGACCTTTGCTAAGTGTCCTGAATCATCTTATTTCTACTATTTATCTAACCTTTTCTGTGATGCTTTGACAATGACAGCAGGCATCCACTTATCACAAAAAAGAAACTGAGCCCCTGTTTGGTGGCTATTTTTTTGGAAAAACATTGTTTTGAATAGTGAATTTTTGGAGAATGTATGATTAAAATGTAGGGAAAAGTTTTGGGTTTACGTGTAGAATATTTTAGTGAGTGAATGTGTGGTTGAAAATGAATATGTAGAAAAAAGAGTTTTGAAAGAATGGGAGGCAAATATGGGCTGAGATAGAAATAAGAAAAAAGCTATCTCTATTCCATCCGATTAAGGCAAATTCATAGTTTAACCTTTTTAGAAAAACTTCTATGCACCATGATGACAAAATTGAAGGACCTTCTCTCTCATTTAAGGGCTGCTGTTATTACTTGCATAATGAAGTAAGATACTGCTTTTGTATGAGTTGTGTAGACTATTATAAGCATATTGAAGTAACATTGGCCCTTTGATTAAAACAATGTTTTCAAAACCGGCATGGGCATTGATGTTGAAAGGCAAAATGGGGTCAAGGGGGTGTCAAAAGGTTTAACCAGGGAAGTCAGTGTGCATGTGTATACATAAAAATATATTAATTTTTATCAATATGAAAAAGTTGTATGGTTCACCGGGATTCATTCCGGTCTTTTGACATCTGAAAAAATATGATGTTTGCTTGGGTACTATAATACTTTGATGTACAAAATAAAGAAATCGTTGATCAGTGAATCATAGCTGAAAATTGGAGTTTGGTGGATGTTGTGAGTTTAAGTTTTGTAAGGGGTTAAACTGTTGGGCTGCTTGTGTAATTTCGTTAGGCTGGAAGATCTTAGCCATTTTCTGAACTTTTTGTGAATGACGTAGCTTAATCTCATTAAGAGACATACTTCAATGTGCCATGATCTTTAATGCTTGTGAAAAAGGTATTTTCCCAACATTTCGTCCAAATACCCTGTCTGTCAGTATATTCCCAAGAAGATACAAAAATGAAAACAGCGTAAAAATGCTCTGAAACGTGCCCTAGCCATTTCTTTAACTTAATGTTAGAATGTAACTTAAATCTTCTACAGTAACAGATGCGCATCGCTGGGTCTCAGCTCCAGAGCGCCAAGATAAAGGCCCGTTAAGATGAGTTCGTACTCAAATTGATGCAATAACAGTCTCGGTTTAAAATCCCAAGGCAAACTAGCATAATAGTTCATGTTAACTGAAACTGCCATTGAATTGCATATTGATATTCTTGTTCACATATGTGGGTTATTATTGCACACATACGAACATTCGTACCATCTTCGACATACCCACCTTGGAGGAATTTGTTATGTAATACTACTTGTGAAACGTATCTGGGCATAAATTAATCTTGTTTTGACAGGGTGTTTTCATCAATCCAGCTTTCATTGAGCCTTTCGGACTTACTCTAATTGAGGTACGCCTTTTGATTATATGCATGTTAAGCTTTGGCAGTACTATTTTGTTTGGCTAACCAGTGTAATTTCTTCTCCATTAAATAGGCTGCTGCATATGGTTTACCCATTGTTGCCACAAAAAATGGTGGTCCTGTGGACATACACAGGGTATTTTTACTTTTTTCCTAATAGATTAATACGGATTTTATTGGTTACTATTTGTCTGCTGAAGATCAAATGTTTGACGCTGGTTTTTTATTTTTGTTTCAGGTTCTTGACAATGGTCTTCTTGTTGATCCCCACGATCAGCAGTCCATTGCTGATGCTCTTTTGAAGCTGGTTGCGGACAAGCATCTCTGGGCAAAGTGCAGATCAAATGGACTGAAAAATATTCACCTTTTCTCTTGGCCAGAACACTGTAAGACATACCTAACTAAAATAGCAGGTTGCAAACCAAGGCAACCACGTTGGTTGAGAAACGATGATGATGATGAAAATTCGGAATCAGATTCACCAAGTGATTCCTTGAGAGATATACAGGACATCTCCTTAAACTTAAAGTTTTCTCTCGATGGAGATAAAAATGAGAGCCAAGAAAATGTTGATGAGTCTTTAAACCCTGAAGATCGTAAAAGTAAGCTAGAAAATGCTGTTTTGTCATGGTCTAGGGGTGTTCTGAGGAGTGCACAGAAATCTGGATCCACTGATAAAGGAGACCAGAACTCTGCTGCAAGTAAGTTCCCAGCATTGAGGAGGAGGAAATATATTTTCGTGATTGCTGTTGATTCTGACACAAGTACAGATCTTTCTGAAAGTGTTCGGAAGATTTTTGAGGCTGTAGAGAAGGAAAGGACTGAAGGCTCAATTGGATTTATTTTAGCTACATCCTTCAACATTACAGAATTGCGTTCTTTTCTGAGTACAGAGGGCTTAAACTCTACCGATTTTGATGCATTTATTTGCAATAGTGGGGGCGATCTTTATTATTCATCTCTTCATTCAGATGATAACCCCTTTGTAGTGGACTTGTATTATCATTCACAAATTGAGTACCGCTGGGGTGGTGAGGGTTTGAGAAAGACTTTGGTGAGATGGGCATCTTCTATAACAGATAAGAAGGGAGAAAAAGAAGATCACCTTGTCGTCGAAGATGAAGAGACTTCAGCTGACTACTGCTATTCTTTCAAAGTTCGGAAGCCTGGAGTGGTAAATCTATTTATTTCATACCATTCTTTTTCTGATCTTTTTGTGTTTCGAGTGTTTCTTGGTGCCAACTTGAGACTGTAATGCAGTGCTTAGTGTCATTTAGTTTACCAGTGTCTACTAGAAGTACGACAGCTGATGCAAATCACTTGATAATGTTGTTCTTTTGCAGGTTCCCCCTGTTAGGGAAATAAGGAAGATAATGAGAATTCAGGCTCTACGCTGTCATGTTATATATTGTCAAAATGGAAGTAAGATTAATGTAATTCCAGTAATGGCCTCTCGATCCCAAGCACTCAGGTAAAATTTCTATTGGTAGTTTGGGCATTTGTTTTATAATATCTATAGTAGTAGTTTGAACTACTGTGTTTTTTTGTTGATCTGCTTGTCTCACCGTCTAAGAAGCATTTTTCTGATATTGGCGTCTTTAGAATTGACTAATGTATCACATCTTTGTGAAGCATTCACTGTTGGCTGAATGGTATTAAGATAGTTTAGTATCAGAGGCAGCATACCTTGTAAACTACTAATAAAGTTCTCATTGCATTCGATACTAATGGATTCTTTGTGCTTTGAGCTGAATCATCATCTTTACCTATGGGACACTAAGCTTACTTTTAAGGATACCTTTTGGTATATCTTGCACATCTTATGTTAGCAGGAATTAACGTGTACCTTGGTCTGTAGGTATTTATATCTTCGTTGGGGTATGGACTTATCAAAGGTGGTGGTTTTTGTTGGGGAAAGTGGGGACACCGACTATGAAGGATTGCTGGGTGGTATACACAAGTCTGTAGTACTGAAAGGAGTTTGCAGCAGTGCAAATAACCTACTCCATGCTAACAGAAGCTACCCTCTTACAGACGTCATAGCGCTCGACAGTCCGAATGTTGTTTGGACGACTGAAGTATGTAGCAGTGCTGATCTACGGGGCTCTTTGGAAGAGCTCGGGGTCCTCAAGGACTGAAAATTTTGACTTCACCGCACTATGTTAAGAGTTAAGCCTAAAATAAAATCTTGAACTATCACTAGTCTGTTCCTGATGTTACATTGTGAAAGCTTTTTATAATTTCAAGATTGATCTGAAATCCTTTGAATGACGGTATTCTTTTGTTGCTGGTTTTGGAGGAAAAGGAAGGCATAATTAATGCTATACACAGCTGAAACTTTTCTTTTCCAAATACTGGTTTCTTTCTTGTATTATAAATAAGTACAAATTCTCTTGTTCTCCCCTCTTTGCTCATTTCTTCAACAGTCTGACGGCCTCGGAAATGGTCCTCCAACGAACTCTACTACTTTGACACCCTTGAGCCCAGGATGGACTGATGGAGATATAATTCAGCTGAAGAGCTTTCCAGAGAAATGATTGGCAGAGACCTCAGCCAGCAGATTGCATACTTTCGGACTTGGAAAATCAATCCTTTAAGACAGCACACGTTTCAACTTCCAGTGTGGCAAAATCAAACTGATCTATCAGGGAACGTACGTTGAAGTTTACTATTATGTGTAACATTAAAAGTTCCAACATATTAGTGTTAAGTTGTGGATCCTAATTATTGTCGTTATACGAAGAGGATCCTAATTATTTTCGTTGTACGAAGCTAATAAACGGATCGATCTCTTAGGGATTCCCCTAATTTGTCTTATAAAGAGGAAACCATCATTGGGGTTTTATATTATCATGAGAAAGAGAGATGTCAGAGAAGATATCATGTACGATTTTTACTTGTAAACATTTTTCACCATAGTGAATTACTGTAATTGTGAAAGATGACGTAGCCTTACAATGAGACAAAACTCTATAAATTTTGCATGTTCATATATCTACTTTTTCTTCTGTAATTTAATTGCTCTCGGTGGAATAGAATTGGAGTTTCTAATTTTCAACCGTTGCTAGGAGATTTGACAATGGGTTAGATGAGTTCTTCCAACACACATGAGATGAATATTGGTGAGTGGACAAGAATTGTCATGACTTCTAAGGATCTGAAATGAGCACTGGATCCAAGGCTGATTTTAAATGTGGTTCTCAAGATTGCTTGCTAATGCTAACGATAATGCACCTTTGATTATCCAAAAGAGTGCCCCTAGTTTATTGATCATATAAATCTCAAATTCGGACATTTCATTTCTTTCAATTATGTGATTTTCCTTGGAATTTGACTAACCAACATGGTTTGCTTATTCCACTTAGGGTGATGAAATACATTAAAATTCTTCCTTTTTTTTTTTTTTTCAATTCTTATTCTCCCATCTAGGAGGAACCATAAAGAACACGGAGAAAGGCGTAGAAGAGAAAATGGCCCACAGAGCATTAGAAGTTCCACTCGAGCAGGACCTTAAAGTGGACATGCTCGAGTTTCAAGAATATGTCCAGCTCGATTGGGACTGTTCTTGCTCGAGCGGGACGTCTTCTATGTCCCGGGACTCAAGTGCAAAATTCTGAACCTGGGGTATTTTTGGGAGTTCTTTAGCGCGATTTATAGGCTATTTTTGATAATTTATATATACTAGAGGTTATGGAGAACAAGACACAACTTTAGGTGATTAGAATCGATAATTTTCTCTTAAGTTTACATTTAATTGGGAATTGTTGAGCTTGAAGAAAGAGAAGGCAAGAAGATTATTTAAAAACAATTGAAGTGATTCAAGAAGCTCAAGATTATTTGTCTTAGCTTTCTTCTATGTTTTGAGTTATGGATTCTCAAATTAATTCTAGTGTTTGTAATTAGAAGATACTAGGCTAGGTTGCTTGAATTAGGAAGATGACATAAACTTTTATGAAATTTTAATTTGATACTTCTCGTTTTTTATAAATTTTTGTTCGTGTGATTTTTTATTAAGTACTTATTATATTTGAATATTTGATCATCATAGAGACGTATTTGTGACCAATTTTGCTTCCGAGGGTTTTGACTTTAGTTTAGCACGCTTTAATAAACAATCAGGGACGGATTTTGGGGGGCCAAAAAAAAAAAATTTCACTTAGGAAAAAAAAAAAATTTCACGTGTAATTTTTTTTTTACGTATTAGCCCCCCTGTCGTCCAGTCCTGGATCCGTCCATGTAAACAATATACTTCTATGCTTTATGCAATCGCTATGTGATGATCTTGAATATTAATGTATATTTTTATATTTGAATTCTCAGAAAGAATATTTGAAGGTTGTTTATGAAAATAGTTTTAACTCTATTTATAAGAGATTGTCAGATATATCAGAATCATTGAATGTCATGGATAACATGAACTAGAATTAATAACGGGGATTGGTGAGTTCAAAATGAATTGGTGGGCTCATATTTTTTGTGATTTTTCCATATTTGAATTATCCTCTAAAGCTAATGTAGATAATCTTAGCTTATTTTCATAGAGAAATTAATATAGAATAGATAATCAAACAATCCTGTACTTCAAATGTGCGTGTTTGGACCTGGAGATAGGTTTCATTGAATCTAAGCTAAATTCGAAATTTTTCAAAGTTCGTTTCAATTACTTCTTTCTTCCAGTTAATTTTTGTATGTAACCAACCATAACTCCAAATTTGATTATTCAGTTGACGTTGTGTTTGGTCGATTTCAATACTAAATCCACAATTTTCATGAAATCAAAACTTGACACACATGTACTTTTATTACTTGTGTTGACATCAATCACTCGAAGGTTTTCAAGTGAACAACTACACATACTTTTAACCACAAATGTTAGCAATTATATAGTAAAAGTACTTGGCGAAGAAATTTGGAGGTGAGCAATGGAAAATTGGTATTACATGCTATTCGTATTTTCAATGTAAATATTTTCTTCGTCAAAGCTCTACAACAACCAATAATAGAATTGTCACGCTTACAACGTACAAGTGATTTCTCGACAATTTCTTGAAGATTGTTCGTAATTACTAAAACAATCACCATTCCTTTATTGACAAATAATAAACGTATAGAATTTTAAGCAACGGGTAAATGAATTATGTTTGTGGGTCCATTGAAGTGTAAGATTGTTTAACCGTTTATAAATTATTTATAAATTTTGTCCAATGTATTGAAGTAAATAAAAGAAAAGCCAATGACATTGTTGGCTAGAAATTATGACTGCAAATGCATGGTAAGCACTGGGAAACCGCTGATTTAGACAAAATCAATGTTTTCCATACGCTATTCAAGTATCCAACCTTTTAGGCCAATAGAAACGCAAAGTCAAATATTTATTTATTTTTCAGTAAGCAGAAATGGACCCGAAGTATTGACCTTGGTTGGTGCATTGGAGCATATAAAATACAAACAACCTCAAACTCCAGCCCGCCACCAAACACCACTCCCAAGCATCCTTGAAGTTGCGTCACCACCGCAACCGCCACTGCCACCACCTTGAATGGCTTTCGTGTCGTCCAATTCCCACCTCTTCCTCCTCTTTCTCTTCAATCTAATCCTTCTTGTTCAATCAAAACTAGACGTTGACACTATTGATCATGATGCACTCTTACTTATCAAGAAAGACTTGGGCATCCAAGGTCAACTCCATCGTCCAGGAAGTCCATGCAACTCGGCCGGAGTGTTCTGCGAAAGAAGATTCAAAAACAATTTGTATGTGCTTAGAGTTACGCGTCTGGTCTTTGAATCCCAAAATCTCGAAGGAAGACTTTCTCCTGCAATTGGGAAGCTCTCCGAGCTTAAAGAGCTTTCGCTTCCGAACAACCAACTGGCTGGCCAAATCCCGACCCAAATTTTTGATTGCAAGAAACTCGAGATTCTAAACATCAGAAACAATCAATTCTCCAGAAAATTTCCATCCGGATTATCATCACTAACCCACCTTCGTGTTCTTGATCTCTCATTCAATAAGTTTTCTGGAAATTTGAAATTCTTGAAGTATTTCCCCAACCTGGAGAAGCTCTCCCTAGCAAATAATATGTTTGCAGGAAAAGTACCTTTATCTTTAAGAACTTTTCGGAATCTCAGATTCATTGACATATCTGGCAACAGTTTACTCGAAGGTTCAGTGCCAGTAATGAATCAAGCAGCCTATTTCTCCTCACAATCGACCAAAGAGGACAATGTTTCAAAAAGGTACATGCTTGCTGAAAAATCGATTGACAAAAATCTAACCACCCCAACGGCACATTCTTCAAGTAAGGTCTCTAGTGGTATTCACTTTGAAGCTAAGATGTCCATTGCAGCAGAGCATAAGCATCAGAAACACTTCTGGGAAGCAGTTAAATGGATTCTCGGCATTCTGGCTGGAGTTTTAGGGGGCTGTGTTGTTGGGTTCTTTATTTCCCGACTCTTAAAGTGTATCAGGTTCTTGATCAAAGAAGAGAAGAACGAAAGTTCGGCAATTTTCAGTCTATTAATCAAGAATCCCAAGGACCTAGCTTTCCTAGAGAAAGAGGGTGGACTAGCGTCGCTCAAAATCATAGGAAGAGGTGGATGTGGAGTAGTTTATAAAGCAACTTTACCCGGAAGTAATGGAATGGAAATTGCTATAAAGAAGATAACTCTGCCACTTGAGATTTCCCAAGAAGACAGTAAACTTATGAACAAGAGGACGAGACAGATGAGATCGGAAATTCGGACAGTGGGTCTAATCAGACACCGAAATCTAGTTCCTTTGTTAGCCCACGTGCCACGGCCTGACTGTCATTACCTGGTGTATGAATACATGAAGAATGGTAGTCTACAAGATGTGCTCCAACAGGTCTCACAAGGGAGAAGAGAACTAGACTGGCTTGCACGATACAAAATCGCATTAGGAGTAGCTGTCGGCCTCGAGTATCTGCATATGCATAATATCCCACGTATAATTCACAGAGACATCAAGCCAGCAAATGTCCTCCTCGATGATGAAATGGAAGCTCGAATTGCTGATTTTGGGCTTTCAAAAGCAATCCCGGAAGCCAACACTCATTTTTCAACTTCGAATGTGGCAGGGACGGTGGGATACCTCGATCCTACATATTACCAAACATGTCAGTTCACCGAGAAGTGCGACATATATAGCTTCGGTGTGTTGCTAGGAGTTCTAACGATGGGTAAGTTTCCAACAGATGAATTTTTCCAACACACAGAGGAGATGAATTTAGTGGGGTGGATGAGAAATGTCACGAGATCTGAGGATCCAAAAAGAGCAATAGATCCACGACTCATGGGAAATGGATACGAGAAGCAGATTCTTTTAGTTCTCAAAATTGCTTATTATTGTACCTTGGATAATCCAAAAGAGAGGCCTGACAGTAAGAATGCTAGATGCTTGTTGTCTGATATCAAGCATTGATTGTGCAAGACAATACTATGTAACAAACTGTGTTTTTGATTGCAAAGTGTCATCTAGAGAAAATTTGTAAACATAACAATATTGCACTATCATAATGTTTTCCCCTGTCCTTTCAAGAGCCAAATTCGGTACATTCCAACCCTTACTCTTCATGTCATTGCGAATTTACCTATCTCATTTGCTTCGTGACAAAAATAAGCGACGGATTCAAGTTGTGTTGCTCCTCTACCCAGGCCGAGCCAATACGAGAGGGAAAGAGAACGTTTAAAAGCCTAAGCTTTAACATATTCAACAGTGGCGGCAACGATTTTGTATTGGCTTCATTGTCAACTCTCAAAATTATCATTCTCTGCAAAGAATAGCGAAGGCGAGAATAATTTAATGCATTCATTGGTGGTACTGCAAATCTAAGTCTTGAAATTGCAGGAATTCTGACAAACAGATGGACAAAATTCAGCAGCCTGATTTTGATCTTGCCTCTTTAATGGATGGAATTCAGCTGCTGAATTGTGTGACATCTGATTGTCCAGATTTCCTGTTCTTTCAAGACTTCGGACAATTACCTGGAATCATTCATCAACAGCATAGGCTTAGAAATGAGGACGGTATAGTTTCTTATCCATTACTATCTGCCAATTTGATCCGTGTTCAAAAATTCTGTGTCAATAATATTGTTTTTCTTGTATTTCATCCATTCGTTTTTGTGGTGAAAGACCTGTCTTCGAAGAAGGTATAACCAAGAACACTACTCCGTTCCTTAAAGCATTTTAATATTCATCAACTTGCATAGCATACCAGCACAATGCTCTATGGTGAGGTGCACCAGTTTTTTGCATTAATAAGTACAAGATGTCTACCTCTTTAGAAAGAAATTGAAGTAAGGAAAAGCAGTAGTGCTTATGATTACTACAATATATGATCAAACAAAACTACACTAAAATGTATCTTCAAGAACATAGAAATTTTTCTCATGTCCAGGTCCACTGAGTGGATTACCATCACCATCATAGTTGGTTGCATCAAATGCTGCAAATTGACCTTTCCAATCAGGCGTCGTCCTTGAGAAGAAGTTATACGACACTGAGAAGACTGAAGTTCAATCCTATCACAGAGTCATCTCTAATAAGTTTTTGTACACCTCTAGAAGACTTGATATACAGTCTTGATGTACATCATGGGTGGCACCCACCCTCACATAGGAGGTGGGATCCGCAATTTTAAAAATCGCAAACTCCACCCCCATGTGAGGGGGCTATCAAACTGAATGTACACATATTGGAAATAAGTAATAGTCCCGCTACAGTTATATTAAGTTTCACAGTATATTTTTTTTTAAACACTGTGAGGTGGCACACTTTTTTACTTTTGATTTCAACAACACTTAAAAATAATTCATGGCACAAATTTTTAATATGTACATGGAATGTACAAATAGCATTTTTCAACAAGTAATTGTAGGAGATGTCCGAGCTTTTGAATATGCTTTTGGGTTAGAAAAAGTTTTGGGAAAATTACATAACTACAATACTTTTTTAGTATATAATTTCACATTTAACAAACTTACAAAAATATTTCACATATACTTATAATGTATTATTATGTATGAAATTTAGAAAACCCAAATCCACCATAATCTCTTTCTACACAGATGCCCCAATCTACCATACCCACTCCAATCAACTATAATTCGGTGTTCGTGAGAGGTCGGATGAGGGATTTCAGTGCGTGGATCTTTGGGGGACGGCGGCGAAGATAGTGTCAGCGGCGAGGACTCGGTTGAGGCATGAAAAACCCGATCTTAATCACCATGCCATTGCCATTTTCCGAAATTTAGGGTTTCGATTAGTTTTGTTTTTCCTGTATACTGTTTTTCTTCTTTCTTTAGCTGTAGAGTAAGAGTGACAAATTGTGACGGTCGGCTTACCGAAGCACAATCAATGGATGATTTTTCGATAAGTGTGACGGCCGCGCCTTTTTGGATAAGAAATAAGCGGTGCAAACTCACCACCACTTTTTTAGGTGAATTTGGGACGTCCATGGGCGGTGATGCGGATGAGCAGTAGCAAATTGAAACTAAGTTGCGAGTTAATTTGTAAAATTGCTGTGAAAATTGAAAAGAAATTGAAGAATGCAACTCAAGCTTGAAGAAGTTGACACATAATTCCCCCCCGGCCCCTCCCTCCGTTTCTGCTCTCTGTCCTCTACGTCTGAGGCTGAAACTAAACTAATGGTGTAAGACCAAGAAAATTGTTTGCTTGGACAGTTAAGAATAGATAATCTACTTCCTAAAATCAAGCATGGTCTCGTACAAAATTTTTCTTCCTATTTATTTTGTGTTTTTCCATCTCATTATCATTTTTCCAATGTATGAAAATTTATTGCTAACCAATTCTGGATTTCTTTGTAAAATATTAATTTATATGCTGATAGCATTCTCGCCATACCCACCAAAATACAGCACCAACTGGTTACATAACTCAGACCTACGAAAACAAAGTGTACTAAAATCAGAATTTTTGTAGCGCTCAAACTTATGGACTACAGTACCGGAAGAAATGAATATGAAATACAGATATAGGGAGTTGAACTTGTACTACTTTTTGATATTCCAGTTGTGGGATGGCCGAGGTGCAGCAGCAATGCCATCGTCGGGGTTCGAGCTCCTTGTTCCATTCGACAACAAACTCTTTGAATAGATCACGAGCAGAATCGGAAGAAAGATCTAAGAAAAACCATTTTCCTCTCTTCTTTTAGCCATGTAGCAAATTCATTGTTGTTGGAGAGGAACTTGTGGCTGCACACTCGACACATGCAGGAACAGATCCATAATCGAATTACAAGTCTGGCTAATATCTAAAAAAAAAAAATACATAAATACACGAAAAAAAAAATTTACATAAAAAGAAATAAATTTTTTTTCTACTAAAAAAAATTGATTGGGCTGGGGGCTGGACCGGGCTCCCCCGCCAGATCCGTCCCTGAACACGTGCAAAATGCCCAAGCAAAGCCCAGAATTCAACATAAAAGAAAGGAATATGTTCTAAGATCTCAGTAGGTTTTTATACTACTCAATATTAGTGGATGAATTTAGAGTATACAGCGAATATAAATAGCGGCACAATAAATATATCAAAGCATAAAAATCAGGTAACAATGGACAAAAAAAAATATATTAGGAATTATTAATTTGATTTTATTTCTCGTTGTTAACTTTTTTGACTAACTGTTACTAATTGTTAACTTTTATGCCTCTGTTTGGGAATATTTATAAACGATTTAATTTGTGAATAAATAAAATTAGTGATGAATAAGTGTATATTGATTGTGAGGCGTTTGATTGAAAATGAAGTTTGATTATTTACAAATTTTGGCAAATGGATCAAATCAAATATAAGAAAAGCTCAAGACGTTGTTGGCTAGAAATTACGACTGCAAATGCACGGTAAGACTTTTTCCACGCGCTAACAGCTAATCAAATATCTAACTTTTTAGCCCAACAGTAACGCAAGCTCAATAGTCAAATATTTATTTTGAGCCACGTGGGCCCGGCGGTGCCTTTTGTCCTTTATTTTTTCAGGTTTAGAAATGGACCTAAACAGTAAATTGTTGACCTTGAGTGGTGCATTGGATCATATAAAAATAAAAATAAAAATTATCTCAAATCCTTCTTTTCAAAATTACAATTCAAAAATAAGGGGATGAAGTTTACATTTCAAAATTCATATGTTAATTATATTTTATAATTATAATTATTAAAAATTTAATTACAATATATAATTAATGGGTTTTACTAATTCATAACCAGTACCTTTTTAATTCATAACCCAACTCGCCTCTCTCTCTCTCTACAGAACCATCCCAGATTTCTCCCAACCCGTCGCCTCTCTCCCTTTACATTTCTACCAGCCCGTCGCCTTCTTGAAAATCGCCGACGAATCACCGGTCATCTATTCATTGCACAGATCTGTCGCTTCATTCGTCGTCGCCTCCCAGCCCCATCACTCCAGCTGTCGGCGTTAGTACCGTTCGGACATGGCGATTTTTGTTTGGTGGTTATGGCTATGATTTACACTTTTCCGGCATGTTTATGTCGTTGAACGCTTCAATTCATGGCGGTGAGGCTCCTCTTGGTGCTGCCTTTCAAGGTTCTCAGTGAGACATTTTTATCTCCCTTTCCCTGAAAATAGAAGTGACTTTTCTCCCTTCATGAGTGCTACTGATTTGCTGTTTCTGCTGATTCTTTCTACAATTTTTCATATATTCGTCGTAAAAATCAATTGCTCCATGATGCTTGAAATCCATTCCAGTTGCTGTTGTTTTCATTTGCACTGCCATTACCGTTGGGTGGGATTGGAGTAACTGGTGCATAAGAATTATTAAAGAATCACTCAGTTGATAGATTTGCACTTGTTCCGTCTTTTACTGAACTACCAATTCTAGAAGCTTCTTGTTTTGCAATTTCCAGGTTTTGAAACAAAAGGGCCTCTTGTTTCTGATTCTGGGTTCAAGATTTGCAATAATTGAGACACAGTTTTCCTTCTGATTCTCTTCAACAAAAAGCATAGCCATTCTTTGTTGCTGCAATTTCCAGTGCAAATCTTGGTTGATAGAGCTCAAGGACTCAATAGAAGTTGCTAGGCTGTAGTGAGTGAACGATAATTTTTAGTTAAAGGTGGCAGTGGTGGTGCATTGGAGGTGATGGTGGTGATGACTGGTGGTAGATTATGGTACTGGTTCGTGGTTTAAGCGGATTTGTTTGTGATTTGACCACCGGGTAGTTTGTTGCGACCATTTGTGATCGATTGTGATCGTTTGTGTCTGGTTAACTGTGACTCGTTGTGACCAATTGTAACCAATTATGACCCATCGTGACTTGAAATTCTGGAAATTTTTTGGGAAGTTGAGAATGGGTGAATGGGGTGGGTAGGTTGATCGGAGCATGCGTTGGAGTGGTCATTGGAGCAGTTTGCCAGATGGATCGTGAATAGCCGCCGGAGAGAGCGTCGGGGTGATCGTCGCCGGAGCGGTCGTCGAAGAGATTGTCGGAACTGTTGCTGGAGTAGATGGCCGCCTTCGATGGAGAATAAGGGTAGGGAGAGGATAGAGAGTAAAGAGAAAGAGAATGATTTGGATTTAAAATTTAATAAATTGGGGTAATTGTATTATATTATAATTAAAAATATTTAATTAATTGATTTAACACTTGATTTTTGAAATTCGTTATTTTCGAAATGTAATTCTTATATATATAATTTATGTATTTTTCCCAAATACAAACCATTTCAAACTCTGGCCCGCAACCAAACACCACTCCCAAGCATCCTTGAAGTTGCATCACCACTGCCACCACCACTACCACCACCTTGAAATTGAATGGCTTTCGTATCGTCCAATTCCCACCTCTTCCTCCTTCTCCTCCCCTTCAATCTAATCCTTCTTGTTCAATCAAAACTAGACGTTGACCCTTTTGATCATGATGCCCTCTTATTTGTCAAGAAAGACTTGGGCATCCAAGGTCATCGCCATCCTCCAGGAAGTCCATGCAATTCGGCCGGAGTATTCTGCGAACAGAGATTCACCAACAATTTATCTGTGTTTAGAGTTACGCGTCTGGTCTTTGAGTCCCAAAATCTCAAAGGAAGACTTTCTCCTGCAGTTGGGAACCTCTCCGAGCTGAGAGAGCTTTCGCTTCCAAACAACAAACTGGCTGGCCGAATCCCGGCTCAAATTTTTGGTTGCAAAAAACTCGAGATTCTAAACATCAGAAACAATCAATTTTCCAGCAATTTTCCATACGGATTATCATCACTAACCAGCCTTCGTGTTCTTGATCTCTCATTTAATAAGTTCTCTGGGAATCTGAAATTCTTGAAGTATTTCCCCAACCTGGAGAAACTCTCCCTAGCAAATAATATGTTCACAGGAAAAGTACCTTCATCTTTGAATCTTTTGGGAATCTCAGATTCATTGACATATCTGGCAACTGTTTACTCGAAGGTTCAGTGCCAGTAATGAATCAAGCAACCTATTTCTCCTCACAATCGACCAAAGAGGACAATGTTTCAAAAAGGTACATGCTTGCTGAAAAATCGATTGGCAAAAATCTAACCACTACAATGGCACATTCTTCAAGTAAAGTCTCTAGTAGTATTAACTTTGAAGCTAATATGTCCACAGAAACACAGCATAAGCATAAGAAACACAATAGTGATACCGTTCAATTGATTCTTGGCATTCTAGTTGGAGTTTTAGTGGGCTGTATTGTTTGGTTCGTCATTTCCCGACTCAAGTTTATCAGGTTCTTGATCAAAGGAGAGAAGAACGAAAGTTTGGCAATTTTCAGTCTATTAATCAAGAATCCCAAGGACCTAGCTTTCCTAGAGAAAGAGGGTGGACTAGCATTGCTCAAAATCATAGGAAGAGGTGGATGTGGAGTAGTTTATAAAGCAAATTTACCCGGAAGAAATGGAATGGAAATTGCTATAAAGAAGATAACTCTGCCCCTTAACGTTGAAGAGCTTTCCCAAGAAGACAGTAAGCCTTTGAACCAGAGGATGAGACAGATAAGATCAGAAATTCGGACAGTGGGTCTAATCAGACACCGAAATCTACTTCCTTTGTTAGCCCACGTGCCACGGCCTGACTGTCATTATCTGGTGTATGAATACATGAAGAATGGTAGTCTACAAGATGTGCTCCAACAGGTCTCACAAGGGAGAAGAGAATTAGACTGGCTTGCACGATACAAAATCGCATTAGGAGTAGCTGTCGGCCTCGAGTATCTGCATATGCATAATATCCCACGTATAATTCACAGGGACATCAAGCCTGCAAATGTCCTCCTCGATGATGAAATGGAAACTCGAATTGCTGATTTTGGGCTTTCAAAAGCAATCCCTGAAGCCAACACTCATTTTTCAACTTCGAATGTGGTAGGGACGGTGGGGTACCTCGACCCCACATATTACCAAACATTTCAGTTCACCGATAAGTGTGACATATATAGCTTCAGTGTGTTGCTAGGAGTTCTAACGATGGGTAAGTTTCCAACGGATGAGTTTTTCCAACACACAGATGAGATGAATTTAGTGGGGTGGATGAGAAATGTCACGAGATCTGAGGATCCAAAAAGAGCAATAGATCCACGACTCATGGGAAATGGATATGAGAAGCAGATTCTTTTAGTTCTCAAAATTGCTTATTATTGTACCTTGGATAATCCAAAAGAGAGGCCTGACAGTAAGAATGCTAGATGCATGTTATCTGATATCAAGCATTGATTTTGCAAGAAAATACTATGTAACAAATTGGGTTTTGAGTGTACGAAGATTCATCTAAAGAAAATTTGTAAATATTACAATGTTGCACTATCATAATGTCTTCGGTTTTCCCCAGCCCTTTCAAGAGCCAAATTGGGTACATTGATTCCGACCCTTACTCTTCATGTCATTGCAAATTTACCTCTCTCATATGCTTAGCGACAAAAATAAGCGACGGATTCACAAATATGTTACTACAACCATAATCACATCTTCTAGCAATATGTTATTCTTTTTCGCCAAATGACTTCTAGCAATGTATAATAATTATCATTTTTTTTTAAAGAAAATAATTAATAAATAAATTTAACACTTGAATGAAATTTCAAATCATTCAAATTGATAAACTATCACATGTATAATACAATTGTGGAACACTCGAAATGTTGATGCATGACAAAGATGTGAATAATAATAATAAAAAAAGGTTCTTATTAATAATACACGAACGAGTATCTGTTCAAATTTTTTCGAACGAACGTGAAAAGTATTGGGAATCCACCAATTAACGGGAAAAACTGAAATATTAAATTAATAAAAAAAAATGAATGTAAAGTTTTTACAACCTTATACGTATTTATAGACCCAAAATAAATCATAATCATATTAAATCCTAATTCTGTAGATAAATTCAAATATGGTGATTGTATTGCCACCACAATTTTTATTTCATACACCACATTTTAATTGCATTTAAGTTTCTTAATCTTTGTTTATTATAATACTTGTATCCCTGACAATTTTTCATATCATTCTTGTCCTCAATTTTTTCATTAATTAACACATTTTGTATTTGATAATAATTTTATACCCAAAAGTCCGTTGAAATGGCGTAAAATAACTTATTTTTCTATCTTATTTTAAAAGATAAATTAATAAAAAGTAATATATTTCCCTAATTCAAACAATGAAAACAAAATATTTTAATATAAATTATCATAAAAAAATGAGACATGCTAATTGATAAAAAGTTGAATATAAGAATTCGAATAAAAAAAGTGAAGAAAATAATTGCTACAATAAGCAAAGATTGAAGAGCTTAACTGCAATTAAAATGCGGTATAAAAAATAAAAATTATAGTGTGAATATAATTATCCTTAAAAAAACTAAAAATTGAAAAAGATGAAAATATCCTTAAATTAATTAAAAATAGACTCACGCTAAAACAAACCCCTAAACTATGGAATTTGACCTCGAAAGTTTGATAGTATTGGCCAAAGGCCCATTGTCACCCAGCAAAATTGTGCAAAACCGAAAAATGCTTTCAAATTGTAGTCATGGACGTACATTCGACACCTGAGCCAATGTTATGTGCATTTAGTAAATCATTCTTATTTCTTCTCTTTTCTAATTAATTTAAGATTTTCTCTTCTAATTGATTCGCATCAAATGTATAATACAGATTTTAAATATGAGCCAGTAGTGTTCTAAATACAATGAACACATCCCTTGTTTGGTCCCAACTATTTTCAGAATACATTTTTCTATCTTATTTTCAACCTACATTCTTCAATTAAATAATATTACATGTAAGCCCAAATTTTTCCTTATTTTTCAACCACACATTTTTTATCAAATCACTATTTCAAAATACATTTTTCGTAAAAAAAAAAAATAAATAATTGGGGCTTAAACATGCTCGTAGTGTCGCTCCTCTACCGAGGCCAATTTTTCGAGCCAATGCGGGAGAGAGAGGACAGGTTCAAAAGCCCATAAACTTGAGAATAATACTCTCTACAAAGATCCTCCATCAATTAAGCAAGAATATAAACTTGAGAGGACTCGTCCTGTTACAATTTATAGGCAAATCGATATATGCTAACTGGATTGGCCCAATACATACATGAGCTGGACTCGAACTAGCAACTCTAAGCAATGAGTGGGAAGGAACCTGAACTTGAGCATTGTACAAGCGCTCAAGTTTCATTTGGGCTATATGCCCACAATTATTATACTAGGGAAGCAAGTTACGGAGGCCTATTGTCGAGAGTTGGGTTTGATTAGGGGGAAAATTCATAAATGAGATGTTAACAAACTTCTTTCAACTTTTCAAAAATCAGGTGGTAATTCTTGTTTTTTAAATTAAATAAATAATTTAAAATATTTTTTAATTAAATATATTAAAATCAAGATTTTGGTCACAATTACATATTTACATGTCACAAATTATTGGTCACATATTACTTATTGTCATATATTTTATCAGTCACATATTATTTATTAATAACAAATTATTTATTTTATAGGTCACATATTATTTATTGGTGACAATCATCCAAATTGATCACAAACCACTTCACCTCCGCACCCTATCCTACCCTAACCCCACTCAACCACCACCGTCGCCGCCGCCACAACCACCGCCTTCGTCGCGCCCCACCCTAACCCCAATCCACTACAACCATCGTTGTCGCTACCAGTACACCACACCTTAAATCACCGCCACGCCATCATCCCCTACGCCACGGCTACAGCCTGAAGAATCACCACCTCACCGTTAAATCAGCAGCGCCCCGCAGCAGCCACAGACCGATCTGAAAATGTCACCACCACGCAACACCACCGTCATTCACCATTAACCGTGCTATCATGAAATAAACACAAATTCGTAGCCACTTTCTCACGGCGTCACCACCATCAACACCAATGTGGCGCTTCCACCACCACCACGTCACACATCACTATACACGTAGATTTGGATCTGACCGCGACTGGAGTTGTAGCAGCTACAGATCGGCTCTGTGCGATGTGTATAGATCTAGGCAACTCCATCTCTATACACAACGATCCACACATGCCTACTACACAGCGTCGACCAGAGTTTCCTGTAGACAGAGCTATGCTATGGCCGCTGTACGCAGCAGCACTACTTGCAGGCGACATTGGGCACGATAGCATGGCCGTGAGCACTGTGGTGCTCTTCTACCGACGAGCTCTCTTGGCAGAGCGGTGGTCCTCCGTTGATGGTAAGAGAGGGAGGAGATAAGGGAGAGGGATAGGGAGAAGAGAGAGATTAGGGTTTGAATTTGAAATTGTTGTGGGTGGATAGTATATGGGTTAGATATATTTAATTTTATAACTATTATAAATTTAATTTTTCTCCTGATTCTTGAAAAAAATAGTTTTATACCTTATGTTTGAATTTGAAAGTTTAATGGTAAGATTTTGTGTAATTTTCCCTTTGATTAGTAGTGCCGACCCATTCTGTCTCGCCCATAAGAATCAAATTCTTTCCCTTTTTTAAGAGGGATTTCTAATCGTATAAGGATGACAAATTGAATCAAGTGATATCACCATCTGTGCAACCAAGAATGCCATAGTTAATTTTAGTTTGACTCTTGGAAATGTAGGAATAGTTGCCAAATATTATCTTCGATTCATGAGATGTGGCTCATAGCTCGCATAGGTCTCCAGGTAAGTTTGTGCCCACGCTCGCCTCTGAACCACTCACCCCTCAGCTTTTCATAAATCTTAGTCCATTCTAAGCCCATAGCTTGCTTTGTTTTTAAAAAATCACATTCATTGTGCAAAATGAGTGATCAAGGTAAAAAGACCAGAAATACAGGTTACGAAATATATTAAACTGAAATAATTTGAATTATATTTATTATATATCAATATTTTACTGACTTAATTTATAACATCAAGCATTTTAATATAGGAACTATTTCTTATTGGGTTAATTTCACAAATGGTCACTGAAGTTACAGCAAAATAACAAAATGGTCACTGAAGTTCAAAACTTGCATTAACGGTCACTCAACTTTCAAGCACTTTCGAAAATGGTCACTAACGAAAATTTTTGGACTTTTTTGTTCTAATTGAAACCTAAATTAACAAAACCCAACCCCTTCAAAATTGGAGGACCTGAAGTGCAATTCCATTTTTTTATAAAACACCAAATTCTATCCCTTTCATTTCGAAGTTCAAACCCGCGATTTATGTGAGTCTTTTAAGGTAAAAAAATGAATTATGAAATTATTCTTCTATGCATCATCCCAATATGAATATAAAAAAAAAATCGCCGGTTTGAACTTCGAACCGAAGTGTGACATAAATCGGTAAACACTGAAACTTACATTAAACCTGCTTACTGACTAAATTGGCAAGCCGTTTACTAAAATGACCAAATTAAACTATTCAAGTCAACAATCAGCCCTACTTACTAACAATCAGCCATCATCATTAAAATGAGAATGAAGTTGGAAGCAAAGATGGCGGGTCGGAAAGTACTGAAGGCATTGAGGCAATGGTGTATAACACGCTGAACAAGGTAAATTAGCCATGGTTGTGTAGGAAGATTTAATATGCTGATGAAATTAGAGGCAATGATGACTGAGCGTTGTCTGAATACAAAGGTACAGAAAGTGATACCAGATTAAGGTAACAAATCACAATTTCTCATCAACATTAATGTCCCAGCGGTAACAGAAAACGATAAGCATAAGTGTACTACTTAAAAGGTTAAGAACTTGAAACAGGTTTCGAGTTCTGAAACTTAAGGTTGTAGTAGAGCATATTTCCATTCCAAAATGGTAATAAGAAAGCAAATGGCAAGGCCATACATACGCACAAGAATAATCTGGTGCAGGTATTAACCGAGAGGCCAAAATAGGCAGAGCCACAATCACAAACTCACATTCAACATTGCTGATATTTTGTTTTCTTCCCGATACCCGTGTGAACTCCTTCAGTCGACTGCCTTTTAGAAATAGTCGATTTCTTTTCCTCAGCATTTCTTTTGTTCATAAACTTGAGAAAGACGAAATTGGTGGGAGTTGTGAAACGCTTTCCAGTGCTTTCAGTGGGTTGTCTGATTCATTGCCGCCCTCAATTTCTTCATCAGCGATTTGGGGCATAAATCGCCGGTTTGAACTTCGAACCGAAAGGATAGGGTTTGATGTTTTATAAATAAGGGAATTGTACTTCAGGTCCTCCAATTTTGAAGGATCCGTGTTCTGTTAATTTAGGTTTCAATTAGAACAAAAAAGTCCAAAAACTTACCTCAGTGACCATTTTTTAAAGTGTCTGAAAGTTGAGTGACCGTTAATGCAAGTTTCAAACTTTAGTGACCATTTTGTTATTTTGCTGTAACTTCAGTGACCATTTGTAAAATTAACCCATTTCTTATTTTAATCCATGCAACATATTTTCACCTGAACTATATAATCAAAGCATATCCTCTATGCAAATCCGACAAAAGTTGTAGTTTGTATTAAATAAATCAATGCATGAGTTATATTTCGTTAATAAATCTTATCCTTTGTTGCGATTAAGAAGCAACTGAGGTAAATATTGGTTGTGAATTGGAACCGTTTGAATTGGTAATTTGGTAAAGAAAGACAATGTAAAACTGAGCTCGGAAAAGACCATTTAGAAGATCTTAGAAGCCAGCTTCCACGACAAAATCTATATTCTTTGGTATTCTATTCAAATCAATGAAATCAAAGAGAATTTTCAAATCTTAAAGTATCCATTAAAATATGAATTGAGGACTCTTAAACTCCTTTTAGTGGAATCCATTCATGGATCTTATGGTATTTGATCAGCTTTAAAATCCATTTTTCTTGTGAATTTGGGCAGGATTTTTCCAACCCCCAAACCCTCTGAATAGCTTGTTAGCTGTTGAGAAGCTCCTAAAGTCTTGATTAACTATTCGAGACCTCTCGAGATGCTTTTGGGGTCCAAGTAAAAATGAATGAAGGCATTTTTACTAAAATGTTGAAATGCATTCCCCTCCAGGATCCAATTGCGAAAGATATGATAGTGGAAGATATTTCACTGGGATTGTAAATGTTGCCAATGAAACTATTTATCGTCCTACACAACAATTGACTGAGATGAAGAGGCACGAAACAAAGAAGCATGCTCTTGCTTTCTTTGGAGGCGCTAGTTTTAAAACTTCAGCGATTTGGGTGGGGAGGAGGCGAGATCGAGTTAGGGGTAGGCGATTTCTAGGTTAGAAGTGGCGATTTACAGCTTTGGTGACGACGATTCACTGGGTTTCAACCGGTAATGGAAGCAGTGTTGTCTTTCAATTTTGGGGGATGAGATGGTTTAGGCAGGAGATGTCTCGTTCAGTTTCGGGAGTTTTCAAAATTTATCTATTTATTTATTTATTTATTTATTTTTAAATTTAAAAACGTGTTTATTGAAATCAAGTATTCCTCGTCAATAGCAACTACATGGCAATTGGCATCAACTGATCACACAAGCTTGCCATAGCAATTCCGTCAATTTTTCTAATAGCCATTTATTCGGTGATGGATGGAATTGCATATTTCAAAGTTCAGTGGTTAGCGACGTAGTTTTTGAAGTTCAATGTTCCAGCGAAAACTTTAAGCAAAATTCAGCGATTATTGAGATTATTAACCTTAGTGTATGGTATGAGTCTCTGAGAGGTCCTCTTCAAAGTTGGCTGATCTTTTGTATTCATAGAGAATGAGATTAGGTTGAAATCCACATCTAAAGTTTTTTTCATGGAGTAGTTGAATCAGATAAGAAAACTGGTGGCTAGCAAGCGGCAAGCCCGTCACTTGAGCGTCAAGGTCGCGCCTAGTGAGCGGTATTCTTCCTGTTTTCAACTCTCGAGAGCCACGTGCGTGTTCAGCGAGCGATGGATCTCGTTTCTTGATCCTCTTGAATTATCTTCGACAGCTTTTAGGTCTCTACCAACCCCCGACGACTTTGACTCTTATTTAAAACTCAAGTACCTTAGTTTTTACATGGAATACGCCGATTTAATGAAGACCTAACATACCCCAAGTTTAGAAACCTAGATTTAGAAGTATTACTCTATTATCATTAGTTTATAGTTTATATTAAAATCATAAATGGGGAAAATTGATTAGATTTTATTTAATGTAATAAACATTAATACCTATTTTCACTCTGATGGAATGTACAAATTAAGCACGTAAATTTTGATGGATTGAATGGACAGCATGCTTAAATATGCTATAAATGGGTACGAAAACCACTTTAATTTATTAGGCGGATTTATTTGCAATATTGTGTAATTATTTGGACCATATATAACAATTAATTTACATTAATGCTCTATATCTTAAGTAAATTAAATTATATTATATTTTTGTGTAGAAAAACATGGGTATTTTCTTTAATGTACAAATGCATAGGTGTGAATGTATATTTCAATTATAAGGAGAATTGGAATTCAAATATGAGGGTCTGAATCTGTATAGTAATTTCTGAAAGAAAATGGTGTTGATTACTGAAGAAATGATCAACCAGTTCGAAAGTATGGTGGAAAAATTCGATGAAAAATTGAAGACGTCTTTCGAGATTATACATCAAGGGTACCCGACTGAGAATTTGGTGAGGTTTCTCAAAGCACGAGATGGGAATGTCTCTAAGGCCTATGAAATGCTCATCGACTGCTTGAACTGGAGGATAGAAAATAAAATTGATGACATATTGGCTAAGCCAATCATCCCCGTCGAATTTCATAGATTAATCCGCGATTCACAACTTGTAGGGATGTCCGGATATTCAAAAGACGGCTATCCCGTATTTGCCGTGGGTGCAGGGCTCAGTACATCAGACGAAACATCGATTGAGTACTATGTCCTGTCACACATTCAAATTAATGAATATCGAGATCGCGTGATTTTACCTTGTGCGACGAAAAGATTGGGACGATACGTAGGCACTTGCATAGTGATTTTTGACATGACTGGTCTAAAGCTTTCTTCAATCTATCAAATCATTAAGAAGTATTTCGAAATGTCAACCATTAATGAACTTAACTATCCAGAGAGGACGGAGACTTATTTCATAGTTAACGCGCCATACATGTTTTCGATTGGTTGGAAGGTTGTGAATCCTCTTATGTTCGAGAGAACGAGGAAGAAGGTCAAGATCCTTTCAGGATCTGGGAGAGATGAATTGTTGAAGATTATGGATTATGAATCTCTCCCACATTTTTGTCGAAAAGAATGGCCAGGATCATCTCGGCATCCTACGCATGGAACAGATGGTAATTGTTTTTCCTTGGACCATACTTTCCACAAGGAAATGTACAACTATATTAAGGAGCAAGAAAAGAGACTTGGCGATCAAAAGGGGATTTCCGATTGATTCTATAGATAGATATCGAACCAATTGTTCCATTTCTAATATTTTCATTAGTAGTCGGTTTGGTTCCATTTAGAATTGGATCGGATTAGATTGCGCTCACTTTTAATTTAATAAAGATAGTGTTGGAATTTAATGATGATGAATATATTACTTTTTTAAAAAAAAATTAATAAGGATAGATTTAGCCCCTGTTTGGGCTTTATTCATTTTAATTTTAATGCATTTTTCTCTTTCTTATTTTCAACCACATATTTTTTAATAAAATAATATTACATATAAATTCAAAAAAATTTCTTTTTTCTTAATTATACAATCCAAAACCTTTTCTTATTTTTTAATTATACATTCTCCAATAAATTATTATTCCAAAATACATTTTTCTGTAAAACCTAATTTTAATGAAGCCCAAGGGCTTAGAGCGTGATGAATATATAAGAATAATAAATGATATATAAGCCCAATTTTTCTCGATGAAATCAAAGCAATTTTCAACTTAAAGTACTCAGTGAATAAAAAATGATTCAACGTTAAGTGATTTCAATTGATAAATTCAATAAGTTGACATTTCATAAGCTAACGAACAATACTTTTAACTCAAATTTATTATGCTCAATATTTGAGTTATTGGAACAATTCAAGTAGAGTGCAGCGAGTGAGGGAGCCAAGCTTTCAATTTATAGTGGCTTCTTTTGACGATTTTATTTTATATTAACTTGGATACAAAAAAAAAAAAAAAAAAAGGTTCATTGGATCAAAATTAGGTTTAAAAGCCTTTAAAGTAAAATATATTAAATAACTTTATGTGCTTCTCTTTTTTTAAAACCTAATTAAATTCAGAGCGACACATTTGAGGGGCCGTTATTTTAATTCTTTTGCACAATTAGCTTGTCCAAATTTAAATGAACATCTATTTCTTCTATGAAAATAAGTGGAAAGATGTGCATTTTTATTCTGAATTGCAAATTTGGAAATCTTAGGGTCCGTTTGATTGTAACGGTGGAAAGAAAATGAATTTCAGAAAAAATAATTGATTAGAACTTATTTTTCAAGAAAATGTTAATTAAGTGTGTTTGATTGATTTAATTTTCCACCCGAAAAATATTTAAATTTTGGATCTTTTTGTGTTCGTTTGGCTTTGTTTTTCATAAAATTATCCATTAAAGTGATAATTTTTTTTCCACAATTAGTTATAAAATTTGTTTCCATTATTAAAAATAAATAAATAAATAAATAAATATATATATATATATATATATATATATATATATATATATATATATATACAGAAATGATCTAATGAGCACCGGTGCTCATCTTATCCTAAGCACCGATGAGTTGGCACATTAATTCATTGGTGGATTGGAACTCACAAAATCTTTGTCAACTCATCGGTGTTTGAATATATATATATATATATATATATATATATATATATATATATATATATATATATACAGAAATAATTTAATGAGCACCGGTGCTCATCTTATTTTAAGCACCGATGACTTGGCGCATTAATTCATTGGTGGATAAAGATTTTGTGAGTTCTAATCCACCAATGAATTAATGCGCCGACTCATCGGTGCTTAGGATAAAATGAGCACCGGTGCTCATTAGATCATTTCTGTATATATATATATATATATATATATATATATATATATATATATATATATATATATATATTCAAGAAAATCATTTTTTCATCAAAACTTAGTGTTCGTTTGGTTTTATTTTACATGAAAATTATCCATTAAAATAAAATTTATTTTTACAATTGGTTATAAAATATGTTCCAATTGCAAATAAAAAAAAAGGTGGAAATCAGCTTTCCCACCAAAATGGTGGGAAAACCAATTCAATCAAAAGATGGAAAATGGGTCACGTGGGGTGGGTTGGGTGGAAAAGATTTTGCCAATAAAATTTTTGTTATCAAACACCAAAAAAGTTGGAATTTGGAAAGTACCATGGAAAATATGTTGAATCAAACAGACCCTTAGTTATTCTTTGGTGGAGATTAAAATAAGATTTTTAGTATATTTTGATAAAAAATGATGAAATATGTGGTTGAAAAATTGTGGATACCATGAAACTTTCACACACATTTCAACTTGTCACTGGATTTTAATTTGTGCTTAATTAATCATAGCTGATTTGACAAGATTTTTGAAAAGTTCAAAATTATTTTTGAGACTAAAAAGTTATATTTAGATTTGTTTGAACAATTTTTTGGAAATTTTTTGTATTATTAGAAAATCTTTTATATAAAGTTAGCCTAACGTGACTTTCTCAAAAAACTCTTCAACAAAAAGAAAAAAATAGAAGTCTGTCCTATCAAATGGACTCCCGATATCATTTGAAATTTGTTTACAATCGACCCCTTCTATTAGTCCGTCTGTAAAATTAGCGACCAAACTTGTGTTGGAGATGAAAGAGCTTGTTTGTCTTCAATTATAATCTATTCATAATTTAAATATCAATATCAAACTTTAATTTTAATTATAAGTTTCGTAAGATCTATAATTACTACCTATTATAATTTAAACAAATTACTTTAAGCTCATGTTTGTCTTCCATTAAATCGAAACTCTTTTTTCTTGAACTTATTTTTAACTACACATTCAAACAATACGATATTTTGCACATAAATCCATTTTTCCCACTTTTTAACCACGCGTTCTATAAAAAAATCAATATTCCAAAATTTAGTCCTTATTTGACGGTCATTGTAAAGAGAAATTGAGGGGAAATGATGGTTTTGAATAATGATTTTTAAGAATGCGTGGTCTAATAATCATGCTACACAAACAACTCAACAAAAATGTTTAAAAATAGGGGGTCACGTGGTGAAACATCATTTGACAATTTAAAAAAAAAAAAAAAGGTACTCACCCCCTAATTCTAAACACTGTTTGAGTAGCATTATTCGTGGTAAAAAAACATGATTTTTTTTTTTGTTTTAAGTGCATATTATTTTATTGTATAAATATATATTTAAAAATAAGCATGAGAAATAAATAGTTTTAATTT
This sequence comes from Fraxinus americana, assembly GCA_035079005.1. Lineage (NCBI taxonomy): Eukaryota > Viridiplantae > Streptophyta > Magnoliopsida > Lamiales > Oleaceae > Fraxinus > Fraxinus americana. The sequence goes on along the minus strand of CM068726.1, from coordinate 24,964,241 downwards.
AAAAAGGGTGACTTATTTTTTTCCAAAAAACTTATTTTAACAAAAGACAAATAGGCTCTAAAACTCCATTAAAGAGAGTCAAACGGGGATTAAAAGTTTGACTGGTTAAATTCCTAATTTTCAAATGCAGACAAAAGACATTGGTTTTGCTACATGTACCTTGGGTGTACAGGCCTCCACACAATATGCACTTGTTTGGTCCCACTATAATGAAATTTTTGGAGATAATGTATTTTAAAATAGTAATTTTTGGAAGAATGTATTGTTAAAAACTTTTTTTTTTAATTTACGTATAATATTAGTTTTTTGAAGAATGTATAATTAAAAAAGAAAAAGAAAAATGTATTAAAATTCTAGTGGGAGCCAAATAAGAATTAAGGGGGTTCACGATTTTTTTATGAGTAATTCTATTCATCTTTATTGGGGTTTAACCTCAGTCTATGTGGCTAAACCCCAGTCTATGTGGCAATTATATGACATTAAATGACAGATTCATTTAAAGATGAGAAATGCTATTCATCTCCAGTGGAGATGCATCCTCAGTCTATGTGGCGTTAATGTGACATTCAATGATAGGTAAAATTAAATAAGTCATTTAATTTCACCTATTATTTAATCAATCATTTACATCCATATAGACTGGGAATGAATCCCCACTAGGGATGGATATCATTTTTCTTTAAAGATAAAGTCACATAACTTATTTAATTGAGTTTATCATCTTTTGTATGAGGGTGTGTATATCACCTGACGTACAAACAGTAAACCCCAACACATATTGAGATAAATGAACCCACCAATCAAAGTTGGTCAACACGAATTTGATCAATCTAGTCACTGTCAAATCTGACGGCTCGTGATTTTTTAAATGCCGTTTCATTGCCGTTGGTAAACTGTCCGTATTCTGACACGACCTTCCAGAAACATATTTGCATTTTCCACCCTTTTATCTGCCATTGTTAAATGAATGAGAATAAGAGCTTGTTTGAATGAAATTTTAATCAAATTAAAATCGAAAATATAATTGTTATTAGGTCTCATTTGTTTAATAAAAGTCAATAATAATGGTTAATTTTTCAATTTTAATATGATTTTAATCCCTCTCAAACAAGTTCCGAGTTTTAAAATAGTAAATTTTTGAAAATACTAGGTGCAAGCAACGTGCAATGCACGTTTGCTTAGTTTATATTTAATATTTTTGTTTAATAATTAATTTATTATTAATAAATATGTAATTTTTTTTGGTTAATTAAGGGCGTGTCTGGGCGCGCTGCAAGGAGGAAGGAAAATTGATTCTGTAACCTTTTTTTTTTCAAACCTACAGCCCTAGAGTGAGAGAATTTGTCCAAAATTGCGGCTCCCAACGGCATGAATTGTGTTGTCAACGGCTTGATTTCTGTTGAAAAGCAGAAACAGACACCCTATAAATAATTTATGATGTAATGTTTATGTAATTGATAAATAATTAGATGTACGATTTTGATAGTGTGATGTAGATTGGTGAGATTGAAGAAAATAAGTAAAAGTAGACAAATTTGGAGAAATAGATAAATTGTAAGGGATCCAAAGTTCGGGGGCTAAAATGTAAACACTTAAAAGTTGTGCTGAATCTCACGATGAAGATTTGAGAGTGTTTGGAGTCAAATGGATAAAGGAAGATGTCAAGGGAATCAAATTTAGTCAAAAGATGATCACAAATCAATTTCCAACCGAAAAGTTATGCTCCGGTGTTTTAGTTTCATATTGAGACCTATTTTTGGCATAGGAAGTGATCGAATTAGAGAATGATGTCTGAATTAAAGTTGTAGCCAGATGAGTTAGCTTTTCAACACATTTTGCATCACCTTAATAGGATATCAGAATACAAAGTTATAATAAAAACACTGAAAGAAGGTGCAGCTGTCTGTTTAAAACAAGAAATTTCGTTACATAGTCCGTTATATTGAGACCTATTTTTGGCATATAAAGTGGTCGAATTGGAGAATGATGTCTGAATCAAAATTGTAAACAAATGAGTTAGATTTCCAACGCATTTTGAATTGCCTCAATCGGACATCGGAATACAAAGTTATGATAAAAACACTGAAGGAAGGTGCAGCTGCCTGTTTAAAACAAGAAATTCTGTTACGTAGCCCGTTATATTGAGACATATTTTTGGCATAGAAAGTGATCGAATTTGAGAATGATGTCTGAATCAATATTGTAGCCAGATGAGTTAGCTTTCTAAATCATTTTGAATCGCCTCAATCGGACATCATAATACAAAGTTATAATAACAATATTGAAAGAAGGTGCAGCTGCCTCTTTAAAACAAGAAATTTCGTTACATAATCCGTTATATTGAGACCTATTTTTGGCATAGAAAGTGATCCAATTGGAGAATATGTCTGAATAAAAGTTGTAGTCAGATGATTTAGCTTTCTAACTCATTTTGAATTGCCTCAATCAGAAATCAAAATACAAAGTTATGATAAAAACACTGAAAGAAGGTGCAGCTGCTTATTTAAAACAAAACATTCCGTTATATTGAGACATATTTTTGGCATAGAAACTGATCGAATTGGAGAATGATGTCTGAATCAAAGTTGTAGCCAGATGGGTTAACTTTCCAACGCATTTTTAATCGTCTCAATCGAATATCGGAATACAAAGTTATGATAAAAACACTGAAAGAAGGTGCAGCTGCCTATTTAAAACAAGAAATTCCGTTACATAATCCGTTAATACAACAAATTCCGTTAGTTTTTCCGTTAAACCAACAAATTTCGTTAAATAGGCACTTTTTATATATAGAAAGATGTGCATAAAAAGTAGGAAAAAATTAGGTTTATTTTAAAAATATTTTATTGTAAAAATATGAAGTTGAAAATGAGTTTGAAAAAAAAGTTCTAAAATAATGTCAGACAAACAGGGATTTAATGATTAACTAAAATTAATTATTGTTTGCAATAATTAAAAATAAATTTTAATAAATTGATGAACTGTATTTGAAAATTTAATAAAAATTGTGAGTTTCATTAAATACGAGATTAAAGTTAATTATTAATTGTTAAATTTTATTATTATTTTTTAACTAAATCAAATAAAATAAAGCTCATATTTGATGGCCATTATTTAAAAAAAAATTATTTCTGAATAGTGATTTTTAATAAAGAATGTGCCGTCAAAAAAGTAAAAAAAAAAAAGGGTACATGCGACAAATATTTTATAAGTTACTATTAATGAAAATCATACCAACTACATAATGAAATACCTTAGCTGATCATAAAAAGTAAAAGATAATGCAAGAAATACAGATGTATAATACAAGTCAATTTGGTGTAATTTATTTCTCATCATGAAAAGTTGTACAGTTTTTACTGGCTTAATGTCCCTTTATTCTATTCTCCACGAATTATAGGAATATAGAAAAGTAAAATAATGACGCTGAATCGCCGATTGCCAACCAAAAATGATTCAAAGTTTTGACTTTTGGATACTTTTCTCCTCTTCAGGCCACAAACAGAGAGACGTTCACCACCTACAGATATTCTTTATCTTTCTCTCTCTATCCTCTTTTATCAGCTTCAGGTCAGAGTTTTATCTGTTGTGATCCCTCTTTTTCTTACAGTGAATTTGAGCATTTGTTGGGTTTTTAGTTTTTGGGTATTGAAGATTTAGCTACAGAAGGTGCGTTTATGGCAATAACAGTATGAAAGATTGGATCTTTTTGGGTTCATCTAGATTAGCTTTTAGTGGGTGGTTTGAATTATTGTTATTTTTTTTTTGGGTTTATGTTAATGTAGTGATTTTATATTATTACTTGTTTGTTTTTCTGTTCTGATTTAGTTCGTGGTTTCTTCTGTACTTAGACATGAGACTTACGATCAGATTCTTGATTCTGATAACAATAGGTTTTGATGTTGAATATGTAATCCTACTCCGATAGGATACTAAAATGCAATGAAGAACAGATTTTCTGTATTGCTATAAGAGTGTTTAAAAGTAATTTATCTCAACTTAATAATTATTTGAAGTTTTTTCTTTGTGATTTTTGGGATTTTTTAGTTTTTTGAATTTATATGAGGTTTGCACTGGCTTATGAATTCCCTTGTGTTAATTTTTTTTTCCTTGGTACTTTTTTCTTTATGGTAAACTGAGATCCTTGAGATTTGTTTATATTAGATTGAATTGCAGGATAAAAATTATCTTTCATGAATTATTATATCCCAACTCGACTTAACTTTTTACCAGATCTTAAGTGTCAACTTATGAAAATTGAGATTTATTTAATTAGGAGGGAATTGTTAATAACAGATCTATTGGATACTTCTTGTAGAATTTGTAAATAGGCGAGAGAATGTCAGGAGGGGGAACACAGAGCAGTTTAAGAAAAACTCTTGGAGCTCTTAAAGATACCACCACTGTCAATTTGGCAAAAATAAATAGTGACTACAAGGTATCACCAAATCTTTGTTCTTATCAAAATTTAAATTTTAAATTAGTTACTGGTATCGGATTTTAATTAGATTATTCTTTTCACAGGAATTAGACATTGCCATTGTTAAGGCAACAAATCATGTTGAGCGCCCTGCAAAGGAGAGACACATAAGAGGTAGGCACACATCAAGCGTATGAGGCCAGTCTAATTTCTATCCTAATAGCTATCTTTTGCTTATTTTCTTAAAACTGGACTAAACACCAAAATAGGAGCCTGATTATGTTTTCTGCATTCTTATTTTCAGCCATCTTTGCTGCTATATCGGCTACCAGGCCTCGAGCTGATGTAGCATACTGCATACATGCCCTTGCTAGACGATTGTCAAAGACTCATAATTGGGCGGTATGTGCTAGAGATTGTAATTACATATTATGAAATAAGGATGTTATGGAAAATTCTAGTGACTGAAAATAAAGAAATGGGAAGGAAAAATATGTTTGTGCCTCCTACGTGATAATACATGTGATTTGTTAATGGATGTGTCTGAATCCAGTTTACAGAGAATGTGTTACAATGATTTTGTAAGTTTCGATGCATATCAGTAAATACTAAGGCCTGGAAGCTGTCCTAGCTTTCAGGTTTGAGTCTCATCCTTCTCATTCGGTTTAACGTCAAAATAAATTCTTATGCTAAAAATGTGGTTCCCCCCCCCCCCCCCCACCCCCGCCGAAATGACAGTTAATGTTGTCTTTGATCGATCAATTCACCAACTCTTTATTTGGTGAGTGATGAGCGTTTCAAGAACTTCAATCTTACCCCAAATTAATGATCCTTGGTGGTATAAAAAATCCTTGGTTAACCTTCCAATTCTGTCAAAATGGAGCTTTAGCTGTTGAATCATACATGAGTCAGATTATGAACAATAATTGTGTCTTGTTAACAGGTCCTGCTGACCTTTTACTAACTGTTTCTATTTATGATTGTAGTGAAATGATTGAAAATAGTGTGTAAATTGATTTCAAATGTTGGTTATGGTGATGACAAGTTTGACGCACATTTAGTTGTGGTGCAAATTCAAGCCTCTCGGCCTCTTTTTCTCCTTCCAATCCCCAACAGCATGTGAATCCGTCTCTCTCTACCACATAATATTCACAAGTACATATATTTTTCCTTGAAAACCAAATTCCTTATAATTTTCCTTTTTCCTGGCTTTCTCTTTTCTTATTAATCTCATGATTCAATCGGAACTTTATTGTGGCTGTTGGTGAAGGAAAGTGGCCATGGAGGTTTTATTTGTTGATAGAATGCTCTAGCATGAATTTGGCCTTGTTCCTCACAACAGGGGCGGAGCTAAGGAGGCACATTTTTTTTTATATATAATGGGCTGATACATAGAAAAAATCCACTATTTTTTCCCTAACAAAGCTAAATGGACTAGGGGCAAGCCTGTGCTAACTTCCACCCCTGCCTCACACTAAGATTCTACATATGCTATGGCTTAAATATGTATGCTTGAGTATATACATATATGAAGATACTCGGCTTCAATTATTGAGAGCACTGATGGATGTAGTCCAGTCCCCAGCCCATTTCATTTTTTTAGTGTAAAACAATTGTTTTATGTAAAAAAAAAAAATAATAATAATAATGCGTAAATTTTAATTTTTTTACATATTTTCCCGGCTTGTAGTCCGGTCCTGGATCCATTCCTAATTGAGAGGGAATAATTGTTAACCAGCTCGTAGATGATATGTATGCATTGCCATTTCAACCTTGAATATCTTAGTTCTCGGACATTAGTTCCAATCCTAATTGTCTAGTCATCATAGTTGATGCTTAACTGTTTCCTATCTTTGTCTGTAACCTCATCCCTACATTTTAGGTTGCCTTGAAAACTTTGATTGTTATCCATCGTGCATTGAGAGAGGTGGACCCCACATTTCAAGAAGAAATTATAAATTATGGTAGGAGTCGAAGTCATCTCCTTAACATGGCTCATTTTAAGGATGACTCCAGTCCAAATGGTATAGTTTTTATTCTCTTTTATTGGTTTATTGGAGTCTTTAGAAAGCAAATTATTCAGTTACTAAAATGCATCTCTTGGACAGCATGGGATTATTCTGCCTGGGTACGATCCTATGCATTATTTTTGGAGGAGAGACTGGAATGTTTCCGGGTGCTGAAATTTGATGTCGAGACGGATCATCCGGTAAGAATTTTTTTATTTTTATTTAAGTTTAGTATTGAGTCACCGACATTAACACTATCTATTTGAGATTTTGAGTTGCTTACAAATTTTAAATTCATTTCTACAACATCTGAAAGAAATTGGCACAACGTTCTTTCCCTTGTTCTTTTTTGCAAACTTTTCCCTGTTGGGATTTGTTAGACCTTTGTTTGTTTATATCACATATTGAGTTCAAAATTTCAAATTTTATCTTGGTTTGCACGAAGTTGAAGATCTTGATCAATGTCAAATGAAACTTGCCTTAAACCGGAGTATTCACTTCCTGACCTCGTGTAGATGACATAAGAAAGTTCTCTTTTGGATATTGTTCGAAGAAGTTGATTACATAGTGCAGTTTTGCTTTTGTCTTTCTCGACTATCCTCTAAACAAAATGCTGATTCAGAGAACGAAAGATTTGGACACTCCGGAGTTGCTTGAGCATTTACCATCTTTGCAGCAACTTCTGTTCCGTGTCATTGGCTGTCAGGTAATTTCATGTTTTATGAGTTCAATGATTGGAGGAACAGTTTTCATGTTCTTTAACCTTGTTCTATACATTGAATATACTCTTTTATCATTTATATTTAGCTATTATTATGATAATGCAGCCACAAGGGGCAGCAGTTCACAATTTTGTCATTCAGTTGGCCCTTTCCATGGTAAGATTAAGTCCTGATTTTTATGCTTTGCCTTAAGAAGTTAATTGCATATGGCATTGCCTTGTGGGCTTTTTTTTTCCCTGATTCTCTCTTGTATTCCTGTAGGTTGCTTCGGAAAGCGTTAAAATTTACAATGCTATAAGTGATGGTACAGTTAATTTGGTTGACAAGGTATTTTTGACTTCTAGAAACTGTAAAAATCTCTTTTGTTAAACATTCGACTTATGCATCTTCATTCGACAGTTTTTTGAGATGCAACGTTATGATGCACTTAAGGCTTTGGATATATACCGGAGAGCTGGGCAGCAGGTACAAGCAGCAGAAAATAGATTCTTTCCATTTTTGAAGTGTACCATAAAAATGACCACCCATCGGAACATAATAATTTTTTAACCGTTCTACCAAAATACCCCTCAGCTAGTGGTGAATACTGCTGGCAGATACCGTGACTGAATAATGGGGGAGTTTAAAATATTTAATTTTGATTAGATGGAAAAAGTTGAAAATGCTAACAAGTCACTGCCTCTCTTAAACATGGCACATTGCAAATGATCCCATTCCTTTGAGAGGGTATTTATTCCCTTTCAACTACTTCAAGAAATGGTCGAGAAAAAAGTTTTCCTAACCGTAAAATCTTATGATTTACCATTTTTCTAGGCTGAGAGAATGTCAGAGTTTTACGAAGTATGTAAAAACCTCGACGTTGGACGCGGAGAAAGATTTATAAAGATTGAACAGGTTCAAATTCATAGATTTCTTTTGATGATGGTTCAAATATTGTCTTAATATCTTTGGACCCTGAAAACGTAATATTGTTTGCTTTGTTGACTCATGATGTAGCCTCCTGCATCATTTTTACAAGCTATGGAGGACTATGTGAGAGAAGCACCACGATCTTCCACAGCTCGCAAGGATTTGGTATGTGCCTCTCTTATGGACAGAGGGACATGTGTTCATTCAAACTCCCTATTTTATGCTTAGCTTGGGAGTGCTTTTAAAATCCCGTCTACCCAGACTAGTATGGTAAACCTTAAATTTATTGGATCCAGGCTGATGATAAGGCCAAGGTGATCTTACCCATAGAGTATAATAAAAAGAATTCAGTGATGAAAGAAGAACGTACAACATCGCCACCTCGACCTGAGCCTGAACCAGAACCCGAACCAGTTAAAGTGGAAGCTCCCGTTTTTGAACCTCCTGATTTATTGGTAATTAACTAGAATGGAAGTTTTTGTTTCTTTTAAGAGAACAATTTTGTCAACCTTTTATTGATGATCAATTTCTTTGCTGTAAAGGGTCTGGAGGATCCTGTTCCAGCTGCCTCGGAGTTAGATGAGAAGAATGCTATGGCTTTAGCCATTGTGCCAGCTGGTAAGTTACGTAGAAAATATAACTGTACAATTACATTGGAACATAAACATTGGAACGTTGCTAACTTGCTGAGCACGAATTATAAGTTTTGGTTTACGTAGACTGACGTTCACATTTTTTTTTTAATTAAGTTTACTACTTACAAGTTAACAAGTTTCATACATGATTTTTACTGATCAAAACTGGAAATAAGTAAGAGATGGTTTTAAAATGAGTAACTCTTTTTCCATAAAAATGAGTAATGCTATTCATCCCCACTGTGGTTACAAACACAGTTTAGGTGACGTTAATGTGACATTAAATGATACGTGAAATTAAATAAATCATTTAATTTCACTTTTCATTTAACCTATCATTTAGAGCCACGTAGACTGTTTATTTCATTTAACCTATCATTTAGAGCCACGTAGACTGTTTATAACTCCACTGGGGATGAGTAGCATATCAATACATGTTTGGAAACAAAAGTAACTTTTACTTTATTTTAAGCTTATCCAAGCATGCTGCAACTTCTTATAATGTTATATCGACTTTATTCCCCTTGAAGTTTTAATGAGTGAAATATGCTAATCTTGTTTCAATATTTGTTGTAGCCGACCAACCAGGTTCCACTGGACCTAATCTGTCAAATGGAGCTACGGGCTGGGAATTAGCACTTGTTACAGCTCCAAGCTCGAACGAGAGTGCCACAGTTGCTAGCAAATTGGTACTTCTTGCTATCTTCTTGGATTTTGTTTAGTTGTTTTACTGTCAAAACTGTTTAATTTCTGAAAACCACTGCTCTGATTTCTTCTCTGTATGTAAACGCCACATCTTTACATTTTTGTAACGCATTTTCATGCATTCAACATTTTATCAACTTAGAAGATGCTCGTAATGAAATGTGCTATACAATGATGCTTTTTATATTGATAAAGGCGGGAGGGCTAGACCTACTTACACTAGACAGCCTATACGATGATGCAATCAGAAGAAGTAACCAGAATGTAAGCTACAATCCCTGGGAACAATTTCCAATATCCAATCCAATGATGTCACAAACAGCACACGACCCTTTCTACGCCTCCAACACAGTGGCCGCACCACCTTCTGTTCAGATGGCAGCCATGGCCCACCAAAACCCCGCATTCATGTTCCAGCAGCAACAGCAGATCATGATGATGGGCCCACAACAACTCGGGAACCCATTTGGAAACCAGTATCGAACCAGTGGCCATCCCCACAGCTCAGGTATGCCTATTCAAGCCTACAATCCTTATAATGGCCTTTTATGAGGAATGCCCGGAAAATATATACTTTTGCTGGAAATACAAGGAGGAAAAAAGGAGCTCCGGTTACTTTTGGATTTTACATTGAAGATAGATGATTTGTATCATATATTGGGAAGTGAAATAGGCAGAATTAGTTGTTCATTAAGTAGAAACTTTTGTTGATTGTTGATTATTCACATCAGACTGTTGGAAATAATGCTTTTGGGGCTTGCTTTAAAATTTTCGAACTGCTTTTGCTCAAGCTGGGATGTATAACTTGTTGACTCCATTTTTTACCCTCGTTTTGTTCTGTATTTTGTTTCTGGTTGTAGTATATAAAAAATATGTATTTCGATTCTTATTTTGCTGATACTTTATTGAGATTTTTTTGCTGTCAATTGGATTCTTCTCTTAAATCTGTCGCAATTTACTTACTGATGTAGACTAGAACTCTTAGTATACTCGACCAATCCTTCTTCCTTTCTTCTAGCATACTCGACCTCCTCCCCACCTCGGGAAAAAAATAATAGAACGGGGAGGAGGTCGATATGGTCATATCCTTATTCCTCTCTTGTAGTATCCTTGACCGCCTTCTGTCCTTCCAAATGAATCATCTACCTACAAGCAAGATATGGCCGATCCTTCTCTTGCAGCATCCTTGAGCAACTCCCATCCTTCCATTACCAGCCAAGCATCTCCACTTTGAGTTAAGATATGGCCGATCCTTCCTCTCTTGTAGCGTTCTCGACAATATCTGTCTTTTCATTACCAATCAAGTATCTCCCTTACGTGCAAGATATGGCCGATCCTTCATCTCTTTTAGCACCCTCGACCGCTTCCCATTCTTCCATTACAATCAAGCATCTGCCTTACAAGCAAGATATGGCTGATCCTTCGTCATCTCTTGTAGCATCCTCGACCACCTTCCTTCCTACCATTTCCTGATCCTTCATCTCTTTTAGCACCCTCGACCGCTTCCCGTCCTCCCATTACAATCAAGCATCTCCCTTACAAGCAAGATATGGCTGATCCTTCAAGCCTCTCAACTGAGAGCAAGATGCGGTCATCCTTCTTCCTCTCTTTTCTAGAGTAAAATATCCACCTCGGGAGCAGTGAGCAAGTACTTGGAAGGCCAACCGTCCAGTGAACCGGGTGGGGCTCACTAAGTACCATATTATCAACAGCCTATGAACAATCAGTTGAAGAACAAACCTTTGCAGTGGGACCACCCAATTGCATCCTCGAGATGTGCATAGTTGAAAGATGGTCCAACGAGTTGGACTTTTTTTTTCTTGTTGCATTTTTGAGTAGTTCCTCAAGTACAAGAAATGTTGTCAGATTTTGTACAGAATTTTGAATTGGAAAAATCATGTGCGTGTATCTGTGTTTTCCCTCTTCCATGTTTGAATCCAGTCCATCCAATTCAAATTTTTGTGTGTATTCTGTGAAATTTCCCTGTACTAATAGCATAGTTATGCATTTTTATCCTTACCCCTCGATTATTTAGCACATATTGTCCTGATTATGTTTCTATTCAAATATTTTGTTCGCATGCTTTGAAATGAAAGAAAAATGCTCAGTCAAACTTTTGTATTTATTTTTTTCTTATTTAAAAATATTTTCTTTGTGTGTCTTTTTGTGTCTCATAACGATTTTTTTTGTACATAAATCATTATTAAGGATAAAATATACTAATTAATGGAAGCCTGAATATCAAATTTTTTACGTAGATAAGTCGAGGATGTAAGCTAAGTACGTGTTGAAAACTTTTATTGAAATAAAAATACGGTGCAACAAACAAAATTTGTAGTATGAATATAATTATCCAATTTCTTATCATAAGAAATTTTACATCAAATAATATATTTATACCATTTTAAAATTTAACGATAGAATTAGAGAAAATTACAAAATGACGTCATGAATTAAGGATAGTGTCCTTGAGTTTAATAAATTTCTTATTTTTTGTGATTTTCATGAATTTAAATAAAGAATTGCACATGATTCATAAGTTTTTTTTTTTTATAGATTCTAATGAATATCTTAGTATTACAATAAAATGATAATTTTTTAATAGATCGACCAAACAAAAGAAAAATTCGGATTTTGTAATTAAAAAATAAAATTCATAATCTCGTTGTTTATTTTCTTTCTTAGCTGCTCAGAATAAAAATTGTATTCCGAATTTCAATAGAAACTAGAACTCAATTTCTCCCACCTAAAATTTCGGAACGAGAATTGACGATAAAATATTTTATTACTATTTATTTTTATATTATTTATGTCTTGCTTAATTTAATTTCTGTCAATTTTATAATAATTTGACTTTATATTCGTGGGATCGAAATCAATTGAAAATCTTAAAAAGGTTTTAAGAATTATATTTATAAATTCAAAATTCACTAAAATATATTAAAATGAAAATTAAATAAAAGGGAAAAAATACATAACTACCTTTCAAACTTGTGAAATTCTTTAAAAAATCAGGATGTACTAATTAAATAGGTAATAAAATATGTTAAAGTCACAATAATATATAATTTACGGCCACAATTACGTACAAATCACAAATAATACCGTCATAATCACAAATATATAAAATGCGGGTTACAATTGCTAATTTAGTTATAAATCACACATTTTTATACGTGATAATTTATTTATCGTTCACAAATCATCAAATTAATTGGTCACAACTTATTTATTGATCATAATGATCAAATTAATTAATCATAATTTATTTATCGATCACAAATTATCCGAGCAATGAAATGGTCACAAATTACCCTTCAGCTTTCCCACACCACCACATTCAACACCGTTGACATCACCTAAAATGTTGTCGCCGCCTCAGATGCATAACACACTACCACTACCTCTACTTCCAACGAGCTACAACCACTACCACTTGCACACCATCCCACCACCAACCGCAAATCTTTACACCACACCTCCACCACCCCCCGCAAATTCACACCACCAAAGACACAACATCATCCCACTAGCACCCCTATTCGTAAATCCACCGCACCACTGATACAATCAGACCATCATCACCATCCTTCAACCAAATTAGGTGCTGACAATACCACCCTAGAGTTTTTTAGACATTCTGAGATCAATGACATTGGTCTCATTATCTAAATTGAATGTGAAATGGACGAATTGGAGACCTTGATATACGTGCCCAAGGGTTTGCACATACAAAATCGAGGCTATTGCCTTGGAATTAGGAAATGAGTCGGCCATCATCTACGGTATAGATGAATTGAGGACAGTGGCACGGACTCCGAGTCTAAAGGCTCGCCGACATGTGTTACATTGACAAATAATGAAATCTTATAGAGAGTTGGGAGACGATTTAGGTTGTCGAGATTGGTAGGGGGGTGGGTTAAGGTGAGGGGAATGGGGTCTATTAAATACATCTGAATTTTTAAAAAGTATTATCAATACCTGATTTTTTATTAAAAAAAATTATAAATACCTAATTTTTGAACTTAAAATTTTAAAGGTAAGATACTAGGTAATTTTCCCTAAATAAAATCCAAGTGTTAATTGAGACACCTACTTCTATACGGAGTTGATCCTAGTTGAGGACCTCTTTATGTATGTGTATATATATTTGCGTGCAGAGAGAGAAGGCCACGCAGTAGAGAGAGAAACAAGTTTGAGAGCTTCAAAAAAAAAATGTCATCTTGGTTTCCTTCAATTTTCAATGATAATCCTTTACCCCAACCCTCTTCCCCCACAACTCCCTCCGCCGGCGTTAAGGAAGACCTTTCCACCCTCTTCCGCGGCGTCGCTGCCTTTCTTGCGCCTCCGCCGGCCCCCGACTCGGACATGATTTCGGTTGTCAAGAATGACTTGGAGGAGATACCTCTTGCGCCACTGCCGCCCAACTCGGATATGATTTCCGGAATAAAGAATGACTTGGCGGAAATTCAGGGTACCTTGAAATCGGGACTCTCTTTACTCTCCTCGAAATTCACTTCCAATTTGTTGCAGTTTCCGAGAGAAACGAAGGATAGTAATGATGATGATGATTTGGAGGAGGATGGTGCAGTGGGAGTCACCGTGGAAGTTGTGGATTTTGTTAGAAAAATTTCATCGAGGCCTGCGATTTGGACTGATTTTCCTATCTCTCTTCCTGATGGTAATTAATTAAACTTCAATCTTAATGTTTTCGTGCAGTAAATTTTGTTGATACTCTTAGATGATATTTACTTTTACTTGCTTTAATTATGAGATAGTTTGTAAATATTTTAGTTCTTTGATTGAGTGATGATCAAAGTGTTAATTGTACTTTGGATTATCCGAATTACCTATTATACAAACAATGATGATTTCAGAATTATTATCGTGAATAAGAGAATGTTAATGTGATGGATGTTTGCATAGAGTTGTTTCTTGATCCATCAGGGCAAATACTATTTGTGGGTACTATTTTGGACAAGTATGTGTCAAAATACTTGTCTATAGTAGATGGCTGGGATATCTAGTAAATGCTGGATTTTGTAGTTGAAAAGTGGGGAAACATATTAGATTGGAAGGGTCTGTATATATGTAGATTTAGGGTCTTGAGGATGTTGTGGGAGAAGGCATTAAGGTGTTGTTAAGGGACTAATGAATAGTAGATGAGAACACTAGTTCTTTGGAAATTGGGCTATTAGGATTATTTTGTTGTTGTGAAGTTTTGGGCTATACAAATTGCCTTTAAATTTTCAATATCAAGAGTCCGTCCACAAAAAAGCATTAGATATGCTCTATGCCACAGACAATGTATTGGACTCAAAAGAGATTGATTCCAAAGCCATCTACACGCAAAAAGAGATGAATCCAAAGACAAGGTATTAAGGGGTTGTTAAGGGACTAATGAATAGTAGCTGAGAAAAGTAGTTCTTGGGAAATCGGGCTATTAAGATGATTTTGTTGTTTTTAAGTTTCGGGGTATACAAATTGTGTAAACATGATAAAATTTCAATATCCAAGAGTCTTTCCACAAAAAGCATTAGATATGCTCTACGCCACATGAAGAAAATAACAATATAATAGCCACAAAAGAGATTGAACCCAAAACCATCTATGCCAAAAAAGAGATGAATCCTAAAACAATCTATCTATGGAATTGATTGAAATCTGAAAGAACCTTATAAATGGCCCTCCCTTTCCCAACCAATCGATTGTCCGTAAATGAAGGAGGATTTATGTGTTTTGTGAAAGAAAATCATGTTTTTAGCAAACATGATTTTAATAGAATTCTTTTGATACTTTTGCTTAACTGGCACAATGATCGGATTGGAGAACGTATGTGAACATTCCGTTTCCTGTTGATGTCCATGTAGGATTCCAACGTGTTAGGTTTACTCACTGTAGCAGGCAGATTGATAAATTATGCAATTAAATTTAAGTCGAGTGACCTAATTGAGAATTGGATGAAAGTTGAGTGATCAAAAGTGAAATGTACCCAATTAAAAATCGACAAATGTAGTAAAATGGCAAGTGATAATATATTATTGAACCAGGTTCCATTTCGATATTTGTGAAGGAATAATGCATCTCATAAGATTTATTTACTTTGCAGTTCTCATTAAATTAATGGTGATCTCACATACACAAGCCAAACAGTACAGAACAAGCTACATATGAAAAGATATTTTGTGGGTAAAACTGGACCTGTAATCAGTAGGAAAATGAAAAAGTTACACATGGGAGAAATTGTAGTGGAAGCAGATGACAGACATCTAGAAACTCCTCCTTTTACTGTACCAGTTTAAATAAACTTGAATGCACTTGCAATGATAATGATCTCAATTTCCTTGTTCACGTAACTGCACTTTTTAGAAGGCTGAACCTCTGCAAAATCTAATTGTCATTTTTGTGATATTATAGCTTATGCGTTAATATAGAATGGCTCATTGCAAATAATTCAGCAGTATCAGTATGAAGTATTGTTACCCTTTAATTTTTAGTAATTTAATTATCATCGGGATGATGGATATTCATTTCCGCGTGAGTTGGTGCTGAGCTTTAAATTATGTTGTTGTAGATGTTGATATGTCTGACTACCAGAGAGAACATGCTGCAGAAATTGAGCATTTGGTACCAAATCTCGAGAATCTAAGGCAGAGAATTAGCAGTCAAATAAGCCACGGGAAATTTTGGATGATCTATTTTATTTTATTGTTTCCCAGGTTGAACGAAGAGGATTTAAAGCTTCTTTCAACTCCAGAGGCAAGATTCTGTCCCTCATAAACATTATTTTTATTTGTCTTTCCTTGCATGTTGAAACTTTTAGAACCTGCAATGGAGCAAAGATTTGCTGGTTTAATATTAATAATCGGTCTGAATACAAGCTCCACACTTCTTATTACTAATCAAGTTCTCAAGAGAAGCTAAGTGTATGATATACGCTAAATAGATACTTTTATATTTGCCTAGAAATTTTTATCATCTGGTAATAATTCCTCTTGAGATGTTTTCTTTGAAATACTTCTCTTTATGAATTGTCCAGTACTCATCGTTTTTTAGTTTTATACCTCCACTGGTATAACTAGAAATACTTCTTTTTTACCTGGCCAGGTGAACAAAGTCATGAAATATTTTGATTTATCTATTTTTTCTATAAAAATCAAATGGGTTTACCTGAACCAATACAAGATTTTCTTTTAGTCTTTATGGGATCGGATCTTATATTAGGAAGTCTAGGAGTAGTATTGCTGCCCATTCCAATTTAGTCTACCTGCTTTTCATTCAAACTTCCGTTTGTATTTTCCTTAGACGTGCACCAAGAAAGGGAGGTCCTGGTTCTGTGCAGATATTAAGGAACCAATGATGACCTAGACTATTTGACTTCAAACTCATCAACAATATATAGAACTTGAAAGTGATAAAAACTTGGAACTCCTCAACATTATGTTGAACTTGATATATATTAAGGCTTTGAAGTTTGTCCGAAGTAGAAGTTACATCCTTCTGTTTAGCCCTTTCTTCTTTACATATTCTCCTCATCACTGTCCTTGATTTGTCTACTCTAGATATTTAACAGCAAAGTCTTAGCCTTTCCTTTTTAGGTCTCCTCTGTTCCTTTCCTAAATAGCTAGTTACTGGAAACCCACTATGAGGAATCGCTACAACGGCAGAGGATTCAAGATCCTCCCATAACACCCACATTCCCTGTTGATCTCCTCTGTACCGTCCCAAGCAGTTACTGAACCTGAAGCATTGCTTGAATATTTATATTTCATCTCTTTTGTTCATCACGTGATTACCTACTATCCTATGTCAAGAGGGAAATTGATTAGATCATTAAATAATTAAATCAAATCTATGGTGAAGGTTTAGTCAATCTATGGGGAAATGAATGGGGCTACTTCTGATTCCTCTTTAAGTATAAAATCAGCAAATACCCCTCCCTTGCATTGGGTTTGCTCCTCTCTCGCTGCACGTAAAGAGACGCAAAATGATCTCTGAGCTGGGAATTAGCGGCCGCTTAAAAGTTAAGTTCCCTTTTCTTTTTCTTTCATTTACTTTGTAATACATTAGGTTTTGGCATTAGAAGAAGAGGGGTTTGTCTCTAGGGGAGGTACATACTAAGAAGTGTGACTGTGAGTTAAATAAGAGTACTTTTATGAATTGGATATCTTTCTTCAATCTTTATACTTTTGTAAGGAAGCCTTACCTTTGGAAGGTCATAAATGAAACATTCTTTGACCATTACAGAAATATTGCTCTAATGGTTTTAACCTATTGACTTTCATCTTCTTGTTTGATATTTTCATCATTATATATGAAAAATATATAGTTGGAAGGCTGCACAATCCAATATTGAGTTATTTTGAGAACAAATGAGTTGAGACTGCCTGTGGTGTTTTTAGTTATCTTAAAATGCCATGTGCACATTTTTAAGTCACTTTTGTTAAGGGAACTGATTTTTTTTCTTGGTTTATTTTATTTTACCTTCCACCAGGCAGTTAACCAATATTTCATTTGTTCTAGAAGGCAGAAATGAGAAGGATGTAGCAGTTTGTACGACTTGCTAAAGCATTTAGTTTAGGTCAAGGGAATAAACTGAATATTTTATAAATCTTTCTATTTTACATCTTTGTACTAGAAATATTGAGTATTAAATAATTAGATTTATGTGACAATTTACCAGTCTTGATTTTGTTGATCAATAGTATTCCCATTCAATAAGTTTATTTATTTATTTAGCCAGAGTCTGTTGTAAAATGAGAAGTCACTTCTCTTTTTTTCAGTTGAGGTTTGATTTTTGTAGGGTGTTGAAATGAGTGAGAGACTTTTCCAAAAGTTGCAAAACAAGAGCAATACACATGCAGAACCAATCGAGAATTCAAAGATGGTTGATTCTTCCAAGGAGGACGGCGTCAAAAAAGGAGAGGAAAGCACAACCCAGCAAAACATGTCGAATGAGACTCTAAATGCGACAGAAGAGACAAAAGTTGTTAGTGATGTGGATTCAGATCATAGATCTCCAAAGAAATCTGATAACGAGGATGGATTTTCGTTTAGTGAATTGGAGGATGATGACAATGATCTATTGGGATTTAGAAAATCACAGTTCAAGAAAGTTCTATCGACAAGTGATGGCAAAGAATGGGTAGAACTGAATGAAAATTCCGGAGCTCAAGATGATCAAAGGAAGCTAAGCATCAGAGATAAAGGGTCAGAATCTGAAGAATCAAATGATTGGTTCACTGTCGACAAATTTGATATAGACAATTCGACAGCAGTTTGAACCTTTGATATCTGTAAATTCTTTTTCTATTTTTTCTTCTATCTTCCTTGTGAGTATTCTGCATCTGATTTTTTCTGTTTGATTTTACTATCTTGCATATATGACTGCTACATTATCAAAAAAACTAAATTTGATGGGGTGAATTACTGTCGTATTTTTCACAATATGCCTCGTCAATGGTTGAAATCAAAATAAAAAACCAAGCATGTATTAGAACCAAAATTGGTACCAATAATCTGTTGCTGTATTATTTGTACTTCTCTGATGGATGAGTTTTTCAGTTTGAAAGTAAGAAGATAAGGTTTGTAGTTTTAGAACGTCATATGACTGTGTTGTATAACATCTGTATTATTTGAAACTTTTTGATGGAGAATTCGTAAACCATCGCAGTATGTTTGTACTATTTTAGTGTTCAATCATGTCCAATATTGCGTACGAAATATGTTATAACAAATGCATAGGAGACTCGTTACTTTATATTGGCTCGACTATAGAGGCATGCTAGCATTCAAATATTTTCGGTCTAAGTAGCCGAAAATGTTCTGAAATGATGAATTATTCCTGAACACAGCAGTTGTATCTGGTTCCTATTAATTGAAATTGATGGAATCCGTTGTGCAAATAAAATGAACCAATTTCTGTAACTTAATGGATTTAGAAAGCCATTGATTTCAGTAAATCCCACTTATCATAATATCATTTTTTGCTTTTTCTAAACTTATATTTGCCTACGTGGTTGGAAAAGTTGGTATGATGACAGATTGGGCATCTATTTGAACCCCAACACATTCACTTTGACACAACAGTAAATTGTCAAAGAGGGAGTCGAGAAATAAATTTAGAGTTGATTACATGAATCTTTTTTCGACTCTCCATTTGACACTACTCGATCTAGTGGAACATAAAAGACTAAATCCTCATCAACCACTAGTCACTTTTGCACGCATTTCACAAGCAATTGTTAGCACATTGTCTCCATATAGGTTCCCTATTTTAGAGGGTTTGTGCATTTAGGGCTGACTGCTAGCATTTGACAGTAATTCTCTGCTAGTTATGAGATCCTACATCAGTGGGAGAATATACCTTATAAGTACATCTACAGATTGTTACGAGTGTTGCATGTGATGACAGTGGCAGGGGCGGTAGTGGTGTTCTAATAATGAATGTTACAAGTGCGAGAGCTCAGAAGTCGGATGGAGGTTGAAGTAGTAAACAAAATGTAACACGATTGTTACAAGTTGTGGTGGTGGGATATTTTGTGTCTACGATAGCAGCTGTGAAAATATGTGGCGAAGTGTACGTAATATAATATAACACATTGAAACACATTGTGTTATAAAATGTATTGTAAACAACTTTAAATACAAAAAAAAAATTCAGAAAATTAGTATTTTGGGGGAAAAGGGGGGTTCAAAAGTGTATTGAAATTAGTTTTGTTATAGAGTTATTTGTGAAATGTTCCCTTTTAAAATTGGATGCATTCTTGGCCTCACCTAAACTAAGAACACCCTCATTAGATTCTTAATTTCTAAAGAACATATTGATTATAATAGAGAGCATCCTTAAATTTAGTACAATGTATACACTCCAATAAATTCTTTATTTTTGCTCTTTATTTTAATTTTTCCAACATTAATTTATCATTTTTCAATTAATATATATATTTTTAGATGTCAATGACTAAAATATTTTATACAACAAATAATTTAAATTGTGACTTATTGAATTTTGCAATATTATTAAATCCAACAAACTCGCTCTCTATTTTAAAAAGTTAAAATGAAGAGTATTTTAAAGCCTAATATTAAGGTTTAACTCTTTAAAATAAAGATAATTTCACTTTAATTTAAAGAGTTGCTTGAAAATGCTATAATACTTTCCAAGAAATAGAAAAGAAAAGTACTTGTTATCTCACAATAAGAAAAAAATAATTGAAAGTACCAATAAATCCTTATTTTTATGGGACTTTTCCTTTCAAAAAAGGTATGGTTGAACTTTGAACTTGGAAACGTACAATTGGACAAAGCGTTGCCACCGAATGAAACAAGGTAGATAGATTTCATGGTAAGGTTTAGGTAAAATTGGAACCATTCATTAGAGATTTCATTGGCACAAAATCCATACCAGTTTGTAACACAGTACAAAGAATTAATACAAACATTTTTGTGGTTATAGTTATTTTTCTTATGGATAAATTGCACCAATAGTTCCAAATTCATACCCGATTTCGCGCTATGAAGTCGAGCATTTAGTTCTTCGTGTTAAGCTCTTCAACCTTTCATCAGCATGGGCAAGGAGGTTCATAGTCATGGAGATTGTTTTAAAATGTCGTTAAAAAATTGACATGTGACTCGCATGTGAATGAATATTCACATATACCCTCAAAATATTAGTTCAAAGCCGATATATAAAGTTCATGGTCGAGTGAAAATCTATAATATATAGGTGTATATTTTGTCTCTTCAACATTTTGCGTCCTTCCTACGTGAAGATTCGGGCTCCTTCACGACTAGTTTGTCGAGAGGATGAGAAATTAATTAGATTGAAGAAAGGGGGACCTATATGTAATGAGTGTAAAGATCACGGATTCACAAAATTACAAAACAATCCAGCCTCATCACACCAAAGTTGACAGCAGACTAAACACCACTATGCGTTGTGACTGACCAACCACACCACACCCCACCACACCCCAGTGACCCCACCCCGCACACAAAATTGAGTCATGCATGTGATACTTTTGCATGAAGTGTCTCCCAACCCATCATCTATGGTCTTCCTTTTCATACATTAATTTTCATTTCGAGTTTATCTACGGCAACAAATTAAACATTATTCGTGAATATTTCGACTGCATGTACATAACGGAAGATAGATTGGAATCTTTGAGTTGGTTTCATTCGAATCAACTTCACATTGGTAGAGTGAAAAATCTTATATATCGCTTAGTGAAGGAGGAATAATCCATTACTAATGGTAAAGATAGTTTCCATCTCTATTATCGAACAAATCATTTTTTGTCTTTGAAAATTATCAACAAAAGTTTCACCTTTTGGATTTCGAACACTTCCTCTCACCAAATTCACGTCTCTTACATATTTGGAGTCGCTACATGTACCAGAGATAGACTGAAACTTTTGAGCTGAGTTCATATGATTCATTAGTAACATGCTAATAATCCAATTGTACATGTCGCTTGCTAGTAGGGGAGGCTCCGGTGCTGTCAACCTACCACAATTATCCTCGATTCCGAACTAACTATTAAGAAAATATAGAAAAATAACACTTTTATTCATGTATGTGGTCCTCTTCCATATGACAAGTCCAATGTCAAATATGGCAACTTTCTTTTCTCTTAGTGCACACTATAAAATACTGACTATAATTTTGGTTGTTAATGATCGTTACTTGTTAATAAAAAGAATGAAAGTACGTATAAGTCAGATTCACTAATGTTTTGTTGGATCGTATGACCTAAACATGTCTAGGGTTCAAGCGTAACGCAACTAGCTCTACACATGGGTCGACCTTGTACACAACTCGTCTTGTCCGAACTGTGTTCACACTCGACAAGTGGTAGCCCGTGTAGATTTACACTCCTAAATTGGAAGGGTCATGTTGATGTACTAAAGGTGTAGGCATGTGACTTTTGGTGTATGTTGAGCTGTTCCTCACATCAATTGACCATTGAGATGTCCATTTTGGTCCCAATATGTTACATGAGGGAATTGGATCAAAATCAAGTAGATAAATACAACAAAAGTTGTATAGACGGGACACTTGAATTGTATGGTATAAAGAAAATGAACAAAACTTGACATCAAATCATTAATGCAATGTATAAAATACACTTCATAGGGAAATGAAAAAGACCAATCTTTTCAAGTGTCAAATTTTTTCTACCTTTTTCTCGACAAATATTTAAGTAAGATTTCACTTGTACCACTGAACTTTAGGAAGATCTCACGCAGGATATCGAATTTAATCTCGTAAAACATCATTTCAAAATGATTACATGTTTTATATACAACAAGACATTCAAAATTACAATTTTCTAGCTCCGTGTTAGCTTTTTCACTAGTCACATATGTTTTTAGTGTACTTTATAGACGTAGATGAGTGCTTGTCTGGAATAACTTAAGAAATTATTAAAAAGTTGTGAACAGAATCAACAATTACTTTTTATCACGATTTTTATGAGATTCATAACTTATATCAATTCTGTTTGTCAAACTATGCACTAAAGTTTTTGATGTACACGATCTAAAAAATTGTAAATTTTCTCATCAACGGTTTATTTGAAATATAATAAAATTACATATGATTTATTTTTTCCAATGATAGGCAAATAAAGTACTAGTGACTTCTATAGAACTTCTCCAATAGTTAGGTTGAAGAGCATCTTTAATTAAGCTCATATTTTTTTTACTTTAAATATATTGAGTATTGAACCCAAACAAATGACTTAAACCTAGTAAAATACAATCGATCATATCTAATTTGATTCATGGAGACTCAGATGTTATTAGGACTACCTGTGAAAATTGTAATGTATAGATACTATGAGAAAGGTTTGTATTGCACGTCGTATAAATACAAAATAAATATGCAGCATAGGTCTAGGTATTCGTAATCTGAAATCGGAGGTTTTGGTCTAGTTCTCAAAAAAATAAATTAGGAACCGACATTGAGAATCGATAATCAACTGGGCCTGGGTTGATTCTTGATTCCTAAACCGGAATCGTGGGTATCCGAATGGAATCAATTTTTTATATAATTTATATTTACAATTTATAGGTAAGGTAAAAAAAAATACAAAACCTAAAAAATCCTAACTTGATTAGTAATTAGTTTAAAACTCTACTCTAATTCTAAGAAATCAGAATCGACTCATACTTTTTTGCCTCTCACCTCACATCATATTGTTGTATTAAAAGGTTAATACATGTTAATCTTTACAATTTATGCTTTCTATGAATCAAAAAGTTCAAGTTAGGTTGTGTAAGTTGATGAACCAAAGTGTTCATTCTTTCCAATTCGAACTTTTTTCTTTCCACTGTTTACAAACTTAAGTGATTTTTAAACTTTATATATAATGTGTAGCAATTGAACTTCATATATTTATAGTTTGGACGGTGTTATACTTTTTTTATTATCTTGAGTTCACGGTTCTCTCTCAAAACATAATTTTTCATTTTTTATTCAATCAAAGCAAATTCAATATGCAGAGTGCAATTTCTTGATATTATATGTTATATACCTCATTCGTATTTTTTATATTAGTTCGTTTTAAGAGTATAATTTAAAAATTGTTCATAATTAAATTATAGTTTCAGCTTACTCTATAAGATTTATTAAGAAAAAATAATTTATTCTCAAATTGTAATTTAATTTTTAATATTTTAATTTTCTTCTCTTTTCATGGTTTTTAGTATCCTCTATTTTGCTTCTTGAAGAATTTCTTAGCTAAACTTTCTTCCTTATACAAATATTGTCAAGTAGTCGCGTGTTAGGTGTTAGGTATATGTATCGATAGGTCATATGAAAATGTTTATTAAATGTCATGGATAGAACCGAACCGAACCCGAATCGGAATTGATGGTTTGGGTTTGGGTAGGTTCCGATAATTATAAGGATTTAAATGGTTCCATTTATAAAATACCCAAAATATAAATATTGTAATATTCGGATCAATTCATTTGATGTCCAGACCTAATATATCATATAATAATTTGGTAATTATGTTGATCTAAATCTTAGCCCTAGTTTGACAACTAAGAGAAACTGGAGGAAAATAATGTTTTTATTAGTGATTTTTTAGAGAATGTGATGTTATAAAAATTTTTAAAATAAAATTGAATTTATGTATAGAATATTTTATTGTATAAATGTATGGTTGAAGGAATAAAAAATTTTGCTTCAATGGAGTCAAACGGGGCTTAATGAGTCTCGTTTGTTGCACATTTTTACTCAAAGAATGCATTTTTTTAATATGACGGGGAATATGTGGTCGAAAAATAAGGAAAAATTATTGATGTGATGGAAAATATTATTTTATTAAAAAATATGTGGTTAAAAATGAATTGAAAAATGAGAATGAAAAAAACAATGTGACCCAAACGAGGGCTGAATTTCACAAAGATGCTTAAAATGCGAATTTTCGTGGTTCCCAATTATCGACAATCATTCAACTGTCCAATCAACATTAAATTTTATTCTTATGCTCAATTCATGTACCATGTGAAAACATTAATTAGGTTCGATTCCGTAGTTTGATAAGGAAGTTCATCATGGGATCCTTCAAGAATTGAATTCTTTTTTACAATTAACTTCAAATCTTGACGTCATGATATTAACGTCGTGTTTGGTATCCATTTGGAGTGTATTATAAAT
Organism: Fraxinus americana; assembly: GCA_035079005.1. Lineage (NCBI taxonomy): Eukaryota > Viridiplantae > Streptophyta > Magnoliopsida > Lamiales > Oleaceae > Fraxinus > Fraxinus americana. The sequence continues at coordinate 24,939,165 of CM068726.1, read as the reverse complement.
TTTAGAAGAGTGATACTGAAAGAATGTATGATTGAAAAGTATTAAAAAAATTTAAATTTATGTGTAATACTATTTTAAATGAAAAAAATTGCGAAAAAAATTGTGAAAAAGTTCAATCACTTATAGTTATAGCCCATGTGTGCTAATGTCTTTTCTTGGTAAGGTTAGTTTGCGTAATGAATGGCGAATTTTTTTCGAGAATGTATAGTTAAAAAGCGATGAAAATTTTTAAGTTTATGTATAAAATATTTTATTACGTGATTGTGGTTGAAAATAAGTACGTTAAAGAAAAATAAAAATTTGAAAGAATTGGAGACAAGCATGGGCAAAGTTCATTCTTATTCCCTAATATTTTATAGTATACCTAGTCGAGCGACCTGTCAGCTTCATTTAGGAGCCCTACTGTACTAACATCTCCAGCAGGAAATTTTGTTAAGACCTGAATTCTTCAACCAAGACAAATGTCATTCTATGTTTTTTGTCTTTTTCCACTTAATTCACAACATGAAATTCTACAAATTACTTTGTAAATATGATTTTATTGAGCTCTGTTATTTGGAAAAAATGATTTCGAAATAGTTTTTTTTTTTTTTTTGAGAATGTATAATTAAAAAGTAAGGATAATTTTTCAATTTATATTTAATATTATTTTATAGCTCTGTGATTAAAAAATTTACATAGAATTATTGTGTAATCACATGTAAGAATTTGCATCCATGTTTAATGGATTTGTAATTTTCAAAAAAGGTATAGAGACAAATATGCGAAAATCGAGTTTTCATATGTACGCTCGAATACTTTTTTTTTTCATTCAAATGGGTATTGAGAATTTGTTCGAATTAGGATTTTATTTTTTATTGATTACGACAAGTATTCAAATTGGATCGAAGATTTCTATAAAATTTTATTAAATAACAATTAGCTAAATTCCTAGTTATTGTTTCTAAACAAATTAAGAAATCCCAATTAGTAATTTTTAGAAAAAATGGGTTATGGATCGTCTATGTGGGATGACCCGACCCACAAGACTTCAAAATGATTGGAGGGAGTGATTTGAAATTCAAATTCAAATCTACAACTCCCCATACTTTCTCGAATAATTCTCCAGGTACAGGAAATATTGCCAAATTTCCTACAGAAATTTGAATTGGAAAATCATGTTCGTGTATCTTTCTTTTCTCCTCTTGAATTTTTGAATCAATTCCATCAATTTCAAATTCCTGTGTGTGCATTATGTGAAATTTATCTGTACTTATAGTATTGTTCTAATTTCTCATAACTCTCATGAAACCTCCAATTTTTGTCTAGCAATGGAGAGAGAGAGAGAGAGAGAGAGAGATTGTAGAAAATAAGTGAAATTCGTATGGAAAATCACTCAAAAATAGAAAAGTGCCTAGCATCACATATATGGCATGAAAACTCACAAAATTAGACATTTAGATTGTGGATAATCTTCTTTCACTATAATCTGGATTGAGACCATTGGAGAATAAGAAAAATAAGATTTTGAAGTTTTGAAATGCAAGGTGATTCAATCACATAAGGATCTTGGAATTTATCATTTCAAGTAATAAATTTGACTCAAAATTCATGTTAAAGTATGCTTCGAATTACTTCAGTAATGATCAAGAAAATATAAATAAAGTCCTAACTATTATGATTGAATAACAAAAGACTTCTATTTTAGTAAAAACAATAACAAATTGAAATAGATAAAAATAAAGATCGAAGTGCATAAGTTTCTTTTAATCATTTACTAATACATATTTTCATTGTCATTTCTAATATTTGGTATTATTATCTAGAAAAATGAAGATCTATAAAGAAAATAATATCTGGGACATTATTATTTGCAGGTTTATAGCATTTTTATAGATTTTTATTTTAAAAAAAATAAATTGACAGAATTTCTAGGTCACAAATGCGATATGTCGGTGATTCAACAAAAGCAACATGTCAATACCTAAATTAACGGCTTTTCATCTGTTAATTGAGTAAGTGAAACGACACTAATGTCAATAACTTCATCGATAGTTACCGAAAGAGCATTCAAATGTTCTATTCGGTATTGTCTAATCTATCTACTTCTCACCTTTGGCTTTAATGAAATGATAATCAAGATTTAATTAGAAAGAGTAAAAAAAAAACAGTAGGATTCATGCATTTCCATTTGCACGTTGACAACTAGCAAATTTTGGAATTTGCCTTTGGTTCACGTGCTTTGTTTTTTAGGGTTTTGTTGTTTTCTTCTTCGACTCAGTCATTCTATATAAATCCCAACTTAGTTCTCTGCAATTCTCACCATTGTTAACCAATATGGAGTCCTCTAAGCTTACAGCCCTTTTTCTCATTTCTATGTTCTTCATTTCCTCAGCCTCTGATGTCATCACTCCTGATTGTGGATACTGTACCAAACCCCACCCTAAGCCCACCCCAAAGCCAAAATTCGGCCTGCCACCAATTGTAAAACCACCATTCAACCTGCCTCCAGTGACAGTTCCACCAGTTAAGCCACCAGTCACGTCGCCACCCATTGTGAAACCACCAGTCACCCTGCCTCCAGTGACAGTTCCACCAGTTAAGCCACCAGTCACCCTGCCACCAATTTTAAAACCACCAGTCACCCTGCCTCCAGTGACAGTTCCACCAATTAAGCCACCAGTCACCCTGCCACCAATTATAAAACCACCAGTGACTCTGCCAAAACCACCAGTCGCCCTCCCTCCAGTGACACCTCCACCAGTTAAGCCACCAGTCACCCTCCCTCCAGTGACACTCCCACCACTTAAGCCACCAGTTACCCTTCCGCCGGTGACTCTGCCACCCATTAAACCACCGGTTACCCTACCGCCAATTGCGAAGCCACCAGTAACCCTACCCCTAGTGCCACCAATTACCCTTCCACCTATACTCAACCCACCAGCAAAGGGAACCCCTTCTCCACCGCCAACGTGTGGAAAACCGGTCACTTGCCCCATTAACACACTCAAACTTGGTGCCTGTGTAGATCTTCTTGGTGGGCTGGTGCACATTGGTCTTGGGGACCCTGCTGTTAATGAGTGCTGCCCAATTCTTTCTGGGCTTGTGGAACTTGAAGCTGCAGTTTGCTTATGCACAGCTCTTAAACTCAAGCTTCTTAACCTTAAAGTTTATGTCCCAATTGCTCTTCAGCTTCTTGTTACTTGTGGGAAAACACCACCTCCTGGCTACACATGCTCTCTCTAGTTTCATTCAAGTTGAGTACTAATTTTATTTCTTTTTAATTTCGCACTTGCGTTTTTTTCCTTTTAGGACACTTTGCAAATTTAGTACTGCCTAGTTCAACACATCGAACATTATGCTACTGCTAAGAAGTTATAAACTCCACTACCTTTTCAAAAGAGAATCACGCTAAGTGCTGGAGAGGTTAACATAATGTCTCGTGACATTCTATCATTAAACTGTTTAAAACACAAGTCAACTTTTTCATTCAATCATATCATGCCAACACCCATTATTTCAAGATATGCCAACACCTTTATGACAAAGTAGCATTATTCTTTAAAAGAACTAATTAATGGTAGTTAAGTTTCTAACAAGGAGTTGCTAAACCTATTAGTGGAAAAAATTTATCTTGAATGCGTATCATGCGTGTTAAGGGATAAAATCCCGCATCGAATAAAAATAAAAATATAGACCAATTTATAAGGGTTTTGGCCACTCCTCTTAATAAGATTTAACATTTTATGATGGAACCCGAAGTCTTAACAATGCAACTATTTTTTAACACGCAAAAAGGTAAAATAACTCATAGGGTAATATATGCTTTTTCTGGATAATGTCTTACCTCTTACGTTTATCAAAAAGTGTCAAATTTATTTATTTCGACTCTTTCCTTTTGATGAAAATGTCGTTTGCTTCATGTATCACACAATGAAATACAACTATTCTCCTTTTGTTTCTATATGGTGCTTTCGTGTCCAATATAGTATAATGAACATATCCTAATATTTTATGTTTCGGTTTGCAGGTTTGTTCGTAGCTAGTTGGCTCGACGAATTCAAATCGACATGAAAGGATGTCTAGTCTCCGATTTCATTTCCTTGTGTTCAATTCATCCCTCAGTCCTCTTCTTGATTGGAATAGTTATTGTTTGCCTTTGTTAAACCCCAATTTATTCTGTGAAATTGTCAAATTCATGTGTATTTGTAAACAAGGAAGCAATGAGAGTTGTATTAATTATTTCCACTATTGACTTATTCTTGGATTATATATAGGTCAATATACTACTAGGAGTATACATGTATACATAGCATGCATCCATGCAATGCACGAGGGGTGTAGATTTGTTACTTCTAGTATGCCTATCCATATTCCAACTCCAAATATATAAATAATAAGCGAGAATGAGTCTTCCCAAACTATTGCTCTTCAATGTCATTTAACTTTGAACTTGAGCAAGTTAACTCAATTTCATTGTAATTGTACAATGAATCATAACAATAGAAATCTTCCCAAAATTTGTTAAGTCGATTTGACACTCGTAAACACCGAAATTCTCGAGATCGAACAAAGTCAGGACATAAAATCTAACCCTATAAAGTTAGACGTCTTAATATCTTTAGAAAACTCAAATATCATATTGTATGACTAGCTTGTGTGAAAACTTCAAGATAACATTTCAGTCAAGCCAAACTCCACTTATTTAAAACACGACCACTTTTAGTTAGGAATATGAACTATATCTTCTATATTAAAAGTGACTATGTAACAAAATTTCTTGTTTTTAACGGAAAAATTAACGGAATTTGTTGTTTTAAAGGAATTTGTTGTTTTTAACGAAAAAACTAACGGAATTTGTTGTTTTAACGGACTATGTAACGGAATTTCTTGTTTTAAACAGGCAGCTGAACCTTCTTTCAGTATTTTTATCATAACTTTGTATTCCAATATCCGATTGAGGCGATTCAAAATGCGTTGGAAAGCTAACTCATCTGGTTACAACTTTGATTCAGACAGCATTCTCCAATTCGATCACTTTCTATGCCAAAAATAAGTCTCAATATGAGACTAAAATATCGGAGCATAACTTTTCGGTTGGAAATTGATTTGTGATCATGTTTTGACTAAATTTGATTCTATTGACGTCTTCCTTTATCCAATTGACTCTGAGCACTCTCAAATCTTCATCGTGAGGTTCGACAAAACTTTTAAGTATTTACATTTTAGTCACCGAACTTTGGATCCCTTACAATTTAGCAATTTCTCCAAATTTGTCAACTTTTGCTTATTTTCTTCGATCTCACCAACTTACATCACAACATCAAAATCACACATCTAATTATTTAACAATTACATAAACATTACATCATTAATTATTTAATTAACCAAAAAAATTACATTTTTATTAATAACAAATTAATTATTAAACAAAACTATTAAATATAAATTAGGCAAACGTGCATTGCACGTTGCTTGCACCTAGTAATAGTAAAAATGTAAACTTTTTGCTAGTCATAATATTATCTAATGCTATACATTTCATCTTTAACAAACACGGATTACAATTTTTCCATCTGATTGAATTGTCTAAAAGATCAAACCATTGTGACATGACCACTTAATTGAAAAATTAAGATCATGCGTCGAATATCGGACGAAAACTTGATATAATGTGTACAAAACATGTCATTTTATTAACGCGTTATATGTCTCCACCACATCGATGGTGCACTAGGTATGTAAATATGCCCTTTGATTATAATGAACCTTTTCTATTATCTAGAGTCTTTTAAACTTTTCGACAAGATGTTATCCTAAAAATTTCTTGAACCCAAATTACATACTAACTTGCAATTTCGATGTTGCATCGGAGCACCATGACCAACCAATCAATCACTCTTCAATCCAAAAAGAAAAGAAAAACTAAATCGAGTTGTCCTTTTCAAAGAGAATGAGGGGGCAAAAATAACTCTATATTAATCAATCTATATTATTAAACCAATTGTGTTATTTATCAACTAGTGTCAAATTGGTTGACGAATGAAATTAATCACTATACGGTACGCTTACATAGATTTTTACTCGTCGAAACAATTATATATATAAAGATTTGAGTGAAAATTCTATGCATGTAGTTCTTCAATTTTAATTAAATGAATCTTATATATAAACTTGTGGGATATTGTAGATTGGGATTTTGATTTCATATGCTATTGGGACCATTTGCATGTTAAAGATTTAGGGGCACATGAATGTTGTTTGTCTTTGTCCCATGATAATATGTGGTGTTCCAATGTTGAGGACTATAGAGTTACAGATTTTTTTTTATTATTTTACTTTATTTTGGTTCATTTTGGGATAACCCTTTGCCCATGAGGATCCAATGTACTCATTCAATATACATCTCTCAGTGAGAATCTTTAGACCCTAACAAAAATAAAAAGAAACAAGTTGATGAGGGGATTTTGGCCGTAGACAATTTTGGTGGCTATTATTACATTTTTATCGATGAGCTTGGAAGCATTATGAAGCCCCTGTTTGTTGGCCATTTCAAAGAACTATAACTGCAAATCCTAAATGACGGTTCAGCCCTGTCATTAGCCTCAAATAGTGCAATTTGAGTAGTCGATAAAAGCTTCTTCAACTAGTTTACTAATGGTATGGCTTCTTCACCTAGTTTACCAATTGTATCATTCCATGGTATATTTCCTCGGTAAAGAATCTCAACATGGGATAGAGAAGGTTTGAAACCCTCATCGCGAATTTCGTGAGTGATATCCAAGAAGGATAGCAATTTTTGTGGACAATATGCCCTTGTTTGAGTTCCATTAAAATCAAATTTTGAGAAAAAATGTATTTTTGAAGAATGTGTGGATAAAAAAAAAAGAAATTTTTTTGGGTTCATTTGTAATATTATTTTATTGAAAAATAATTAATTAAAAAGATGAGAGACATTTTTTTTTAGAATGGATCCCAAACAAGGGCCAGGTCTAATTTTAATTTGCATATTTTAAGCACAAAATTTTTAGTTTGTAATTAGTTAGAGTTTGTTTGATAAGTAAAGATGGAAAAGAATTTCAATTCCATGTTAGTTAGAAAATAAAAATCAACCAAATACATGCAAATTCGTTTTTCATGAAAATAAAGAAAATATAGTTTAAGGTGGTTGTACCTTAAAATTCGATTTTCATTTTCACGTTATAATAAAACGGCCAAAGTGAAATTCATTTTCCTCAAATGTGACATTATTCATGAAAAAATTTGCAATCAAACATGGCGTAAGTGTTTTATGCCTTTTCTAGTGTGACCATTTTACAAACATTAAAACCCCACAAGATTTGCCTCTATTTATCTTTGCAACTTGCACCAAAAGGTGAAGGAAGATTGGACCAACGGTAGGATTACTGACTTTAGAGCATGATTATGTTGTAGCCAGATATTTATTTTTATATACTTACTATTGAAAATATATTCATTGTCCTGAAAGTCCTCAAACAGCCTATAAGAAATGAAATGACTATTAGGGACGAAAATCAAATATCAACTACATGAATCTTTTTTAACCGACAAAATCAGAAAACTCGCACGCATTAAAAAAGGACCAAAACCTTACAAATTGCACAAATGTCTTCCCTACCGAGGTAAATAGTATAAAGGGAGGACAAAATGACTCAACAATTAACTCTTATAAGAAAATTTGGTGTGTTTTCGTCTTCTCAAGAGCTCACATTCTCTATATAAAGTTGAATCCAAACTAATCAAGCTCTAAATCCACATCACCCCAAATCTCGAATTTTAAGGGTGGAGATAGATCTACATTAACCAAAATTATGCTGCACCACGAATATCTAAAACCTACAACTAAATTTGAAGAACTAAGACTGAAACATGAAAGCTTATTCTCTGAATTGTACTATATATGTTACAAAATCCATTTTCAAAGGATTATGAACCTACCTCTAAACTCAGAGTTCGCTGTGGGCTGGAACAACTTCATGAACAGCCTTGCAATGTTGTACTGCAAGAGAGATACCGAACACCAGTATACTTTCTCAATTTGGCAACAGCTTCTTGTGCCTTCCCGAGCTTAAGATCCAGATAAATTGCGGTAAGAATAGCCTGTTTACGGTTAGGTATTACAGATAATGCTTTCACCACAAATTGGTGAGCCCTTTCAATGTCTCCCAGCAATGCATAGTTGGCAGCATAGTTGGCGTAAAGAATTCCCTGAGCCTCTATAGGTGTGGAGAAAAATGGTCCTTGCGAATCATCCATCGATGAGGCACCATTTGACTCTTCACAATCCATCACTTTCTGTACTCTCCACTTTTCGAAATCCTCTTGGCTGTATGGGAGCTGCACAGAGTCATCACCAGACAAGTACATGATCAAATGCTCAGCAGCTTCCTCAGGCTGGTTAAGTAGGCACAAAGCCTCTGCTGCATATATTCTTCCAAGAAACATGTATATTCTTGAGCACTGGGGCAGTTTTAGTAGAGATCTTGCTATCTTTAAGGCCTTCAGCGGATTACCCATAGCCAGCTCTACATATGCCAAATCAGCAAATACAGCTTGCTTTATCATATGGTTCTCTTTTGCACAAATATTTTCATAGTCAGAAGCGACGTTCTGTAACATTGTATTCTGACTGCTTCCACCTTTCTGCTCTTTCATTTCACCATTTGCATCTACCTGACTTGAGTCAGATGCTACATCAGATGTCTTGGGATCACCACTAGCTACATTCTTGCGGTTTGTGCTAGGAGAAAATGGTGTCTCTCTTGATTCACTCTCCTCAAAACTAGGCCAAGAAAATATTTCTTCAGAACAGTTCATTAAATGCAAAGCATTGACAAGACACTGACGAGCAAGAGGCATCGAGAGATCAGGCTGTTTGCCGTCACCAGAAAACAAATCTTCCTTTCGAACAGATTCCTGCTCATCATTGGTCGGGATACCATTTTTCACTGCAAGTTGCCTCCATTTTCCCTTTCCAATAACATTAACCCTGATATCAGATCTGTCAGATGCAGAGGAAATGGAATGGATTAGTCCCTTTTCTAATGCCATTATACAACACTCAGCTATTCGTAGCCATAGAAGAGGTCTGTTGTTAAAAATTAGACTGGCCCCTTTGAAGCAACGAGCAGCATGGAAAGGTTTCCCACAAGTCAACTGATGGACACCACAATTATATGTTATAAAAAGGGATTTATCCTGTGAAAAACTCATGAGCTTCAGAGGTTTTTCCTTCCGTATGAGTGAGCTGCTATTTAGGGCTTTAAAAAAGAATACACCTGAAGTGTGATGCTTCCCAAGTCGGTAATATATGCAACCGATATTGTTGTAGTACATGCTAGAAATTCCTGTTTCCGTGCGGCTACTAGATGCCATCAAAAGCTTGATTGCTTTGCTATGGTTACCTCGAGCATATTCAAGCTGTGATTTCAAATAGAGAGCCATGGTATAATCTATACCGCGAGCTATGTTCATAGCCATCTTAACTTCGCGCTTGGCTGCCTTAAGGTTCCTGATGAGCAGAAAAAACCGAACCTTGTAAAAATGCAGCTTAAGCCTTAGATCAATGGCTGATAAGGGCTCCTCAGCTTGCATCCTGAGAAGATCATTGGTAAATGGGAGGCCAGGCCTCTGAAGGTTCTGTCCACCGATATCAAGAGAAGATAATAACTGCAACGATTCTTCTTCAAGTGCTTCGTCTGATACAGTTCTATATAAAGAATTTTCTAAGGTATTTGCAGCAGTAACAGAGTCAGAAGTACAAGAATCAGGAATTGTCGAATTGTTGGGAAGCGAAGTAGATTTTGGTACTAGTGTAGGTTGCTGCTGTGCTTGGTTACCGTTATCCACTTGATTGATCAAGCTATTAACGCCAAAAGCCTTCTCCACATAGCTTATCACATCCTGGGCATTATAATTTTCAATTTACTAGTGTCTTAGCAGCACAATTGTAATAAGAATAAAAAATGTAGAATAGAAATGCAAACTCAAACTGGATATAACATAAAATCATAACACGCTAACACTTGTATCTTAACAGCAGGAAAAACAACAAACAAAAATTAGAAATGCAACGAATTAGCTGAGGTTAATAACGAGTCCTCTCAATTCACATCCAACTTATCTACAATAAAACTGAAATGTCCATCAGGGATTACAGCTGAAACTCGACAGTTGAAAAATATACAACAGAGCAAATATGAATTCAAACTCTAAAGAGAAACTAACATGGTCAGTCTATAAAACAAACCACATTTTTTTTATATATTTTATCTGCCAAACGTTGAGGCTGTCTTATTGGCAGAACCAAAAATAATAGCTAGCCTAGTTCGCCATGTAAAAGCCTTAGCCTAGAAGCACAAAGTGGCTCAACCTCAGCAACACATTGGCATTACACAAAAGTATTGGTAATGAATAGTCTCCAGTTCAATAGATCTTGTCAAACAAAACTCTGCAAGTAGCAAAACATTCTACTCGTGTAGTTCACTGAAAATACAAGTATGTGCATCATTCCAATGAAAACCACTCTGCTGTCCTCCAGAAAATAAACAAAGCGAAGGAGGGGCTAGGGGAGCAGATTTCCGTGCAACGAGTAGAAGACTGTTGTCAACTGATCCGCCCAAGTCCCCACTAGTAATACGAACATGTTTATGCTAGTGGGGTCAGTTGACAACACTAGGCTTTAATAAACCATTTTTAATTCTTAATATAATTGGGCCACCTAACTGGTTGACCCTACTAAGTGTGTGAAGAAATGCATCTGTCAGCTTGGAATTTTTTTTTGGATGAAAAAAAGTTATAAACACAAAAAATAGTACAGGTCATGGTGGACAAAGTTTTTGGTACTCTGTTTCAAAAGAAAGTGGGGAAGTCATTAAAAATAAAATCAATCGAAAGAGAAACTACCAGTGCCTTTGCAAGTCAGATAAGGTTACTCAGTCCCATACCAAATAACCGAGGTTGCTGATCTTGAACAATGAAGCATTTTTCTCCAGTAATAGGATATCAAGTGACAGATATTTGAAAAAGCTCACCTCTTGTACTCTTCAAGTACTATAAACTGAATAAGCAAAATGGTCTCTAAGGTATTATGGAACAACGAAAGGTTCTCACAAATTTCAAACAACCCATAATTGTTAAAAAGTATATAGAGCAGCAGAACAAAGTGCAGTTAAGAACACCACAGGGACTAGTTTAGAGTCAACACACAAAAACTGGAGAAATGGAAAAAAAAAAAGCATATAGAGGCACAAAGCACCAAAAAGTAAATGCACACACCCGCATTTTATTAAATGTTCTGCTTGTCAAGTCCTTTCTCATCTAATTATTTAAATTTGGAATGTAGTATTGAACTATACATTTTTTGGGCTGGGAAAATGAATTATTGCCATGAATATGCAATATCATTTTTTTTCTGACATCACTTCAAGTGATACTTTGCTCAAATTAATGATGAATTAAAGTCATGCTCACAGAAATATAATGGAAACTGTTGCAGTTTCTGAGTTTGCTGAAACCATTAGGTAGGTATGGAAGCTTTATCAATTCCATGAAGAGCATGGCATGTTTTGAGCTTCATATAAAAGCTCTAGGAATCCTAGCACCTATTGATCTCTGTGTTTTCAATCTCTATGTAAAAACCAATACATTGCTCCTTGTCAATAACACAATGCAAAACAAGTGTTCATGAATTTCACTTTGTGTCGCACGCATATCAGACAAATACCAAAGGAAAGAAAATATATTAGGCCTTCGCATGCAAAAAATAATAATATTAATCGTTTTATACATACAATTCACGAATACTATTTAGCATTTTACAAGTTCCACCATGAGAAAATCCTACATATTGGAGCAATTAGCTATGCTTCCAGCTATTTGTTTAGCACTTTAGAACAGCTCCGAATCTTTATCTTTCTTGAATGATTAGAGAATCTCACTAGATATACAAATTTCAATGAATGCTTTAAGGCTACTACATCCAACCCATTGCATTTCGACTTTGGATTGTTGACTTGTGCTATTACATACATTCTGTTCAAGTTTATAGATAAAAATATTTTAAGAATATTTTAATGATATAGCCTCTCTTTGGTACAAATTCTTCAAAATTCATTTTTTTCCAAACTCATTTTTAACTAAACATTCTCCCAATAAAATAATTTTTCAAGTGGACTTTTCCGAACTTTTTAACCACAAATTCTCCAAAAATATCACTTTCCACAAAATCTTCATTAAACAGGCCCATAATAAATACTATCATTTGAAAGTTTTAGAGCAAGTCTTGGAAGTACTTATAAACGGTTTAAATTATAAATAGATAGAAATAAATCATGTATAAGTGGGTATTTCTTGTGGGTCACTTGAAATTCATGGATAGAAAGTAGCTTGAATATTTTTAAATGGTTTAAAAACATGAGCCAATCATAGGCTTATAATATCAAAATAATAAAAAGACTGAGAATAAACGAATTCTTGGTTTTGAAGTACTGTAACAGTTCACAATGTTGCAAAAAAATGTAAGACGGCATAAAATACCTTGAAAAGTGTTAAATCTGTCAATAAGGCTAAGCTTGACATATTACTATGTGTCACATACCGCACAATGTTTAGATTGCAAGACACTAATGGTTAACCGTTTCCTCAATGATGTAACTTATGTAAGAGTAAGATAAAACTTTTGATTATTAGATTGTCTAATAAAAGTCAAAATAAGGACAGAAGTTCTACAAATTTCATATACATATTTTTAAACATTTATCACATCCATTTTTTCCCTGGCAGTAGCAATATATAATATACCTCTAATTTATTTGTATATAACAAATGGTTATTCATATTCTTCTGGTATAAAAAATTTCACCAACGAAAATCAAAATTGGAATTGATATTGATTTTATTGAAAAATAAAAAGTATAAATATAAACATATAATATTCAAATGTAAAATTTTAAAGAAATTAAATTATCGTGTGCGCGCCCTACTTTTTCTAATAATCATGTGAGACCTTGGTCCATGTCCATATCTGTGCTTCTTAGGATATAGAATTTTCTAACCACCCCAACTTCCTGGGAATTTTAGTTCAAAGACACAAATTTGGTTGCCTCAAGCCTAGAAATTCTAATGGAGAGATGCACATGGATATAGAAAATTAGAAACCACAATTTCAATAAAAACCATTGTAACCAATTCTTGGTCGTGCAATCAAAATTATAAAGCCATTAACATAAGAATTTTTACTAGTTGTTATAGCATCAAACAACTTGCTTCCAAAGCTTCTACAAGTTTCTAACTTCATTTTAGAAAATTATTTAGCCCATGTTTGTCTACCATTAAAACAAAACTATTTTTTTCTTAAACTCATTTTCAACTAGGTTCTCACAATAAAATATTCAACATGCGAACACTAAACATTTTCTTACTTTTTAACCCCTCGTTCTCCAAAAAAAACCACTATTCCAAAACTCATTTCCCAAAAAAATAAATAAATAAATAAAATAGAAAAACTCATTTTAATGGTTGTCAAAAAGGGTATTAGTTGTTTTTTTCTAAAAAATCATCAAGTTAAACTTTGAACCTATGCTAGGTACAATAATTCCAGTATCCAAGGTTCATTACTCCACAATCATTAAATATACTCGTAGTCCTGAAACTCAAATTTTTGCTACTAAGAAAAGAGGAGGGATGTACAGGTCAACTAAAATTTTTAAGCATCCAAAAGCTTAAAATAACAATTTAGGAAGAACTTGAAAACAAGAAAAATCCAAAAATAAAAATAAAAAAAGGTGCAAGGAAAATACAAATATTTCATAAAAAGATAAGAGCAATTTCAACAAAAAATAAAAAAATCAATCATAATTTTTTTTTTTTTGATAACCGCGGATGTCCGGACCAGCTTGCGCGTACCTCGACTAATCTCACGGGGCCCTGAAATTTACGGCCAGATACTCACCTCAGTGGCCCTGAGGGGACTAGAACCGGTGACCATTGGAAAAAATCAATCATAATTTTAACTGAAACACAAGACAAAGTACAATTTTCTATGGTGAAAATCTCACCTACGAGTACTGAAGATTTACTAAGTTTTATTAGAGCAATAATCCTTGAATCTCCATATATGTTGATTTAGAGAGAGAGAGTATATTTAATTCAAAAGAAGAAAATGTCTATAGATCAAAAGATTCTATGATAAGAGGTAACAACAGCACAACTGCAAATCAACAAGCTCGTTGACTCAAGTTTTTCTCTCTCACAACTTTAAAAACTAAACAAAATTACACTTAAAATGACCTATTCCTTCTCCCAAATTTCTCTCATCTTCTCTCTTATTATATTCTCCTCTCTCTCTCTCTCTCCTGCTTTCTGGAATTGTCTTGCTTAGCTCTCCAGAAAATGCTGACTACCTCACCATCCTAGTGAAAGACCTCCGAGCCAATTCAGACACTTTAGCTGAACTTTTCAGAGATCCTTGCAAGTGTCGCAAGAAATACAAAACTGACAAGTCTACCTTAAGACAACACGTTAGGCATTCACCAAATCTTAGAGATCTTACCTGAGTTGGTCTATTACTCACAAAACCATAACTCATCAAGTCATCTACACGTGCCGCATTCAGGCAGACGGCTCTCTGACGATGATGCCTTACAGCACCAATGCCCATGCCTCAAGAAAAATAGGCCAGAGTTTGTCAATGAAAAACCTAGGAATGAAATCAGAAACTCCATGGTCGATACCAAGATAGAGCAAATCGACCCTAAACATACTAACACTAGCCACAATAATAAGGACGTTGGCGATGTCACCCTGAAAATCAAACTAGAAGCACCATAATTTGATAGTCAACTTGATCCCAAGGGGTTTCTTGATTAACTTGATGTACTTGAAGAATAATTTGAGTTCTCTGGCATGAACAACACCAAGAGTGAACATTTTCCTAGAATAAAGCTCAGCGGGTCTGTCCAATGTTATTGACAATAATGTCACATCAAGCATTTAGACAGGACTCTATCCCTTGTGGGACAAAATAAATCAATGTTAAAGAAAAGGAGTCACCACCAATTGTAGGAATCATTTATTAGAACTTAGATCAATTCTTCAACAATAGACGGGTTTCTTTATTTTCCATGATACAAGCATCAACACCCCCTCGAGGTACATCCTTTATTAAAAGAATTTACGAACGTCAAATTCATAAAGTTACATGGTATGTCGCCAACCGTGAGAGATATTGAGTATGCCATTAATCCGGAATAACAGGTGCCTAACCTTCCCCATCATAGGGCGACGCCGATGGGGAGAGCTAAGTCGAAAGCTTCATAGTAGTCTTACCTCTTGTCTTGTGCGTATTTTACTCACTCCTAAATAGTATGAACTTAGAAGAACGTGCATAGATAGTCAAGCCATCAACAAAATCAATGTTCTTAGATTTTATTTGATTTTTAGATTGAATTTTTTAATGTGGTTAGATAGACTGGTTCTGATGATTTTGTGTAATTAGATTGAAGTACCATTTGAGTTAAATTCTTTACAACAATAAAAAGGGATCTGGGATTCAGTTACACAGTAGGCTTGTAACAAGAACTAGAATTATAGAAGAAGAAAGAAGAGATAAGGGAGAAAGGGGAGAAGAATCGCATTAAAGAGGGTAAGGGAGGGAGAATAGAATTTATTCAATTCATCAAAAGTCTGTCTAATACAAAAGCATAACCCTCTTTATGTAGGGTATAATTTAACCTAACTAAGTAGGAAACATAATAAGAAAACAAAACCTAATTTGACTCGTTAAAAACTTGCAGTTAAGAAATAAATTTCTGAACTTGGCGAGTCTTCAATAAAATAGCTTTAGAATCTCCATCATTTAGTTTGTACAAACTTTAAGAATTAATCATATAAATTGATTTTGTCTCATGAATTTCTCTCATTTTCTTCCTCTTCTTCTATTCGTCTCCTCTCTCCTCTCTTTCTCATTCATACTTTCTCATTTCCCTTTTGTGTCAGATTCCCACAAGAGAAAATAATTAATGGTCATTTTAAAATTGATGTCGAACAATTGAATAGAACAGGCTAGACACAGCCTACCCTCGTGATTTGTACTCCAGAAATTTAAAATTTAAAAGGAATAATTATCTTGGCATATCATGATTTCCAAAAAGCAAGCAAATTTAGTATGTAGGAGTCTGAACTTACTGCAGATCTTGATGCATGGCCAGAAAGCAATGCAACATCTAGCAACAGAACGCAAATACGAAGAGATGTCCCCTGCATGTCACCATATGAAGATTACCAGCAAAGACAACTTCATGAATCATAACAACTACTCTTGAAATTAATTACCTTATCAATAGGTTCGATGTTCTGATACAAAGCATCCAAATATGAAAATGATTTTGCATGGTCATGAAGGTGGAACCAGGTAGCTGCCTGCAATCAGATTCAGGCATGCATGAATAAAATAAATACAACTAAATCTAACTGAATTACTACACCAACATCAAGTGACATACTATGTTAAACATTGCCACTGAAGTGTCAAACTCATCATTGTATACAATTGGTGAACTAGAAAATCCTTGTGCCATACAATTACTTCCTTTTGTTCCAACCGTGTTTTTGCTTCCAATGTTGCTAACAGCCTCCGTCTGCTCTCCAGATGCAACAGCAAGCTCCTCGCTTCGTTTCTAAAATGAGGAAAAGAAATCAATGAAGCATAAACATGAAGAAAGATGCAATGCAAAAATAGCATGCTCATTAACTATTAGTAACATCAAATCAGGACCAATAAGTAGGCATAGGTTTCATACACCTCTCTCTCTCTCTCTCTCTCTCTCTGCATAGGTTTCATACACCTCTCTCTCTCTCTCATCCTACAGACACAGGCCAACTTTTGCTGAAGTGGACAGTCATGGTAGTTGGTTCAATCTGCAGACATCTATAGAAAATTACACAGGTTATCTATATGGGGGTGCATACATTTATAAATGTTGCATAATACGAAAATCATGAGAAGAAATAGGAGATACATGACTCAAAAAAAAAAAAGAATGGGATATTGGACACCTAGTAAAAGATAAAACATTTGTGTATTTATATGGTAAGTGTATGAAGAAACTACACACATCTAAAGTGCAACTTTCCATCAAGTTATTTTGTAACTTTATTTTGTATATTGAACACAACTTATAACAAATGACCAGTAGGTTATTAACTACTTTTAGAGAGCAAGATTTTTCCTCATCTTATGTTAGACATCTACTAATTAACAGTGACAATTATAAATACATGGAAGGTAGCACCATATCTAGCCAAAGCTTTTCATGAATTAAAATGCTAAAAAATTCCTTATATATACACACTAAAGAGGTAACAGATGAAAAGGTATGCAGCAAAGAAAAGAAGCAAATATAATGAGGAACAGAAGGAATCTTTCAGAGAAGCCAGGCATCATGAAGTCTAGGAAGGGGTATTTGCACATTGAAAGATCCCCATTCTTATACAGAACCCACATAAGCATCCAGAATCAAGTCCCATTTCCTCATCTAGTAACATGGTGTCATATTCAGTTGAACAAGAGGGCCTCTATTAACTGGACTTCTCCTAGCACCACACTACAAAGAAGTAATGTCCCCCGTACAAATAATAATAACAATAATAATATCCCTTAAGCACTAGTACAACAAACTGTAATGTCCAAGGTTTCACGTACAATGTTATAGCATATCATCTTTGTCCTGGTTGTTTCAAACTCTTAGGGGCATAGTCACCTACAACATCCAGTCCTATGAGATTTCCCAAAGGGAGACATGAATTTAATAACATGCTATCACCCAAAATAAATACAAAATCCCGAACAAGGCTTTCTTGTTCTATCTGCAAAGATATTCAATTGCATTTTAAGGATAGTCTAAAATTGAAGAACTATGACACAGCATGTGTCAAAGGCAATACGCATAAACCAGGTGCTCTACGATGGCCAAAAGTAAACCAATCCCCTTGAACTACTACAGAAAACACTTGATTTTCAAGATAGCATAATCTCATTCAAAATTTTCACTCAAATGAGTGTGCCTCAAATGAGTGTGCCTAGCAACATTATTTTTCACATAGGTATGTACCTTCTTCCCTTTTTCCTATTTGCAAACAGAAGTGTCAAAAGAAAGAATGTAGAAACTCAACATTCTGCACCTCCTCAGAGCATACTGATTCTTGCTACAGCAATTGAAAGAAAAATTTGCAGTAGCTTTTGCCGAGTACATATAGTTGAAGGCAAATATGGCAATATCCACATGCAGATAGGTACACGTGTTGAAAAAGCAAAAGGCAAGAAATGTAAATATCATATAACAACAAACCTTAACATCTTCGAGAGCTTCAACAAGCCTTTTAGGATCTGAAAAACCATTTTGAAAGTTCTCCACAATTGCTATGTTATGAAGAACCTAAAATGAAAACATAATAACTACTTAGCATTAGAAGAAATATCAGAAACTGCAAACGAGAAGCACAAAATGAGATGAATAATGGAAATTATACAAAACAAAGAATTGGGTTTACAGTAACATCAGATAAAAAATTAAGAGATTTAAACATTGATGGACTTTATTGCATGCCATATGTTAGAACAAGATATGAGCACTGGGACTACAGCTTTCGTTTCAATTTTTTTCAGAATAAAAAACAACAGCAATTAAAACTGATGAATTAACCCACCAAGTGGAGGAATATGTTTCTCCTCAATTGTACTTTACAGCTTTCGTTTCAATTTTTGCAGAACAAAAAACAACAGCAATTAAAACTGATGAATTACCCCACCAAGTGGAGGAATATGTTTCTCCTAGATTGTACCTTACAGCAACAAAATTGATAAATATATAAGTATTACCAACTCTGACATAGCTTTTGAAGAAAATCAGAAAAATGTGAAAGTGGGAAAGCAAAAGAAATCAACAATTAAAAGAAATAATTAGAGCAAAAAATGTTTTAATATGTCAGATATTGACAATATAAAGTATGCCAATGCAACCAGACTTCTTAGCACTATATTAAAAAATATTTTTCTACATTAAGTGTATTCATTTATTAACAGAAATTAAAGTTGATTAAAATTACTTTTAAAAAACACAATGGCGTAATTTTATTTTTTTAATTTTTATCGAGAAGTATATCTCATGTAATTGGTACTCTCATAACCTATGATGCAAGCACATCTAGCAGGTGCTGCTTGTGTCTGTGCTTGTGTATGTCCGTCACCGACACTCCATGACATATACTATATGCAACTTTCCTTTACTGACAGTGTAATATCTAGTTTATCTTAAAGTTATTTTACTATAATTTAAAAGATTTCATAAATAAAAATCAAGAGTCAGAAAAAAAATCAATTTCATTAAAAGAAAAAAAGTATAAACATTGAAATAGAATATATAAATCTACAATTTTATAAAATTTAAATTAATGTGTCTCTGACATGTTTGTGTCTTATGTTTTTTAAAATTAGTGTGTTGAGGTGCCCGCATCTTGTCGTGTTCAACGCGCGAGCATGTGTCAGTACAACATAGCTCGACACAAAGCAATATATAACAATAATTCACTGAAAAGACCAAATATGTAGCCCTGATCTCGAACGAAACCCACCAGAAACAATACTATATTTAGCCCTTGTTTGGGCTCCATTTTAATGTAATTTTGGGAGAATGTGTATTTTGGAATGGTGATTTGTTGGAGAATGTGTGGTTAAAAGATAAGAAAAAGTTTTAGGTTTACATGTAATATTATTATTTTTTGGAAGAATGTGCGGCTGAAAGTGAACTGTAAAAATGTATTTTGGAAATAATAGAGCCCAAAAAGGGGCTTAGTGCAGAACGATACAATAAAATGTGCTCCACAAGGATGATTTTAAAACTCAAAGAAAGAAAGATGAATGCAAATATACGGAGAAAAAATTATCATATTAAGATGTAGTGATATTTACTACAAAAACCAGACATTGATGAAATTTTCAAAGGATATATTTTTACGAAAATCAGAAGAGCTGCTATGATTTTCAGTACTTAAGTGTTGTCAAATGACAAAATATCTAGGAGATGAACAGTGGAAACAAACATCTTAAGATGGATGTGTGGCCACACTAAAAATGAAAAGAAATGAGAACATACTTCAAATCTTCAATAGGCAGATACAAAAGGATAAAGTAAGGGAAAGAAGATTAAACAATTGGGAAATGTCATGCATAGACCCAAACAAGGCCTGGCAAATCATATGTAACTGATGTGGTACAAAAGTAACACTGTCCACTCTGATAATACATGTTTATGAGACAAAATCTGAGAACGATTTATGTCGAGCAAATCGGATAATTTCCTATAATAAATGCTCAAGATCTTCTGGCTCATAGCAGATGAAGTAAAACGGTACACGTAAAAGACAGCAGAGACTCTGACAGTAGAATTTCATATAGTTACTGGCCACATCAATCTATGGTAGACTCAATCTCATTCTCAGCACAACCAAATCTCAAACCCACAATGTAAACGAGTGGGTCCGCCTCTGACATGCATTTGATCAGCCACTCCAACCAGCATGAACTCAAATAACCCACATATTTGTCACCCCCTATTTAGCATAAGCTAACAAATCAATGGCTTGTACAATGAGACATCTCATGATATATCATGAATCTTCAAACAATGAACCAACACAATAATCCAATCAGGAAATATAGCCCACATATAATCTGCTAGCCTAAATGCACTGGTGAAATTAGTTTGCAAGTGACTCATGTGCTGTCAGAAATTGGACATCATGCTTTAGTCACATCCAACTCCAATAATTAGCTCTTTCTACTTTACTTTGCAAAGATGAAATAAACAAGAGGTTGTATTATGTCAGTTGCCTCCAGCTCTATTGACACCCTTAAAATGACTGCCAACGCAGACCTTATTTTGCACAGCCTAGAGAACTTGAGAACTACATGAGGTGAAACTTGAAAATATAAATTGACACATGTCCTACTTCTTTCACTGACCCAAACAAAACTTTTTATTTTTTATTAATCTTGTACAAGAAATTCCTTAATAAATTACAAGATCGCTGTTCTCAACTGAAGAAGGACATGTCAGGTGCACACTGTGACCAAATAAATTCCCATAGCGAAAGCATTCAGATCTCTGACCCCTGAGTAGGATGTAACAATTATTCTCGACATCAACTAACACCTAATCTCATTAGAGGACCAGCCTTCCATAATTTCAAATTTATTCCTCGGATGATAAATTTCTCGTATGTACTAGAAACTCGTACAAATTGAAGGAAGTAAATGTAAGTTAGATTTCTAGCATTTAACTTACAAGTTTTCCACGTACCCAAAGATGAAGAAGGAGAACAGGGAGTGAAGCAGAACAAAACACATATAAAAGAGTTTTCATCAACTCAACCCAGTCAAGTTGAGGATCGAGCTGATCAAGTAGGGGCTTGAGTTTGAGGAACAAGTTGGTCGTATTGACGGTTGAGTTGGTTGAGTAGGAGGTCGAGTTTAAGGTGGAGTTGATCAATTAGGGAACGCTTTGCCTGGGTGGCTAAAGAAATAAATGGACATTTTGTAAATTATTGAGTATCATTTTTTTTTCTTGGCCTTCATAAAAAAGGTCTTTGAATAAAATTCCCATTTCATTATGCACTAAAATTCCACCAAATTTTGAATAATTTTTAGAACTATCAATATAAGCATGTTGCCACACATCTCAAAACACCAGGCCTAAACTAGATTTCGACCACTACCTCACAATCCCAGACAAAGAAACCAGGCGCAATGATAGTTCGATATATATAATCAGCTAGTCTACCAAGTACCCAAAAAGTCATAAAAATGCAAACTATCAGGCATTAAACATAACGTGCTGCACCTCAAATATAACTCAAGACTCTATAATGAAGTACAATAGAATTAATCCTGTAGCAACTTTAAAAATATGATTTCTTCAATTAGAACAGAAATGCTATTTGTTTATGTCTCAGCCATTAAGCCCATTTCAGTTAAACCCCGCACGTGTAATTTCCCAACATGCAATAGAAAAAATCAGCTCGAATCCCGACATGAACAGAAACAAATATTAAACCCGGAGTTAAATACAATTCATCAATAAACAATTCAAACGAGATAATTCGTAATCCAGAATTTCAGAAACTAAACCACCTTTGGATCGTTCTCTTTTAATCGCAAGAGCTCATTCAAGACTTTCAGACAGTCCGCGAACTTCCCCGCTTGGAAGCGCAGGGTAGCCTCCTTAGCGAACCCAGCAGTAACCGAGAGAGCAAAATCCGAAACAGTCCCCACCGCAGCCTCTGCATCTCTACTCGCAATTGGCAATGACGAAGATGTTGTTGAATCCATTCGCGCACAGATCGAATTAATTATCCCCTAAAAATGCAACAAAATGCACTGTAGTTGAAGAAAAATCTTAGCTTCCCTCACTTAAACAACCCACTCCTTAACAAAAGATTCACATTCGAATCTGAATTCGAATAAAACCCTAGATATGCAAAATCAACCTGAGAATAAGCAAAATAGAATTGATATATACTCAAATGCTTGTGGGTAAACTGCTATGAGTCGAATTAGAGAGAGAGAGAGAGAGAGAGAGAGTTTTCCCAAATGAGGGAGAAACAGCGTATATAGAAAGAGAAATGGAACAGAGAGAGAGGGGGGAGATTTTATATAGGGCTTGACTTCACAGTGCGAAACAGGTTAGCGATATTGTTACTTGTGAGTGTGTGGAATTCATTTTTTGGAGAGAAAAAAAAGTCTTATTTTTGAGCTATTTTTAACAAAATTAAATAATTATTACTTATAATTTATGACATATAAGTTGGAGATGTACTTTTACTGAAAAAGTTTTGATCATTTACAATGTGGATCGCCACGTTGTATTTGAAAAGGTAACACAGATTGATGTTAGTCTCTTGAATGTCAGAGTTGAAAATGAAATTGTATGTTATCTGGAAATTTAGAGTTCAAAATGATAAATAGAAGTAAATTTTCTGAGTTGTTTGTGTTGTATAAATTGCTAGTGGCAATATATAAAATATAAAAATGAAGATCTCAACTTTTTTATGGCTCAAGTACCACGATCTTAATTGCACAAGTTTTTACGGTTAGAGAAGGCATTGTTGAGCCTTTTGATTTTATAAACTCCAAAATTTCAATCTCTTCAATCACCATACTAGATTTGTAGAAGGTATCGATGGTACTTTCTTCAGCCATGGTTCGAGTCTTTAGTTAGTGGGGTCGCATGAGTGGAGCCTTCAATCGATGAGTGAATCGCCTTCCTCTTTGCATGAGTGAATGTAAATGAAGGGCTCTTTGAACCGTTTGAACGATTTGAGGTGGCTTTCTTCGTGTGGATCGAGTGGCTTCTTCGCGTGGGATAAGGGCTTTCATCTTTGCGTGGTGGGTGGTTGGGGTTTCAATTTCTGCCAAAATGACAAACTCTTCTCTGCTCTTCTCTGTAACATCAGTTGGCCATTTTGGTTTTGTTGAGCATCTTAATTACAATTATGGGCGTTTAATTAATTTATTTTAGTGTGTTAATCTAATTTCTTTATTTTTTTTTGAAGCACTTTGCCTAATTTCCTCTTTGTAAATTATTCCCTTCATTGAAAGCACGGATATGATTAGGACTATAACTGTTTATGCCCTTTAGGGCAATAACAACAACCAGAGGACATGGTAGATTTTATAGGGCAGCAGCATTTTTGTCATTGAATTAATGTTAGTACTATGGTATATTCCAAGTTCATATATAAAATCAGTAAATATCTAGGGAGACAAATTTACAACTACACTAAAAAAAAAACTTTTCCAATTCCAAATAAACTTTTATCCTTGTTTTATTCTTAAAATACTATTTTTGAGTGTTGTATTAGGTTAAACACTTTTCATCTCCTATTTTTACCGTGACGTCACTGTCAACGCCACTTGTAACAAAGTATGTTATGCACATATTGCCATCTATTTCCACTCTACTACGGTCACAATCACTGCTTGTAACATTTAGTATTACATCACCTCCGTCCAGGGGTGGAGCCAAGAATGTAACTCAGGGTGGGCACAATTTACCGATATTGAAAGTCGAATTTTTTGTTATGGATTTAATTATGACAAAAATATAAAATAATATTACGACAATACTAAAAATGACATACTTTATAAATTACACTTGTTCATTTCGAGTTTTCATACTTTGATATCGTTGTACAATAACTTCAACCTACCTTCAGTAATTTCTAATTCGCCACTTTCCTCTATCTCATTTTTAGCTGCTTCAAAACACCCCCAAGCTATCAATTTTTTGTTGGTGAGCTTGAGCATTCTTTGCAGTAAGTTCTTGCTGCTTTCTTTCATTGTGAGACTTATTAATCTTTTATTCAAACTCCTCAATGCTTGATTTTAGCTCTGGCTTGGCAAACTTCTTCCCGTGAAAGAAATTAAAAAATAAAAAGTAGAAAACTTAGATAGGTTATAAATTTGACACCTAAATGATGTGATCCAGTTAGGAAGCCAATTAATCATGGTGATGAAAGCACATCATAGGGCAATACCTTGTTAATTATGTTTTTAAAATGCTCCATCACAGTTTCCTCTGATAGGACATGTTCATATGCCGTGAATGACTCCATAAGCTTTCTCATGCTCTTTTCAGTGAATGCTAGCTGAGAAAGACAGTAAGAAATATACTCTCACTGCCTGATATCTGCACCAAAAGTATCCATAATAAACAGAAGCACTGCCATTATTCACTGATAGAGAATTAAAGAAACCAACGACTTGAATATGCTTTCTTGGTTTAATATCATTTGGCAACTAGAAGATATAGCAACAGTCACATTAAAAGATATTGATCTTACAACAGAAAATATCCCATGTTCGTAGTTTACAGAAATGGATCAGAGCTTCGGCCAATATAAGCAACAAGCAACTCCAAATTATCTAATCTTGTTAGACATGCCTCTCCTTAATATATTTGTCAAAAACAACAAGAGATATTCAAATAATATGGAAGAATGGATTCATTATTCGAATAACAAAATAAAAGCCATCTTTCAACTCGTCTATACGGTACATGATAGACTTTATAGTTCACAGAACATGAAAGCTTGAGAGAGCCTTTTTATTTCACAGAAAATACATATTAGACGTAGGTCAGAATGATAAATCTCTAATGCCCAATCTCTATAAACATGCAGATGAGCAGTTAACAATGAGCTTAAGACAAATGTTGAGGCGGTGTGAACCGTGGAGCATTGCTGATGTTTTAAATTTTTTTGGATTAGCCCATTACTTAAAAAAAAAAGTTATGGGCATGGGTTGAGCGTAGAAGTTCAGGGTGGGCCTGTGTCCACCCTGGTCCTCATTGGGCTCCTGTGACATTCCAGAATTTTCTAGTAAAAATTTTAATATTTTAGAAATGATTTAAAAATTTTAAGGATTTAATTGAATTGATAAAATAAATTATATAGAAATTATAAGTCACATAATATTATGGGTATGGAAGGTGCAATTTCATTTTAAAAATGTGTAATTTCATATTTACCTAGGGATTAAAGTGAAATTTTATAAGTAAAAAAGGAAATTTGTATACTTACTCCAAGGGTTAAAATGCAATTTGAGAAATTGCACTTTAAGCCATTTTCCTACACTATAAATACTGGTGATTTGGAAGAAGTGGGGCACCTCCACTTCCTTTCCTTTTAAGGTATGTTTTTTTAACTTTCATTTTCTTTACATAATTTAATTAGTTAGTTAATTATTTAGCTAATTGTCTAGTTAATTAATTAATTATTTAGTTAATAATATAATTAATCAATTGTTTGGTATGGTCCAATTTCTTATAAGTTAATCAATTAACTAATTGTTTAGTTAATTGTTGAGTTAATTAATTATTTTTTTAGATAATAATTTAATTAATTGTTTAAGTACTTAAATTGATTCATGAGTGGGAATTTAAAATTCTTGTTTTAGGGTTCCTTAATAATTGAAGGAAGATAAAATTGGTGTTAAATTTAATTAATTAAATCAAAGATTGAGTGAAAGAGATTTGTGGAAAAATATAGTAAAATGATGATATTGAGAAAAAAATGGATGGAAGTAATTAAAGAAGAAAGAAAGTAGGGATAAAAAAATGATTTATTATAATAATTATTAATATCATCATAATATTGGTGATGGAAATTGGGCCACTAATATATGTATATATGTGAACCTGGTCAATTGGAGAGAACATTTAGCATTTGAGGTTTAAACTTAAATTATTTTGATTTGGTGACATGATAAGATGAGAAGTAAAATATTATAATATATAGATTTGATAAGAAATTAATTAGTAGGTATTAGTGTATATAAACATACACACACACTTGTGTGATAGATGAAAAATGGACCTAACATGAAATGAAAAATTAATATGGTAATGTATTGCTAGAATGATGTCTATATGTGTTAATTTTATTTTAGAAGTTATGGAATTTCTATTATAACAATAAAGAAAATTTCATTTAGGTTATTGGTAATAAAGTAAGATCATTATTAGTATTGCTACAAGGGGTATTCTATTAAGTAAAGTATATCATCTTATAAATTTAGTTTAGATTTGATAACATGGAAATAACATGATAAGTTAGGATTAATATGGAGGTTATTTTATTAATGCAGATATTGAGCAAGAAGGTAGCGAAAAAGGTAAATATTGATGTTCTTCAACTACAATACAAAATACATGATTATGTGAAGTTATGTGTTTATATGTGTTTGTTGTCTTTATGTGACATGGTGATGTGACAATTGTTTACTGGGTTTATTTAGAAAACGTATGGATAGTGCGTTTTCAAGGCTATGCATATTTATGTTATCATTTTCATGGAGTGTGTGGTTGAGAATTTTAAATGTGAATCCCATTATAGATATACCGTACTATGGTGTCCGAATAAATATACCACTTTGAGGCTCCTGACGGTCACTAAGGGTAGCCAAAGATAGGGTATTTGGAGTTCGGCACTTGTATACAGGCGGTGTCAGAAGGTCCCTTGGTGGCCTTGGGACTGCGGATAGGCACAGGGCCAGGCCTTAATTCATATTATATATATTCTAATGGGGTATCCCGAGTCTCGGTGGGCAAGGACGGATGCCTTGGCATTGATTTGTGCACAAGTAAAGACTATGTTATTGTGAGCTCACACAGTACACTATAATGAGGATTCGGGCCCAAGTGTGTTTGAGTGACATCATTGCACCATCATATTTACTGAATTTTATTGTTCACGCTTTGTATTTTGTATTGTAGATGGCTCCGTAGGTAACTGAGGTTATCCGAACTACCAGACATGTCGAAAATACTGAAGACTTAACAGCTATACATGTGATATATAGGAGCACTTACTACACACGTTTTTATATGGTTGTTGACGATATTGAAGGTAATGAAACTTTTGAAGAATATATGGATTCTGTGTTGGTAATGGTTGACGTGTATGACTTGATCACAGGGCGATATGTAAATACTATGCTATCTGTAGAGTAGATAGTGATGTAAGGTAGGTGATGGAAAATGGTAAAAGAATGCAATAAATATGGCATGAGTTAGCTTACATGGGTATACTGCCCTTTTAGCCTGCTATAGATTAGAATATTTTTGAAAGTTAACAGGCACTTCTTTTGACTAGAATTTTTGAATGGTCTATAGCTAACTCATTAACTGTATTTTGTAAAACAAGCCCATTTTGGTTATAATACAAGTTTGACAGTGCTTTAAACTCTTTATATTATTAATTTAATTTTCATGATATATTTTGGTTTTATTTTGATATGTCTAAATATAAATTTTAAATCCTAAAATGATTCAAAAATAATAATATAATAGAATAAAAAGATAAGAAGGAAAGAAGGAAAGAAAAAAAAATTGTTAATAATAATAAATATCAAATACATTAAGGGGGAACGTCACAGCTCCGCCCCTGCCTCCGTTACTACCATCATTACTTGCAATATTTAGAATGTGTTTGATTGTAAGTATTAAAAGAAAATAAATTATATGTAATTGAATTGCCTAAAACTTATATGTATGAGAATTATTAATTAAATATATTTGATTGATTTAGTTTTCAACCTTCAAAAATATTATATTTGTCCATTTTTTATTGGTAAATAGATGAGAGAGAGGAGAGTGTTAATTACATGAAAAATAAAAATCACCCATCTCTAAACAAAATATTTTCCTTGTTTTCAAGAAAAATATAGTCACGTGACCAAAAGTAGAAAAATATTTTTCATGAAAAAAATTACAAATTAAACAACACAAAAGTAAGAAATTAAGTGGAAAAAACATATTTTTCCTAAAAAAATATTGACAATGAAACGCACTCTTATTGTTAAACAACTATTGACATCTTCGCCTCTTGTACTTTCTCATGTTACACCTTCCACCCCTATGGCCACCTTTACCACAAAATGCATCATCACACCCAAGGGCGGATCTGGCAAGTGTAGCCCCTTGCCCCCCACATCCAGGTCTAATAAAATTAGTATAAATTAATGGAGTTGGGGACTCTTTTTAGTGCTGGTCTTACTAGAGTTGGGGACTCTTTTTAGATCGATGATGGTGTTTGGTGTGTAGATGATGGTGGTGGCGGCGGTCGACGGTGGTGCGACGGTTGGGCATGGTGTTGTGTGCAGTGTTGGTGGTGGTGTTGTGGTGGTTGGGTGCAGTTCTGGTGTTGGTGGTGTTTTGGTGGTGATGGGGGGTTTTAGGTATTTTTGTTGGTTGTGCAGTTAGATGTGCTGGTGGATGTGGCGAATGTGGCTGCGATTTTGGTGAGGTCCTGGTGGCTGTGATGATTTCTGGCGATCGTGTCGGTTGGTGTATGTGACCAACTATTGGTAGATCGGGACCGAGGGTTGGGTTTTTGGTGTACGTGACCAACTATTTGGTTTTATAGGTCATATTTTATTTCAGTGGTATGTGACCAAGTTTTTGGTTATCTGTGATCAAGTATTTAACTATGACTTAAAAATTTGACAATATGTCACTGAAAAATAATCCGTGACAACAAATTTGAAAATATGTGACCAATGAAATTAACCATTTTTTTATATGTGACCTAAAAATTATATAATTTGTGATCGTAAAAAATCTGTGACCAACTAATTTGAAAATCTGTGACCATGTGACCTATAAATTTTGATCTGTGACTAACTAATTTTGAAATATGTGACCAACGAATTAAATGTGACCTATAAAATTTTAAATTAAGCTACTTGTACAAAAAAATTTGACAAAAATGTTGACAAACTCTCACATGAGCCGACCCCACCCGAATAAAAAATTAGAAAAAAAAAAGTGGGGGATCCCCCTGATGTGAGGCCTCGGTCAGGGTGTTTGTCACCCTGACCTGTACAAGTAGCCTCTCTCTAAAATTTTTGAACTATGACCATAAAATAATCTGTGACGTGTAAAAATTATTATTTGTGACTAAAAAATAATATGTGACTAATTAAATTATAAATCTGTGACCAGAATGATTGCCGGAATAGTCGCCGGAATGATTGTCGGAATAGTCACATGAATGGTCGCCGGAGAAGAGTGGTAGTCGAAATGGTCGCCGGAATAGTCCCCGGAGCGGTAGAGGTGATGCATGTGGGGTGGGTTTATTATATTAAAATTAAAAAAAAAAAACCTGATTTTTGAATTTTCAAACTATAAACATGACTTTTGAATTGATGTAAACTAAACACCTTATTTATGAATTTTTCCATTTGTTTTAATTTTAGTGTATAGCCCACCAACAATTAGGGGTACTTTTCAAAATGCCCAAGTCAAAGCACCCTTTTTCCATTTTGCCCAAAAATTTTAACCATTCACCACAATAGCCTTCTAAGGCTGAAAATACGAAATTACCCTTAAAATGTTATATAAATTACAAAAAATGGTATGGTTTCAAAAAGACAATAATACCCTTTTTAAGTTATAAAGAATTTCAAACACTTCCTACGTAAAATTTCGAAACCAATTCACTTTCTCCATCTGTTTACTCCAACACAGATAAAAACTTATCAAACGCTCAACAAGGAAATATTTCACAGCCATCAGTGAATTCGGTAAGCATATTTTTACGTATTTTTGATTTCGTTTTGGTTAAGTACATTATTTTAATCTTTAAATCTTATGTATATGAAAATTTTATGATCTATAATCGACTTTTTTAAACAAAAACGAGAAAAAAATTCATCTGATTGAGATTTTCAGATCTGTGATGGAAGAAGAAAACCAATTAAACACGACCCCGACGTCCGGGGAGTCTGGGCCCGGATGCCGGGCCCAGACACCCGAACTTCCGGGCGTCCGGGGCGGTGCACCCTCGACGGTTTTTTTTTCCACGAACATAACAAATATATATATTTTTTAATGCAGCAGATATGGTTGCAATCCCGGTTCTTTACTTTGGTGAATTTGAAGATAATGGAAATGGTCGATGGGTCTGGAAATGGACAGGTGATATACATGGCTCAATTTCAATTGTATTGACATCGAATACATCGTATGCAGAAATGTACAGTGAGATACAGGACGTGCTTGACATCAATCCCTCTCAGTACGACATGGAATTGAGATTTCTATTCAACAACGAGCATACATCCATTCCAATTCCACCTACAAAGGTTACTTCTAGAAATGGCATCAAAGCTTTAATTGCATTGAACGAAGATCGCGGGACTACTCCTCTTTGCGTAACTTTAGTAAAAAAGAATGTCCCCGATGGTGAACACGAAGATCTCGATAGAGGGGATCATAATGTGAATGATTTTTGGAACACGGTGGAGATAGCTCGTGAGGATGATGTGGTTATTCCCACTACAGTTGTTCATCATCATGATTTCACCGTTACGCACAGAATTCCCTCGATAGTTGATGACAACGAGAATGCAAATGAATTTACGAATGAGGATTTGATTGCTTTATCCGGTCGAAGACATGGGTCGGGTTCACGTACCTCTAATTGTTCTCGTATAGTTCTTGACGATGAAGATTTATATGTCGAGCAACTGTTCGAAACAAAGAAAGATTTGCAGAAAGCTGTACACCAGATTGCTTTGAGACACAATTTTGAGTTTAAAGTTAAAAAATCAGATAAGTCGACGTACACAATTATCTGCATTAACGACAGTTGCCATTGACATTTACAAGCGACGAAAATGGACACGAATGAGTTCTTTGTAATTCGTAAGTATGCACGGGAACATATTTGCGAAGTGGGTATTCGTCGAAATGATCACAGGCAGGCCCGAGCATGGTTCATTGGTCAACAAATAATACACAAGTTTCAGGACCCACGAACGATCTACAAACCTTCGGACATTATCAACGACGTCCGTCGAGATTACGGGGTGGTCATGAGCTATCAGATGGCCGGAAGGCCAAAGAATGCGCATTTGAGGATTTAATGGGTTCGGTAGAGGAAAGTTACACTAAATTGGCCAGATATTGCCACAATATGGGGAAAACTAATCTTTGATCGGCATTTTATATTGATATGGAGGACGATAATCACTTCAAGTATTTCTTCATGGCCCTTATATAGTGCGTTCGAGGATTTCGAAACGTCATGCGACCTGTAATTCTAGTCGACGGTACATCCCTTAAGGCTAAATATGAAGGCAAGTTGATTATTGCTACGCGTCAAGATTCCAACATCTAAATTTACCCTCTTGCGTTCGACATAGTTGATGGAGAGAATGATCTAGCGATGCATTGGTTCTTCACGAAGTTGAGGGAAGTAATGGGGATGTCGAGAACCTTGTATTCGTAACTGACCGTAGGTAGTCAATAATAAATGGTATCACCGAAATCTTTCCCGAGGCACATCACGGTTATTGTATGGTACATATACAGGGCAACCTGAAGACGAAGTATCGGGGCAATGACATCGTTGCATTTTTTAGGAAAGCTGCAGAAGCTTACATTTTTGAAGAGTTTGAAAAGTTCATGGTCGAAATAGAAAGTAAATCACCCGCTCGTACGGGTTTATCTAACGGAGATGTGGAACGAACATTGGGCACGATCACATTTTCCAGGACGTCGATACAACATGACGACGTCTAACAATGCTGAGTCGCTCAATGTGTTATTCAAGAAGGATCGAGATTTACCAATTCTCGCAATGATGAGCAAATTCGTAACAAATTGCAATAGTAGTTTCATGACCGACGTGAAGAATCACAGAGTTGTACAAGTGTGCTGACTCCGGCTCAGGAAGATAAATTCTTTAAGACTCTATAGGTGACGAGAAAGGTATGGGTGGAACCACTGGATTAGTTTCGCTTTTCCGTGAGATGTGGAAGTAATATCGAATACATCGTGGACTTGAATGATAACACATGCACGTGTAAAAAGTTCCGATTGGAAAGGTTTCCGTGTACGCATGCAAAGGCGGTGGCTATGCATAGAAGGATTCCGACACACGCCTTATGCAGTGTTTATTACACGACTGATTTTTGGAAAGCGGCGTATGCCGAAACGATATTTCCCCTGCCAAATGAAGCAGAGTGGGAAGTTCCCGACCATATTCTCCCACTTAATAATTTGTTGCCACCCGAAATCGGACCACGTGCTCCGGGACGTAGACGTACGTCTAGAATACCATCCACCGGAGAATTTCCCCGACCTCGTAAGTGCGGCAGATGCGGCGCAACAGGGCATACCCGTCAATTTTGTACAAGTCAGATTCCTCTACATAACAATTCAACCAATGTGTAATATTATGTAATGGTATAATATGTATAACTGAATAATATGTTTTTATTTAGTGTCGTTAAATATGAAATATTCAAATATTTATTTAGTGTCGTTAAATATTAATTTATGTTAATTGATTAATTCAAATATTTATTTAAATTATTTATTTAAATTCATTGATTAATTCAAATATTTATTTAAATTATTTATTTAAATTCATTGATTAATGAAATTATTTATTTACATAATTTATGTTAATTGATTAATTCAAATATTTATTTAAATTATTTATTTAAATTCATTGATTAATGAAATTATTTATTTACATAATTTATGTTAATTGATTAATTCAAATATTTATTTACATAATTTATGTTAATTGATTAATTCAAATATTTATTTAAATTATTTATTTAAATTCATTGATTAATTCAAATATTTATTTAAATTATTTATTTAAATTCATTGATTAATGAAATTATTTATTTACATAATTTATGTTAATTGATTAATTCAAATATTTATTTAAATTATTTATTTAAATTCATTGATTAATGAAATTATTTATTTACATAATTTATGTTAATTGATTAATTCAAATATTTATTTACATAATTTATGTTAATTGATTAATTCAAATATTTATTTACATAATTTATGTTAATTGATTAATTCAAATATTTATTTAAATTCATTGATTAATGAAATTATTTATTTACATAATTTATGTTAATTGATTAATGAAATTATTTATTTACATAATTTATGTTAATTGATTAATTCAAATATTTATTTAAATTATTTATTTAAATTCATTGATTAATGAAATTATTTATTTACATAATTTATGTTAATTGATTAATGAAATTATTTATTTACATAATTTATGTTAATTGATTAATTCAAATATTTATTTAAATTAATTGATTAATGAAATTATTTATTTACATAATTTATGTTAATTGATTAATTCAAATATTTATTTAAATTATTTATTTAAATTCATTGATTAATTCAAATATTTATTTAAATTATTTATTTAAATTAATTGATTAATGAAATTATTTATTTACATAATTTATGTTAATTGATTAATTCAAATATTTATTTAAATTATTTATTTAAATTCATTGATTAATGAAATTATTTATTTACATAATTTATGTTAATTGATTAATTCAAATATTTATTTACATAATTTATGTTAATTGATTAATTCAAATATTTATTTAAATTATTTATTTAAATTCATTGATTAATTCAAATATTTATTTACATAATTTATGTTAATTGATTAATTCAAATATTTATTTACATAATTTATGTTAATTGATTACTTCAAATATTTATTTAAATTATTTATTTACATTCATTATTACTTAATGGAATATGAAATAAACATTTAAATAAAATAATGTATATTAATTACATAATTACATAATGTACTAAGGATCACAATTATATTCATACAAATCACAAGCTAGCTTCAACCTCCACATGTCCATAAACGATTGGGAAATTGTATCAACCTTGTGACCAATACTCAAAAATTCTATATACTTTATCGCGAACATCCCACAACGCCCTCGCGAGTAAATAAAAATATATTAATTCGATAACATATAGCTAAAAACTAAATTTAAAAATTGAAAACTTGTAAATTCTTACGATATTTCTTGTCTCGCCGTCGTCGTGTCCCGCATAATGGCTAATCTGTCATTTACTTGAATATCCGCATGTCTAGCCATCATGGGAATGATCACTCTCATCGGCTCCAATATCTGCTCCAGTTGCCCTTGGGTCAAACAGCTATGGTCGGAGTCGTACACATGTATAGTCGAATCCGCGAAAGAGATCTCAATTGCAAAGCGAGTGAGTTCGCGACCTGTGGAATGTACATATGTGTACAATCCGTCCACGGCTGCCCGTATTTCGGCTCCAGCCCAATGACCCACTCCAACATATACTCGGGCACCACATATCCGCCGCCTTGGAGTAGGAGTGTGCTGTGCTCAATATCAAGGGCACGTGCGAAACTGGAGCTAAGGATGACTCGGCCAGGAATGCCAAAAGATCTCGGGTGTCTCCGAGCTCTATCGCGCAACAGTTCCATAGCCAAGTCCATGTGCTAACACCAATAAAAAATAAATGGTCGTTAAATTAAATAAAATAAAAAATAATTAAATAAAATACCAAATAACAAAGAGAATATCCTTACATCATCGGCGAGCCACGCACCCCTCGTCAGAACATCGTCGAACCACTTCTTCGCGTTCGAGATGGTCATCGTCCCTATCTTATAGTTGTCCCTACAAAAATCAAAATAGTGAATTGTTACAAAAAGCATAGATGATCTCATATGTACTTTACGAAAATGATAAAATACTTACTCATGCTGAAGGGATGTGAACCACAATGAGAACGCCTTCTGACGAACCGGGTCGACCTCGCGGACGAGATTGGGAAAGGTCCCATCCAAGAACGTGCGTCTCTTCGCCTCAGCTGTGAAGGGGGAAACGATGTACTGTGACGGCAATCTCGATCTCTTACCAACCATATCTGCAACAGTTACAATTATTACATATAGAATTGAATACTAAAAATAGATCATTCATTATGTTGAACGTTTACCTGCAAAGCCAACGGCAGGCCATATGCATCGTACTTGCGCTCGGCTCTATCCCTCTTAGGCATCGAATATCCCCTCCTGAAGTGTCGTAAGGTATCCTCAAAACATCTCTGCCCCCAAGGATAGCTGTTGAAGGTATCAATGTCATCCACAACTTCCAAATGAAAAAGGTCAATCGACGTCTTCTTGTGATGACACCTGAGCACACTCTCGAGGATAAGCACCATACCCAGCTTCAACTTATCAGACATGTCCTCGCATGCCCTGAATGCGTTCGCCAACTGCCCCGGAGTGACCGCCGTCTGCCCGTGAAAATATTCATTCAACAACCTCTTGTTTCTCGGAATACGGGCCCGGGCTGCTTCTTCGCCCGTACACATCAATCCGGTGATGAGGGCAAACTCGAATATAGAAAATCTAACTACCTTGCCCCCAAAATCAAAATGGAGGGCATCTCCGTCAACTGGTTTAAGCAGCCGACATAGCAACGCATCGAGCAGCTGACCAGAAAACTGTACGCCGAGCAATGAATACAATGGCCATAAGCAGGATCGCCTCAATATGTTTGCGTGCTCCTCGTCCAGCAAATTTAATACCACTGTAAAGATGGCAAAGTTACAGTTCGATGTAACTTTGCATGGGATATGTCTTACCGCATCATTTAAGTGGTAATCCATCCTGCAACATTTCAAATGTTAGAATCCTGTGCAAGATATAATAAATAAAACATAATATACGAAAATTAAACTAACTGAATGACATTAATTACTATCCGCAAGAATCAATAGTTAAATAAGAAATTTAATTACAAATAATGTAATAATGGAACAAATTATTTCATTTAATTGTTAACTTAATATTTCAAATTAATAGAAGAATTTATAATTAAATTTCTTATTTTAATTGTTTATATAATATTTAATTATAATTATTAGAATATTAAAGAAACAATTCAAATAAACAATTTATTTTGTTTATTTAGTTTTTCTATTATTTATAACTAAACAATTAAATGAAATAATTTATTTAGAATTATTGATTATGATTTAAAATAAATTATTTCATTTAATTGTTCACTTAATATTTCAAATTAATAGAAGAATTTATAATTAAATTTCTTATTTTATAACTAAACAATTAAATGAAATAATTTATTTAAAATAATATATTTAATGATTTTTGAACAATTTCAATAAGTAATTAAAATAAATAATTTTATAATAAATATTTTACTTGTTCACTTAATATTTCGTTGTAAAAGAAGAATTTTTAAATAAATTCATTATTTTAATTGTTTATATAATATTTAATTATTATTAATTAAAATATTATAATTTTAAAATATTATAATTAAATATTTATTTTAAGTGAACAAGTAAAATATTTATTATAAAATATTAAAATAATTTTTTAATAAATATTTAATTTTTTATTAATTAATAATAATTAAATAAAAAATTAAATAAACAATCGAAATATAAAATTGAAATAAACAATTCAAAGAAACAATTTATTTTGTTTATTTAATATTTTATAATTTATTAAATAATATTTTATAATTTATTAATTCGTTTCATATTTTAATTTAAATAAAAGGCAAAAATAAAAAAATATTTCAATAAGTAATTAAAATAAATAATTTTATAATAAATAGTTTACTTGTTCACTTAATATTTCGTTGTAAAAGAAATTTTTTTAAATAAATTCATTATTTAAATTGTTTATATAATATTTAATTATTATTAATTAAAATATTATAATTTTAAAATATTATAATTAAATATTTCTTTTAAGTGAACAAGTAAAATATTTATTATAAAATATTAAAATAATTTTTTAATAAATATTTAATTTTTTATTAATTAATAATAATTAAATAAAAAATTAAATAAACAATCGAAATATAAAATTGAAATAAACAATTCAAAGAAACAATTTATTTTGTTTATTTAATATTTTATAATTTATTAAATAATATTTTATAATTTATTAATTCGTTTCATATTTTAATTTAAATAAAAGGCAAAAAAAAAAAATCTGGGCTTCTGGGCCCAGACGTCTGGGCTGTCTGGGCCCAGAAGCCCAGACGTATGGGCGTATGGGCCCAGAGGCTTCTGGGCCCGGGACGCCCGGGGATTCTCGGGGGTCCGGGCCCCGAAGCCCGGGACTTGGCGTGCCCAGAAGGGGGCGTCTGCCCCCTTCTTCTCCGACGGAGATCGCCGGAAAACGCCATTTCCGGCGATCTCCAACCCCCAAATGGCTCCCAATCATCATTTCTTCGATATTAATTGATTGTACAACAATTTTTTCGAAAATAATCAACAAAAATTCGCAAACATGCATAATATTGAATGATTTCAACCATGCTTTTTGTGAAATAACATAGAATGGTTTTCAAAAGCTCACTTTCTTCAAGAGAAATGGCGATTCCGGTCTGGGCGTCGGTTTTTGGGTCGGGCACCACACGGTCGGTTTTTCTCTCCCAACTCTCTTCCAAGTCACGTGAGGGTAAAAATGGCAAAATGCTTCAATGTTAAGCTTTTTTTAGTTTTTCCTTTTTTTTTTTTTTTTAACAGTCAACGGCTATTTTGGAAAAGTGACCGGGTCAATCGGGCATTTCCCACTATTTTCTCCCAACAATTAATATCACTTGGCAAGCCCAACCCAATTCTTAAAACTAATTTTTTTGTTTAATTTTAGCCCAAATCCATCACAAGCTCATTTGATTCCTCTATTTTCTTCTTTCTTCAAAATTCAACTCTCAGGCCTCATTTGAAATTTTTGAAAACCAATTTGAAATTTCAAAATTCTTTTAACCTTAAATTTTTCATATCCATGGTCCACCCATCATCGGAGCCCTTGATTGCCGAGTGCCGATTGTCAACCACAAATCACAACTA
Organism: Fraxinus americana; assembly: GCA_035079005.1. Classification (NCBI taxonomy): domain Eukaryota; kingdom Viridiplantae; phylum Streptophyta; class Magnoliopsida; order Lamiales; family Oleaceae; genus Fraxinus; species Fraxinus americana. The sequence continues at coordinate 24,900,862 of CM068726.1, read as the reverse complement.
TTGACGAAATATACACGTGAATAAATTTTGGAAAGAAAATATATGTACGACTGTTTCTACTTTGTGAAACTTCTATTTAAATGTTGTTCTTCCCTGTCCCTCATGAAAGATGTCTTTTTGTGGATTTTTTTTTTCTATTTTTACATTGTCACAACAATTCGTTATTGTCTAATATAGTTAAAATAATTCTAGGTTTCCATTTCTTTTTGAAAATAAAAATTGTATGCAAGAAATTTTGGAACTTATTTCTTTTGCATGATGAGTTTGTTACAATATGAATGAATTTAAATCAAATCTAGTTTGTTACAATATGAATGAATTTAAATTGGAAAGAAAAATAGAGGGATATGAATTTATAATTTCTTATAATAGATATGAATGTATGATTTGGGAAGGAAGATTTTAAATTCTAAACTTTTACAATATGAATGAATTCATAATTATGGTTTTATCAATTTATGTTTATGAAATATTGTTTGTTTTGGTTTTTAGGTTTTTTAGTTTTAGATTTTAATATAGAAGAGAAACGACAATCTGTCAAGAAAAAAGAATCTTGTTATCTTTCTTTTCAAATAGCTAAAAATCTAAAGGTATAAGTGTAATGGGTAATATTATATTACGAATTTTTTTGTTATATATGAATTTTATTCGTACATTAAATTTTTAAAATTTTTTGCCTCCCCGTAACGTTGATTTCTGGCTCCGCCCCTGATCACACCACACCCGTAGATCTAAACCCTATCTAACTGCCCCTATCATCCCTGCCACAACTAATTAAATGTGCCGCTACTGTCACCACCATTCCTACCATCTCATTGCCCTCCTTCACCACCACCACAATCTTTTACCAAAAAAACACACACAATCCCCATAAAAATTTGCAACAACTGAACTATTTGATTAATACTTGACTCTTCAAATTCAAATCGCGAGCCTATATTAATTACTAATTAATGATTACTGAAACGAATAAAATCCACAGATTCCAAAACTAGCAAATCATAGATCCTAGTTGGCAAGAAACTACCAAACTTGATTTCTTTATCATACAATTTGACGAAAAATTCCCTTGTCAGCATTTCAATTTTTACTGTTCGAGGATTTTGTTTTGCTCCTCCACCCCGTGATTGTGTGTGATGAAAAGTCAGTAATGGGAAAATTAAAACAGAAGAAACTGTAAATTTGAAATTTCAAAAGTTTCCACAGTGACTGACTGAATTTTCCCTTTTCATTAAACTAAAATAATTAGGTACTTGACCTAATTTTCACTTACATTGGTGCTGTCTGGGATAGATTGAAAGTGGATTAAAACTGATTTTCTTACCGTTGAAGCCCAGCAACGGTTCATTTTTCAGAATTGCGACTGTGTTGTTTGTGAGAGAGAGTCAAATAAAACGGCATGAAAATCAATTATGAGGGAGAAGGAGAATTGATACCAGACAAGGCCATTATTTAGCCACTGTTTGGTCCGGATTAAAATATGATTTTTAATTCAAGTCAAAGTCAAATAATTAATATTAACCACATCTTTCATGGATCCCGCAACTTTTCAAACATACATTTCAAAAACTTATATCACAATTTATTAAAAATCTAATTTTAATTCCCACCAAACACCATCTAAGCCTGGTTTGAGTCCTATTATTTCAAAATTCTTATTTTTTTAAAACTTATTTTTAATTACACATTTTCCTAACAACATAATTTTGCATATAAATTTAATTTTTTTTCTTATTTTTTGATATACATTGTCCAAAAAAATTACTATTATAATATTTATTTTTCAACAAAATGGGGCCCAAACAAAGACAGCATAAAACATACATTGTCATATGAAAAGGCCAGCAGACCAAACAAAGACAGCCCACAATCTAATCCAACCGCCCCACAATCTAATCCAACTGCACATAATCTTTGACAACCATTATTTTGAAAAAGCAAAATTTTGAATATGGATTTTTAAGAGAATGTGTTTAAAAAGTAGAAAAAATTTGAATTTACTTGCGAAATATTTTATTGCATGAATGTGTGATTAAAAATGAGTATGTAGAAAAAAAGAGTTTTCAAATAATGATCGTCAAACGTGATAAAAAAGACACTTACCTTTTAAATAACTTCTAATTTTTTAAAATGTTAAGCGTCAGTTTGGCATAACTTTTACTTTTGCTTCCTAGAGAAGGGCTTTTAGATAAAACTACTTTAGGGTATGTTTGAGCTCCTTTTTTTTTTGTATAAAATGCATTTTAGAATAATAGATTGATGGAGAATGTGCGGTTAAAAAATAAGGAGAAGTTTTGGATTTACGCATAATATTTTTTGATTGTATGAATGCATGGTTGAAATAAAGATAGAGAAAAATGTATTTTAAAAAAATGGAGATCAAATAAGGGCTTAATTGTTGTTTAAAAACTAAATTTTAAAGCACTTTCTATTACAAAAGTGTTTTTAGAGGAAGACATATTGTATCAACTTTATCTAAAAACTCTTTTAATTAGAAAAATACTTTTATAAAATTAGCAAAACAGTCTCAAAAGCTGATTTTATTCGACTTTGTTCTAATTTGAAATTAAAAATATTGCTTAAATTTCGTTACCAAAAAAAATAACTTATTATTATCGGGTTAATGGCTCAAATGGTTATTGAACATTGCAAAAAATCAACAAATGGTCACTGAATTTTAAAAATTACATCATTAATTACTAAACTTTGCATTTCGTGATGCTGTTCATCATTGAGCTCACGATCCATTCAAAAACGGAAGAAAAGCTGATGTGACTACATACATGGCTTCGTGTGTCAGTCTTTGGGTGCTATTTCATGTAAGTGCTACACACGTGAATTTTTTGTTACGCAAAACACGTTTTATGTATATAACTAAAAATAGAAAAAAATTGAAATCTTCAAAAACCAAACCCTTTCCCCTTTTCTCTCTTGCAAACAGAAGGAAATCCCCAACTTCACGAAGAGCCCTAAATCCCAAATCCCCCTAAGCGGAACTCCATCACCACAAATCTCAATTCCACCTTGTTAGGTTTTTAGTGTTGGCAATTCTGTGAACAAATGACTAATTTGTAACATGATGTAAAAGTCAAGGACCTATGGTGTATTTTGTATAAATTAGGTAAGTTAGGATTTGAGCCTTTAAAGGAGTTCAAGATGTCCAAGAAGATCGCATATGATAAAGGGAATGCAATTAGAAGTCTAAAGAGTATCAAAGAGCCGCACAAGTTATGTTCCAAATTCTCAATCGTCACTTGCAACACATTTTTCACATAGAAAATATTGGAATTTGGATATGGCTATTTCTAGAATAATTGTATCCCTTCGAGTTATCTTTCCAAAGAAATTTGAATAATTACAATAGAATATTAGTAGAGAAAGTTATGATGAAAATACTGATAACTGCTAACCCTCGCTCGACCTTCGCTAGAGGCTTGCTCGAGCGACCAATGCAGTACATTTTCGCTCGAGTTTCGCCGACAGCTTGCTCGAGCGACCTACCTGTGTGGTCAACCCTAATTCGCAATTTTATAGAGTTTTACACGACCCATACTACTCAAACACCTCCAACTATAAATACAAAGGCTTTGGAAGATTTTTGTAAGGTTACTACATTATGCCTCTTTTGCATATCATATTCTCTACATCTTTGAAAGATCCAAGAAGTTATTCTTTAATTAATTCATCCATATTCATTCTTGAGATTCAGAAACCCGATTTTGGAAAATATCAAAGGTTCCATAATCCAAAACACTCGCGTCCTTAATCTTTTAAGGAAGTGACTCTTTCATTGAGATTTGGAAGAGGTAGACCACAAGCATAGAAAGAGCACAAAAATTGGAGATTCTTGGAATTTCACTTGGAAGAGACAATAGAAGAAGATCAAGAAGCTAGAAGGAGATAGCAGATCAGGATGTTACAGGAGGTAGAACACAAAGTCTAGCAGGTTAGCTAGATAGTGTCTACGGTAACAGATTGTGAGACTGAAAAGTATAGCAGATCAGGAAGCTACAAGAAGTAGATCAGAAAGTCTAGCAGGTCGGGAGTTTGGAAGGAACAACAGGTCTTGGAGATTGCAGGAATTTCAACAGCGGGAATGAGTGAAGTTTGCTAGCTGGAAACATACTATAATCCATATTATCTATAGTGGAGGTAACTGGCTTGGTCCCAGAGTTTTTTCCTGTTGGATTTCTTCATCATCATATTGGTGTTCTTTATTTACTGCTTTCATATTTATTGTTTATTATACAAATTGCGGTATTCAAAGATAGGATAATTTGAATTGTTTGACTAATCACCTAAACGTAATTAACTTATGAGTTGTTGTTTGTTAATTAAAGTTTTAATTCCGCATTTACACCTAATCACCCTCTCTATGTGTAGTAGGGTCGAATCTCGCGTTTCTCACACCTGAACGTGCTTCCAAAATATATGAGTAACTTGTGTAAAATCTTGGCAATAAGTAACTTTTAATTTGAGTCAAGAAAGTATTGACATTATTACGAGAAAGTATTTGTTGCAACCTTCAAGTCGCTTAAAATACGAATTGTGTCGTAAATCTATCCAGTGGTAGAAAGTGAAAGGGTTGGGGAATTATTAAGCAAAAAACTATCCTTCTCGTGAAAACTAATATACGAAGGTTAGGAACACAAAGTTTAAAAAATAAGAGTGTGTTTGAGACACATTCTTTTGAAAGAATGTATTATTGAATAGTAGATTGATGGAAAATGTGTGGTTAAAAATGAAGGAAATGTTATTGATGTGATGAAAAATATTATTTTATTGAAGAATGTGTGGTTGAAAATGAGTAGAAGAAAGAGAATGAAAAAAATAATGTGTATCAAACAGGACCTAGATGCAAGAGATTTGAAGTGAGGTTGTAGGACAATAATACAAGTGTCAAGCTGCTATAGGAAGATGTATATCATAGAGATTAAAAGTTTAATAGCCAAAAGTATCACTAGCTTACGCTGTTATCCAAGTAGTATGAAATATTCTTGATAGTACCGTAATGAAGGTGAAAAGAACCTTGATGAAATAGAACATGAAACCATAAATTTCGAGATGATAGCTTCAATTTAACTTCTTCTGTTTTTACGTTGTTAAAATCTTTTCATTTTATATTCACCGTGGATAGGAGGGTGCGTAGAGTTAAGGGGTGGCGTGGGGTTGGGTGGCATGAGCATTTGAGAGGAAAACGTGGGGCATTGTTTATGAAGATGGCACTGAAAGTACGCCGGCAAGGCTGCCAATGCAAGCGATAGAAACTCCCGAAAGTGCGGCTGTGTATAAAGTGACCATTCAAAGTACTGATGTCACGTGACTGCCTGTTTTCTCAGCGGTAAAGGCCGCACCGAACGACAACATTAATTAATTATAAGGAAAAAAAAAGAGGAGGGATTTTTTTCAGTGAAAATATAATTAAGTTCCAGACCTTTTTTTGGTCAGTGTGTTAATATTTAATTTGGTTAGGCGTTGAACTTTATTTTCTTATCATATTAGTCACTGAATTTTAATTTTATTTCAATTTAGACACTTTTTTTTAAGTAATGAAGTTACTAACTTGTATATGATTTAGGTTTCTCTTTCAGGTCGATAAAAATTGCATATTCTTTTTAAAAAAATAATGTATTTAAGAAGCGAGATTTTTTGAAAAAATAAGCATTAGATTTTCAAGGCATACAAATGTTTCTATTAGTAGTCTGTATGAAATCAATTTTCCTATTATAATCGAAATAAAACCCAAAATCCTCTTAAAATTACTCGAAATGAATGGAACGTTAACAAAAGAGAACCCTTTACCATTCATTTGTATTCACATCTTTTGTTATATCTCCACATCGTTTCAAATCATCAACTCTTGTCAATCTTTTTACTCAACATATTTTCAAACTTTTAGGAAGTAACGAAATCATAGGATGTAGGTTTAGTATCATAAGTTGGTTTAGGACGAACCATCTTCGTAGCTTCAACTAGAATTCGAAATACCAATAATATAATATCCCGAGTCTCATAAAATGTTATTATTCAAAATAATAAATTATTTTCAGAATGATAACAAATTGATGTCTGCTCATTGACAGTTATTTTAGCAAAGATAATATTTATTTGTGTGGATGATGCAGAAAAAACCATAAAAATTGGGGGACCATAGACACTCCCATACCCTCATTTTCCCAATTAAATTAAGGAGATATCATATGTCACATGATATGTAATGGGGAATGGGTGCCTTATCATTTCCCTTTTTATTTTTCACCACTCTATTTAAATATCAAAGTTTTTAAACTTTAACATCAAAATATTAGCCATCCCCTTTAAATTCAAATATCTTTTATTTTCTTTTGATTTTTTTTTTAAAAAAAGCTTGTATCTTGAACTAGACAATATTAAATCTCTGTTTGATGAGATTAAAATCAAATTTTTTTTGTAGATTTTAATAAAAGATGATGAAATATATGGTTGAAAAGTTGTGGGTCCCATAAAATGTGTGATTAAAATTAATTGCTGACTTTGATTTTGATTAAAATTTGAATTTTTATCAAACAAGGGCTAAATGAGTTATAAGCATTCATTTATGGCCGATGCATGTGTACGCTATTAGACCTTACTCATTAATATAATGAATAGAATTTTAGTTTGTTAATAATGTCTCTAGTTATCTAATAAACATCAAATGCCAATTTTCAAAGAATTGCCTACATTATATTAAACCAATATTTCTTATATTAACTGATGTATACATTAAAAATAAAAAATTTACAAAGCGAACACAAAAATAACCACGAGCTTTAGAGATTCTATACTCGGTGTATAGTAATATAATAACGGTATTTATTATTACGATAATAAAATATCAGTGATGTGACACTTTATATGAAATAATGAGATTTGACAGTTCAATTTTTATAAGATAGCGGGGGAGGGGAGAGAAAGAGAAATGTGAGGGATAATGTATTGTCATATTACCGATATTTTATCATTATGATGATAAATAACATTGCTCGTAGTAATAAAGAATATGACTATGACGAAATAAGTACATCTTTAGATTTTGTTTTGCACTCTTCGTCTCTAGATGGGATAAGCTTTTCAATGCGAGAGATTAGACGAAGCCCTCTTCTAAGTGTATGTTATGTTTTTATTTTCATTACTCTCAATATTTGATTTTAATGATAAATTATACAATCATGCTACATTCAAATCTTGTTTTACATTATTTTCGACATTGTGTCTCGTGTTAACACATGATTTGACAGTTTTTTTTAAAAAAAAACACACTTTCTCGCTCAACACTTTTTGAATTTGTATACAATGTAAACCAAGACGTCATTCATGGAATGTACACTTAACATAATTATAAATTATATATACAAGAGGGGTGGTGTTTTATGCATTCGTGAAATTATTAGGTGTCTAACCCCGACTGAGCACTTGGAAAAAAAGCAGGATACATGTGGGCTTTCTTCATCTCCTCTTCTATAAAGCTGGTTTTACATATAGTATATGCTAGAGTGGTCCTTCAAACTTTTATGGCATGCCCTTCTTCTATTCCTTCTTTACATATATGTCTATATCTATATAAATATATAGATAGAATAACAATTTTCATTTCTACCAGTTGAAGAAATCAATAAATACCCAAGAGAGATCTGATGAGGTAAAAATTTGATGAATTTTGCAAGTCCTTCCATGCTTTTCCACAGCTTTCTTGAACTTTTTCGACATGAATTTAGATCCCTCTATCGGTATATATGGAGGATCATTATGAAGAAGATGGAAGTTCAAGAAATCTGTGGGACAACATGAAAATTTAGGGCTTAGTTAATTCTCTTTGGTGGCTGGTGCATCACTCCAATGCTTCTGATCAGAAGAATTTTTTACTGACTGGTAATTATTCCTTGAATTTCTCAAGAAACCCCTTCTTTAATTCTTGAAATGCTTCACCGACAGCCATGAAAATGAAAATTTTCATAATAATTCTTGAAAATCTTGACTGTCAGGCATGAAAATTTTCATAATACTTGCAGTTCTTGACTGAGGCATGAAGAATTTCTTAAAATTTCTGACTGCCAGCAATGAAAATCTGCAAAATTCTTGAAATTCTAGACTAACAGCCATGAAATTTTCCATAATTCTTGGAAAAGCCCATAATTATTGTGTTAAGATAAAGATGTTACACACGCAGATAAATTTGATGAATTACTTTTTACAAATTTACTGCTAAATTGCTTGATTATGTAAGAAGGATGAAAATATTGATCCTTTTACAGCACTTTTTTGACTTTATTGTTTGTACAGTATTTTATGCTAAATTTTACTTTGGATTTCAATGTCAAAAGGCAGTGAAAACTGATGATCAGTTTATGTTGCGGGAGTAGATTCCCCTATCTTTCCACCTTATCATCAATAAATGATGTTTGTCTATCTTTTTGGCCTTTTGTTTTTACCTCTGTACTGTGATCTCACACATTATTTCCACGAAAAAGGCCAAAATTTTGTCATTTTCTGCAACTCAACTTATTTTATTTTTTTACCCTCTTCCTATTCTCCCGCTGGCAAAACACACGCACGCATGCAGAGATACAGACAAATATGTACATACATGTTACGATGTACACACATTCCACACAGTACATATACTGATATTGGTATACACATGATTGATACTTCCAGGTTTAAGAGTATTGTTGGTTGAGTTCATGTTGGAACTTCAAGTTTCATTCATGTATTTGAAAAATTGTGTTGATGGGCTAGTGGTTTATGCCTTCTCAACTGTGTACCTACCCATTTATGAGTTTATTCTGAAGTTTGGAAGCCCGTGTTGGATATTACTAGATAGTATAATTGCTTGTTTTCTTATTTAATGCAGTCTAGGTAGTGTCTAATTAGTTCAACTTTTCAGACCTCTCAACGAAGTCTATAGACGTTTGGTAGTGGATGAGACACTACTAAAAAGGAGCACAAACTAAAATCTTGTCTAGTCATATGTATCCTAGCTTTGAAATTAAGGGCCAAATAAAATTCTAAAAATGAGACAAATTCATTCATTTAAATCAAGTTTCAATATATTCTTTTACGTGACGATCAGGAACTAATACTCGCGTATACAAATAAATAGATGATGGCAAGACATGAACTTAGAACCCCCATCTTTCCGATACATATAGGGGCGGACGCTGAACTTAAAAGGTGGGGGGCACAATCGAACTTGTAAAGAAATTGGAAGAAATTTTACAATTGAAAATTTATTTCCAAAAAAATCATACCCCATATAATTTTACATCCGAAAATTTACATGGGATATGACTTTTTCGAATGTAAAATTTCGAAATTTTTTGATGTCATATTTCATATAAAATTTCCTAATAAAATGATGAAAATTACATTGAAAAATTTGTATCGCAAAAATAATAAACGTTAATAAAATAATTGAATTTTAAAAAAAATGCGAGTTATGCGTCTTTTTTAAGACTCACGTTTAACGTATTTTTAACTATTTGCGATATCTGTTTGGACTATTCGATATGACAATAATGTAGTTCTCGAAATAAGTTTTGAGATGACATAAGCAATTTATAGATTCGATTAGCGTACAATCGTCAGAGAATTTTTAAAATTAGCATGTTATCGAGATTCAAATTTATTATGATTTTGCCAATGCTTGATGGAGATTAAAATAAAATTTTTAATAAATTTTGATAAAAGTTAAAACGATTATGGATTCCATGAACTATGTTATTAACATTAATTGTTAACTTTGATTTAAATTAAAAATTAAATTTCAATAGATACCAAACACGATTAAAAAAAAAAAAAAATTCTCAAAAGTTATGGGCACTTGGGCCCCCCGGTCCGCCCATGGATACATACCCTATAATTCAAAAGATCTTGAGAGCGAGATTTTAACTCAAGCTTTCCAAATTTTTATGCCTTTTCTCATGAAATTCGTCAGTATACAAATTTTTTTGACAGTGAAATGAATCTAAGAAAGGTGCCAAAAAAAAAATGAAAAAAAAGAATATTCATTAAAGCCATTAATGCTTTGTGTACCAAAAGCTTGATATGGAAAAAGAAGCAGTCGTGATTGGTGGATGGTGTGTATGTCCTTCCAAATTATTTTGAATTGGACAGACACTAATGCATGGCTATTCTGTTAACTCTAAAAAGATACTCTATCTTGCAGTATTAATTAATTATACTTAATACAGGTGCCTTTTGCTTTGACTCTGAGACAAAATCAAATGCATGCCTGTTGGTTTCTGGCAATATTGCACACAACAAATGGAAAGGGTGACTGCTCAAAGCTCAAGTTTAAACTTTAAACTATCCTGGTTTGAATCCATAGCACTTGGTATGTTCGACTGTACAAAATTGGAAATGGTTAGGTAGAATTTATGTTCGTTGTCATGTCCAACTCTACATATTAAACATGCTCTAGCATTCAAATCATAAGGCGAATAGCAATAAATTATTTACATACTTGGATAATTGTATATCTGATTCTAAGTAACTACTTGGATGACCTTTTTTTTCTAGGGAATTTAATAAGGAAAATTTCATGTGTACAGAAAACTGTTTCACAAAAAACTGTTTCACAAAAGTTTTCCATAAATCTCATAACGTGTGGGTCCTACAGTGAATATAAATTGCAAAAATGAACCCACCCACCCCAACTGTTGTGTTTGTTCTGTATTACTTATGTGCCTCGTGTTTATGTACAAACAGCACGATCTGTTTAATAAGCATTTCGTTGGTATATATATATATATATTATAAACAAGCTTTATAGCTTTTTTTATTTTCTCTTGTCACGTTGTTCAATATAGTACAATTCACATTATCAAATAATTCACAAATTGGATGTCTCTTTAACTAGTTTTCTCCTTAATAAGTATGGACCTCCATATGCCCAAAATAAACTGCAAGGACTGTACAAGGATAATTTCCCTTCTCCGGCTGTTCTACTCGAGCCGTCCATTATGTTTATTACATTATTGGTGACATACCAATCAACTTAATAACTACATAAAACAGTGCTAAACATGGGCATGTCCCACCAAGTACTAGATAGTAACGGACAACGTTATAGTTCTTTTTTCTTCTTTAATATTTTTCGTTCATCTTATCAGCAGTAAACCTCGCTAAGTAGGAACTTAAGACCAAAGATGTCAATGTGCTAACCACCTAAATAAATATTACTAAGAATAGTCTTCACATCAATACAAGTTAAACTTCACACATACAGACAGACAAAAAGACATACATAAATACAGTTTCAGTTGCTAAGAAATGATGTATCTCTTCATTTTACATGGCTGCCAACTATATAATAATAATAATAATAATAATAATAATAATAATAATAATAATAATAATAATAATAATAATAATATATTCATGCATAAAACATATAAATTGAGAAAAAAACCTAGTTAAAAGCATATGGAGAAAGTGAAAAAAGCCAATGGAGTGGCAATAATTCTGTCCCTATGTGTTGGAGTCATGTCACTGTTGGCATGTACTCATCCCTCAACTTGAAATCAAGAAATTATTGCAAGAAATTTCATCTATGAGCCTACCATACATTTGATGTGAAAACTGGCCCATCGGCGCATAGAATTCTGTTTGTCCAATTCAAAGAAGACATAAATTAATTAAAACCAGATCCTTTTTTCACTACTGGATAAATGGCTTTATTGACAGAATTTATGGACTTCAAACGGGAAGAATCCATCGTTGAAGCCCCTTTTTCCCTTAGCGTTTAACATGGAATATTGAAGAGGGAAAAGGTGTACAATATATCAACTATTAAATTACTGGTAGAAAAAGCAGCTACGACAAGAGAAAAATTATGTCCCTATGATATAGATTATGCAAAAGCTGCGACGGATTTATCTTTTGTGTTTTGAATTTCGGCCACCAAGTTATCGAGTACGTAATTTCTAATGAAATGTTTTTGTCAATTCCCTTTGAAATTCAGAAATTGAAAGCATAAATCATCTGTCGTCTGCATGAATATATATATTGCATCAAGAAATTAAAGTGGTAAGCAATTTTATTGCAGATTAGAGCATTAAATTATAATAAGTTCTGCCTAATATAATAATTGATTTGAATAATACAAAGACAGCCATATCAAGAAGAAGATTTTGCTTGTTCAATCAAACTTATTCTGTTTCATAATCTTTTTAATTATTTCTACTTTTACTTATTTTTTCCACCATAAATTGACAAAGCACAAAGTTGTATTATCTTTTCACCCCATCTTTAAAGCCAAAAGCAGGACTCAATAACTCATCAGGGAAACAAATGCCCATCTTTTTGACTTGAACAAATGATCAATTCTTCAGTTGATAATCAAGATCTTGACTCTCCAATCTATAACAAACGATGATCTAAATTTCGGTCTCAATAAATTCAGGGTCGATTACACAAATCAGTTTCACTCCCTTTGATTCATCGGACATCACTGTGGAACACAAGTATGTGTATTAACTAAATTTACCATACAGCAAAAAGAACAAAACATGCCTCATAGTAAGTCATTAATTCTATAGCAGTAAAGAAGAAAGTTACTGCAAATTATATAGAGAATGTCAATGCAAGAAGTAAACTTTCTTCAAATTGTATTAAAGAATCTTAACTCGAAAAGAAGAAAGGCACATTACAAAATTTTTGGCCGACAAAGAAGGCAATTTACTTACATATAAAGAATATTAAAGCGAAAAAATGAAAGCTTACTGCAAATTAAAGAATCAGACACACTGTAAAACCCGACAGATCATATATAGTTAAGAGAACATAAATCCAGCTAAGTTTGTATATGCGCAATTTTTTTAAGGTTAACCTGTTAACAAATAATTCAGCATCTGCTGGAACAGCACAAGTTGCTAATCATGGAGATTAGTAGGTGTATTGATGTATAATTCATGTTTTCTTTTTTGATTAATTATTAATAATCCAGACTGGCTCTAAATTTAGGCCAAGCAAATTCTGCACAGGGCATACAACATCAAGTGTCGCTCTCTTCTTTCATCATTATGACAAAGTGGTTGAGAAAAGACACTTACATTGTGTTGATTGGGTTTCTATTTACAAATTGGGTCGATAAACTTACCGGTGGTGTCGGTCCATGTTCGGGAAATGTTATATATTTGAAAAGGTAAGAACTCACAATCCTAACAACGATAGCTCCATCGAGATTCAAAATCCGATTAAGCACGACTAACCAAAACTACGCTGTAATTCTATGTTTCTTTTCTACCATAGTGGGTGGGAAGCCCTAGTTTTCTTCTGCAAAATTTTTGACAGTTTTTTCTTTTCCAAGGTGAAATCTGGCTGACAACTTTGGTGCATCATCTTTCCAAGACATACTTTACCTAATTTTTATAAATGCCTTTAATTTTGTCTAAATTAGGCTTGTGGGGAGGAAGATGTGTTGCATATGAGAAAGGTAATGCAATTAAACCTGTGGTCCATGAACATTTTGTAACTCAAATTATTGGACTTCAATTTGATTTAATCTTTTTTTTTAATAATCGTAGATGTCCGGGTCAGCTTGCGCGCACCTCGACTAATTCCACGGGGCTCTGAAATTTACGGCCGAATATTCACCTCAGTGGCCCTGAGGGGATTCAAACTGGTGATCATTGGGGAGCAAATTATTTGATGTAATCTATAGATTTAAACATGAAAAATTATACATAATTATTGTATAGAGAACCCTTTTTTAGACTAAAACATGAAAAATAAAGATAATACACAATGGTTTGGAAAATAAAGTGAGATCCTGAAACATAGTGATATACTTGAAAACTTACTCTTACCCCCTGTTTGATAAACATTATTTTTTTCATTCTCATTCTTCTACTCATTTTCACCATTCTCCATCAATCCACAATTTCATAATACATTCTTTCAAAATAATGGGGCTCAAACACACCCTTATCTTTTACTTATACTAGAAATAAAAAAATGAAAATGGAGATAGAGATAGAAAGTATGATTTGAAGAGTACTAAAAACTTTATAAAGACATCAGAAAGTAAAACAAAGGGAAAATCGGTGACTGCCTGAAAATTCGATAATTGGGAGAGGGAGGGGGGGTTTCAAGAAATTGTTGAAAACTTGTTACTCCCACGAATCATGGCTATTACACGAATCTTTTCTTGGATTATACATTTATTCATTTATTTATCAGATCTGAATTCAGGATATCATAACAACAATTTTTATTTTTAAAACAGATTCATTAAATCTGCAAAATAACATGGACAACAGTGCATCTGCACACAGCCAAAACACAAAAGTCAATACTGAATGTTTCTTGAGTTTCACCATACGAAACACTGTAATTTCAAAAAGGTTGTCAGTAGATCTGTAAACAATTACACAATCATCCAAGTAAAAAGGTAAATCTGCATGAATTTTTACATAGAAATGAAGATTCAATAGCAGAAAACTAATCATGAATGTAAAGAGGTAAATCTACATGAATATAGCATAGAAATGAAATCGATTCATCAGCAGAAAACTATGTTGTCTGAAAATACCGTTCTGTAGTTACACATACTGAAAATCTGAGCCTGAAAATGAAAATTCCCATATGACCCTCTCCATATCTTCCCACAGCTTTATTGAACTGCAAATGGGCTTTTGTCCATACAATTATATGCAGTTCAAGAAAGCTGTGGAAAAGTATGACAAGGGCCTCAGCCTCTACATTTTCTGCAACCCTAAATAGGGTTTCTTCAAAAAAGAGGAGAGAAGATGAACTTTCTCTCTCTATATCTATCTATATTGGGTGGGGGTAGGAGTAGGGGATGGCGGTTAGGTTTAGGGTAGAAGAAAGGGTAGTATTTATAGGGGAATGGAAGTCTTTTCCACCAATCCCGAGAAGAATATTGGGCCATTAAAAAGCTGTGAAACATTTGATCCCATAAATATCACATGAATTTTCATAATCGTATGAACGGTCAGGATGAAGTCTATGAAATCTAACAGCTGAGAGAAGACATAGAGGGTCCCTACAAGATCTGTCAGTTTTTGGAGAGTACGTGCTTACGCTCGTGTGCAACTTTTATTCACTGGGTTTAGTTTCAAATTTCAATCAATTGGAAGTGTATAAGTGTCAGCTCCTTAAAGGTTAACATGCGCAATGGCATGAGTAAGCTTTGCACTCATGTCGGGATTTTGCGGATAAGTGCGTTGATGGTGCACACTTCAAATTTTCGAAGGAAGGAAAATGTGGGCTTCAATTTGACTGGTGTCAAAGTGTTGCAGGTTGGCAAGGTATGGGCTGATCCAGCTTTCCGTTAGTGGGCTTTAGTCCACAAATTCGGGTGCACACTTCAAATTTTTGGAGGAAGGAAAATGTGGGTTTCAATTTGACCGGTGTCAAAGTGTTGCACGTTGGCAAGGTATGGGCTGATCCAGCTTTCCGTTAGTGGGCTTCAGTCCACAAATTCGGGTGTTCAAATTGGACACACATGTGACACATGTGCTTGGCAGTTTTCGTGATCCATACATGTAGAAAGTATGGGTGGTTGCTGGGAATAGTTGTGGAAATTAGTTTCTGGCAGTTTTAAGCCAACTGAGTTGGTTTAGCCCTTTTGCAGTTAAGGGGGTTAACTGCATACGAATTTTGGTCTATAAATTGGGAAGGCCAGACTGAAGAGACACAGTGTTTTGTGTTCCTTCAATATTCCTTCATTTTCTTATATTATTGTGGAAAATAAACGAGTTAGGTTTACCCGTAAATTAGTGTGTTCTTTTACATTGTTGCCTTTACTTTTCGTGTGTTTATTGTGCAAATTCGTAGGCTAACCGAGTAAAATCCCAGTGCCATTATAGGCGAGAATTTGGCTAAGTATTTTTACTAAGAATTTGTTCCTGTGATAATAAGAATAGATTCATATTCATAAATTATCATTCTCGTCTCGATTAATTCGTCTAAATACTCAATTTAATAGTCATTAATTCAACTCACTAGTTATTAGATTCTCTTATTTTAGTCAGTTCTTGTTGAATATTACTGTTTTTAAGCCCTCTTCATTATTTTTGTCGAGCGAAAACCCTCCTCTTGAACTCAATATCTCTTTTGGCTCTTGACCAATTAATTCTAAATGTTCCAACTTCCAAGTTGTTCAAGTCTAGTTCATTGATTTATGAGTTGGACCGATCGGTCTATTCCAATTTTAAAATTTATATCTACCCATATACACATGTATTACGTATGCATGGAGAGATTGCGATGATTTCAAGATTATCAATATCAATAATAATTCTAAAAAATATTGTTAGATATTTGATGGTAGGAATAAAGCTTGATTTCGAAATCTCTTCATTTTTAGTCTTTAAAAAAATAAAATTGAAAACTACTTATCATTATTTACATGCATTAATTCCAACCTAAATCGAGTAATCGAAATTTAGAATGCAATAATATCTTCATGTAGCATTACTCCATTAGGCCTTCGTATATTTCACAAAATTTGTCATAAATGTCTCCCGTTGTCAAATATAAACAAACTCACCATATTAAATCCTAACTTCGCACATCTCAAATCCAAACTTGACTATCTTTTGTTTTGCGTCTGACTTCTTGATTGATTTCACTATCGACAAGCAAGGATCCGTCCGAGTGATTTTGGCTATAGGAGTGAAAGGTCCATCTAGTATAGTAGATTGCTATCAGGCAAATACCAAAAAACTTATTGTACTAAATCCTAATTTTTTGAATAGTATTATTCACAGTCAACGATTATAGTAGTCATCTTATGTGACAACTAGTTATTTGAGAGATTAATTTCTTATAACTCTGTTACATCAAATAACAAGGTTAATATCTCAAATAATAAGCTAATATCTCAAATAACAATCTATCACATATGAATCTATGATGACTATTACAATCGCTGACTGTAAATAACATTATTCTAATTTTTCAGAACAAGTTGCATTCTTTGTGTAGCACAATAAATCTCACTTCACTCGACAATATCAAGAAGAGAAATAATGCAATAGTACATTCATGGCACTATTCAAGTTTTGTTAAGTACTACGTACCAAATTGAAAAGAATACAAAGTGGTCCAACGAACGAAATACTAAATAAAAACAAAGCAAAAAATTTAAGCACTAAAATGAAAGAAAAACATTGGATTCACATGGGTGGCATGTGAGGGTGACCCACATTTTAAAAATGACATGTACCCCGTATTTCCCGGACTAAGGTCCCTCAAACTGTGTCTGCAGGAGTATGTTTTATGGCGGACATCTTGTATACGTACGATGCCACTTTCCTGAATTCCAAAAACCCTTCTCTTTTTCAACATCTGTATCCACCATTTAACTATTATTATTATTTTTTTTTATTATGCTCAACCTTTTCTTTAATATTTTTATTTTTAGAGAAATACTCTCGATTGTCAAATTTAACTAGTACTGAATCTTAGAATCGAGAATGATGTAATTCTAGTCCAATTCGGTGTCCTAGCTAAAGAATTGAAATTTACTTTGATTGTACTATTATTATTAACTTATAATCTCTCATCAGACGATCAATAATTTATGGTAGCCTCAAAGTTAGTACATCAAATATGTCGTATTTATAATAAAGGAATAGTCTTTGTTAAATAATTAAATAATATTAATTAAATACAACTTTACATAAAAACATGTTTCGAAACAAACTATTCTTTACTTGTTTCCCTTTAAGAGGACAATTTATTTATTTTTATTTTTATTATTATTTTACCATGCACTTGACAGATGGGAGATCAGACATTCATGGAATGGATGCAGGATATTGTTTTAAGTTAGCTGGCAAACAATAATTTAAGACATCTTTAATTTAGGCTTTAACCTTTTATGATGTTTGATTAGATGTCACTATTATTAAAATTAATTTATTATAATTATTACTTTTGACTTAAAAAATATTTTTTAATATCATTTTCTTAGGTACACAATAAAATTAGAGTGATGTTACACGTACATAATGGAATGGTATCCATCCCCTCACATGTTGGGGAACCCACTTCGAATAAAATATAATATATCCAAAGTGGCCCCCCCTCCATATGAGGGAGTGGATACCGCTATGGACACGATATTATGTACAAGTAGCATAGTTCATGAAATTATCCTCTTCGAGTTGGATTGCATGTTTGATGTTACAACTTTGTGGGGGTGGTTCCTTTCTTTTATTGAATCCAATTATTGATTTAGGGCCTGTTTGAGTTGGATTAAAATCTTATTTTAATATAAGTCAAAATCAAATAATCAATATTAACCACACATTTCAAAAACTTCCATCACAGTTCACTAAAAATCTAATTTTAATCCCCACCAAACACTCTCTTAATTAGACCATGCAACTAATTGTAGATGTGTTAAAGTTGACAAACCTTTAATTAAGACTCATTGTGAAATTAAATAATAAAAGATGAAAAACATAATCGAGTTCAATACATTAATAAAAAAAGGACAAGTTCAATACATTAATAAAAAAAGGACAATAATTCGAGCAATTGTTATTCTTCGATACCCAAATTCTAACGATGGATCTTTAAACTTTTGGATGATTGTGAATCTTCCGTTCAATCGATAAAATCCAACCTTCAAATCCAAATTTAGGGCCATAGTTCTTGAGAATTTATGAATGAATCTATGTAGTTTGCCTTAAGAATGTGTCCCTTCAAGCATCCCTTTTATTAAATGAAAGATTCCTTTTTATAGATATCAACTCAGACCAATTCCTATTTGTAGATCTCAATTTAGGTCTAAAATAGTATCCGAAGATGATAGTGAACCCGAATTTTAGTCCAATTAAGATATCCCAATTTGCTGGAATTTAAACTTTCACTTGTGTAATATGGTCTATATTTTCTCTTTCTTGTTCAAATTGAATTCTTAATTATTGTAATTGAGATCTTTCAACTTTCAAACGTAACTCCACGATCTCTTCTAGAATGTGTCCAACTTTAATCCTTTTTTTTTATTTTATTAATTATCATTCATTTTCATTCGTTCTCGTCCAACACTGGATTTTTTCCTTAAATAATCAATAAACATGTAAAGTTAAGTATCTGGTTCATGAAATTACTCCTAATATCACTTTCAATGGTCAAGATAAGTATATTATTTGAACTTTTCAAACCTTCATTCAAATGGTAGTTGAAACATATTGACATCAATGAATCCAACACAAATTTGAGAATTAAATGAAGAGTCTTTGAATTAAAAATTCAACTAACGATTTAGATCATCATTCTTAGCACAAAGGATTTAGCCTAACGTGCTCATATTAGAGGCATAATAAATAGATAATTCATCTCGAGAAATATTGAATCGCTTAGGCACTTATTCTAAAGATCTCTTCTCCTTGTCCTACGATGAAGAATAATCTAAATAACCTCCAAAACTAGGGAAATAGAATTTTTAATGTGCCGGATAGCCATACGATCACATGGCTTTCTCCATCACGGTCACATGGTTATCAATGTGGAGTTGCTGGTAGAAATTCGATCGCCCTTGCAATCACATTCGTATAACCTTGCTATCTCAAGGCATATTCTTTTGCTTCTCAATCAATTTAGTCCTTGAATTTCATAATTGAGTCATCAAACCTATTTACAGTGTGGGTCATTCGTCTTTCAATTTTGTGCATCTCAGTCTCCACCTTCCACACTTTGTTCGAATTAGTCATTTTCATCCGATTTCCACCCATTTCTTCATAAGTCATCCAACATCTAGTTTTATCTTGAAACAATCAAATATGCAACCGAAGTTATATTCTCAATATACAGAAAATATGTCATATTTGTAACAAATAAATAGTCTCGTTAAATAATTGAAAATTATTTATTTCATTATTTACAACTTCACATAAAGGATGGTTAAATTGATAATCTATATGTACATAATTATTGTATATAATGGATTACATAGTCCCATGTGTAAGAAATCCGGCCATGAATGTGAAGTATGGAAAAGTCAAAAATGGTAGACTACCAATGAATGCGCGCCACATATCAATTATATAATGTATTATGTACCTGTAGCATGGTCCTAGTTAAATACCAAATAATTTTTTCTTGTTCCCCTTTCAGAGGGCAATTTGTTACTTTTATCATTTTACATTGTAACTGACAGATAGAAAAGATACAAACATTCATGGAATGGATATTGCTTTAAGTTAGCTGGCAAACTATAATACAAGACATCTTTAATTTGGGGCATTAACTTCTTATGATGTTTGATTAGATATCACCAATATTAAACTTTGTTTATATAATAATTACTCTGATTATTTATTAATATTTTCTTTGGTACATTATAAAATAGTAATCCTAGTTGGATTGCATGTTTGATGTTACAACTTGTGGAGTGGTTACTTTGTTTTGACTTTTATTAATTCCAATTAATTGTGGAGGTGTATGGCGCGCCACACCAGCCCATTTCCTTCCCTACCCACCGAAATACCAATCTTTTACAGGAGGAAAAACCTCGCGCTTAACTTGTTTGTGTTGTTGTGTGCCCAATTGACACACCATTAGTGGACAATAAGATTAACTCAATCTAATTTTTTTTATGGGAGGGATGGTGCAGGCTTGGGCCGTCTCGCCGTTCTCACAACATTAACTAATTGGAAAAGTTCTAGTTGAGATCCCTAACCTTTGAACCATTCGCTTTTGGCATATCGGGTCCCTAAACTATGAAAGTTGCCCGAGCATGACCATATAAAGAGTCCAAGGTTTCTCACATTTTGATGTTGGTTTTTGAATGCAAGTAAGTTGTTTAATTTTTGTTGGTATCTACTTAACAATTCACTCACCCTATATATGTAACTAATTTTTGTCGCACAATTTGTGAACTTTTTCAAATTTGCACATAACGATCCTCAATTAATATTAGATATACCATTTACCTTTTTTTCAAATAATGAATAACAATTACATCGAGTGTAACATAATCACATTTTGATGATAATTTCTTTTGAATTAGATAATCCAGTCTCATGTAAAATTCGTAAAGACATAAGGAAAAACTGAGGAAAAAAGTGCAAACCAGAAGTTGTAATTTCTTGTTCATGACAAAGCTAACATTAAAATTGTCAGCAAACTTAACACGACGGCTAAATGGAAACGAATTTGTCATGTATAATTTAATTTCACACACATATATAATACGTGCAATGCATGATATGTTGAAAAAAAAATGCATGTGAAATTGTAACGACAATTCATAGGTTTTAATTCTCTTCAATTCGATAGTTAATTTATATTTGAATTTGTGGTTATAAAATTTTAACGACCATTAACAAAGAAATTGAAACCTCCTTTATTCTAGTATCATATAAGGAGGCGTTCTTCTTATTTCGCACACCAAAAAAATAATAAAATAATTGAGAGCTCTCCCCAATTTTCTCTCCTTTCTTTGCTTTCAAGAGTTTTGCTCTGTGTAGATAATTCTTTTTTAGTTTAGTGATAGAATTGTGAGTATTCTCAGTTCACCTAAAGTAGCGACGAGGTGTTAGTCAGTTACTTTCAACCGTTGTATACTGAGAGACAGACGCCATCTGTCCTTTTACACCACAATGAGAGGCAAATCTGTTTTAAGAAAATTGTGTGCAACAGAGACCTCAGTTCCTTTCAATACCGCTACTACATCAACAATCAGGTTTCCTCTATTTTATTATTACTTCGTTTATTATCACGTTTCTTTTTATTATTTTATAATTTCAACAGCATTCCTAATTTCCTATTGTATTTGCCTAACATGATAAACTAGTAATGCTAAATTCACCATAATTGACTTTGTTAACAAAATATATATGTTTAGAAGTATATTAATTTCTCGCGCGTAAATTAAGATTTATTGTTTAGTTCGATAAATTCTCCAAGTTACTTCAAGTATCATGAGATATCGAGCAAGTTAAAACTTGAAAATTCGGGCATTTAGAAGAATTTCAAGAATTGTTTTTTTCATATGAATGACTATGATCTATGATGCATGGGAGAGAGTACAACTCTGTGCAATTAGATATTTATCTTCTAAAAGTATAACATAATAGGAGTAGTACAAAAGAATGTTGCATGGGAGAGAGTAGAAATCTGTGCAATTAGATATTTATCTTCTAAAAGTATAACATAATATGAGTTGTACAAAAGAATGTCCCTTTTTATGTCTTTATTTATTCTTCCATCTTAGGAGATAAAAGATCTCTCTATAAGAAAAGAATGAAACAAAGAAAATATTTCTTTGTGGTAAATTAAATGCTATTTGTAAATGATACTCATATTCTTACAAACCTAATTATATCCTATAAATATGAGACTTTGATTCGCTATAAAATAAACAAGAGTTCTAACTTTCTTTTAATTTTATAATACGTTATCAACATTAATATCTAGTTAGTTGAGGGAGAAAAAGTAATTTTTCTTTCCGTTCAATGAAAGACAAGAATTCACAGTCAATTGAGTTTATAAAGAAACTATTCTCCGTTCAAAGAATATGTTAATATTGTAAGATAAACTAATGAAACGCACGTGCAAGGCATGTACTGTAATGTAGTTGGCTACGTAATATGGTGGAGTGATGTTGGTCATTATTGAGACATCACTAATTAAATCTTATTTAGTAATACTCATAATTGAAATGTGATATATAAGTGTTGAGTTTCGTAGTTTACTTAAGGTAAATTAGAACACATTCTGAAGTAACATTTATAATAACCAGAACTATTTATCTTGAAAGAAATGTTGGATAATAACATTGTTACCAAAAAAAAAAAAAATCTTTGATTATCCAGAATTTTGGATGCAAACAAAGAACGGTTGGCGTTCATATTTTACACTTTCTATGTTTAATATATCTACTTACACATTCAAGTGCCTTTGTAAAAAAACACAATGATTCATGTTAGCAAGGCTTGTTGAAAGAGACCATTCACTAAAAATTGCAAGACTTTGAGCATTTGTAGGAAATAAATGATATACCAACAAATTTACTGCATTCGGTAAAGATGTGTCGCATTGGCAAAGTAGAAATGAAACACTATCTACAAGAGCTCACAAAGAGGAAGTTTACACTGTGGCATAACTATAATGAAGTGCTATATTACAGGATTATATTTATGCGATAACTTGACCAATTTTCTTGGAACCAATAGACACAAAAACTGCTATATGATAAGAGAAAGAGAGTGCCATTCATAAGCATGACATATGATATACAAGAATTTTTTATCGACAATTTCAAAGTGAGTGAGTCGTGATCAATGAATTAATTTCCAAAAAAATTGTGTTAATGCTTCCCAAACGAATGTTAATTAACAGACTAAGACAAACTACAAATAACATTCTTAGGAGCAAACAAAAGATGATTTATACAGTTCAAAAGCATCACTCGATACGCCATCATAGTTAAGTTACAAGGTAAAGCATCATGAATACATTCTTGCTAAACTCAAACTTCATGGAAGAGTTTTCATGCAAAAATAGTGCTACAAAATAAAATAAAGTTTTAAGTCAAAAGACCATGAAGTTTTTGTAACGTGTGTCACAAAATAAAACAAAGTTGTTCAAAGGTGGTTGGAGTTGAATCATTTAGATGGAGATGGCAAAACGAGAAAATCAAACTTTTAGGTTGCAGCATCGATGTTGTCTTCAAATACACAAAATGATGATTAGTCTAGTTTTCATTTCTCTGTAACTTGATCATTTTCTGAGTTGGGGGTAGAAATTTTTGTATTAGCTTTTATGTTGGGAAATACTTGCTCACTTGAAGTTTGGAACAATGAATGCATTGCAGATGGTGGTGACATTTCGTGATTATGAGGTGAATTTCATGTTAACAAACATAGGTAACCAAACGGCAAAAATTTGTAAACTTACCTTTTTCAAGGTCAAAACCAGCCTGCTCTAGAACATTGTCCTTGGAACCTCGAAGTTCAAGCCCAACAAGTTGGTTGGACGTATACATAAAAAAATAAATAATAATAATCAAGAATTATGCCTCTAACAGAATATTCTTACCTCTTAACATTGCAAAACATTTAGATTTTATCATCCACATTTCATAACTTGTCTGCAATTCATGTCGAGTGACAAATAATTCGGTACACCTCTTTTTCCTTGATTTTTCTTTCGGTGGAACAAATGTGTTACTAAAACCTCCGCTATGCAGCTATTGAGCCACATCCACATCAACGGCCCCACGTTCAACACCCTGAGCATAGCTACAATCTTTAACATCTACAATTTCTTTTTCAACTTCTGTTCCAATTACAACAAGCATTATCATTCTTCACAAATAATAAACAACATAGCGAAAGGAAATCTGGAATGACATGTAGCCAAGTGTGGAAGTTAGTGTTTTTATTTTTTATTCAAGTTGAGTTCAATTTATTCTCAAGGAAAATGGACATTGTATGTGTATCTTATATCCAACATTGTGATTTCTGAGACCCATACCCTATATATAATGGGACCATAAAAATCATAGGTCTCTACATGTATAAAAATCTAAAATGCAAAAGATGTTCCAAACCTATAGGAGTATGTTGGTTGCAAACATTAAATTCTCATTATACAAGTTCCACAGAAGCAGATGAACAAAGCTTATGTACATTGAAATAACTGTTATATTTTTGATATGACGGTTTGTACTTCTTCAATTTTAGGGCCATCCTTTTGGTCCAACGCTCCCAAGTCAACTTACAATTAGAGTTCTTGATTAGAAATACTCGCAAAAATGGAATGTCTCATTATGTAAGGTCCTTTCTTGCATAATCCTTAAATATAACTACTAATGTTTAAAGATTGATGGGTTCTATATAGCAATCAAGGCTATTACATTATGGGAAACACAAAGTGGTAGTGTATAAAAAAATGATGACCAGTACCAGAATGAAGTATCTCTTTTATTGTATAGGGATATGGACAGGGACATTAAGGATGGATGGGTAGAAAGCTCACATTATTGTGTATTAAAATTATTAGCAAGACCTATTATGCTAAACATAAAGGGCAAAAATGCATTGTCACGTCCAAAATATTGGCTTCAATTGTAATAGGGACATCATTGTTCTTTCCAATATACTATCACTATAGTTAACACCATTGTGAAATCCACATTAATCACGTACTTCTTTGTGTAATTTTTGCAATGTATGAGAACTTCCTAGTATGGTTAGAAGAAATAGAAGTTAAATACATAACAATATTTTACACATGGAGTCTCAGAAGGAAAAAATACACAGACAATATAGTTTTGGTGGTCGTATGCATAGACATAATTTATCAATACCCAATATAGAATAAAGAAGGTTGAAGTAAAAAAAAATAAAAATACAGAAAGAAATTAAACTACAATAATGTATAAGACAAAGGTAACCATCTTATTTCGAGATTATGAAATCTACAGTGCCTAACTTATAAATCAAGATAATCCCTATATTTTCACTATATTTCTAACAATAAATTGCACCTACAGTTCAATGTTCGACCCCTTTTGCACTTCTATCTTCAACATTTTATACTTGGTATTTTAAGTAATTCTATTCTTCTTCACATTTTGCTTACCAAAAACTTGTCAAAATTATTCAAAAAAATAGTCTTCTTCTCACACCCCTACCCCATCTACAATATGTGCTTTAAGAATCACATAAGAATGAATAAGAAAAGAAAAAAATTAGAACATAAGACAACATATTGATACCGAACGGATTTTTATTCGTGCTTCTTCATTGAAAAGTTCAAAAGCTATGTCTTGTTACTTGATAAGAAATTGGCCTCAGTCATACAATAGATTTGAAGCTCAAATGATAAGAAATCGGTACCTGAAAGAATTATTTAAAATAAATAAACAAACATAGACCCAAAAAAATATAGACCTAAAGCGAAAATCTATAAAATCGACATACCTAATATGCCCCGTCTCCAATTTCGGTCACAATTTTTTGGATCATTTACACACCAAAACAAAAGTTGCAAATGAAAAAAAAAAGGTTTATCATCTAACAGTAAATGCAAAAAGAGTATAACAAACATATAGAGAAGAAGAACAAAATGAAGTTGTGACTAGGATGATTCTGTGAAAATCATTTCGAAGGGTTCTCCCCATAGAAGGATAATACATAGACGAAATTAGGGTTGAACAAAAAAGGCACATATAATAATGCCACTTGTTCAACTTTTGTTAGATCTAGACAGAGATGCACAAATATAAATAAAGAAAATAATGGAACAAAGGGAGCATAGATCTTACTGAATACGACCGAAAGGCTGCACAGAGAGAAGCCACCAAGAGAAATGAAGGTGAGAACGAGAATTAAAAAGAAAATGAAAATCGATTCTTAAAACAACAATTCTATTTGTACATGAAGGGTTGACCGAAGAGGTTGACAACCTCTCACAGTGGAGAGCCCCATTGTAATTAAAAAAAATTAACCACCGACCCACCCCCCCATGTGTGAGATGTTGTCAACAAAACACCCCCTCTCCCATGTACAAGTAGCACGGTTGTTCTTCAAAATGTGTAGAGAAATGATGTTGAGAAGATGGTTGGAAGAGTGAAAGAGACAAGATGGTGGTATACAGCTGTAAAGAGAAATGGAGAGTTGCGTGAAAGCAAAAGTAAAATAGCGGGCTTCTTTACATTGGTTGAAGAAAAAAGGATAAGGCTAAGTAAAAACAAAAAAGGGGAAAAAAAAGAAGGATGAACAGTGTCAACATGATCAATAACAAGAATGATTTTTGCTGCTTCTGCTCTCTTTATATCCAACATGCTCACTTCGCTGTATTGCTTGAGGAGTTGAGTATCACAAAATTTTAAAGTTGAAAGTTAATACCAATGTAAAAATCCTTGATTTTCAAATATCAAATAACAGTACATAAGAGAATCCAAATATAAAATTTCTTGACTTTCAAATATCAAATGATAGAAAATAAGAGAAGTGATTAAATTCAATTCTTAAATACTTCATGTACACAATTATACTACTAACTTGCCCATGAACAAATTCTTTGGTTTACAACTACAAGCAATGCATAAGGTTTCCAAATTGATGGTTGTACACTTACGTATCATTGCTTGTTCAAATTGCATAGATAATTATCCATATGCTTCCAGCATAAATATAAATATTTTCTTATTTTTATCTATAAAGATTTATATCTTGAATGAACCTCAAACAAGAAACCTATTAAAACTGATCATTTTTAGAAATAATAAAAATTAACTGATTGAATCTTTAGGAAGAAAAATGAATCTAACTATATTCTAAAAAATGAGAAGATGAATATGGTTTTAATAGTGGTACTCAAGGTTAATTTCACAAATGGTCACTGAAGTTACCTGAAAATTTCAAAACGGTCACTGAATTTTCAGATTTTTTGGCCAAGTTTGAGGCAATTTTTCGGTAACTTCCGATCACCAAAACCGCCGATTTCGGATACCTTGGAAAGCCCATGATGTCCTCTTCAATTACCATCAAAAATCTCCCTAAAACTCTAAGTAATTCGGCTGAAATAAAGTCACGAAGTCGGCAACCGAAAATTGTGAAAATCTGCCCAGTTTTTCAGTTTTTTTAGGCAAGTTTGAGGCAATTTTTCGACAACTTCCGACCACCAAAACCATCGATTTCGGATACCATTGGAAAACCCATAATATCCTCTTTAATTACCACCAAAAATCTCCCCAAAACTCCAAGGAATTCGGTCGGAATAAACCCACGAAGTCAGCTACCATAAAAGTCCGAAAATCTACCTAGTTTGGGTAGCTGATTTCGTGGGTTTATTCCGGCTGAATCACTTGGAGTTTTGGGGAGATTTTTGATGGTAATTGAAGAGGATATTGTGGGCTTTTCAAAGGTATCCGAAATCTACGGTTTTGGTGGTCGGAAGTTGCGGAAAAATTGCCTCAAACTTACCCAAAAAATCTAAAAATTTGGGCAGATTTTCACAATTTTCGATTGCTGACTTCGTGGCTTTATTTCAGCCGAATTACTTAGAGTTTTGGGGAGATTTTTGGTGGTAATTGAAGAGGACATCATGGGCTTTCCAACGGTATCCGAAATCGGCGGTTTTGGTGGTCGGAAGTTGCCGAAAAATTGCCTCAAACTTGGCCAAAAAATCTGAAAATTCAGTGACCGTTTTGAAAGAAATTTCAAACTTCAGTGACCGTTTCTGAAATTTTGAAACTTCAGTGACCGTTTTGAAATTTTCAAGTAACTTCAGTGACCATTTGTGAAATTAACCCATATTTTTTTGTAGCAAAATTCAAGACTTTCTCACAATATCGACAAACATTAATACTAAAAATCTACTTCATAATTCCAGCCAAGGACATCCAGTTTTCTCAAAACCCAATTCCAAAATCATTAAAAATAATCATTACAAAATTTGAGACGCAATTGTAACAATATTCAAGACTGAATCACAATATCGACAAATATTAACTCTCAATTTATGCTATAATCCCATCAAAGAACATTCAATTTTCTCAAAACCCAATTCCAAAATCATACAAAAAGGTCAATACGAAATTCAGTTTGGATGAAATTGTAAAAAAATTCAAGACTACCTCAAAATATGCATAAATATTAATACTAATAATGATTATTATAAGGGAAGTCTACATAAATCCTGGTTTTACTTATACACATTTCAAAATTAAGGTTTGATGTTTTAAATTTAAAAAATCAGGTTTTTATTTAAATTTATTTATTAATTACTTAATTAATTATATGTTTTATTAATAAATATATAACGGTCACAGATTTATATAATTTGGTCACAATTCAAAATTTTAAGGTCACAATTCAAAAATTTGATAGGTCACAATTCATTCATCGGTCACAAATTAAAAATTTAAAAGTCACAATTGTTTCATCGGTCACAAATCATAAAATTTTTAAGTCACACATCTTATTTTATAGTCACAAACAACGAATTATAGGTCACAAATAACTTTTATTGGTCACAAATTAATAAATTTGTGGGTCACAAAGTATTTATCGATTACAATTCATTCTTTATTGGTCACACACCACCCAATTTAATGGTCACAATCAATAAATCCTCTGTGACCACCACCAACACGTCGCAAACACCCCAACAACCACCACCGCCACAAATGCTGCCGCCGCCGCAACCGCCGCCGACTACCAACAACTGCCACACTTCCCAACAACAAAATCCCCATTCCAATGCCGACATTTTCACCACCACACCTTCATCGCCACCTTCACCACACAACCACCACACCATCGCCTACACCGCACCACCAACAAAAACATCGCATATTGACTCAAAAAAAACCCCAAAAACCCCTCCCCACTGCTCCGATTTGCGCAAAACGGCACCCAATCAGTTATGCTCCTCCCAAAACCGCCGCACCTCCACCAAACCCAGATCTGCCGCACCGCCACCAAACCCAGATCTGCCGCACCCACACACCAAACCCAGATCTGCCGCACCCAGGCACAAACATCCGACCATCGTAACCGGCGCAAGTACACACACCCCCAGCCACCGCTCATCCCAACACCGAATCCCCACCAGACACGGCCGAACGTGCCCAACCAGCCACCGCTCATCCCAACACCGAATCCCCACCAGACACGGCCGAACGTGCCCAACCAGATCACGAATCTCCACCTGCAGGCGATCGATTGCGAGGAACTGGAGATTCAGATCTGTCTACCATCTCCGCCTCCTATTCGCCGGATAGAAGAGATTAGTGTGTGTGAGAGAGAGAGAGAGAGAGAGAAGAACAGCCGTCGCCGGAGAAGGAAAAGAGAGAAAACGGCAACGGCCGTTGGGAGGAGGCGGCGGCGTTGGAGGAGGCGGCGGCGTTGGGAGTCGGGAGAGACGGGAGATGAGAGAGCTGAGGGTAGATTGGTTGAGATAATTTTAGGTTTTGGTTGGGTTAAAATGATTTTATTCATTTATTGTATATAGATATAAAATTGAAAATAAAAAATGTTTTTAAAAATATTAATTAAAACCTGATTTTTGAAATGTTAAACTTGAAACCTTATTTATGAAATTGAAAATTTAAAAACAGGGGTAGGTGTAATTTCCTCTTATTATAACCCCATCAAATGTCATCCAGTTTTCTCAAAACCCAAAAACAAAACCCAATTCCAAAATCATAAAAGAAAAGCCATTACAGACTAAACTCACTTAGGATGAGGGACCTATGAGAGAAGGTTGGGAAGCCGGGGTGCTAAGAAAAGACACCTGCTAGAGCTCGAGTTCATTTAACTACACCTCTCTCCGATCTGTCGGCTTCATATGCCTTGCACCGGACCAAAGATTGCTCCTTTTCTTTACCATTTTTTGAAGATTTCTTTAAACAATGGGAGAAAGATTCTATTGAAGAGATGTGGAGAGGCTTTGAGAGTGAAAAAATGAAGGCTAGTCTTGACCACCGGGAAAATTGGTTGCTGGAGCGGCTGCAGTCGATGGTAGATTTCTTCAGTGGTAGAGATAGAGAGAGCGAGTATTGAGTACGAGCAAGCTAGGTTTTCTTTAGTGGTCGAGATTTCATTTGAGCCCTCGTATAATTTAAGATATGCAATGTAGAAAAACCAGTTTGGGAATAGTTAACTAATACAAGTGTGAAAAGTAATGGAACTGTAAAGAGAAATGGAGAGTTACGTGAAAGCTAAAGTAAAATAGCTGGCATCTTTACATTGGTTGAAGGAAAAAGGATAACGCTATGTAAAAAAAAAAGGATGAACAGTGCCAACATGAGGTCTCTCTGATATTGTATAGGGACACAAAGTATATGGAGAATATTTTGAATGGTTGGCTTATCAAACCTTTTGCTCTGGTTGTCACTTAGCAATAGGGGTATCACATGAATTTCATTTCAAATCTTTTAAGAACCTTATCGATACAACTCTTTTGTGGTAATCCAAAAATACAAACCAGAACGATTCTTGTGTATCTATATCCTTAATACAAAAGAGGTATCACCAAAACTTTTTTTCATTTCAAAATTCATGACAGAGATTTCTCGATTTCGCACAATAAGTTTATATCATTGCAAACAAGCTGTATGTGTATGTCATCAATATATAATACCAAAAATATGCTTACTCCCATTGAATTTGTGATATCCACAATCATCAACTGAATTCATCTCAAAACCAAATGAGATAATTCTTTGATAAAATTTGTGGTACCATTTCGGGAAATCAGCTTGAGCCATATATGGATTTCTTTAATTTGTAAACATCTGATGTAACTTGAGATCAAAATGTGTCACAAATGTCACAGTTGTCTTAAAAAAGTCTTTCATAGAAACCGGAGAAAAAATCTATTTAATGACAATATCTTCCTTTTGAATAAAGTCATTTGTAACAAGACGAGTATCATAACTCTCCACTAGGGCTGGGCAAAATGTCCGAACCGAACCGGAACCGAACCGAACCGAGCGAATTTTTGTAAATGAAATACCCGAACGGGTATCCGAATCGAGAACCGAATGGTTTGGTTCGGTTCTCGGTATTCGGTTCAGTTCGGTTCGCGGTTCTAGACCCAGAACCGAAGAATCGAATAAGAACCGAAATTTTTTTTTATATTGGGTAAATCAATTTCTTTTATTTTTTCTAAATAAATTAATAATTTTTTTCTTATTAAATCTTATTAGTTGAACAATTTAGAGTTTATTTATGTTTGTTAGTTATATTTTTTTTCAATTTTTTCTTGTATAGTCTCTTAGTAGTTAGTATGTAAAGTTAAGCAACTGATTATTACATTAAATAGTTGGTAAGTATTATTAATATTTTAAAATATTTTATCTTTATTACTTCTAATTTATATTTCATTTTTATGTAGACTTGAATGTTTGAAGCAAATGAATTATTGATATGAATTATTGAAGTTTTATTAGTAATATTTACCTTTTCGTATTTGTATTTGACAACTTATTATTTTTATGTTATTAAGTTAGATTACGTTAATTTGTAAAAGTTAAGATTGAATTTGGTATTTATATCTACTTTTTGTTATTAATATTAGTATCTACTTTCAGGCGTATTTATGTAGTATTATTTTAAAAGATAAAAAATTTAATTATAGTACGGAACCGAACGGAACTGAATAGAACCGAACCCAAACGGTTCCAAAATTATATATAGAACCGACGGTTCCATTTACTAAATACCCGAAAATTTCTGGAACCGAAAAAAATCGAACCGAACCGATCCGCGCCCATCCCTACTCTCCACATTACCCTTCAAATCCTTCTCGGTTTTAAATATCAAATTACAACCAATGAGTTTTGTACCTTCGGCAATATGATGAGTTCTTAAGTGTCATTGTTACTTATGAACTTTATTTCTTTATGCATGACATCAATCCACTCTTTAGAATTATTCTTTTGCATGACTTGATAAAAGTTGATTGATCAGTTCTTCTTTCGTCAATTCATGTCATCCTTATTTTCTTGGAGAAAGACTATAAAGTCATCCATAATTGTTTTTCTCCCTTTTATAGTGGATTTCCTTAATGACATTTTTTTTGAGGTTGTTGAGTTTGTTTTTCTGGACCAATCTCTTGATTGTGTGTATGTGATTTTGTAATGTAGTCTTAATCCGAAATTGCTTATTTAATAAGATATGGAGCAAGAATTTGTCCCTAAACCTGATCATTGTCAATTGCAACAGAAGAAATATATACATATTCTTCATCCAAGACAAAATCATTAACTTTATAACCTTATCTTCCCTTGCAAACTCCATATCCTCAAGAAATCGAACATTTCCCGTTTCGAAAATTGACCTAATAGTGGGACCTTTAAAAATTTGTAACCCCTTAACAATTGCTTTACTTGTAATTTGGTTGAGAATTTAAGCTGCAATCTTTAGTGTTTATACCTAGAAAGATCCTGATGTATTGTGGGAAGATTCCACTTTCCTCTAGGAATATTGTGAAAGACCCTGGACATTGTTCTCCTGATTCGTCATATTTGTCATAGTATTCACCACTATGGCAAAATCTGACTTATTAAATTCTTTTTACTGAGTTGATTTTCAAACTCAGTCTTGTATGCCTTGAACATGTCCAGTGTTTGGGATTTCTCATAGATGAAATATAGGTAACCACATTGAGAAAAATTCGTCTATGAACGTAATAAATGACTGTTGACCATTACAAGAATTCGAAGGGAATGATCCACAGATTTCTGTACGAAGTTCTATGGCACCTAATCTCCTTATATTTGTTTGTTTTTCCTTATTGCAATTTACACAAACACTAAAGTCTGAAAAATCAAGGGAATCAAGAATTCCCTCTGACATAAGTTTTAGCATTCTCTTTTGAAAGAAGTGACATGATCGTTTGTGCCATAACAAAATAAAAGAATCGTATTAAGCGAATATAGGATATCGTAATCGGATAAAGAACAGGTACCCACAATATTTGAATTAAGAAAAAGATCAAACTGACTATTTTCAATTGAATAAAAGTGATCAAATTTGTTCAATATAGAAATAGAAACCAAATTCTATCCAAAATGATGGTACCGCAAATGTCTATTTCAAATCCAAATAATAATCCGTCTTTAATAATAACATAAATTCCCTATAACCTCAACCTTAACCGATTTGCCATTGCCCCAAATAGATGAATTTAGCATCAATCGATTTTGGCAGCTCAGGTAACCCCGCATAGACACACTTATGTGAGTAGTGGTACCGAAATTTATCCACCAAGTGTGTCTAGATATTGACACTAAATTTAACTCAAAACAAACCAAGGTGAGAAATGTACTTTTCTTTACACGCCAAACGTGGTATTTAGTACAGTCTCTCTTTATATATTACAAAGTTTCACAAAAGTTACAGTTAAATTTATTTCACTGTTTACTTCGAACCGAACCGGATGCAACTTTCTTATTCTTTATTACTTGTCTTGAGAGGTACTTGTCAAGTGAGTAATATCAATTTTATCTTATTTTAGCATTTCTTCTTCTTGCACACAATATGGAATGAGCTCACTAAGAGTCTGATTTCACCTTTGACAGATTAACTGACCTTAATTAACTGAATTGTGAAAGAATAGAAATCAAAATTAAATGCACGAGCAAATCATCAGATAACTCAAGCTTTAGTATCTTTAATTTTGAAGCAATATGAGATATCTTCATGATGTACTCCCAAATATTTCATTTACTTTATACCTTAGTGAAAATAAGTTCGTCAAAAGTATACTAGTTTCAGTCTTATCGCTCTTTGCAAATCGTCTTTCAATTTCAACAAGAAATTCCTTGACAGTAGTTACCTTATTGGACTAGTGCCACTGAATAATTATGGAATACCACGCTTTATGATCATAAGACTCGTGCGGCTTGAACGATCCCACTGATCAAAGTCCCTCTTTTTCATCAGTGAAACTTTTATCCGTAAGTACAGCGGGTTGTTCAGTCCTTAACGCAAGGTCTAAGTCCATGCAGCTAAGAATAATCAATATGTTCTCTTTTCGATTCTTAATGTTTTGGTTCTAGCACAAGAATTGAATGGATATAGGCAGATATTGAAGAAGTTGATGGATGAACTGAATAGAGAATTTATACTTAATTAATATGTTCACATAGGAATCCGTATTAAACAATTAATTAATTCAAATAATGGTAAACTCCATCTAAAGATACCTAGCACAACATTAATATCAAGTCTATGGACAGTAATATTAATTGCAAATGGTACTCTTGTTGTAGTGATCAAATATTGACAATAACTCCTGTCAAATAACAAACTCATCTTTGGATTGATTTATTATTCACATGAAAACCTTATAATTGTTACACATTTATCACCACATGTGCATTATGCAATTCGGCTAAATATTGACCTTCCTTAGGGTCGATCAATATTCGCATGAATAACACACACAGAGATTCATTCTAATATTCTAAGTTAATTAATTTCCACAAAAAAGGTTGCTTAGCAACATATTGCTTCAATTAAGTCACTTTCGAAAATTATATTCCCAAATGAGTTTTGTACCAAAATTTGAAAAGCAAAACACCAAAATTTGTATATATAATTTATCTTGAAATTTAGGGGCCTAAGGGTTAATAGTTCAGAACTTTAGGGACCAAAAATTAATTATCCGAAACTTTATGGGTCAATAATTAATTGTTGAAAACTTTAGGAGTCAAAAAATTAATTATCCAAAACTTTAAGGACCCAAAAATTAATTATTCAAAACTTTATGGGTCAAAATTAATTAATTTTTAACTTTAGAAGGTAAAATTTAAAACCTTTTGGGGGCCAATTAGAACAAAATCAGAAACTTTAAGAGTTTTAATTGCAAAATGCAGAACTAAAATGACCCAAATTAATTAATTTTAAAACTCGAGTGACTGAATTTATTTAAACCCATAACCTTAAAACCCAACTTAAATAAATTTTAAATTTTAGGGGCTGAAATATTTAAACTCATAACTTTAAGGCCCACTTAGGATTAATTTTAAACTTTAGGGGCTGGAATATAAATAATTCAACCCTAAACCTAATTTTAAATTACAAGCATGGGCCCCAAAAATTCAAATTTACACCCCAATCCCTCGTCCCTAATCTCCCAAATTGAAACCAAAAATTAGGGTTTTCCTCGCCATCTGGCCCGCCAGTGCCGAAGCTCCGCTAAAGTGCGGTGGTGGCGGCTAATTTTTTTTCTTTTAATTAACAGATCTGAAAATGCTCATTCTAGAAATCCGAATTTCATGAAGAAAAACTTTAATTATATCATAATCCTTACAATAACATGCTTGATTTCATGTTATATAATTCCAAATTCCATAAAACAACAGGAAAATCATATAACTCAAAAAACTCAGAATTTTAAAACTTTAATTTCTCAAGAATCAACCATGAAGTGGTTCTGATACCACTAGATAGAAAGCAGAAAGGGATTATAGATTCATATGCTTTAATCAAATCCTTTTTCACATATAAACCATAAATAAAATTCCATGTTGAAATTAGAAAAAATAACAAAATAGTGGAAGCATAAACATACATTGATCCATATTGTTTGATTGTCGGCCTGAATAGGTTACGATCTTCCAATTGATTGATATTCTTCTTTTGAATTTCACTCTATGTTGATGGGGACGTAGAGAATCTCAAGAACCCCATCAAATGAAGACCATAACTATATAAAATAATAGTAACTAGGGATGGACAAAATGTTCAGACGAAACCAAACCAAGCGGTTTAATTCGGTTCTACAAAAAAAATTAATAGTTTTGATTTTTCGAACAAAAAACCATTTAGTTATAGTTTTGGTTTGGTTCTGATTCTGATTCTAGAACCAAGAACCAAACCGAAAACCAAACTTAAATTTATAATTTTATTTTTTGTATGAATTTGATTTTGCATTGAGGAGACTGAGTTCTATGAAGAAATTGAATCTGGAAAAATTTATTTTATAAAATATTATTACGTTACATCTTATTAATGGTAAATGGTTTTAATTTTTGTTTTTTTTTTTAATTGTGTATTTTGAATTATGTTTGTAGAGTTTCTCAAAGTTACAACACAAGTAATAGATTGTTAAACATTTAATGATTATCTGATGGTTAGGCCGTAAGGAGTTAAGGGCTAAGTTGCTTGGCTTGATCATTTTGTCACCACTCCTACCTATTAGTTTCGAATTTTAACTTTATATTTCATTTTCATTTTTCATTTTTCTCATGTAGGTCTAGCAATTTCATGTAAAGAAATTGATTGGACGGAGGATGAAAATGGAACTCGATATTATTAACTTCTCGCAATGACTCATTCGTTATATTTCGTTCATGGTTCGATTCGATTCTCTTGGAACCAGAACCAAATGGAACCATGTCCACCTCTAATAGTAACTGAACAGTCATTATCTTCCAATTATTTCAAATTGGCCCCTCATCAATTTAAAACAACATTCCGATCTCTACACTATGTTTTCATGAAACCTAATACTCATTAGTCAAAATTAATTTTAATGGATCACTTTAATTGACTAATATTTTTTAAACAATAGCACCACAAATTTTAATATATTACATGTGTGGCCCCATATGTTGGAGTTTTCCAACACTTTTGTGAAGACATCTGTAATCTGGTCTTGTGTGGAGATATACTTGATTGTAATATCCTTATTAGCAACCTTCTCTATGATAAAATGATAATTGATTTCCACGTGATTTGTTCTAGCATGGAACACCGGATTAGAGGCCAGTGATATAGCTCCAATGTTATTACACCAAAGAGTAGGTGACTGATTTAAACAATTATTAATTCCTCGAATAACATGCGAAGGTAACCGAGTTCTGCAGTGGCTATTGCCATGGAGCGACATTCAGCCTCTATTGATGACCTTGAGACAACATTTTGCTTTTTAGCAGACTATGAAATTAGGTTTTTGCCAAGAAAAACTCCAAACTCCCTTGTGCTTTTCCTGTCATCAGGATTACCTGCCGAGTCAGAATCATAATATGCATTTAAATAGATTGGAGAAGGTGCATAAAAGAGACCATAACCAACCGTACCTTTAAAATAACGAAGAACACGCTTCACTGCAACCCAATGAGGCTTTCTCGAGGAATGCATGAATTGACAAAGTTGATTCACGAGATATAATGTATCAGGTCGGGATAAGGAATAGTATTGTAGTGTACCAACTACTCTTCTGTATTCATTTTGATTAGTCAATAGTACCCTTCATGGGAAGATATATTTGTCCCTGATATTTTAGGACTAGAGAGAGGTTTCACACCTAACATCTTGGTGCTCTCAAACAAGTTCATAATGTATTTAGTTTGACACAAATGAAGACCAGATGAATCACAGGATGCCTGGACTCCAAGAAATTAGCTTAATTCTCCTATGTCTTTAATTTAGAAGTTACACTTCAAGTGTTCTATGAAGTCCATTACAGCTTGCATGTTTGACCATGTGACAATTATATCATCAACATATACTAGGACAAATAATTTGAGTTTGTCAGTAATATACATAAACAAAGGACAAATAATTTGAGTTTGTCAGTAATATACATAAACAAAGAATAGCCCCTGTTTGTTTAGCATTAATTCTTCAGATTTAGAAAAATTCCAACAGTTGCAATTCAAATTCAGCCACCATTTTCGACCATTTATCTCACAGCTGGAC
Organism: Fraxinus americana; assembly: GCA_035079005.1. Taxonomy (NCBI): domain Eukaryota; kingdom Viridiplantae; phylum Streptophyta; class Magnoliopsida; order Lamiales; family Oleaceae; genus Fraxinus; species Fraxinus americana. The sequence goes on along the minus strand of CM068726.1, from coordinate 24,862,688 downwards.
CCACATTTAAAACAAACGGTGCTTTTTTTTTCTTTTCTACTTTCCAGCTGTCTAATGCTAAACAAACAAGGTGATAATCTACATTGGATTCTACAAAACAAAATTCCAGTAGTTGATGAGATAGGCGCTTGAACCACGTCCTAGATACTTGTTTAAGCCCACAGAGTGATTTATACAGGCGACCCACAAACTCTGGCCTGGTTTCATCAATGATTCCCCTAGCTCCATATAGACTTCTTCATCAAGTATCCCATGAAGAAATGCATTTGATACATCCAACTGCCTAATATTCCATCTAAAGGTTATTGTAAATCCTAGAATCATTCTGATGGTAGTAGGTTTTACCACTGGTGAGAAAGTATCATGATAGTCAACCCCACTTCTTTGATCAAAACCTTTTGCCACTAGGCGTGTGTTATAACGTTCAATGCTCCCATCAGGCCATCTTTTAATTTATTGCAGACAATTGGTTTTGTAAGTGGTCTGGGACAAAGGGACTAAGTTCCATTCACCATTAATGCATCAAACTCATTGCCTATAGCAGCATGCTAATCTGAACTTAAAGCTGCTTAAGCATGTTGGTTCAGTTTATGTAAATACACTGGAAAGAACATAAATACGGTGTCAAGTGGAGTAAAAGGCCTTATATTCAGGGAATTGTTTTGGTCGAGAGTTGCCAGTTTTTGATGGAGTAATAATCTCATGATGGATAGGCAAAGGAATATTTTGGTAGAAATTGAGTTCTACATTAGGAAAGCTTTGTAGGGAGCTAATAGGTGGGGAAGAGAGACCTATGATCGAGTCTAAGAGGGATTTACATTGGTAAGAGCAATTTTGTAGATTGTGAGTCGGGTAAGTCCTCATTATGCTGCAGATTTTGTTACTGAGAAATAGGAGAAGATGCTTGGGCATGTTCTGTATTCATGTTTATGTTTGATTGTGAGATGGATGAGATTGGAATGGTAGGTGGAGAGGGATTAGGAGAAGTACATGACTGATAAGGTACTTGTATAACTGGAAGTCAATTTGAGTTAGGAGTCGTACCAGTCGGGTCACTACTTGCTGGACTTGAGAATATTCTTTTCTGCCACTAAAATGAAGTCTCACCAAATGTTACATGTCTTGACACATAGACACCGACCAGAACATAAATCAAGACATCTATAACCTCTATGTTGGTCGGCATATCCTAAAAAGACACATTGTTTACTCTTAAAGTGATGGGAATTTACTTAATCATGCACGACGAAAATAAAATAATTTTAAATTCCCACAAAGAATCTGTAATGTATTTAGATAGAAACTGTGTTGAGAATTATACATTTGATGAATTCTGCAAACTCTTTTACTGATTCTCGAACTCCAATGATCACGATCTGCAATTCAAGCTGTCCAATTGTCCAGCCTCCAATGGTAATCCACACAGAAAGAATGACGGCTAGGACTTTCTTTTCTTATACTAGTAAAAACAATAAAAAATTTCTACAGTTTACAAACCCTAGCAGCCTATTAATATAAGCTCAAGTGGGCTAGTCCATCTCTAAACTTAACCCGGTCCGATATTTAATTAATTAAATTAATTAAATTCGGTCCATGAATTAATTAATCCAATTAATCAATTCGGGCCGATTAATAAGCAATCCAATTAATTATTTATTCAACGCTTGTCAATTAATTAATTAGTAAATTTCATTCTTCTGGTTCTTTTTTGTGTGTGACTCATTAGACTCTCGATCACGATACCTAACGACGTGAATTATTATTTCGATCTAATCAAAATCGATAAATTAAAACACCCCTTTTAATTTATCACTAATTCACATTCGTCATCCCAGATTGACATCTAACAATGTGTCAGGGCAATACATGTGATGAGAAATGTCTGTGATGTGACAAACCAAACTTGTTCGTTTACCGTGAAATTATAATCATTTTGTCAATATGATCCAATCAATAATGAGATATGAATACGTGTCAATCTCAATTATCGATCATATCTTTTATCCAGTGTTAAGTCAATATAAGTCGAAAACTCTTTTCGTCTTATGAGTTCACCTTGGCCAAGGATTTCATTATTAACTTAATTGGATAAAATGCAGATCATAATCTCTTACTATCTAAGAGCGACGAATCATCTATTGATCATTCACAACCTTCATATGATTCTTGACATACCTGAACGATGCTGTATTAGCGACCCTTGGTAGAGTAATATCCAACACCATCAAAGTATGACTGTTCTCATATAAGGTATTATGACGACCTCAAGTCAAATGTTCAATTCCACTACCGAACGTTAGAGATTAACCACTAAAACTCAAATAGTTATCCATGTGGAATCTTCCAGTGGGTCTCCAATGTTTTGTTCTATATCAAAACATCCACGTGTTCATTCAAGTGTTACAACACATTAGCTTATGAGATCAGCTACTTACTTCACAAGTAAAAATGCCACACGCGATGATCTATCCGTAATAACAATATCCGTATCTCATTATTACTTCGACCACGGACGATTTAAGATTCGATCATTTGTAATTTGTATCTCACAATCACAATTCCTTGTGATTAACAAATCACCAAGATTTAAATCTACGGATTCTATTATTTAATTTATTAGAATATTAATTCAATTAAATAATAAATATTGCCATACATGCATCAATTATATTTAAAGTGTTTATATCTAAAGTTGATTGGACCTAGGGCATAACACTTACAAACTCCCACTTGCACTAGATCCAATCACTTATGTATCTTATACCATAAGAGTGTACATGACGGTCATGTTTATCCCGCGACAACTCTTTCTCAGTTGATCTGCAATTTAATAACTTGTGGGAATTCGTTCTTTCTTTACGTCATTTTATTGAATTATCTTTCGGATAAGATAATACTGCATTAACACATGTTTAGATCATTGATGAGACCTTAGTTCCTTCGCTTGCACAATGGCTCCATTGTTATCACGATGCAGAAGCGTGTGATCAACAATGTTAGAAACTACTCTAAGTTCATTAATGAACTTCCTGATCTAGACCACAACTTTTGTTGATTTGTAAAGCAATGATGTATAAGGCTTTCATTATTAAATCAACGGTTATTTCCTATTTGGAACATTTCCAACACACCGTTTAAGAGTAAACCAATATCCTATTTGAGATATACTATTATTCTAGTCGACTAGAAGTTAGCATCAGTCTATCCATGAACTCTCAATTCATTTTCTCCATATAAAATCTTCTCGAGACTTTATCTATATAGATTGGGATGAGTTAAATAATCATTTAGATCTATCTTTATAGATCTACTTGCTTCTCCCATATCTATTACAGAGAAGTATTTAACAACCATAATTTCAACAATTGAAATATAGAGATATCGTTTCCTATAATATGCCGTATACATATAATATCAGGAATGCGACAATACTCCTACTATCTTCTTGTAAATGCACAACTCATCTTCATTTTGATAAAATCAAACATTTTGACTTTCTCATCAAATCAAAGATTTTAACTCCAAGAGACTTATTTCAATCCTATTAACCTTTTCTTGTAAACTCATTTACAACCTATGGGTTCTAATCCATTAGGCAGGTCGACCAAGGTCCAAACATTGGTTGCATAAATTAAGTCCATCTCGAATTTCTATGGCCTCTTGCCATTTCTTTAAGTCAACACTTGACTTTAATTCTGTGTAATTAGTAGATTCATTATCTTTGATCAGTAATACATGATTAGTAATCATGGATTTGTACCTTCTAGGAGGTCGAATGATCCTATAAGATTTACATGAAACTAACGTGTCCTCAGAAGTCTCCACTTCCTGATCAGGAGTATGTCCCTCAACTGGTGTGGGATAAGATTCAGGTTCATTTATTATATCAGTTATATCTGTGGACTCTTGAACTCTTTCAAAATTTATTCAGATCCCACTGTCTCTCCTAGAATAAATATTTTCTCTAGGAGTATGGCATGTATTGAGACGAACATTTTCTTCTCAACGGGATTATAGAATTGATATACGATAAGCGTCACAGCCCAAACTTTCATATGAGATAAGTTGGGTCATTCCTAACTCGTATGGACTTTTGTCAACCGATTTAGATGGGACACGATTTAGTGCGCATCGTGTGGCAATCAGTGCATGGCAACAAAACGATTTTTGAATGCTTGCATGGTTTGTTTTCAATTGTACTATATCTAATAGTGTACGATTCCTCATTTCAGATGCACCATTATATTGCAATGTATGTGGAGGAATCCACTGCGTAAGAATCTAATTCTCTTTTAGATAATCTAAAATTCTTCATTTTAGATATTCTTCACCTTGAACAAGTCTTAGTGTAAGAATATATTTACCTATTTGTTTCTCTATTTCTAACTTGAATCCCCTGAACATTTCAAGAGTTTCATACTTGAATTTCATCAAATATACACGATCATTTCTGAAATGGTCATTAGAAAATGTGATGAGATAAGATAAACTTCACATGACATTAATTGATATGGATCTACATACATCACTATGTATTAGATCTAATAATTGTGCAGATCATTTTCCTTTTCAAGTAAAAGGAGATTTGGTCACTATGTCTTACAGACATGATTCACATTTGTCAAATAATTCAAAATCATTTGACCTAAATATACATCTCCATGTAAGTTTGGAATTGCATTCTTAATTATGTGACCAAATCCACAATGTCACGTATAGGCATTCTTTAGATTATCATTTTTATGCTTTTCAATTTCTATACTCATTATAGAATACTCAATACTTAGAATATAAATGTCATTTTTTAATTTACCATAACCATTAAGATCTTATCAAGATAAAAGAGAACAACAATTGTTCTTAACATTAAAATAATTCATGTCAAAACATGAAATTTATTTAATGTTCTTGGTAATAATGAGAACAAAATTAACATTTCTCTAATTCTAGTGTTGAGCCTAAAGGCAATGGCAAGAAGTATGCTTCTACATGCAATGCAACAACTTTTGCTCATTTTCAACGTGTAGGTCAACTTCTCCCTTATGCAGCGATTAGCGGTGGCAAAAAAGCTCGGAGGCTCGGACGGCCCGGGCTCGGCTCGGAAAAAGCCCGAGCCGGGCCTGGCTCGGTGGAACCGAGCCCAGGCTCGGGCCGAGCCCCACTTTGGGGATTCGGCTCGAGCCCGGGGGCCCGGGCGAGCCTCCATTTAAAAAAAAAAAAATTTTTTTTGAAGTAGCAAGCTACACCGCAAGCGACTTGCTAGCACTGCGGCAGACAAGTCGCTGCAACACTGCGACTTCGCTGCGGCAGCTTGCACAGCTCGCCCGAAGCTTCTCGCCGCAAGGCAACAAGCTTGCCGCTTGCGCGTGCAAGTGCCTGCGGCGACTTCTTTCGCGGCGACAAGGCGGCAGTCTTGCCGCCCGACTTCTTCGCAAGCTTGCGGGCAGTCTTGGGCGACGGCTTGCACTGCAAGCAAAGAAGAAGAAGAAAAAAAAATCCGAGTCGGCTCTGCCCGGGCTCGGCTCGGCCCGCTAAGGCTCGGGCCAAAAGCTAGGGCCGAGCCTCATTTTTTTGGTCGGGCCCGGCTCGGCTCGGCTCGGGCCGAAAAAAGCTCGGTCCAAAAAAGCTCGGGCTCGGCCCGAGCTTTGTTTTCCCGGCTCGGGCTCGGTTCGGCTCGGCTCGTTGCCACCGCTAGCAGCGATCTACTTTTATTTAGTTTCTGCATATTTATACAAATATGAGATCTATATATAGTATCTAATACCCATGAAACTAATGAAGTAGGTTTAAACCTTACAATTTCATTTCCAATGACCCATCATTCCAAAATGATAATAAGGATTATCAGATTTGGTATTGTCCTTATTCGCTTTAACTGTCTTAGTCATCTTGATTGTTTTCCTAAAGCATCCTTTAGACTTTCCTATAGGAATCTATGACTAAGATTTGTCCACTATAAACACAGATGTTGGACTTAATAATTTTAATCATGTTCAGTAACTCAATGAGCATACTTCGAGTTTATTCATGTTAAATTCATAATTAGTTATGAATAACTCTCTGACAGAGATTGCAGAACTAAGTCTATACTTAATTCATAGTTCATGACTAAACGCAATCAAGACAACTTCTCAAAGTAATCAGCATCTTCAACACACGAGCATCGACTGAAGATTCTTCTACCATTATGCACCGATATAGTTGCTAGGAAATATCATATATTTCATCGTATGATTGTTCATCATTCAACACATTGAGATGAAAAATCATGTGTTAGCATCTATACTCTTATGTTGCTTTATAACTCATGTGACATAGTCGCAAACATCACACATGTTGCATTACTATCATCATCACTGTGTTTATTATAGTAGCCACTTCTTCCTTTGTCGAGTCGTCAACAAGTGTCTCTGGAAAGGGCTACTCAAGGACACAATCAATTTTTCATACCTGAGAACAATTCTCAGATTATGGCGTCAATCAAGAAAATTTGTTTTAGTTGTTGGCATTCAGTATGCCTCTTAAATACATATGGTTACTCATAATTCAATAAATGTAAACGACGAAAAGGAAAGAAATAATATATATAGTGCATGAATTAATTTAACATGGTCTTTTATTAAATTAATTTCGCTCCCACAGTTTAACTCAAATATATGACCTTCTCACATAAATTTATAGAATCCGTACTTAATTCTCAGTGGGCTGGGATCTCATTTGTTTTATTGAAACCTTGAGTGTACTCAACAAGCTCTAATAAAACATTTGGGTAGATACTATTATCAATTGTATCTCCATACAACTCCAAGATCATTAAGCTGACAACTCTTTATCTTCACACATCTTATGTGTTAGCTTAATACGCATCTAAGATTTATTTCCTTGAGTGTACTCAACAAGAGATAAATATTAGTGAAGTCAAACCCATCATTCAGAAATATCTAATATTTCATAGTGTCAAACATATCCCTAATAGACCAGCTTTTAGTGTACTCAACAAGTTAAGATCGATTTAGGACTCTCATTTTTCACTATAATGGTGGAAGACGAATATAAATATGACTAAATATTTTAACATGCCTCTACAATTTATCTTCTTGAGTATGCTCAACAAAAGATAAATTTTAGTTAAGTCAAATCCATCATTCAGAAATATCTAATATTTCATAGTGTCAAACATATCCCTAATAGACCAGCCTTGAGTGTACTCAATAAGGTAATATTGATTTAGGACTCTCGTTTTTCACTATAATAATGGAAGGTAAATAACAAATTGACTTAATATTTTTAACGAGAGGTTTTGCATGCAAAATGTCTCATCGTAATAATTACATATATTTTATTATACATCTAATATGCAAATAAATATATATATAATAGTGTGGACGATTATGAACTTATACTATCTAGTCTTCGCGAGCCATAAGGAAGACTAGTCGATCAATTCCTAGGGGGTATAGCATTGATTCATACAATACTCCATCTTTATGGTCTCCTCATCTTCTTGTATTTTCAATTAGTCCAACTGCAACTTGTATCCTATACTAGTTGGCACGCAAGCCTAAATAATATTGAACGCACAGGCCCATAATAATAACAATAGTAACGGACTCGCAGGTCCAAAATAAATTAGAGCTTACAGGCCCCATAAAACAATAAGAATAAAACTAATCATTCAACATATCCACATGGTCGAGTCCATAATCATCCACGAATAAAACATTCTTCATATAAATGCATTCCTATATAATATCTAACATATTTCAAGTTTCTAGCAATTAAAGTCGTCTAAACTAATTTAGACAAATGAATCGGAACAATTAAATAATTAATTAATCAAATTAATTAATTAATTTAATTAACGGATTTATTTAATTAAAATCAAATTTCAATTAAATATCAAATTAGAGTTCAACTCTAATTCTACGATTATAGGGCGGAACTATTTAATTAAAATCAAATTTTAATTAAATACCAAATTAGAGTCCAACTCTAATTCCAATAAAATTTTAGGGTAAGACAATTTAATTAAAATCAAATTTTAATTAAATGTCAAATTAAAGTCTAACTCAAATTAATACGGTTGAATTTAATTAAAATCAAATTTTAATTAAACACAAAATAAGAGTCAAACTCTAATTCCAAGATATTAGGGTGAACATATTTAATTAAAATCAAATTTTAATTAAATACAAAATTAGAGTCCAGCTCTGATTTCAAGAAACATTTTTTAGGTGAGACAATTTAATTAAAATCAAATTTCAATTAAATGTCAAATTAGAATCCAACTCTAATTTCAAGAATTTATTAGGGTGGATAATTTAATTAAAATCAAATTTTAATTAAATATTATATTAGAGTCCAACTCTAATTTAATTGAATTAAAATTTTAATATAGGATAAAACTCCTAAATAAAATAAAATTCAATTTAGGATCAAAGTTTAATATTTAAGTTAAAATCCAATTTTAACGAAAATATAAAAAGTCGTCAATTTTAAATAAAATTTTGAACGGGTCAAAATTGAATTTTAAGGTCAAACTATTTGAAAATCAAATCTAAAAACATTTTAATATTAAATTTAAAACCATTTCAAATTTAAATTCAAAACTCATTTTGAAAATTGCAAAGTTGACCCTCGATTTAAAATCACAAACGGAGCCTCCCAATTTCATAAATAGCGGAATAGGCTCTCGAAAATTAAATTGCAAACTGACCCAGCAATCTTAATTGCATGCGGGGGCCTGCAATTTCAGAAATTGCACAAGAGCCCCCCTTCATCTCTCACCCGAATCTGAAAACCCTAAAAATTATATATATATTTTTTTGAATAATTAGCGCCGGCGCCGCATAAGTGGAACGCGATGGGTCGTCAACAGCGGCGACACTGTCGCGACAGAATGACGTTGTTATTTATTCGCGATGAATCGCACAAAACCGCAGCGGCGTTTCCGTCGCTGCTTTTGCCAGCAGTGGGTCCAGCACCGGAGCCGACCCTATTCATGCCCGATTTCCATTTTTCCATTTTTTTTTGACGAAAAATTATCTTCCTTTTTCAAAAACATATTTTTGAAGATGAAAAACAATTTTATACATTGCGAGATTCAAAAAACAAATATAAACAATCAACTTTTGATTGTTCAATCAAGCGAAACAATTTCTAATAAACAGAAAGTAGGTTCTGATACCACTGTTAGGAATTTACTTAATCATGCACAGCGGAAATAAAACAATTTTCAATTCCCACCAACGATCTGTAATGTGTTTAGATAGAAACTGTGTTGAGAATTACACATTTGATGAATTCTGCAAACTTTTTTGCTGATTCTCGAATTCCAATGATCACGATCTGCAATCCAAGCTGTCCAATTGTCCAACCTCCAATTGTGATCTACACAAAGAACAAGAATGACAACTAGGGTTTCTTTTCTTGTGCTAGCAAGAATAATGAAAAATCTCTACAGTTTAAAAACCCTAGCAGCCTATTAATATAAACCCAAGTGGGCTGGCCCATCTCTAAACTTAACCCGATCTGATATTTAATTAATTAAATTTGGTCCATGAATTAATTAATCAATTCGGGCCGATTAATAAGCAATCCAATTAATTATTTATTCAACGCTTGTCAATTAATTAATTAGTAAATTTCATTCTTCTGGCTCTCTTTTGTGTGTGACCCATTAGGCTCTCGATCACAATGCCTAACGACATGAATTATTATTTCGATCTAATCAAAATCGATAAATTAAAACACCCCTTTTAATTTATCATTAATTCACATTCGTTGTCCCAGATTGACATCTAGCAATGTGTCAGGGCAATACATGTGATGAGAAATGTCCGTGATGTGACAAACCAAACTTGTTCGTCTACCGTGAAATTATAATCCTTTCGTCAATATGATCCAATCAATAATGAGATGTGGATACATGTCAATCTCAATTATCGATCATATCTTTTATCCACTATTAAGTCAATATAAGTCGAAATTTTTTTTTCGTCTTATGAGTTCACCTTGACCAAAGATTTCATTATTAACTTAACTGGATAAAATGCAGATTATAATCTCTTACTATCTAAGAGCGACGAATCCTCTATTGATCATTCACAACCTTCATATAATTCTTGACATACCCGAACGATGCTGTATTAGCGACCCTTGGCAAAGTAACATCCAACACCATCAAAGTATGACTGTCCTCATATAAGTTACTATGACGACCTCAAGTCAAAGGACCAATTCCACTACCGAACGTTAGAGATTAACCACTAACACTCAAATAGTTATCCATGTGAAATCTCCCAGTGGGTCTTCAATGTTTTGTTCTATATCAAAACATTCACGTGTTCATTCAAGTGTCACCACACTTTAACTTGTGAGATCAACTACTTACTTCATAAGTAAGAATGCCACACGCGATGATCTATCCGTAATAACGATATCCGTATCTCGTTATTACTTCAACCGCGGACGATTTAAGATTCGATTATTTGTAATTTGTATCTTACAATCACAACTCCTTGTGATTAACAAATCACCGAAACTTGAATCTACGGATTCTGTTATTTAATTTATTAGAATATTAATTCAATTAAATAATAGATATTGCCATACATGCATCAATTATATTTAAAGTGTTTATATCCAAAGTTGATTGGATTTAGGGCATAATACTTGTATAAAGAACACTTTTTGAGGCTCATAAGGACGCGACAGAGAGTAACACGAGGATTCAAAAACATGTAAGTTAGAATATAAAGGTTGTTTTTCCAAACAACATTTAATAAGGACTTAAGTTTTTCAAGACCTTTGTGGATAGGCGATTGACGAGATATAAGTCAAATAGGCATCTATCCAATAACTTTTAGGTAAGTGTGATTTTGATAACAAGGTTAAGTCAGTTTCTTGGATGTGTCTGTGTTTCCTATCAGCAATACAATTTTGTTGAGAGGTGTGCAGACAAATCAGTCTATGGTAGATGCCATGTTTTGTAAAAAATTCATTAAATTGATTAGATATGTATTCTCCACCATTATCTGATTGAAATTGCTGAATTTGACATGAAAAGAGATTTTCCACGAGAGCTTTATATTTCATAAAAATTGAAAATACGTCAGATTTGTATCTCAAAGGATACAACCAAGAAAAGCGAGAATAGTCATCAACAAACAAAACATAAAACCAAATACCATTAACTAATGGAACTGGTGAGATCCATACATCCGAATTGACAAGTGCTAAAGGTCGCATGGATTGCCTACTTGAATCTGGAAAAGGTAGTTGCTTAGCCTTCCCTAAAAGGCAAGACGTACAGAAACTTCTATTATTTGCAGACTTTTTAGTTGAAAGATAATCTAAATGTGACAAATGATGCGACACAGATTAAGAGAGTGTCCTCGCCTCTCATGCCAATCTGACAGATTAGCTTTGGTTCCTATTTGAGTTGTGAGATATCGTAGATTATTTGATTTGCTCTTGTGACCAGCAATAGGATAGAGGCCATTCTCAACTAATTCGTGAAGTAAAAGCCGTCCTATTTGATTCTCCTTAATAAAGAAATCAACTCAAGTAAGTACAAAGTAATAGTTATTGTCCTGCAAAGTTTATTAACTGACAAAAGATTGGTAGAGACATTAGGACAATGTAAAACTTTTTCGAGTTTCAAAGAAGAATTGCCAAGATTAAGGAAAGAGGAACCAATGTGTTTAATAATAAAACTTGAACCATTGCCTACAGTGACAGATTCTTTTTCCTTCATAGGGTTGTTGAGCCCTAAGAGTGGCAGCATTGGGGGTGATGTGGGCGTTAGCATCACAATCTGCATATCATGTCTGTTGCTCATAATCATCGTTAGCTTTAGCAACCATAGCTGCGAGGTCTGCAAGAGCTAATGTACCTCGGTATGAGAAATTGAAGCGGTGATAGCAATCTAAAGCAGTGTGTCCTCTCTTTCCACAAATTTGACTGGTAGGGCAATTACTCTGAATGTTGTTGTTTTGCTGTTAGTGGTTTTGCTGTTAGTGGAAGGAGTGTTCGTCACAAGTCTGCCAGATTGAGTTCCATATTGTTGTGGATGGGCAAAGCTAGTCTGAGGCTTCGATTTCTTCATAGTAGTAGGAAATTTTTGCTTTATTGCTGCCAAATAAAAATGCATATCAGGTGCCTGATGGGGTTGAAAATCAAGGAGAGATTCAAAGCTGAGTAATTCAGCCTGAAAATCATCAAGAGTGAATTCTTTTTCCCTGGTCACCGTGTTGAAAGTGGTGATAAATGGAGTGAAAGTTGTTTGCAAACCACTAATCAGATGACTAATGAGATCTTGATCATTGACCTTCTTTCTTGCACCTACCAGCTGATAGGACAGAAACTAGGCCTTTTCAAGGTAACTGGTACAAGATTTGCTACCTTGGGTGATTGTTTGTAACCGTCTTTTCAGTAGAGCAATCCGGGATCGAAAGGTTGATGAAAATTTGCCCGTGCTAGCATTCCGTACTTGTTTAGATGTTGGCAGATCATAAGCAGTACTAACAAGCTTTTGGGAAATTGAGGCAAGAATCTAGCTCAAAACACAATTATATCTGCAATACCATGTAGTGTAAGCTGGATTAATAGTTTTATCTGGTAGTATCTTAGCTGGAGCAAGCTCAGCTCCATGGACAAGTCCAATCATATCATGACTCTTAATAAAAACAAGAAACTAGGTCCTCCACGGAAGATAATTGGGGCCATCCAGTTTCTCACTAACAAGTTGGAAGATGTTGTGAATTGGTGAAAGTGAAACACGTGGGAGGTCATTGGAGGTTGAGGAATTGGAGTCCTTTGAAGCCATTGTGTGCAGGAAAGAGATGCGGAAGCGAGATCGGAGTCAGACGTTTGCCTAGCTATTGGCTGATACCATGTAAGATAAACACAAAGTATATGGAGAATATTTTGAATAGTAGGCTTATCAAGTCTTGTGTACTGATTCTGACTTTATACAAGTTTACACAAAGGAATCCTAGTAGCTATACAATAGCTAGTGGAGTGTTTAACAGAAACAAAGCACATTTGAATCTCCTAAACTAATTCAAAGATTTCACAGTCTCTTAAACTAATTCAGATATTCTATAGATTTTGCTCACCAGATGATTGACTTTGTTCAATTATTCTAAGAAATGTTCTCTTATCTAGAGTTGGTCGATATCAAGAAATTTAGTTATTATCCATATTTGATTTACTGCTTTAAATACGAGTCGTAAACCTTATGACAATTAGTTGGTTTTATTATTATATAATTCACGACAAGTTTCATTTAAATAATATATCTTTCTTGACATTCGTGAGCTAATTAACAAGTTTGGGTTTTTAGTGAGATTTTATTTTGTTTATTAGCTTCCGCCGTGTCATATAGTCATAGAAAGTAAGTTCAAAGCCAAAAGAACATATTTTTGAAGAATTTCTATGTAATAGGATAGCGGGTGGTTCCTCCACAATTTTGTGAACTCAAGATCCTGTTTGTCATCCATTTTTGTTGTTAAAATGGTGTAATGAATAGTATTTTTTGGAGAATGTGTGGTTGAAATTTAAAGTTACTTTATTGGTTTATGTGTAAAATATTTTATTGGATAAATGTGTGGTGGAGAATCTTACTGTAGTAAACAATGTTTTGAAATAATGGATGACAAACAGGGGCTTATTATTGTTGTTTTTTTTTTCCTCTTTATGAAAGGAGTGTAAGATTACAAATGATTTTCGTTCTCACCCTAAAAATAAAATAGTTCATAACTAATAGAAAAATACTTTATTTAACTTTTGTTTGATTCATATTATTTTCAAAATATATTTTTCTATCTCTTCTTTTTAATTACACATTTTTTAATAAAATAATATTACACTCAAATTCAATTTTTTTAAAAAATTTTTTGACCACACATTTTTAATCAATTTATTATTTCAAAATGTATTTTTTCAATAAAATGGAGCCCCTATTTGGGGTGGGAGTATTACAAGTAGAAAACTAAAAATTACATTCTATTTGAGATAAATATTTAAAAAATAATTGAAAAAGCATATCCCAGACCACCCGTGCCGGTGACCCTTTTACCGTACTCTAATCAACCGCCGCGCCGCCGCCGAAAATCACTGGCTTTTTCAAAAATTCCCCTCCTTTTTTTTTAATAGCGCCCGAAACTCTCGTTCAATACTCTTGACAAATTGAAAAGTATAAATTAAAGGGCTGAAAATACAATTCCGCAGATGGTTGGGGTGGGTTTTCAGAGGCGTTCAGAGGGAATGTGAGAGTGGGTATTTGACAGCCTGATCAAGAAAATTAAGCTCTTTTAGCCAGTCAAAGGTACAAAAATCTTCAAAGAGTGATGGACCTCAAGCCTTTTTATCAAGACATAGATGAGCTTATAAATGATTTTGCTAAGGTATTACTCGTCAACAAGATTGCCATTTTTTTTTAGGGGCGCAGAAAATCATATTTACGTAAATTTTCTTTTGTGTTGATTTTATAGAGTGGATCAACTACTTTTACAGAATTCAAGAGAATATGGCTTTCGAAAAAATTCTCGTTTATGTTTGAGGCAAGCCCTTCCACCAACCATGCTTGCTTTATGCAGTCATTATATGCACACTCCATTGGTATGCTGTCTAAGTGCTTTGTTCCGGAGTATTTACATGGTTGTGGGTTTCAATCAGTTGATTATAGTGTCACTATGGAGCTTTTGATGTTTAGATTACAGAAAAATTTTGTGGTTATCATTACATAGAAGTTTAGATTACATTGAAATTTGATCTTTTCTGACTTTTATATGAATTATCCTTGATGTAGTCGTGTAGAGCTTTCAGCTTAGATGATTGGTGGTGTTTTACTGAAATGCAGGCTATATGGTGTCAACTGGTTCTCTTCCAAATAGAGTGGGCCGGCTGTATTGCTTGTACTGTTTTTATGAGGCTCAGCCATTCAAGCCACCTTTCAAAATTTACTTATCTCTTGGTAAGATTCAACCTCTATTAAATTGAATTGTCTTAAAATTTGGATTTCTGCTCATGATGTATCATTCTTATATGCTAATCCTTAAATTTAAAGTCAAATTCTGCTAGATATAGTAGTACACAATTTTTGAATCCACATAATGAGGCTTCAATACCAACAAAGTTGTGGTGTGACAATCAAGCTGCTCTTCATATTGATTCTAATCATGTGTTTCATGAACGAACTAAGCATATTGAGATTGACTGTCGTTTCGTTCGTGAGAAGATACAACGGAATTTAATCTCTATAAGATATGTGAAAACTGGGAACAACTATGAGATATTTTCACAATGGCTCTAATGGGATTCGGGTTGATTATATTTGTAACAAATTAGGCATGATTAATATCTATACTCCAACTTGAGGGAGACTGTTAGTGTAAATAAATCCTACAACCTATAGAATTATATAGAGACTTAATTATGGAGATTCTTTCTTCCTAATATATAGATTTCACAATCTGTATATATATGTATATTCTCCTTCCCACTTATAGGGTATGCGTTTCGCTTCCTACTTTGGAAATAATTTTTTCTGAACTTTGAGTGAATTGCAACACGAGTAATTCTATTTCCTCAGAGATTGTTGGTCTATGTAGACATTGATGTCCGATACCATTTATTGATGACAATCTTATTGCTTGGTATTGTTTAGTCAAGAGATTTGTTTTGGTTAATATTTACAGAAATAGAAGAAAATACAAGTGTGGTTTGTTGGCATTTCTCAATAACTGTGTTTTCCTGTTAAAAATTCCAACCAGAGAGATTATTATTGGTGCCATGGATACTTTGTGCTTGAATAGGATTCTTAAAACTATTTGAAAGAGAAGTGAAAAACTTTGCCACGTAACATGGCACACGGTCTCCATTGGAAGAACTAGGACTAAGAAGTTCTTGTCATGATCAAATATACTCGTCCCTTGATTGAAGAATTGCTCATCAATTTGTATATATTTACGATCAAATTAGTTACTTTCGTGTAGTTTTTTTGAGTTCATAGAATGGATTTTGCTCATTGTTGATCCTATAATCGGAAAAATGTTCATGTAGTTTGATATTCAATGCTCAAAATCTTCATTTTCTCCCATTCTTCCTAGCTAAAGTTCTTGATGAAATTGTATAAGCTGAAAATGTTAGTTCAACACTGAGGAATGACCGTAGCAGTAGTAATGACACGTGTAGAAATACTCACAACAAGTCTCTTAGCATCCATAATTGCAGGTGGTAGCATATTGGTTAGCCAATATAAAGTTTTATGCCAATTGATCATACCACACCAATTCATAAAAGTGTCTCCTTACACGTCCTTTTGTCATTTGACCCAAAGAACTGAGAGTCTTATTGTTGGAATGGATTCAAAAAGAATGGTTTATGAGTAATTGTTTATTTCATGTCATAATTCTAATATTCGGACACACTTAATATTTGCTAGAGATGAATTTAGAAGTAATAGAATTACAAGTTTTCCTTTCATAATTTTATGACTTCCAAGTAGGTCTGATTATAATGGCTGGTGACAGAGTTGGTTATAATGCGAATAATTTGATAACAGTCAAATATGTAGCTTTTATTTTCCTGTCTCACAGCCTTCTGCCTTTCACGTCATATCTCGATTTGCCTTATACAGGAGACATGAAAAGGATTAAGTATCTCGTTGTAGACACAAAGACAAGAGACATAAAAGTTGTTTCTACTTTGGTCAAGAGAATGCTAGAGAGGAATGTGTTTCTTTTTGGTTCTGTGGATGCGAATGAAGGCTCTGCAACAGAGAGAATAAATGAACTCACAGAAATACAGAACGCTCGTGTCCAAGCTGCGTATAAGATGTAAGTTCTGAGCTCTTTCAACTTTTTTCCAGTTTCATAGAATTGTTGGCCTTCACCCTTTTTCACTTGGCTGTATCTTATGTGCCA
Organism: Fraxinus americana; assembly: GCA_035079005.1. NCBI lineage: Eukaryota > Viridiplantae > Streptophyta > Magnoliopsida > Lamiales > Oleaceae > Fraxinus > Fraxinus americana. Next base: position 24,845,757 of record CM068726.1, on the reverse strand, counting down.
TTTTTTATTGAATAGGTTATTTGCGGAAACAAGGCTGGAGAAATTCATCCACATGGATTTGGTGAGTTTCATAGTACCTTGTAGATAATTTTAGAGATTCTTATCTGCTGTGCTTTGGGTAGAGGAGATATCATGCAGTGAAAACTGTAACCTGTGTAATTCTAGTAGAAGCAGTAATTGATTCAGGAATATCAAACTTTGCTAGCTGGAAAATATTCTTGAATTATATTTTTTTCCAAACTGTTGGAGTTGCCCAGATATGGGAGGTAACAGTAATATATCAACGATAAATACCTCTGATTTATGTGTTACAGCCCAATTTTGACATAGAAATTTAAAGTCAATGACAATTTGAATAGACTTTGACCCATTTATTTTTATTCCTATCTGATTCTCTAAATTTGTGTAACCTTACGTTGCCCGCTGGTAGCTTGGTGATCAAGTACTAAGCTACTCATCCTGTTGGTTATGGATCCTGTTAGGTCACTTAGCTTCAGGATATATCTGTGACATTCAGGCAGTAATTTATGTGTTACAGCCCAATTTTGACATAGAAATTTAAAGTCAATGACAATTTGGGCATGTAAATGAATTATTAAGTCTAGTTATTTTGTTGATGTGGCAAACTACGTTTTTCCACTTTTCACTTGGGATACCTAACTCTATAAAATGGTGCAACACAACTCAATCTACCTATGCTGAGCATCATTAGATACCAGTACTTTTGCATCAGTTCGATACCTATGCTAAGCATCAATATTTTTTCTTTTCCTTTTTTTTTAAGAATAAAGGTTAATTAACCGAATGGCAATACTTTATATATGTGCATAGGCAGATTTAAGTGGGTTCATGTGGTGTTAACTGACCCCACAGATTTGTTTATTTATTTATTATTTTTCCCCTGTTTGCACAATTTTTTTCTTTAAAATTGTCTCCTAACTTCTCTCTCAAGCCCCGAATCTCATTCTTTCATCCAAGATCTAGATTTGTCATTTTTACCAAATAATCCTTTTTCTACTTAGCTCATCTGCACCGGCGTTAGTGTCACATTTTTTCTCCACCTCAAGGCCAGACGCTTCAAGACCATATGGTTTGAAACATGTCCTATTTTGCCGATCCAACGACTTTTAAAATTTGTAAAAAAATTAAAGTTATGGAGCCAACTATTGATTAAATTTTTGTTATGAATGTACGGTCCTTCTATTTATATCAATTTTTATTCAGGTATATGCTTGAGTTCTTGCATTATTGAGTATTTTTGCCAATTTATTTGGTAGAAAATGGGTTTGTGCTTTGTGCTTATTAAATTAAGGGAAATGCTACGTGTACATAATGTACTACATAATGCATTACACCCCTCTCACATGGAGGGGGATCCACAAAGAATAAAATATTTGTGGACCCCTCTCCATGTGAGAGGGGTGTAATGCATTATGTACACCATGAGGTGTACACATAGCATTTTCCTTAAATTAATTTCCTATGTAATTTTCAGCATTATTCGGTTTTATATTAGTCGTCTATCTAAATGTATGTTTTGAATATATTTATCCATTATGATAAAATTAATAATGTAAATATGTAATTTTAGTAATTGCATTTTTGTTGAAGACATTTGTGTCGATTTCAAGTTCTTACTTTGATCTCACTTCCAAGATAAGCAATGGTTCGCCCTAACTTGGTGGTTTTGAATTTTATATCCCCTTATTTGCCCAAGAGATCTTGAATAGAAGACTGCTATAGAATCAACTGCTATTGCTATTGAATTCCATTAAATTCATTGTTTTGACTTTTATTTTATGGAATTGATTGTTTACTGTTGTGATCTAATTATATTGGAACTTTTTCGTTTGTCTATTGAAATTGATTTTGTTCTTATGGTTGGAATTATTATTTAAAATAGATTAACATTCATTTATGTTGAGTTTCATGTCAAATAATTTAAAAAGATAATAATTTAAAAGAAAATCTCTATTTTTGAGTGATGAAATGAGTGTTTAATAGAAAAAGATGTTTGGGAAAAAATATTTATGACTTAATTTTTGACCCCACGGTGAAGAATGTCTGGCTCCGCCACTGTATACATGAATCAGAGGTTGGCTGATCTATTTTGACTTGGTGCCAGAAATCTTTGGTTGGAACTTGGGATGTTTTATAAGCTTGTCTTTAGATTTGCACATAATTCAATCAATCTTCTATTAAAAAAGATGCTAATTTAATTTTTTTCATCTTACCAAAAGGGAAGGGAACTTGATGTTGATTTGATCAAGAAAAAAGAAGCAGAATATGCAGTTGCCATGGAGCTATCCATCAGAGGTACCATACTATCTTTTTTGTGAAAATCACTATTGCTTTTTAATTTAAAATTTTCATATTCTTGTGCATTAAATGCATGAGTAATCTGTTCTTCTGTGAAATTGCTCCCATACTGATATGGGGTAGAATCTCAATATATGGGAAGCTACTGCTGTATTTCATCAGTACAGTACAAAATTGTTCCTTTTAAAGATGAGAAAACTATGATTTAACTGAACTATGACTGGTTTTGGAACTCTATATCTTTAAATGAAAAAGATTTTGATAAACTGTGAAGAGGAAGAATATGTTTTAAATTTATAGCTGTAAACACTTCTTATATATGATCCTTGTTGGCTGTTGTTTTCATTACTTATTTTCGCCTTCTACGTTCCTCTGGCAATATGTCAATCAAATTCAATAGTTTGCCAACTATTATTTCTTTTCTGTTAAAGAGGCCAGCAAGGCGATAGATGTACAAAACGTAAAGCACATAGCAGAAAACAAGATATCGATTGTGGACACTGTAAATTGTAGACCAACACTTTGCACCAAGAATCACCGGGCTCAGTCTCCAAAATCAACACCACAATCCAAGAAATCACCACAAACCTTCACCTCCTTCCTTGGTTGCTCAAAACCGAGAATTAACCCACAAAGAGCTATGGAGGAAGAAGAATAAATAGCTAGGAATATTAACCACACAGATTAACTTAAGAAGAAGAAAAGATTTCACTACCAAAATCACAAAGCAAGGTAAAGAGAGAGCACAAAGACTGAAAATCAATTCTCTTCACAAAGGCAAAGAACGGCTATTGTAATTTCTCACGGCTTGTTGGACATAAGGCTACTATGTATAGTGAATGGATGGGCTTTTAGGTCATAGGTCCAATAACACAAAGGAAAGGTGAGCTATTAACCGGTAAGAGCCGTCCTAATTCGGGTTGGGCCATGAGCAACCCTAATTAAATTAGGTTGCTTCGAATGGCCCATGTGGGTTACGTGGATAGTTCCATAAATTGTGGTGTCGATATATATTCAGTCAATTGGCCAATGCCGACTGGATAAAAACAACCGAGACTTTCATCATCGCCCAGAGAGGTCGTTTGACAACAAATTGCCTAACAGACACAGTGGAGAAGATTGCTTTAGATTGGAATTTTCAGAAAGAATCGTTTTATAAACAAACAGGATTTGGTTATCAACCTGCTGCAGAACGCTCACAGAACCACGAGACTGAATATTTTGAACAGCAAAGTTCCGATAAGAATGTCGACCAAAATGAAGTCTTAGAAAATATTGACAGTCGAGAAGTCAATGAGATGTTTGAATGGCGGGAACAAAATGATGACTTTGGTGATGAACTAGAAGTTCTTCTATCTCAACGTTTCGAAAGTGATAATGAAGAAACTGAAGAAAATGAGCAATGGGAGGAAGATGAGAAGTTAGAAGAATAGAGAAAAACAAGAGATTTTATCAGACAGAATAAAGATGAGGACAGAGCTTCAGTGAAGAATCGAGAGGAGATTATTCTCTTCTATATTGGCAAGATTTTAACAGGGCATTGCATTTTGCTCACTACTGAACCTCAATTTTTTGGCATCTGGCCAAGCTGGATCAGAAAATAGACGACCCTAGCTAGGCCGATCAGGCAAGGGGGATCGGAAAATCAAACCATTGGGTTGGGTTGGACAAGGTACTTCAGAAGATCAAAGTTGTGCTTCCAGTAAAGAGGGGCTCGAACCTTTTATGCCCATGTAACGTATTCATAATGATAATCACCTATGAGCGTTAATTTTCTCGAGTTTTCTTTTAAATTTTGCCCTCTCTTCCCCAAAGCAGACTTGAGCCAATGATCTGATGAGACTTTGCTCTTATCACTTGAACTAGGTTTTTGATCTCATATATATATATATATATATATATATATATTCTCAGTTTGCCACATTGAGTTCATTCCTGATAGGAGACGAAATATAGATGATTGTTCATCTACTGCGATGGTTAATATATTGCAATAACTGAAGCTTGTAAAGGATTGTAACAAAAATAGTTGTATGGTTTTATTGTGAAAATGTTGTTCGTATGTTCAAGAACTCAACATTTCATTCATGTTCCAAACACATCGGAGTACGGTTTGTAATGTACTTAAATGAAGCAGTTAAGTTTAAAGAAGAATTAATGCTAATGTGAATGAATTAGCTATGTTGACGAATGGGAGACTGATGGTGAAACGTTGTGATGTTTTGGATCTTGCTGATGAAGGATGATTCTCTTCCCAGCAACTGATGTTTTTTCAATGATTTATTTCTCGTCTTTTGTTGATTTAGGGTGCGTTTAATTTGTTATTTTTGAGCCATTTTCATTTTTCAATTTTGTAAAACATTGAAAATGTGTTTGATATGTTATTTCTGATTTTCGAAAATAAGAATAAATTTATAACATAAAACTCAAAATGCATTTTTGACGTTTCGAACGCTTTCAGTGAAAATTCTGAAAATACTCAAAACATTGAAAACAAGCGTTTAAATAAAATTTAAAAAAACATAAATATAAATATAAATTCTAACAAATAAAATTTTAAAAAATTAAATTTAAAAAAAAATAAAAATTATTAAATTCTAACTCTTAATGATTATTTAAATAGTTTTTTTATAAAAAATATTTAAATTAACACGGACAAAAATATTTTAAGTCAACATATTAGTTTTTATTTTTATTTCCTATATTCCGAAATTCATTTTTTATTTTAATTTTTTTAGTGAGAAAAAATATTATAAGATTCACTAACTTTAAAATGTGTATAATACTTGATAATATATTAACGTAGAATTATTCTTTTTTTATTGAATAATCAAATTTAATGGAATAAAATGTAGTAAAATAATTTTTCAAAATTTCAAATCAAACGTATTTTTTAGTTTTCTATTTTGATAAATTATTTGTCAAAATGACAAACCAAACACTTTTTCAGAAATATTAAAGCAGACATTCAAAACGAAAAATTGAAAATCGAAATACAACGAAACAGGCCATTAAGGGTTCAAACGAGTTCAGATCAATGCAGGGGCGGAGGCAAGGGGGGTCTTGGGGGGAACCCCCAATTTTTTGACAAATATTTTTTTTTTTTTTTTGTATTTACCGTTTTGTCCTCACCATTTTGATATTCATTGATATTCCATGTCCATTTCCTTGCTACCAATGGCCCAATATATCTATAATAAGCTAAAGAATGAAACTGTGTTACACGCTAATGTTTTTTGGTTTACTGTCTCACATGATTTAAACATTCACAAGTTGCAAAATGACATTGTCAAAGCATTGAATCTAGATTTTTCGACTGAAGGTGATGAGCACAAGAGAGCAGCCAAATTGGGTAGGGCATTCAAGAGAATAAAGAGATCTGTATTCATGTTCGATGATGTGTGGACTTCATTTTGTTCACATAAGATTGGAATTTCTCCCTCTCTTGCTATATATGGATTTAAGATGATAGTAATTAGTCGATCACTAGAGGTATGTCGCAAAATGGAATGCCAAAAGTATCTTAAAAAAAAAATTCATCGAATCCCCGTGGGCCCCTCACTCCTTCAACTCTAGGACCCCATGGATTTGTCTACCGTGGGCTCCGCCCCTGGATTTGCCTACCTAGTTGAGGAGCTGGACTAGAAGGGCTTGAAGCACACAAATTGAGAGAGAGAGAGAGCATTTTAGATTATCCGAAAGTAAAAGTAAAATATTGCTCAAGCACTTAAGTTTGATTTCATTGCAAGTCAAATTTGATTTCTTGTCTTTAGTTTAACTTATAGAGCATAATCCTCGCTTTTCTAGATTCTCATCCCCCCAAAGCCTTTTGTAAAGAAATCTTAAGGTCCGTTTGATTGACAAATGTGGAAAGACTTTCCAATTTCATGAAAGTTGGAAAATAAAAATCCAAGTACCTCATAGGAATGTATTTTCCATTAAATCGGCAAAAAACAAGTTTAAAATAGTTGTACCTTGGAATTCAAACTCCATTTCCACTTTTGTATCAAACAGTCAAAGTAGAAATTGAATTCCTTGAATTGACCAATCAAATGGACCTCTAAAGAAATTCCAAGTCGAGTCCATTTACGTTCAATTCTCTAGTGTAGTGGTTGCTTCCTCTACAACTACATCATAAGAAGAAGACAAAAGGGAAAGGCTACATGGCTGACTTGATTCTTTGTCGAGCTTGCCATGAGAAAAAAGAATGTACTCAATTATCCCATAATATACGCTCAACTGGTCGAAATTCCCATTTGCCAAAAGCTAACTCAACTGATTGCATCAAGAAGACAATAGCATGTCATGATTTTATTAATGCAACGATGAATGATCTCATTGTATTACATGAACTTCTTCCTAGCAAGAAGTTGAATTCAGGGCACGGACAAATATAGGGTTCTCATCTCTCTGGTACAAACTGGATGAAAAAATTCATTTTCAGTTTGAATTCTTTCTCTAATCATTACAATGTCACACATGAACCCTAAGAGGATATGAAGAACGCCTCTGCTATAAGAATCTCAAAGGGAAATTTATAGTCTAGCCTAGCCTAAAAATAACGATCTCATAATTCGATCTCAACAATGTGTACTTTCTGATCCTCCCGAGGCATAGCGTCCAGCTTCAACGTGACCAAGCTGGGGGCAGAGTCATACTCGAAGTCAACAACAGATGATCCAACTGTGCATTTTCTGGGCTTAGCAGATGAGTATGCGCCGAAACGTCCACAGCCCTTCACCTCCATGGAAACTACAGCCACAACCTTGTTGCTCAAGTTTTCGACTCTCTCTCCTTCAACTCCATTCTCAACTTCAGATAGTGTTGCACCTGACTTGACCTCGTATTTAAGCCCTTCGATTGCTCCACCGGCATTGAACATGTCGATGAGTCCCAATGGTGCAAAACTGAACCCAGGTGCCAACACTTTGATTGGTGTGACGGTGTAAATTTCATGCTCGAGGACATTGAGGGAAATAGGCATAGAAACATTGTACGGAAGGGTGATAACTTCACCACTCCGGTGAGAGTACACTGCCACGTCACCAGTCCAATCGGAGTCTAGGGCAGCTTCTGAAATCATGTGGACATCACGGCCTCGGATGTAGCCTGTTATTGCCTCGGATTTCGTTTGGTGGAATGTGTTCTTTCTTTCGATACTATTCCATGCTGCACCTTGGCAGTTGTATACTCCAAGTACTCCAGTATACTTGTTCATGTTCCATATCTTCAATAGGCTGGAAATAGAACCAAATCTTGAGTTAGGAAACATTGTACAATCAAAATTTTGTTACTTCAATTTGACAAAGTTCGATTCTCAAATTTTATCGTTGATACTTGTTTGGAATTGAAAAGGCTTACCTAACACCATCACGAGCTGGATCTGTAAATAGAGAATCCTTGGTCGGACGACCTGGCAAGCGGGCTCGGAGAATCGAGCCATCGGGAAGAACAAGCTTCTTCAGAAGATCAAAGTTGTGCTTCCCAGGTGCATCACTGTTACAAAAGTACACAATATTAGCCTATGCTAATGGATAATGCCAATGAGGGAAAACAAGCTAAAATCTTGTGAACATGAACAAAGGGTCTTTGATTCTTTACCTAACATAGACAGGTCCTCCACTGATCGCCCTAGCTGATCCATGATACTCAGCTGCTGGATGCAGAGAATGGAACATATCCCAGTCGGGGAGCATGATTTCCCCGAGGAAGACACTGTTATATGCCACTGCAGCAATGTGGATGGTATGTGATACAGGATCACGGGGGTAGAAATCATCTGATGCCCTTACAATAGCCGTTTGTTTCGAGCTGTTTCATAAATCATCAGAACAAAAACACATGAGAATACTTCTAAATCAAAATTACAAAATGTAGTCACAAGTTTGATCTCAATATTCCATAAACATATCTTATTCGGACCCCCAAAGCCTTAACTAGAAATCAAGGTAATAAATGTAACTCTTCCATTTAAGGGAATTATCTAACATAACATTCTTGACGTACTCTGTTAAATTTAAGGCTACAATTATGAAACATGGAGACAATAAAGATAAAACTTTCTATCCAAGTGAAAATCTTAGGTCTGATAGAATATGTTCCAGACAAATGAAGCTGGATTTTAGTGTTCTGGAAAGTTTAGGATGCCTTTTTTAATCTATTCAACGACTATAACAGATTGATCTAAATACAAGAATCGAACAAAAGCACGCAAACATATAAAAAAAAAGTCGATCTTTTTAAGGAAAAGGATCAGAAACATACCAATAAAGGGATTCAAGGTTATGGCTCATGCAGGCAATGCATCCATTATCAGGAAAGTTTCTAGCCACAGATGCATCAAGAGCCTGGTGATACTGGCGGGTCAATTCGACCCGACCCCCAAGACCTGCCCCGAGGGTCTCCAAGATGCATTGCACATCCACCTTCACACCATCTATTCCAGCAGCAGCCAAGTAGCTATGCAATTCATTGTAAAACTTGTACACATTTTTCGGGTTCACTAAACCTAACCCCTGCAGTGCAATTGCATCAGTTTTCCACCCCGGCTCGTTAGCTAGGACACCGTTGGACAACGACGGATACTTCATAGCTGATCCATATTCGTCCATCCCATTCACTCCAGGTCGAACCCCACCCCAGTAACCGGTGATTGCGTGCCACACATAAACGTATTTCAATCCGTGCTTTTCTTTCGCAATGTTGACTATGTTCTTGATCCCCACTGAGGGATCGTCCTTCTTTTGAAATTTCTCGTTTTCTTTAATTCCGGTAAGCCTCAGCAGGGATGCCTGCTCTTGCTGCTCTTGCTCTTTCTTTTCCTTCTCCTCATCTGTACCAACTGATTGCCATCCATCATCTATGATCACGAACTTCGGAGGGGTCCCACCGGCCTCGAGGCTTTCAAGCCCGGCTGCGACTCCCTCCTGAGTAACCTCTTGGTAGAATGCATCCCAAGTGCACCATCCAAAGTAATCCACAATTCCAGGCAATTTCTTCTCATGCCTCAGCCTGAATGTCCCGAGATGGGATTTCACGGCCCGGATCGCCTCGTATATGGTCCCGAATGGATCAGTTCCGGCACTGATGTATACCGAATGCGTAAACGATGATCCAACGGTGTCGGAATCGCCACTCTCCAAACAAAGCTCAAGTTCATCCTGATCATTCCCCTGCAGACAAGCCTTAAAGGGACCTTCAATCAAGGGCAAAAACACAGTATAAACAACTTTATTTTCATCATCGCCATTAATATCTGATTCCAAGTGAGATCCATCCATAGTTTCCAAGAGCAAGAATTGTGTCTCCAATGGAATATCACGGCCCTTGTCCCCCATTTTCTGGGCCATCCACCATAACTTGAACCTAAAGCACGACAAGAAACGCACATCCCGCAGTGTCCCGAGCGACACCACTTGCCGGTTGTTTTCTTTGTCGAACACCGCCCCCAAAAACACCCCCTCCACTGGCGCTGCCTCCGCGCCGGAAGTCGCTATAACATTGTCCGGCACATTATTCAATAAAGTCCTGTCCTTCACTACCAGTTTCCGATCTGCAATCCTCACAGCTGGCTTGATCGTCATGGCTTTTTTAACTTTATCAAATTCTACTTCACTACCCTGCAAAAATTTTCACACACACACACACACACACTTCATTAATCAACTTATTTCACAAAATCAAAAGAAGTCCACCTCAAATCAGACCCGAAACATGAACAAAAGCACAAAATTTTACCTTGTAAGAGACAATGAAATTAGGTGAAGAACACGGGAAACGAGAAAGAAAGAACCTTGACTTAGTTTCTTTCTGAAGATGAAGAGTAAATGGATAATTGAATGATGAAGAATGCTTGAGAAATGGCGAATTTATAGTGGTGGGAGGCTTGGTATGGTAAACTGAAATTGATAGAGGCACCATGGCTAATGATTCAGGAGGCACCCCTAACTACCCTGACCTCCAACTCCTCTGTTTCTTCTATAGGTTGTTTTTACGCGTAATCCAACGGTGGAAAAGATGGTGTTTTCTTCATTGCGTCGACTTTTCAACTGTCGATCTGGTTGCCACGTCGGATCCACGACAGGCTAATCCATAATGTAACTAACTACCCATCATTTTGGATTTTTCTTTCTAATGTTTTCAATTTGAGTTTGAAGTTATTAATACGAACATGTTTAGAAATGGAATTGATTCCGAATCGGTCCTTTATATTAAAAAAATATAGAAATAAAAAAATTAAATTACTTTTTTATTGAAAATAGAAAACAAAAATTAGAGTATAAAATCATTGTCATTCTCGTAATTTAACAATACAAAAAATCAATTAAAAAGATAAAAAACAAAAATTCACTCCAAAATTCAAGATCAACTCATAAAGACGAAAGAAATGATAAACTATTAAACATAGCATAAATGGTAAAATCTCAATTGAAAATTAATTCTTAAGAAAATTCATATAACAATATATATTGGAACATGTAGTATTTATGACCTGATTGTCTTTAGTAATTTTCAAGGATCTTGATTCTTGATGGCTGGTCACTTTGGAAACAACAAGAAATTTGAATTCTTATAAAATATTGAACTAAAATATATTTTTTCCTATTGAATTTATAAAGTATTTATAAAACTATTTAGATTTGAATTTTGATTATCCATTAGGATGCGTTTGATTGTAAGGTTAGAAAATGGGTGGAAAGAAATGTCTTACAAGAAAAATATTTGTCTAGAAAATGTTTTGTAGGGAAAATGATTTACAGTGTGTTTGATTGGTATAATTTTCCACCCGAAAAATTTTTAAATTTTTTATTCGGTTGGTTTTGTTTTACATGGAAATTGTTTATTAAAGTGATATTTTTTTAATAATTGGTTATAAAATTTGTTTTCATTGCCAAAAAGTACAAAAACAAAAAAAAAAAAAAATTGTTTCCTAAAAAATTATTTTTTTTTTAATCAAAATTTAGTGTTCGTTTGGCTTCATTTTATATGAAAATTGTCCACGAAAGTGAAATTTTTTTTTACAATTGGTTATGAAATTTGTTTCTATTGCCAAAAAGTAAAAAAAAAAAACAAAAACAAAAAATTACGTGCAACAGTGGGAAAAGCTTTTCCCAAATTATGGGGAAAACAGGCGCGTGAGTGTTGCCCCCAGAAAAAATTTTCTTGTAAAAAATAAATCCCCTATCAAACACTACTAAAAGTGGAAAATGGAAACCATCCATTTTCCCTAGAAAAACTCACCAATCAAGCATGCCCTTATATTTTGTTATAAAGGAAAGAAGAAAAAGTAAATGAAAAATAGAATTTTAATGTGAGATAATTTTGAAGTTTAGTGTTCACAGGTCTAGTATATCCTAGTGCAAACAAAAGAGAAATTCGGGAAAATAGAATTCAATATTGATTCTCACGACAGTGCCAAGAATTTGACCAAAACAGACTGGTTCTCGATGAATAATACCAAAATCGACTAATTTAGTAGTGGAACCGAGACCGAATCTACCGATTCTATCACGTTCCAAAAAAAAATTGGTCATCCCCATTTAATTGTTAAGTTTGGATCCTCATTACATGAAAAAGAAATTGATAAAATCCTAACAACACGTTTTAAACTTGGCAGGGGACTCGGGACCACATTCGTGGTATAAAATATCCTTCACATATACTTTTTTTTCTTTTTTCTTTTTCATTTTTTTCATATCCTTCAGCATTTTCTCTAGTTGTAGACAACAAATCAATAAACAATAATTTTGGGATTCACGATGGGAAATTCAAGTTTCGTGAAAGCTACTCGTCATATGGATCACATTCGAAAAATAATAAAGTCGTCACCTACCAAAAGTAAAATCAAGTGTCAATCATATAATCAAATCTAATGATTAAATTGTTTATTCGTATGCAGTGGTCGGTCTATAATTTTTATTTTTACTCAAAATGACATTGACCCACAAATGAAATTATGAAAATTAGAAGCCAAATGAATGCTCCAAGAAATATAAAATTGAATTTTAATTGTCACATAATTCTACAATTATGGATAATTAGACCTACTTAGGACACGTGGTGTATAATTATTGGGAAACAAAAATAGTGGATTCTACTAATTGTCCAATTATGTAATTTGTCGTGTAACAACAATAATTAGTGATCTGACGTGTATCCAGGTCAAGAGTTGGACGGTTAAACGGGTTGAATTGAAAACTCGAAGGCGTCGGTTTTGATTTTTATACGTGGATCCAACGGCCTGTGACGTAATGTACAATATATCATGTAACATTGGTGATTTTAATAATGCAATCCGAGGTGGAATGTTTGTTTCGTGGAAGGATAGGAGTGGCTATGGTAAGAAAATATCTTGTGTACAAGGAACCAAAAAAATCATTGATGGTAGAAATTATATAAAAGGTACTTTGAAAATTATTGAGGTAATTTAAAACATGTTTTCATTGAAATCACGTAAAGATATTGGTTTATCGATGTTTGTTACTTTAAACACGCGTGATTTGTGGAATCGAATGTCAGTTAAATAGTTCAATTATTGGACAACTAGGTGATGTAATTGTCGGTTCTAAGTTTGATAGTTGAGATCGAGTATTCTGAAAGTATTTTATATAATTATATGTGAGCGTTAATGTAATTGAAGTGAATAATTATGTGGTATTTTTGTATAATTTTCATCGACAATTGGCTATGATGTAATTACTTGTCTGGTCAAACTTTTTATTCCCTTGATTATGATCGTACACCTACTTTGAGAATCTCTTAGATTCTTGTTGGGGTCGAATTAGTTGACACGTTTGAAAATTAATAGTGGTTGTTATTCTGAGTTGAAAGTTTTACCGAGTTTCCTTTACTGAGTTTCCATGTCTTTGAATGTTTGACTTACATGTTGGAATAGTTAGTTAAACTTTAAGGTAGGCGTCGAATGGGTTCTCATTAATGGGCAGCGGTCGGATCCTTAAATTCTTGATGGGCATCGACTTTGCTTCTCGAACATGCTTTTGTCAAATTAATTACCTAAGTTGATCGATAAGTGGACTAGAATCAAGGTCTTGTACTCGGTGTTCTTGTTTAGTCTCTAATCAACTCAAGAATTGACAAATTTTTATGATAAAATTCAAATTCATTGATTAGGACTAACATTAATCATAGACAACATCATACGCTAATGATTTGAGTAGCCACATTCTAGTTATATATATAAATATAACACGAGTCATGTTAAGTCAATTCACGACATGGACAAATATCTACTATTCGAGTCTTGACTAAGGGCGTGTTTGATACCCATTTTTATGAAAGAATGTGTTTTTGAATAGTGATTGATGGAAGAATGTGTGGTTAAAAAGTAAGGAGAATTTTTAGATTTATGTGTAATATTATTTTATTGATAAAATGTGTGGTTGAAATGAAGAAAGAGAAAAAGAATGAAAATGAGAATGAGAAAAAAATGGGTGTCAAACGGGGGCTAAGTATAGTGGTGTTAGGTGCACATGCCCCCTTGTGGATATGTTGAGTTGTCCATCTATACATCCACTTTTTACCAAATCAAGTGAGAGAGCTGTTGTTTTTAGACCAGTTAAACATGACCTAATTCTTCATTTTATTTTAATTTTTCTAAAATATATTTTATGTAAAAATGAAGAAATAAACACACACAAGTGGAAAGTTAACTTTTGACCAAATCAAATTGCCCACTTCTGTTGAAAAATGCTGGATGCATCTAAAGAGGAGGACAGACATGATGCTGAAAGTGTGGAAACTTACCAGCTATTTGATGTATACATGCCAGCTACTATTTGTTTAGGGAGACACGCTACATGTACATGAATTCAAATCAATGTACTTGTCAGAACACACACAGCAGGGGTGGGTGGGTGGGTGGGTGAGTTTTATTTTAATTCACATGGGACTCATCCTATGTGAGTGAAATTCAAAAGACTGTATTAATTCTGTTAATTTTTTCCATGTACTCACGGCAATTTTCTTGTTTAGGAGAGTTTGTTCAATGCCCTATACCATCATTCTTTAAGTTGTGCGAACAACTCAATCAATTTAGTTCGTCATTACGTAATGACATGTTTGATGCACTGAATTATACATATTATTCAATTTTTACTATGAACATGTCCTAACCGTGATTTGAATTCACAATAATGTCTAGTTCAATGTATCAATGCATGAACAGTAGTCCTTATGAAAAAAATTACATGTCACTTGTAAATTGTGTAACATGAAGATAAATATTATAAAATTCGTCTACAATGAAGGAACTATATATTTGCGTTATGCCACTTGATATACAGACTTCGAGCGCAACAGAGTTACTTCTTGAACATTAGTTCTAACTGCAAAATTATACGAAAAATTAATGGTGGGTGAAAATTCTTAAAATAAAATATATACCTAAAGGTAGACCTCTTTGAATAGATTCATTGTATAATTTTATGTTAATCAAGTCATCATGTGACATTGATTAAGGTTAGTTCCCCAGTCCCAAGATTCTTGACATTTTGTTGATGACAAAAAATTTAATAGAACGAGGTCTACTATAAATTTTGTTTCTCCATATGAATCTTCTTGATTGATTATCTTAAATGAATATTTCCTTATTTCTTAATTTATTGATGGATTAGCTTAAATGACTATTTATCTATCTGTATGCTGAATAATCTTTTATATTTGGTAGAAGAACTTGTATAAGGCACGTTTGACGTAAATTTTTTGAAATTAGATTTCTTTAAAAGTATAGTTTCGAAGAATGTGTAGTTAAAAGTAAAAAATAAAAAATAAAATTATAAGTTCACGTACATAATTATTTTAGGGGAGAATGTATGAACGAAAATTAGTTTGAAAATATGAGTTTTAAATGATGTATTCCTCAAAAAGTGGCAAAATAACTCTAATTAACTTTTTTGAAGCAAGATTTGCATATTAAGAAATGTCCCAGTAAATAATTTTCTAAAGGTAAAGGACAAAAATATGTGTAGCCTCGTTTGGCCCTATTATTTGGTGTTTTAATTTTTAGAATTTTTTTTTTTTTTAGAGAATTGAAAGTTGAAAAAGAAGGAAAACTTTTCGATTTACGTATAATATTATTTTATTGGATAATGATGATTGAAAATAAAATGGAGAAAAATGTATTATAATTTTAATGTGGGCCAAACGATAACGTAATTTGGTTAAAAAATGACTATTTATATCTGTAAAAAACGTTGGTACAAAAACAATCAACGAAAAGGACAAGATGGCGCCTAACAACCAACATCATGCCTAATCACTAGCCATCGAGAGAAAACAAAAATAAAACAAAATATTTAGTCGGTCCAATGGAGTAGGTGGACGACATAAATTAAGGAGGTTCTTGTTATTATTAGAACTCACAAAATGAAAAATAAAAGAAAAGAAAAAAAGCAAAAGAAAGACAAAACATCTCAATCAAATAGAGTGACAAATTTTACATTTCTCCTTTACAAAAGTTTGATAGCATTTTAGTAATTTGCTTTTCATGGATTATATGATATTATTGACAAGATATGGTTGTCAATTTTATCATACAGATGAATTGACAGATAACAAGTAATATAATAATGAGAAGAGCATGAAATCCACGATGAATGATTATATACAAATTTTAATTTAATTAAAACAAACCCTAATCCCAGAAACATACACACTATTAATTTTTGAGAGTTATTTCAGGATATATATCTATTTATCTAATCAAATAAGCAATTAAGAGGGTGTCTGGGCGCACTTTTGGAATCAAAAATCAATTTCATGTCAAATCCCCGAGCCCATTGACTGCTTCCCCCTTGCACGGTAATAATAAATTTTTGGCATTGAATTACCATTTTCTCCTCCAGGTTGTTTATTCCTCTCACCTGTATTATTAATAGTGCGAGACGTGTAATGAGGGGGGTAGATTGGGAAAATCTCATCTTATGACCTGACTTCTTGTCAGATTAAGCTGAATAAAAAAAAAAGCAACGATCCAAATTATGCTCAACAGTGCGCCCAGACACACCCTAAAAATAAACAAATAAATATTATGGATATTAACGTACTTAAGGATTTCAAACAATAAATAAATTAAGTATGTCCTTCTCCATAGGGCAAATTTAGATACGTAAATGTTGGATGTATCAATATTTGTTATTGACAAGATTAGCTATCGTCCAATTAAATTAACACGATATCAATATTTTATTAGCTTCATGAAAACCTAACGTGACATTAAATCTTCCATTGAAAGCAAATCCCAACTCATTTTTAAAACAAAAAAAAATGACACTTCATCACATGACAACTTGTTCTCAACCAATTAATTATACGAACATGGATTGACATTGAGGATTTGGAATTTTTCCATAAAAAAATTATAAAATATATATATGCTCCGCTGTTAAGCCGAAAGCGGAGGAATCTTATACGGAATCTACGGCTCTAGAAACGAGGTTGCAGTACACGCGTACATTATTTACCGGCAGATCTACTCACATGATATTGTTGTCTGATTATAACATGTGTGGTGTTCCATGCTTCAGAAAATTGTACATTTTGGATATTGTGTCAGAAATCACGTCTTTTGAGCAGCACGAATTTTTTTTTTTTTTTGATATCCAGGTATCCTAACTTACACTAGACTATATCCTGGACCACCCATCCCCGGCCCCTCAGTGATGGGTGGAGGTTAATCGCGGGATATGCCCAAATCGACTGTGTCAGCACCCTTTATACTCCTGACCCCAAGGGAGCCTTCCTCCATGGATATTACATCACCAAGCTGCTCCATCCAGGAATCGAACTCCCCACCCTGAGGTTGCAAGCCCAGCAGTGCCCATCCTTTGCCAACTTGGATGTGCCCCGGGGGGCGAATTTTGTTTATTGTGGTACAATACATTTCATGAGATGAAACCTGCTCGCTTAGGAAGCCGTTGGATGGCCTTCATTAGTGCCAGATGGCAGTCAAAACAAGCGAGTAAAATGGCGCGTGTAGATTAATGACCGATGTGTACTTTGCTATGAGAATAGTAAAGTGTTTTTTTTTTTTTTTTTGATATCCAGGTATCCTAACTTATACTAGACTATGTCCTGGACCATCCATCCCCGGCCCCTCAGTGATGGGTGGAGGTTAATTGCGAGATATGCCCAAATTGACCAGGGTCTGTGCACCCTTTATACTCCTGACCCCAAGAGAGCCTTCCTCCATGGATATTACATCACCAAGCTACTCCAACCAAATTAGTATTACAACACTCAGTTGCTCCATCCAGGAATCGAACTCTCCACCCTGAGGTTGCAAGTCCAGCAGTGCCCATTTTTTGCCAACTTGAATGTGCCCCGGGGGCATAGTAAAGTGTATTTTTAGATGAGTAACGTTGTGGTTTTAAATGATAGGATAAATGAAATGTGAAATTAAATTACACATATCATTTAATGTCATATTAACGCTACGTAGATTGTGTTTCCATTAGTGATGGCAATGGACCGAGCCGAGCCGGCTCGGTTCGTTGCCCTACGAGCCGAGCTCGTGGCTCGTTACAAAACGAGCCGAGCTTCTGCTCGGCTCGTTTGCTCGTGGGCGAGCTCGGCTCGGCTCGGCTCGTGAATCACGAGCTCGTGGGCCGAGCCGAGCTCGTGGCTCGTCAAATTTTTTTTTTTTTTTAGTTTTTCTTAGTTTTTTTTTTTTAATGTTTTTCACGAGCCCACGAGCGCTCGTCTCTTAACGAGCCGAGCCGAGCTCGGCTCGTCTATGAACGGGTCCGCTCGGCTCGAGCTCGGACTCATTTTTTGAAGAGCCCGAGCGGCTCGTGGATCGCTACAGTACGAGCCGAGCGGTCGAGCCGACGAGCCGCTCAGCTCGATTGCCATCACTAGTTTCCATCCCCACTAAGGATGAATATCATTACCCTTTTTAGATGTCTCGAGGGGTTGCCATAATATTTTAGAAAAATTCCTCTTGTACATCAATTTTTGTACATAGGACTACATTCCCCTCACATGGGGGGTGGGACCTCTGCATAAAATACTTTTTATTTAAGCAGATCCCACCCCCATATAAGGGGGGTGTACACCCCGATGTACATTGTGATGTACAAGTAGCAAAACTCAATATTTTAAAACTTCGAAAATATATCTAATTGAGCCAAGCTAGAATGATGAGTATTCTTCAATTGGAAATTTGGAAGTAAAGTCTTGATTTAGTGGTGTCAAAATAAGTAAATTCGATCGAGTCGACCCGTTAATTTGGATTAATTAGGTCGATTATGGGAGATGAATGGACTCATGTCAATTTAGAAGTGTAAAATGTTAGTGTATGTATAAGAATAAATAGATTGCACGAATCGACTTACCAACTCGTATTAGTTTAACCCACTCACAACAATGACTCGACAACCTTCGTCCCATTTAGGTGCACGCTAGGTTTATCGCAATCCTAATCACCACAGACTTAACTAATCGAGCTATTTTAACACTCTAGTTTGATCCACGTCTAAATGGCATGACTTCGTGTGAGCAAAATTGAGCTTGATATCAAGCTTGCATATGTAAAAACGCTAATTTTCTATCTTGGGGCCTTATGGGAAAGGATTGAGAAATTTTGAACTTGTTGATTAACACAATATATAGCTATCAAATTCACTTCGAACATTGATCCAACCAAGTCATAGACTCATGAGTCAAGCCGGACCATTGGGTCAATGTTCAGTTTATACACACAACTTTTTAGAAGTTACAAATATATTCCAATTTCACATATCAATATTATAAGCAACTACCTAGTGGTGGTTTGTTCTTATAATATATTAATATTATCATTCATATTTCAATTTTTCATAGTTTAAATTAGAAGCACTTGCAATATATCTAAAAGTCATTGTATATTTCTCGAGTTGTAGGATAATTAGTTGATCAACCATGCTATATGTATATCGTAGTTGACATCAAGGTTTACACTTTTCCATGTGGTTACATTTACAATGTTGATTTTGACTACAGTCATCACATCACTATCCAAATTTCTTCCACAGGAGAATGTCAAAGAATATGTCAAGGAAGAATGCACAACTAGCATTATTCTTAGTTGATTATAGCTCAATTACTCTTTATATCAGATATTAATCGATCGATCCATAAGGTATTTACTTATTCAACCATGTTCAATACATGTATGAGTTACATTGCACCCACTTCTTTGTCTAAGGACACAAATAGAGCAGCTAAATAAGTGCATGCCCCTATTTGGTGGGGAATAAAATCAGATTTTTAGTAAATTTTGATAAAAGTTGATGAAATGCGTGATTGAAAAATTGTGGATCCTATAGTTTATTATTTCCAATGTCCAGATCTAATTTGGATTTACAAGACAGTACTTGAAAACCACTACTCTCGGTCTAGGGTTCATAAATTAATTGCACGATTTTCCAACAATGTTTTCAAAATAAATATTTTATATTACATCACATATAACAATGAAACAACTTATACCCATAAATAAATAATGTATATAAAAGTAAAATAATTTTACAAATGAATTCCACGTTCATATTGTGTTACTAGTAAGAAAGCTTGTGTTGTTAGAGAAAGATAAACTTATTTATTTAAATTATGTCTTTGACAAACTCTCAACGTGAGGACCAAATCTATTTTTTTCATCAAATTTAAAAATTGGGCGACGATGAGCAGTAAAAGTGGAAATTTTCATTTTATTATTTTTGAAAATGCCACTATCACAAGAAATTATGGTTATAAAATAAATCATCGTGCAGACGAAGAGTCAAAACTCTTGCATCGATCATCTTCATAAATTAGTTTTGAATCATATGCAAGTTATAATATATATTTGTTGAATTTATTTATGTTTGAAAAATATGTTGGCATTTGAATAGGCCATCAAAACTAAGTTATTAAAGGTTTAATCCAATTACAAACTTTAATATTTGACTTAAATCTCCAAATAATGAGGAATAATATTATAAATATTGTTTTAAATCTCGTATCACGATGGGACACAAACTAGAAAATTTTAATCTAGATCGATACCTCAATTTTCTATTGACTTCCATTAATAAATCAAACAAGCATCCGTTCACTATATCTAAAAAATTACTCCCTCAATTAGAGGTGTCAATCCGGGTGGTCCGGGTCGGGTCGGCCCGCCAACATGTGAGCCCGGTAACGGCCCGCGTGAAAAAAAGCCCGCCCGCTGCGGGTTCCGGGCCGGTTACGGGTTGGCCCACAATTTTGGACTACAACCCAGGCCCGCCCGCTGACCCATCCGGGTCGAGCCCATGTGGGTTGCGGGTCGCGGTTCGTTCCGATTTTGGCTCGTATGATTGTATAAATAAAATTATAAAAATATACTACCTCCGTCCCATATATATAGGCTTGTTTTATTTTTCACACGGATTAAGAAATCTTATTTAATGTTATTGGAAAAGCAATTTTTATCAAGAACTTTCCAAGTTTATCCCTATTTAATTTTCAACAACTAGAAGTAAATTATTGTTGGAATTAGTAACTAGGCAAATTAAATAAGGGTATATTAGTAAAATAACAAAACTTAACATTCCTAATTAAGAAACAAGCCTATATATTTGGGACAAGAAAAAAAGGAAACCCAGCCTATATATATGGGACGGAGGGAGTAGAAATTTTCATATTTATAGCAAAAAATATATTTTTTTATTAAATGTAAACTAAGAATTGAACAAAATGATAAATTCATAATTATATCAAGAAATTTTTTCATAGAATTCAAATTTAATGTTACATGAATTATTTATAACTTTGCAAACTTCTACAACATTATCATCTTCTAAATTTATTGGAGAGCAACTATTATTGAAAATAGGATTTTGAGAAAAAGAATCGCGAGAATCCATTATATAGTAGGATTAAAAAATTTAGTAGTGACTAGTGAGAACCGAGAAAAAAGAAATATAATCAAGATGATGATGATATTTGCAATTGAATAATTGTAATTGTAGTAAGGTAGTAACAAATATGAACTATGAAGTATAAATGTATAATAACTAATGAAAGAGTATTGTAAAAATAATTATAAAAATAATCTCCACCCCCCCCCCCCCTTTTTTAATTTTTGTTTTATTTTTTTTTTCAATTTTTTTTTACGGGCCGCGGTTAACCCGCGGCCCGTAGGGGTGCAACCCGCGAAGCCCGAAGGTTACACCTCCTTGGCCCGTGAACCGCCCGCACGGATCACGGGTCGGCCCGCTATCCCGATTTTTACGGGTCATGGTCGGCCCGTCCGTCTTGACACCTCTACCCTCAATCCCACAAAGATAGGCGTGTTCCCATTTTCACACCAATTAAGAAAATGTAATTAAAATGATTAAAAAAATAATTTCTTACGTTTTTGTATAATATACCCCTGTATTAAATAATAGTATTTCATATTTGTTGATAAGTATAAGACAAATTAAATATGGGTACATTAGAAAACTAAGAAATCAATTATATTTGGGATAACAAAAAAGAAAAGCTAACCTATATTTATGGGACAGAGTGAGTATTTTGTAATCAAAGACGCGGCATGTGAATTTTTTACATATCTTTTCTTGTCGAGAGCCTACAATTTTCACCCATTTCATGGGATCAGCCTCTAAAACTTTCTTTTCATTCTGCATTTTTGCCCTTTATATCCAAAGACTTTCCTCTCAAGAAAATCTTTTTTGTTCGTTTGGTCTTTCATTCATGTCATTTTCATAACATTCTTCTCTGCTAAATCAAACTAGCAAAAGACGATGATGTCAATGACCATGTTACTATTATTTCTTATTCTCTTCATCATTGGTCTAATCTGTACAGTTTCCAACCCCACAAGAAAGAAATTTCTTGCATGGAATATCCAATTTTTCCTTCACAAAACTCCATCAACCAATAGTAGATCCATGTCTGAAAACAAGCTCAAGAATTGTACAAGAAGCAATGAGATTGAGCTCAAAAGTGTCTTTGCTACCTTTGACAAGAACCATGATGGGTTTATAACGAAGAAAGAGCTCGAAGAAACACTCAAAAGTATTGGAATTTCTGCTACAGAGAAAGATGTTGTAGATATTGTTGAAAAGATTGATTCAAATGGAGATGGTTTGGTTGATTTCGACGAGTTCTGCAAGCTTTTCGACCCAAAGTCGAGTAGAGATGAAGAGGAAGAGGAAGAAAGAGAGATTGGGGATTGGAAAGAGGCTTTTGATATATTTGATGGAAATAGAGATGGGGTGATAACAGTGGAAGAATTAGGTTTAGTGTTGTCTTCTTTAGGGTTTACGGAAGGTAATAAGTTAGAATATTGCAAGGAGATGATTAGGAAGGTTGACATAGATGGAGATGGCAAGGTTAATTTTGTCGAGTTCAAGAAAATGATGAAAACTGGTACAAGGCTTGTTTCACTTTCTTAAACCGTGTGCTCGACTCGACAGGACTAGACATGATCACGCAATAAATTCTGGGAGTTGAGTTTTCAAGTTCAGTTCAAGGTACCAAAGTGAAGATTCTCATCTTACCAAGCTAGACACATTAGAAATATATTTACTTCACATAAACACGTCATTGTTTATCAATCTGTTATTACAAGTTTTGTAGTGTATTTTGTTCCCATTGAAGGGTAATGCACTTAAACATGTTGATTCATCTTTGATGTGGGATTCAAGGTCATAGTTTTAGACACTCCGGATATTTGATACACAGTATTTGACACGACTTTACTCTTTTTACTATGTACCAAATATACTCGATTTAACTTGTAGTTATTTTATTATTGGTATTTATAGATCTCAAATCTAGATTCAGTGTTCGGATTATAAAAGATTATAATGGCAGAGTTGACTTTATTTTGTCTGTTCAATAATTTTTGGAAGTATGAATCTTGATGACTTGATGCTACCATAAAAAACCATTAAATCAGGCAACCTGATATCGAATCAATGGTGACTTCATCAGTATTACTCAGAAATAGTTTTTCTTCCATGAATGAAATCGACTATGAGAAGCCTAGAATAGCAAAAGCTCTAATATGAAATCGACTATGAGATTCATATCTTCTTCAACACGACCATTCTCTACAACACACGCCTAGTTGCTTGTAACTCTAATGATGCTAGATTCTAGAAGAGTAACGCATACCTTCCACTTTGAAATGGAAAAATGTTGCTGGCAAGCTAGGAAAAGAAGATAGAGGAATGCCTATGTTAAAGTACAAGAAACTATTAATGTCTCCTGCTATAAGCATAAAATCCTTTATTAATGAAGAAAATAGAACTAAAAGATAGTTCAAACATGTCTTTGACTACCAATCAGCACGCACAAACAGTATATTATCATCCACACTAGATATTCCAACTAAAGATAGGCGAACTAGTAAAAACCGTTTAGGATTTTCTTACGTTTAATTGTACTAAACACACAGACAGCGGATACATAATACATATGAAAAGATTGACTAAAACACATCAGGGTGAAAACGCCCAGGTACTGAGTTGCTCTGCTGAGCCTGCTTGAGGTGCATTGCCAGAGCATAATTATTGACCTGATGAAAAGATAAACGGTGATTATCGCACGGGAATATTCAACAGAGAATTCTTGTGATGACAGATTTTAGCATTCAGGTATTGGTGAACATAATAAAGTGCCAGAAGTAGTCAATGGAAAAGCAACACCACGCTTATTGAAGTTTCATAACAGCCCAGAAGAAACAACAGATTCCAAATGGAATAATGCCTATTTGTACATAAGGAGTTACAGATAGTTTACAGATAGATGAAGTGTCAAGAAGAGAGTAGAAGTTTTTTTTTTCTCCCCATCTTTTTATTTGGTTGAAGAAATTACCACCCAATCATATCTTAACACATCATGTGTATGTACATCAATCTGTAAGTGATGATGTACATGCAGCACAATCATTCCAAATATTTCTCAATAGATTACAAAGGTCAAAGAGGGAGAAGGAAAAAAAAAGTGGCATTGAAAATATCCCTCATTAAAAGAAACATTTTAAAAAAATCTAAAGATTAGACGCCAATTGGTTCTCTCCCTCTTCACATAGCATCTGAGAACATAGTCGGTAGATAGGATGGTGGATACGGTATTAGTTCATGCTTTTAAATTACTACTACAGCTGCATCCCCTAGGCTGCACTAATTGAAGTCATTTTAAATTTACATGAAATGCATCAACTTAATTTAATCATCTTATCTGTATATTCAATTAGAAAATGTTGAAATTATGATCGCTTCCATTCTCCATTGAGAATAAAAGGATCAGTATTTGAAACTCCTCTGAGAAATATTACCATCTGAAGATAGGAATTAACACTTCTTGAGGGGATAGGAGTTCACGTGGAGTTTGACTTTTCTAAGATGAAAAAACGTGTCTCTAAAGTCTGAACCATGGTTTAGGTGCAAGTTCAGTTTAGTCCAGTTCACCTTTTTACCATGATTAGAGCAAGGAAAGATATATATAACCTAGAGTATACATGCTCTAAGACTTTCAGTTTGTGAATCTGACCTCAAGAGTTCTCAGCTGCTCCTGGTATTGAGAAACCAGCTGCTTCAACTGATGCAACTCCTGGCCTCTTTCCTCAAACTCTTTCTGGCGCTCATGCTGGATGGAAACTGCTCGCTTTAAAATGGTGTTTTCCTGTATAAGTGCTTCCAGCTGTTGCTTTAGCACCATGTTCTCCTATAAGACACTCATGAAAATCAAAGAAAGTAGTAGCAGAATGGTATTGGCGTTTTTGTAAGTTGGATAGTATTAGATAAGAAAAACAAAAAAACATTGTCTATAATACCAACACTTAAAGCAAATATAGGATTCAGCACACAAGCTAAATGAGCAACCACTAACATAAAAGAACACACCTTCTGCATATTTTGGGCAGATGCAGATGCAGTTGCATGTGCAAAAATGGACTTCTCCAGTAACTCGAGTGCTTGCGACACACGCATCTTTGCATCCTCTACATTTGAAGCATTTATTACTTCTCTAACCAAGAGGTCCACCCACTCTGCACCATCCAAGGGGAGATTGCATCCAGCAGATGGTTCCTCTCCAGAACTCTCACCAATATTTGCAGCTGTACCTGCATTACAGCATAGCATCATTGACTGCAAAAACATTTCATTTTTCAAGTTTATAATTGACTGTGAAAAGACTGCAACAGCATCTCATGTTTATAATTGACTGTATCAATAATTGTCTTTTAAAAAAGAAAAAAGATAAACCACGGAACTACGAAACAACCAGATAAATAACAAATGAGTGAGAAGAAATGTGATTGGGTTGGTAAGAAAGAGCTAAGCAGCAAGCAGTTTAATTCCATGACTTCATTTTCAACTACTGCAGGCCTCATCAAATCAAAAACAGAGTTATCCAAGGCCCAGCATTAGTTCTTTAAAAGAAACCCATTGCCCTTGGACACACAGATGAAGATTGTAAATTGAACAATCATCTAGCATTAAAAATAATACAAATACACCCATAAATCTAGAAACTGTCGTCTTTTGGGCAGCAGTTTGCTTCTAACAATTATATGACTGTAGTTCCAAAGTCATGATAGCACACCTGTGGCTATCCCACTGAACTTCATATTCAAGGTTCTATTTAACACAATCATATCTTTTGTGATGGAATGAGTAAACAAATAATTTCTTCCCTTCACTCACTAGTCAGAAAAGATCATGTAGGTAAGAGAAGTTTGCAATATATAAGGGCCTAAACTAATAATTTTATAGGTATAATCTCTACCAACTCGCAAATGTTGTGTTAAAAAATCTGAATAGTCCTTCAAAGAAATCTCTTAGGAAACGACAGAGGCATCTAAAATAAAATTATCTTATCCCCATCATTCATCCTATGAAAGGATTTCAAAAATGTAAACTTTAAAGGAAAACTTCAGTAATCGTTCATATGCCACAAGCACCCTTCTACAGTTTAGAATTGGCTATTGCATGTAGATCTTCATTTTAAATGTAAAATGGCACACTTTTAATGGACCAGACACTCGTGTTTGGCACCCATTTCCAAGTTCAAGAAAAATAGCATAGGAACAGTCACAAATGAACCCCAGGGGCAAAACTAGAAATGTAGGGCTTTTGGGGTGGGCTAAGTTTTTTTAACTAATTTTGAGTAGTAAAATTATATTTAAGCCAATCTTATGGAGTGAAACGACAAAAAATAATTTTAGCCTATACTTTAGGGTGTAGCCCAATTTTTCAATCCTAAGTTTCTCCCTGCCTTTATCGAAAATTAAATGCATTATTAAATGCAAATTTAATGAGCACTATGTAAACACAATAAAACCATTGTAGAGTCTATATATATGTGTGTGTGTGTGTGCGTGCGCGCGCGCGTGTGTAATTCCTCCACGGAAGAATATCAACTTGATATAAATATAAAGAAATTATAGCCATTTACAAAATGCTAGATCCTTGAAGATGAGATTGCTTGTCTACTGGGATATATATATCAAAGTAACTGAAAAATATTTATTTCTTGCAGCTTCTACTGATTGTGAAAATCAATAGAAACATGCATTGAAAAGATCCATGAGCAATGGAATCAATTAATAACTCCGTTAATCATCAAATTCGCAAGACCTTTTGTCAAGATACTTGAAATGAAATAATTAAAATAGCATTCTGTCCAAAGAAAAGATGTCCGACAACTAGAAAACTAATTAGCAGATTCCACCTTGAAGGAAAAGATCAATAGACAAAATTCCAATACCCCTAATAATCATATAGCTGTACTTCAGCATTTCTGTCTGCACAAAGTTCAATAAAATGAATATTACGTACCCCAAATAAGAATACAAATGATAAAATTCGAAGACAAATTCATTTTATCAATAAATGCAGGTTAAAGTACAGGTGCTGTTTTCTTTCAATTATCGCAATCAAATGCCAAATCAGCAATCACAGTCATATTTATCATATTATAATAAATTAACTAATTCAACTAACTATCAAGATTTTTAATAATTTCAGAAAAGACTGTAGGCTCTCCCCAAGCTAACTTGTTTATAAAAATAATTTAATTTTAATTTTTTTTTTATCAAAATAATTAAGTACATATTATGACAAAATAAAGAACAGTAATTTTTTTAACATATAATTCTTTTAAGTATAGTTTAGGGGTTTCTATTTAATAGTTGCTTATGGGGGTTAATCTTTTAATTAGTTTGCCAGCCTAAAACACTAGTCTTCCTTTTAAACAGACATGAGGGGAGTATATACCCATTCAACATAAACCTTACAAGGTATTGTTGATACTTTACCTTCTTTTTCTAGGATGAACAGGGGATTTTTCTTTTTTCTTTTTCCAGTTTCTCCACCAAGCCCAAATATAGTGGGAACAAAGCTTTGTTTGATGTGATTTTTCAAGTTTCTCCAAAGACTTAGAGTAAAGGGACAGAAGATAAAGTGTTACTGCTTCATACTATATATTTTGAGAATTATTTACTATCTGGAATGAGGGAAAATGAAGTCTTACTGCAACCGACACATTTTAAACAGCCAAACTTGTAGACCCAAGTGGGAGTAGTAAAGGTTAAAATAATTTCTTCAAAGAAGAAGCATATTAAATTCTACATCCTTCTCTTATTACCGTGACCTTAAGACTAACAAGGAACAAGCTTTAAGGGCTATACAATAATGATCTAAAGGCACCACTAGAGGATATGAAGTATAGAATTTAAAAAATGTTCACAGATTGCACCAAATCATCAATAGAAGGGAAACAATAGCCACTTAATGGATCTCCATTCTAAAAAGCCATTGAGAATCTTAGTTAGCAGTTTACAGTTTGCATTCTCTAATTACATGAGCAATAACATAGCTATGATAGGACATAAATCTTTAAAGTCATATCCACACAGGAAATAATGTGGCATGAGATAATAAAAAAATAAAATATGTCACATGCCAAGCATGGCTAAAGAGCAATTTACAAGTAACTACTATCAAAATAAAGATCACAGGTCCCTTCATGTGTGACTGTACTACTGGTACTTGTTTCTTCTATAAAAGTGCTACATGACAGTATTAGCCAGGTCAATTGGGAGACAAACATATGAGGAGAAAATATCATAAAAGACATATAAGTCCAGTATTTCTAAACAGAACTCCCCAAAGGCCAGGTCTGCCTGAATTCGTGTGAATGGGCCTATTACAAAGCAGTTAACAGGAATAAGGAAGAAGCTAATATATGAAGGGAATGTGCCTGCACGCCGTTCAACTATAAAAATAATTACATCGGCTGAGTTGAGATAGAGATGGAGGGGGGTCTGTGGTCAATAAATGACTCTGACAAAGAGATCTTTAAGTGTAAAATCAAATCTATGAAAGAAATTTCAACGCTTTAGATATGATGACTAGTGCATCAACATCTTTCAGATAATTTCAGATTTAACAGGTTTTAAATGGAATCACAAGTATCCTTAAACCATTTATCAGAGTATACACATACAGAAGCATCTCAAATTAGTAAAGCTCCACAAACAGATATATCAGATAATAAAGCTACAGATAGAAGCACCTTGAGCTGAAAATTGGACATCAATTCCCTGGGAAACACCATGTTTGATTGCAGCAGTACCTAAACGAAGCTCATTCAGCCTTTTTATAGCAGAATCCAAATCATCACCAGAATCTTCAAGGGCTTTCTCTAGAACCTAAAAATTAATAGCAATGTCATCGATTGATTAGTCTAACAATAAAAGCAAAGGTTATATGTTCATGAGATCTTTTATCTACCTATGGATATGGAAACATGTGCACAACCAAGATCATCAATCACCATGGTACACAGATAGAGCAGAATATTGAAAAAAAAAAAAAAACTGACAAAAACTAACACATACCATACTCTTAAGTGTATCAGACCACGATGATTATGAGAAACAACCGAAATGGTAAAGATTGATGCGAAAACAGAGCAATCACGCAAATATCAAACAAATAAAGTGGAACAGAGAATGAATAAATATAGAATTTGCTTTGCTTTCTGTCATTTTGTCAGTTTGTACAAGCAGTAACGCACACCGGAAATTAGGTAAGTGATGAAATATCTCATTTATGACTTTTACATCTGGTCAACCACAAAATCAATAAATACTAAAAGACGTTCTTAACGCATTGTTAATATGGAAGAAATTCGTGAAAAACAAACCTCAAGTTAGGTAAAGGTAATAACTACTAACATTAAGTGCAAAATTAAAACTTACTTCATGTAATAGCATGACAAAGAACCATATTGATTCTTCCCGTGTTCAGAAAAATCCATTTTTCTTATTTGTTGTATTAAAACATTTGTTGAGAACTTTTGCATCTCTTGAACAAGATAACCAAGTTGAGCTTAACAAGAAATATCCAGTGGGATAGTCTTCCAAAAGACATACACTAAGTAATTTATGCCTGAATTATATTTATATATATGGTAATGATATAGGTTAAACACACTTTTATTTGAAACTAAATTAATTCCATTCTATCATACTTGTTACTACCCACTTCGTCTCACACTGCTTGTCACTTGTTAAAATTTAGTCATTTTCACCATCTAATGAGGTATTGTTAATTGTTATATTCTTTTCTTGCACTACTCGTCATTGGTTGACTTTTTAAGTATAGTCAACTTCCAAAGAGGCGTTTATTAATCTTTATATATTTAGGTTTCACAAATTCTTGAACAATTAGTATCCTATACCAATTTCCAAGCGTGTGTCATTCAAAGTCTAAGTGATTAGGAATAATAACTGCAAATGATCGATAGATTGATGTAAAATGGTACGAAGCTAAAAAAAATTTTGAGCTGGACAGAGCAACGCGTAGTGCACAATTTATCAAGGAATACTGACCCCCACATGCTACTTGGTAGCTTAATTTTTTTATCATGCATTTTTATTTTTGAAAAGAATGCACGGTGTGATGTTAAAAGTTAAATCCATCCTCACTCTTATGTTCATAATCAAACATCAATTACGCACAAGTCGGCAATCTCGTATGTCATTCTTCACAAGTAAACATAAGAGGTGCAGGGAAGGGTGGAGCAATGGGCAAGAAATCATAGGAGACGCTCCTGTCCTCTCTGAAACCATGCAAATTGCGTTGCTTACATATGGAAATCAGAAAATTCATTTAAATAAACAGTTGTTATATGCAAATAGTATGTAACATGTTCAATTAGTCATTAAAAGAAATTCTTTCTTAATAAACAGTTCTCCTCAAATAAAAGTCTGCAGATTCTTTGCTATGATGATGTTCGGCAGTATCCAATCTTCTTACTTTATTTCAAAATCATTAAACATTGTATAGTTCTATTAGTTTACAGTTACAAGTCAGAGACAATAGAGTAAATTCACATTTTTTATAATACTTCATAAGTGCTTGACCAACTGGTGTTCCCGAAATGAATTTATAGTCTCCGACTTATGTGATGAGGAAATGGGAGAAAATGAAGTAAAACACATGCTGAAAATTAACAGAAGATATCTTATTGCATAGAAATGATTACAACCAACCCTACTTGTACATAATGAATATGTATGAAAGTTTTTAAAGATATATATCTCAGCCAAGTTGAGCAAACGATAGCATGCTTGCATACACTCTGAATAAAGAAATAAAGGGAAAAGAAAAGAAAAGCTCTATTTGTATTGAGATTAATGGAGGGGAAGGGAAGGGAATGCGTAAAAAGCAGAAAGATGTATCATTAGAATACTAGCTTCCTTTCATTCCCTTCCAGCCCCTCACAACTAATTAGGTCCTGCCTTTTCTTTCCTTCCACACAGTGCACAAGAATGAAGATCTTCCCCCAATAAAATGAGAAGAAACAAGATAAAAAAAATTCATTCTTCATTTCAACATTGTTATATAGTATATCATCCACAAAATTGAATCTCTGGCTCTGTCACTTTGGCATATAACCTTATGTCTCTGAATCAAAGACCATCTATTTCCTCCGAAAACAAGTAAAATACTGAAATGTGAAAAAAAATTATATGCATTGCGAATTAACGAAAGCATTCAACAATATTAGAAACTGTGTCGCAACTGGCACGCAGGAACACTCATGAGCTGGAACTCAATAGCAGGACAAATGCTTGCTTTACACATTTAACTGAGTGGAGCTTGTGTTGCACAAACAATCAAGCATTCACATTGTTGTGCACATGCAATGATGAATTGCAAATTTCAAACACTCATGAGACTGTAGCTTTCTTCACTAATGAAAACCAAGTAACCAACCAATCATTGAAATGAGTATATTTTATCAGATTAATTGGATTGCTCTAATATTTATCTTTGAAAAGCATGTTAAACAGCCATTGTTATCACTAACCACATCCAGGGATAAGAATCTAGGTCCAAGCTTTTGCACAAAGCACATTGATCTACTTCAACAAAAACTGGAGTTAATTTTAGGCAAATAACATCAAATGATGGAAGTCATGAAGTATGACATAATATTTTCCTTATATGGAGGACAATTTATTATATTTTAATCGAGAACATTCACTTTTTCCATATACATCTTCATATGTTACATCTCTGTTTCTTTTGCGATGTATATTTCGTATGGATTTAATGGAACAAACTAAGGAGAGACTCAGAGAAGAACCTATTTAAATTCCCCCAACCTTTGCTGTACGCATCAAAAGAAGAATATTCATTTAACTACTATTCTTTCGTTTTTCCTTTTCTACATATTATTCTATTTCTTCCCCCGTAATTTTCCAAAAAAATTAGAGAAATGTAAAATAATAATATAGAAATTAATTCGTTTTGTCTGCCTTTCCTTCTTTCCCTCTATCCATCATCTCCTCTCCAAAATACAGCAAAAGAAAAGGAGGGGAGAGCCTGGAGGAGCTCATTACAACATATAAAGAAGAAAATCCTAGCTTCATTTGGGCATGTACAAAATAGGCGGAACACAAAACAAGCCTAGAGGAGCATTAGCTGCATTACCAGGTTTGTGCTTTCATTAGAAGTAATTCTTTGATTCAGGTTTTGTTAGGAACTTATTATCTAGAGTTGTTCGGCTTTGGTCCATGAATATCAATGATGAGCTTATTATTGACTCGATCATTGACTTGCGACTAATCTGGTACCCAAGTACTAACTTGTACATATAAATCAGAAATCAAGGCAATGCATCATATATTCCAATTCTTCCATTTTCCTCGTATAACACCATAACGTGATTAGACATACCAGTTAGGACCCTGGAAAATGACAAATTGGATGGGAATTCAGTAATATACATCATTAATTAAATACAGCACGATGAACATTGGCTTTGCATACTTTAAGAAAGCTCCACATCAAGTTTAACATTGACATGTGATCTAATAAAACCATAATAGGATTTGTCATCTATAAGCCCAGGAAGTGCGTGAAATTTCCAATACTCCACATCAAATACTATCCAAAGAATGGAATACGTGCACCATCCTGAATTAAAATAACAAATCAACGGTCAACAATCATCACATAAAAAATGCAAATCATAAGAAAACTGTTCCTATCCCGTGTGAGAAATTACCATTGATATCAAACATGACGCAATCCCATTTCAATAATCCAACAAAAAAGTAACAATTTTGCTCACAAAATAAATTGAAAACCGAGCAAAAACCAATAACAGAGCTAAAATGAAAAAGAAAAACCTGCTTTTCCATATCAGGAAAGAGAGCAACGAGATAATCGAGTGGTGAAGACGAATGGGAGATGAAGAAATTGGAAGCGGCAGACCTCGGAGGAGAGCGGGTTCGACCGGGAGAGGAAGATGAAGAACAACGGATTCTCTTTGACACAGGCGGCGATGACGGTGATTCCTCGAAGATGTTCGATCTCTTTCCGCACACTACGGCAGACATGTTGCGCCAACAAACCTATGAAATTCTTTATCTCTAATCTGTCTCCAATTCCTCTCCCACTACTATTTTCATGCAGAAATTTCACCAAACAAGTTCTAACCAATAAATACAAAAACAAAATGAATCAGATCAAGTCAACCGATCCCATCCAATTTCACTAATTTACATACAGCGGAGTTGCAGAGTTCAAATTTTAGGGCTTCAACTGCAATTACAGATTACTATAATGTATACGTATATATCTATATACAAATACTTTTGCTGAACATTTATTGGGTAATCGGAATTTTATTGATTAATTAGGAGAGAAATTATAGCAATTCATCTGTTCTCTCTTTTCTTGTCTGTCGAATATTCATGGCGTCTTTATGAGATTACAGGATGATAAGGTGACTCGGCTGTGACACGAATGACAAACGTATATGTGGAGGAAATGATACGTATCTTGTTATATTTTGTTACAATGCTACGCATTCACTCTTTCCTACACTTTTTTTTTACGAAATTCTATCCAACCTTATTTAACCAACAAGGCTAACTATGACATGCTATAATAAATCTACGATATATTAAATATCACATCAAGTGAGAATCATTTTTTGAACGATTTTAACCATACTATAATTCAATTATTTTAATAATACCTCACTTTTCGTTTTCCAATATATAATAAATATTACAAAATCTTTGTCATGTACGAATTTCATGTTATTAATTCTCAATTAATTAATATTCACATTAATTTCGACTCAATAAATCTTGATCTACATGAATTTAGAGTTATTATAGGTGAATTTATTTTTATTCGTGTATCTAGAAATTTTAATGTGTGTTTAAATTTATGTATTATCAATTAATTCTTATATACTAAATGTAGTATAAAAAAGTTACCCATTTGTAGTATTTTATTTTCACAAAAAAAAAATTTAATTATACAAGTTGAGTTTCGAGAATACGATTTTCTTCTTTTAAATTTTTATTTTAAATTTTATTTTCTTTAGTTCGATTGAGTCTCATCAAATCATCCTAACAAATTGATATTAAATATTACTTTTATAACAATTATAAGTATTTCAAAATAAGGTGCAATGCACGTTCAACTCTGACTAGTAACTGAAAAATGTCAAGTGGTCGTGGCTCCAAAATCAATAAGCTCTTCAAGGCTGTTAAAATTCAACTACTGCTTGATAAAAAAAATTGTGAGAAAATATATGAGATTGTATGATGATAAGGTGACTCGACTGTGACATGAACGACAAACGTATATCTGGATGGCCTTGTGGGTGATATATATGTGCGATTGAGGATTTTGGTGGCTTGTTGAAAGAGAGAAGTAGAGGATCCAAGAAAGGATCTACTTTGTGCGTGAGGTCTAATTGAAATCATAGAACTTGTTTGTTTGATGTAGATTTTTTAAAATAAATTTTATGAAAAACAATTTTTCAAAGAATGTATGTTAAAGAGTAAAGAGAAGTTATGAATTTATGTATAGAAAATTATTTTATAAGAGAATATATGTTGAAAATAAATTTCAGAAAAAACGATTTTAAAGAAAATGTACCAAACATGGGCCTATATTTAAGTGATTTTTTTATATATATATATACTCATTTTTAAAAAAGGTTAATTATATTCACACCACAATTTTTATTTTTTGTACCACATTTTAATTACACTTAAGGTTCTCAAGCTTTATTCATTCTACAATTTATGCCCCAAACAAAAAAAAGTACAAAAAATATTTTTTCCTCATTTTAAAGTATGAGAACAAAATATTTTAATATAAACGAAAAAAATTAAGGATATAATTACTGCAACAAGTAAAGATTAAGGAGTTTAACTATAATTAAAATGTGATGTAACAAATAAAAATTATGGTGCCAGTATAAACACCCTTTACAAAAATATCAATATTTTGCACCGTAGACAACACCACCAAGAGATCGATGCGGCACATAAGGTGTTGAGTGAACCTCCTTTCATTGTAGAGTCTCTAAGAAAATATAGTAATGCTATTCTTTGTAATTGACGACTGTTGTTGTGTTTGATATTATTAAATGTTATGTCCACTAACATGGATCTCTTTTTATTTAAATTTAATTTAACCTATCATTTAATGTCACAGAATTGTCACATAAGGTTACGAGGGTCATCATTGTCAAGGAAATTTAATGCTAATCAATCAACGTTGTAGTAGTGAATTTAAAATGTTTGAAGTGTCACCAAACGACGTTAGTTATTATGAAAAGTTAGCAAAAATTGCATTAAAAAGAGGATTGTGGCGTTACCATACGATTTAAGACCGAAGATCTAATCAAAATTAAAGCCACGTTACATTTTCTCATCCGAACGTGTTTAACTTTCAATTCTTAATTTACCAAATTTGTTGAATTGTCACATAACGTTACGAGGGTCATCATTGTCAAGGAAATTTAATGCTAATCAATCAACGTTGTAGTAGTGACTTTAAAATGTTTGAAGTGTCACCAAACGACGTTAGTTATTATGTAAAGTTAGCAAAATTTGCATTAAAAAGAAAATTGTGGGGTTACCATACGATTTAAGACCGAATATCTAATCAAAATTAAAGCCACGTTACGTTTTCTCATCCGAACGTGTTTAACTTTCAATTCTTACTTTACCAAATTTGTTGACTTGGCGTACCATTTGGTGACATGTTGTCACTTATTGGCGCTACATAAGATTTAAATTAAATTAATTTTTTTTTAATTTGAGTGATGATTAGTGTAACACTTAGAAAATCGAGTAATTATTATCTTAAACAATTATCTTTAGTGACCATTGATATAATATCTTAGAACTTAAGTAATTATTAAAGTAATTAACCCCAAAACACCCTATCCCACCCTAATCGTTTTCGCTTTCCCATATTCCTCAATCACCCATAGTAGTATCACATATTTTTATTGTTGAATATGTTAAGTGCTCTTAGCTGATTTACCGGCTTCATAAAAAAAGGAAGAAAATAAAAATCAATATCATAACTTCAAGAGTGAATTGCTTTTAACTGCCCGGCAGGCTGAAATAGCTTTCTCGGGAGCCTCTGGAGGGGGTCGGGTTAATCCCATGATACTCAAGGAGCAGGGCGTCGTATCCCAGGGGTTCGACTGCAACATCGTAAAGAAGGTCCAAGGGGTTCGACTGCAATTTTATTCACTCAAATAGCTTTCTTGGTTAAATTATTTTATTCACTCAAATTAAACGTACCCAATTTTCAATCCCATGATACTCGAGGAGTAGGACGTCGTATCCCAGGGGTTCGACTGCAACATCGTAAAGAAGGTCCAAGTTTTGGGTTATTAAAAAAAAGGTTAATGTTTGAAATAAGTT
This sequence comes from Fraxinus americana, assembly GCA_035079005.1. Taxonomy (NCBI): domain Eukaryota; kingdom Viridiplantae; phylum Streptophyta; class Magnoliopsida; order Lamiales; family Oleaceae; genus Fraxinus; species Fraxinus americana. The sequence goes on along the minus strand of CM068726.1, from coordinate 24,809,192 downwards.
TTCTAATTGAAAATTGGGTACGTTTAATTTGAGTGAATAAAATAATTTAACCACAAGTTGTTGAACTAGAATTTTGGGCATGTTTTTGATGTTTGATATGTGAGTGAATTATTGATTTTAATTATAAAAATTGTTACTACAAAGTCTTGATGAAGAAGTCTCATGTGAATTTTCTCCCATCGGAATTGTGAATATAATTTCCACCTTCATCGACCTTCCACGTCCAAAGAGACTACTTTGAAGTTTATCAAAATGCGACGTATTTGTCCAGCATTGTTACCTTAGAGCATCTCCAAAAAACTCTTTAAATATGAGATACTCTCTATTTTAAAGAATCAACATTTAAAATCGTGCTCCAAAAGACTTTTTAAATTAACATTTTAATTTAAAGAGCAAAACTCACTCTCTATAATTAAATGCATTCAAAGTGTTTCAATTTTCAATGTAAGAAAATAATAAAATAATTTAAAGAAAAGCTAGTTAAAATAAAAGATAAAGAAAAATAATAAATATTTTTTAGAGTAGTAAAATTAAATGTTAAATATAAAGAGTTTGTTAGAGTACTTCAAAATTTTAACTTTTTAAATTTATAGATACTTTCCAAATGATAAAATATGCTCTTTAAAATTAGAGAATCTCTTGTAGATGTTCTTAGGATTTTAAAATTAATCGAGAATTAATTATAGTATTTATTACAATTTGTAAATTAAATATATGTTGAAAAACAAAAAATAAAGTATTATTAAAATAATTGAATTATAGTATGGCTATAATCGTCCAAAAAATTAATCACCTTTGATGTGATATTTAATATATTATAGATGGTTTGATTGATTTTCAAAACATTGGAATTAATAATATGGACATGAATGTGAATGTGAATGTGAAATTCTAATTAATATTAATTAAATAAATGCGAATGTCAATTAATTGAGAATTAATTATTGTATTTATTGCAATTTGTAAATTAAATACATGTAAAAAAATGAAAAGTAAAGTATTATTGAAATTATTAAATTGTATTAGAGCTATAATCATCCAGAAAATTATTATCACTTGATGTGATATTTAATATATTATAAATATAAATGTGCGGTTAAAAAGTAAAAAAATATTTTGGGTTTACGTACAAATGATTTAGAGAAAATTGCAGCTACAGTACCAGACTTTTTACATTTTTGCAGACTTTACCCAAATAGACGGTTTCCGTCTAGTTGATCGGGAATAGTAGATTTTGACCGATTTTGACAAAATTAAAATGGGCAAAATGGTAACTTTGCCATTTATCTATTAAAAAATTAAAACAAAAACAGAAAAAGAAAAAACTCTTTCCCTCTTCCTCTCCAACAACCGTGGCTGCTCCTCCTCTTTAGCACCACCATCGCGCCGCCAACGTGCCGGTGTCCTCCACCACCACCACCACCACCTCCAATGTTACAAAACTGAGCCCCGAGTGTTGAATACCGTCTTCCTTTGTCAAATTTGTGAGAATAATGCTGAGGATGTTATTTCACACACCGAATGACTTACAGGAAAACAGAGTTATATACAAAAACCCTAACCAAAAAATACTACCGAAGATATTTCCTTCCCAAAAACTCTCCTATCTTTCCTAAACTGACTCAGCTAAATATGTATAGCAAATATTATCTTTACAAATCATATCTTTACACTCCTCCTCAAGTTGGTGCATCAACAATGCCCAACTTGCCAACTAGTTCCTGAAATTGCTTCCTGCCAAGCGACTTGGTGAATAAGTCAGCCAACTGATCCCGTGAGGGAACATAGGATGTGGTAATATTTCCTCCCATCAAGTGCTCTCGAATAAAATGACAATTTATTTCGATGTGCTTTGTTCGTTCATGAAAAACCAGATTTTTAGCTATGTGCATCGCTGCTTGATTGTCGCAATACAACCGCATGGACTCTTGATGAAGGACTCCCAACGATGCCAAAAATGATTTCAACCAAAGTAACTCACTCGTCGCACCAGCCATGGCCCTATATTCTGCCTCCGCAAATGATCTTGCCACCGTCGTCTGCTTTTTGGTTTTCCAAGACATTGGACTTTCTCCCAAAGCCACAAAATACCCTGTCAATGACCGCCTTGTGATCGGACAGCTTGCCCAATCAGAGTCACTATAACCATACAACTGCAAATCCTTCGTAGCTTTGATCATTATTCCTCGACCTGGACTTCCTTTTAGATATCTCACTACTCGCAATGCAGCTTCATAATGTTCTCTCTTTGGTGCATGCAGAAACTGTGATTGAATATGCATTGAGTATGTTAATTCCAGCCTCGTTATTGTCAGATAGATAAGTCTTCCCACTAGCCTCCTATATTTCCCAGGATCATGCAATTCATCTCCTTCCGCAAGACTCAAACCATGCTCTCGCAGTAATGGAAAGTCTGTTGGTTTGGCGCCAAGCATACCACATTCCGAAATGATATCTATCGCATATTTTCTTTGACTAAGAAACAGGCCTTTTAATCCTTGTGCCACCTCTATCCCTAAAAAATACTTGAGTTTGCCCAAGTCTTTCACTCCAAAACTTCTATCAAAGAAAATTTTGAATTCACTACATACCTTGTCATCATTTCCTGCAAGAATGATGTCATCCACATATACTAGAACACCAAGAAACACATCTTCACGATTATAAGTGAAAAGAGAATAATCTGCTTGTGACTGAACGAAACCATATTCGGTCAATGCATTGCCTAGCTTTGCAAACCAATTTCGTGAGGCTTGTCGCAAACCATATAGTGATTTTCGAAAACGACATACTTTGTTCAGCCCATTTACTACAAAACCCGGGGGTAATCTCATGTAGACTTCTTCTTCTAGATCACCGTGTAGGAATGCATTATTCACGTCCAGTTGATGAAGTTTCCATCCTTTCGCTAGTGCAACAGTTAAGAACAATCGCACACTCACTAATTTTGTAAATGGTGCGAAAGTCTCATGAAAATCAATTCCTTCTACTTGTGTGAATCCTTACGCCACTAATCTTGCTTTAAATCTTTCCACTGTCCCATCCGCTTGTTTGAACACCCACTTGCACCCGATTGCTTTCTTTCCCGCAGGCAATCCTTCTATTGTCCAAGTACCATTTTGCTCCAAATCGTGTATCTCCTTTGCCATCGCTTCTTTCCACCTCTTGTCTTTTATCGCTTCATGATAATTTTTGAGTTCTGCATCAACTTTAATGGTTGCAAGGAAATTTTTGTGTGCACTAGAAAAAGAACTGTATGTGACATAATTTGTTATGGGATAACGTGTACCTGTCTTAGGAGAACCCTTTTGAAGTGTTTGAGCCGTGTTGGGGTCTACTACCGGTGCTGTCACAGTATGACACACGTAGTCGTCAAGGTGTGTTGGTGTTCTCCTTTCACGCCTCCCTCTCCCTAACTCCTCGATTTCTTCCTGTCGCCATTGAGGTTCCTCCTATTGCATTTTACTTTCTTTATTACTCCATACGACATCTATATTTTCTTCAATATTGTCTCTCATTCGTTGCTCTTCGCCACTAGTAATATCTGAAACAATCTCCTCATTTTCGCCTAGTCCTTCTTGTCCATCTTTACCTCGAATTTCTCTTACTCCTTTTCCCAACATGGTTCTTGTTCTCCCTCAACCTCATCAGCCCTCCAATTCCTTCTAGTTACCTCGCCTTGCTCATGCGCTCCCTTATCTTTTTCCTTGATGAAAGGAAAGATCTCCTCATGAAATATTACATCTCTCGATGTAAACATCTCTCCATTCTCCAAATCATATACCTTCTAACCCTTTTTCCCATATGGATATCCCATCATCACGCATCTTCTAGCCCTAGAACCAAACTTATCCTTTGGTTTTGCATTATTATGCGCATAACACAAACAACCAAACACCTTGAGATCCTTTAACGTGGGCTTTTGCCCAAACAAGATTTCATACTGTGTTTTCCATTTTAAGAGCACACTTGGTGTTCGGTTAATTAAATATGCCGCCGTGAGAACACATTCCCCCCAATATTCAGTAGGTACCCCTGCCTGAAACTTCAATGCTCTAGCTACTTCTAGAATGTGCTTGTGTTTCCTCTCTACCCTCCCATTTTGTTGCGGTGTGTCTACCACACTTGTTTCATGTATTATTCCATGCTCCTTGTAATAATTATTCATCAATATGGAACAAAATTCTTTCCCATTGTCACTTCTAATTCTTTTAATATTCTTGTCAAATTGTGTTTTTATCAGCATGCAAAAATTCTGCAGCAACTTTCCTGCCTCTCCTTTTTCTTTCATCAAATATATCCAAACCCCTCAACTACAATCATCCACTATGGTAAGAAAGTAATGCACTCCATACAAGTTATCAGCTCTATATGGTCCCCATATGTCACAATCAAAACAGTTTTCTGCCATTTTATTGCTTTTAGAAAATTTCAAACGACAATGTTTTGCTCTATGGCAAGCATCACAAACCATACTATCCTTATTCCAGCCTAAATCACTACCAACTAATGATGACAGAAAATTAGAAATCTGACTTGATGGGTGTCCTATTCTTCTATGCCACAGCTCCCCCTTTATAGAGTCTGTTACCTTCAGTGTCTTTTCTCCTTTCCTCGTCCTCAAGTAGTAGACCCCATCTTCTAGCTCACCCACTCCAATCGAGTTCTTCGTAGACCGGTCCTGAATCACACACAAATTAGGAGAAAAAGTCAGGATACAATTCAATTCCCGCATCAATTGTCCAACTGAAATCAAGTTACATCTGAGAGAAGGAACAAATAAAACATTCTGCAAAACTATATTTTCCAAAATTCTCGCCTTCCCATGCTTTGTTGCCACGATTTGTGCACCATTTGGTAGCCCAACTGTCACTGGACTTCTTTCATGTATATCTGTGAGCAATTTCATGTATCCCGTGACATGGTGCGATGCTCCTGTGTCGAGAAGCCATCGCCCTTCAGTAAATAAATCATTAATATTATCTGTTAGTTTCTCCTGTCCATTTGGAGATTGTTCTATCAAGGCCAAAATCTGCTGCACCTGATCTGGTGTGAATCCAACTTCTTGGATCGCTTCTCCCCTTCGTTTCGTGGCCCCTGTTTGTTGCTCATTACCGACATTTATCGCTGTAGTCACCGCATTCACACTTGTTCCTCCCCATCCATTTCCTCGTCCAAATCCTCTTCCTTTTCCTTTGCCTCGTCCTACCCCTCGACTACCCCAATTATGTGGGTAGCCATTGATCTGGAAGTAGTCACTCACATCATGTCCAAACTTTCTACAGTGCGTGCAAGTCGACTTGTTCTCTTCCCGTTGCTGCTGATTTCCGTCTCGGCCCCTGATGTATACAGCAAACGCTGCCCCTTCACCTCTATCTTCTCTTCCTCTTGTTACGCTTTTATGTTTTTCTTCTTGTATCACCATGGCATAGGCTCTTCCAATTGATGGGAAAGGATCCATCGCAAGGATCTGAGATCTTATTGTGCCAAATAACTCATCATTTAACCCCATCAAAAACTGGTGGACTCTCTCATCCTCTCTCTCTTTCATAAACTTTGCAGCTGCTCCACATACATAATCAGGAACCTTAGAATAACTCCAAAGTTCATCCCACATGGCCTTAAGCTTAGTGTAATACGCCATCATATTCTTTTCTCCTTGTTTGAGAGAAGCCAATTCACTTTTCAATTGGTAAGTGCGTGGCCCATTCCCAATCGAGAAACGTTCCCTCAAGTCATCCCACAAAGTCTTTGCGCTTTCTGCATAAGTTATGCTTGGATGTAATTTCTGATCAATCACGTTGAATAGCCATGAAATTAACATCGAGTTGCACATATCCCACGCTTGTGCTTCGAGCGTTCCTTCTTCTCTCGATCTCTTCACTATTCCTTCGATGAAGCCAAGTTTATTTTTGGCTCGCAGCGCATTCCGTACCGCCTTCTCCCATGTATCATAGTTCTCTCCATTGAAAATACATGAAGTAATTGATGTCCCAGGGCTGTCCGAAGGGTGCAAGTACAGAGGGGATGTCACTGGAATTCCTCCATGCAGCTTGTTCGTTTCTGTTGCCATCTGGATCTGGTGTGGACCCAAGTCCTTGCCTGAATCCGTCGCCATCTTCTCTACTCACTTTGAGTGGTGCGTCAAAGGGTTGGAATTAGTCTTCTTCGACCGACCCTCAAGCCGGCTCTGATACCATGTCAAATTTGTGAGAATAATGCTGAGGATGTTATTTCACACACCGAATGACTTACAGGAAAACAGAGTTATATACAAAAACCCTAACCAAAAAATACTACCGAAGATATTTCCTTACCAAAAACTCTCCTATCTTTCCTAAACTGACTCAGCTAAATATGAATAGCAAATATTATCTTTACAAATCATATCTTTACATCCTTTGTTCTTTCTTCGATATAAGAACAACACTAAATGGTAATGGGGCAGGGGTGCAACCTGTTTTCTTCAAAGCTTCCTTCCTCATGTCTACAAGGAGCAGAATCATTTGCTTCTCAAATACAAGCCCCACATAAAATCCCTTTAATGGCTCCAACCCGGATCCAAATTTAGCCGAAGAGAGATCCCAATATATATCAATTTTAAATAAGCCTGCTTCTAATTTCCTTGACCCGTTCTTCTTAGAAAACAACCCAGGTTTAATATATGTCTTACAGAGGCATTGATTGGTGCTATCATCAACCCCAACACTAAGCCCCTGACCTATTAAATTTCTCCAAGTTACAGAAATCCAGCAAGATTTTCCAAGCATTTGAAGAAGAAAAAAAAATTGAGTTTGAAGTTTGAAAATAGGTAGTTACCAGCATTGGTGATGGTGGTGGTGAGGAGATCGGTGGTGGTGGAGGACGTCGGCACGTTGGCGGCGCGATGGTGGTGCCAAAGAGGAGGAGCAGCCACGGTTGTTGGAGAGGAAGAAAGAGAGAGAGTTTTTTCTTTTTCTTTTTCTGTTTTTCTTTTAATTGTTTTAATATATACATGACAAAGTTACCATTTTGCCCCTTTTAATTCTGTCAAAATCGGTCAAAATCTACTATTCCTGGTCAACTAACAGTCAACTGGACGGAAACCGTCAATTTGGACTACGGGTGTGAATTGTTTAAAGGTTTGGTACTGTGGGTGGCACAAAACAAATATTTGGACAAAGTCTGCAATAATGTGAAAGATTTGGTACCTTGGCTGCAATTTTCCCAATAATTTATTATGAGAATGAATGGTTGAAATGAATTTGAGAAAAAGAAAGATTTAAAATAATGGTAGACAAACTAGAGCTTAATATATCTTCATTTTGCTCCAGTCTTACGTGGCCTTTCCGACCTCGTCCGTTTGGCGTCCAAGGGATAGGCGTGTCGCATTACTATCATAATTATCATCTATGTAAAATTTTGGCCATTCACGCTCATAGCTTGAAGAAAACTCACCATCTAGATGTAGAACAACATTTTGGTACTAAGAGTGTATTTATTCTGCTAAAGTTTATAAATAATTAGCTCAAAATTTTAAATTTACCTGAACATATTCTTTAAAATAATTCTGAAAAAGGTCAAAATACCCTGTCAAATACAGGCATTGATGAGGAACAACTTCTGTAACATAATGAATAAGAAATAATAAACTTTGTCAAAAATCACTATAAAACATGGAATTTTATAAAGCTCATATGATTTTGCCCCTCCTTTTTCAAAGTCGTTGAATTATAGATCATCACATAGACACTGTAAACAATGTTCGCTTTTACTCTTTCCATCACTGCTCAAGCAGAGGCTTCCTGTTAAGGTGGAATACTGCCCTACTAATATATTTTGACATCCTACACCTTTGGCATATCTCGTAATCCCATTCATCTTTAGCTCAAGAATACTCAATCAGTGAGTTTGTAACACACTTTCAAGGTGGCTGCTTCTACCTCGTTTATCATTGAGATCAATTAGGGGTCATGGGCCTTAGGTGATGTGGAATATCTCCCTCTTGACATCTTGGATTGGACACTCTGCACCTATTGGTTATGCAGACATTAGTAGGTGCAATTATACTTCATATACCATTTTGTGCACTTATCCGGGGATATTACAAGCTTTTATGTCGTCAAAGTGCTAAATTTTACTTAATTTGGATTAATTTTCGTTTGTTTCAATGTGAGCCCATTTTTAAGTAATTGAAAAAGAAAGAATGATAAATTGGCCACTGGATGATAGTTTGGGGACTAATATTCACATGAATAGAAATTGAAGGACTTGAAGTGAAGTAAAGAAAGAGATGAGTAGCACAATTACCTGGATTTTGAGGACTAAAGTGCATTACATGGTGAAAGTGAAGCCTTGGAGAGTAATGAGCTTAGATCAAATTAACAAAGGATGAGAATTAGGAAAGAGTTCACAGATCAGACATTAAGTTTCACAATTGCAAAAATCGGGTATTAAGTTTAAAAAATACAAAATTCAGGTATTTAGTTAATTAATTAAAAATAATAACTATATAAATATAATAAATTCACAATTATGCAATTAATGGTCACATATACATAATTATAGGTCACAACTTATTTGTTGGTCACATATTATCAAATTAATTGATCACAAATTATTTCGAGATCACAAATAAAAAATTTTATACGTTACAATTTATTTCATTGGTCACAGATCAAAAAAATTATATGTCACAATTTATCTATCGATCACATATTTTCAAATTTGTTGGTCACAAATTATCAAATTTTAAGGTCACAGTTTAATAGTTAATCACAATAAACCAAATAGTTGGTCACATACACCAAACACCCCACCTCGATCCCGATCCACCACCAATACTTGGTCACAAATTAACCAAATAATTGGTCACAAACGTTATCCCACCACCGCCCCCACTAACAACACAACACAACACCACCACCGCCACCACCAACACACCACAACCACAACCACAACCATCACCACCACAGAACGCACCACCGTTGCCAACAACAGAAACGTACCACCATCGCTGCTGGAAACGACGCCATGACTATCACACACATCGCCGCCGCCCCCACAAACGCCTGCTCCAACACCACACACCACCTCCACTTGCAAGTTGAATCAACCACCAACAGCCAACACTCCACAAACTGCCATCACCTCACAGCGTCGTCGCCGCCTCCACCATTTTCAGCCACCACCACAACTACCATTTCCAACAACAAATAAGATCCAAACCTAATCCCGTCACCATCACTGCGACCACCAGATCCGCCACGACCACCATCACCTCCATCACCGCAACCACCAGATCCTCCACCCAACACATCCAACACTCCACAACCACCGTACCGCCATCAACCATACCTCACCGCGACCACTAGATCCGCCACCCAACACACCACAACCATCGTAACCTCACAGCCAACACTCCACAACCACCACCATTTTCAGCCACCACCACAACTACCATTTCCAACAACAAACTGGTTCAGCTACCATCACCGCTACCACCATCACTGCAATCAACGCGACAACCAGATCCGCCATCACTGCGACCACCATTCTTGCGGGTTACTGCATCGACGACTGTAGTAGAGAGACGAAGGGTTGCTGTAGTGGCGGCGGGTTGACAGTAGAGAGACGGCGGCGGGTTGCCGGAGTTTGAATGGGTCGCCGATGGTCGGAGAGAAAGAAATGAAGAAGGAGAAGAGAAAGAGAAATGAAATAAAATTATGGTTTGGGTGGGTATAATATTTAATTATTAATTCAATACCTGAATTTTGATTAAAAAAGCGTCACGCCTGATTTTTAAACTTTGAAGTTTAAACACCTGGATTTATGAAATTTCCACTAAGAACTAAATAGGCCTTGCATGCTGAAATTGCAATGGGAATGGGATTCAAGTAGACTTGGACTTCCTTTTGGATTAAAAAAGTTGTCGGCAAATGAGTGGAAGAAAGGAAAGTGAAAGTGAAAGGAAATTGTTTCCTCTTTAATTGGACTAAAATAGTTGGTGGTTTATGGGGATAAAAAGAGAGGAGATACACACTCAGAAAGAAGAAGATACAGACGGTCGAAAATTGGAAAAACACGGGGAAGAGATGGAAGATGGCAGCATAATTGAGGAATTAATTCCATATTTTTGTACAATAATTCATCAATAATTGTACAAGGAATTTGTGAATTAATCGCGTCCCGTCAATTGCTCGATGATGTCGCTTAAACTCTATTTGTTTAATTCCGATATTATGAGTGGCTAAATATTTTTTGTGCTAGGTTTTCGATGAACTTGTATTATGAAACTTTAACTTTTGAATATTTATTTTTGACATTCAAATTACGTTTTCAATTCTTGAATGATTGACATAGATTTTATTTTCTCTACAATTATATGCGCAATAGTTGTATGAGTTTTGTAGCTTGTTTTACCTTCGAAAGATTGAGAATAAGTTAGACATAACGTCAATTATCGAAGAGTCCAATATGGAATAGAAATATACTGCTATACTCTATATGATCATTAAGTATTCACAAATCCTTAAAAGCATTTTTTATGTTCTCATCCGTCATAGAAATATCGTCGGATTACATGTAAAAATATGTTTAATTCTACTCCAGAGAGATTGTTAAACAATTTAGAAATATTGGTCTTCATAATTGAATCATGTTGCCAAATTGTAAGGTCTGGGTTTAAATGAAATTGATACAAGGGTATTCGAGATCCCATTAATCAAAATCTTGATTTGTTTTTAGTTAAATTAGATCTTGCATTCATAAGTAGATTATTTAATTACAACTTAATTTTAGAGAAAAGTCACAATTTTCATAGTTTCATTTAAGGCTAAGTTAATTTGAATTTAAAATAATACAATCTATGTGGGAAAGATATTTGGACTAAAAAATCATTTTATTATTTGTTAACAATCCCTGCACTTGCGGTGATTTCAAGCGAAAGAATATTTTCTTGACAAGTTTTTGGCGTCGTTGTTTGAGATTATATTTGAGTTTAATTTCATTTATCTTGGCACTAATTCGAACATATTTTTTTGCTTTCTTATTTTTTTCTCTATCAATTTATTTTAGTGCTTCTATTTTCTCTCTTTCAGGCATGTTATGTGAAGTTGGGGAGACGGTGAAATAATACTCATAACAAAAAGAACAAAAACAGTAACAAAAAATGACCAACAAACAAAATAATCCAATAATTCAAGTTAATGAAGAGGCAGTGGTCGATGAGGGAAATATGCTAGTTGGAGACTTCACGACTCCACAAATTATTCGGAGCCAATCTAGGATCGTTTATCCAACTTTTGAACAACCAAACTTTCAGTTGAAAACCAATGTTATTCATTTATTTCATATTGGACATTAATTCTATGGTAGGGTTAATGAAAATCTACACACAAGTCTTTCAATTTTCTGAGATGTGTCAACACTTCAAATGTCAAGGGATTTCAGATGATGCTATCAGATTGAGATTATTTCCATACTCTTCGGGATAGAGCTCTTGAATGGTTAGACCCACAATCTAGTATCACCACTTGGAATGACTTGGCTCAAAAATTCTCCACCAAAATCTTCCCACCAGTGAGGATAGCGAAATTGAAACAAACATAACATCACCATATTTCGGCAAGGAGAAACTGAATCCTTTGATGAGGTTAGGAACAGATTCAAGAACATGCATCAAAAGTGTCCTCATCACGACATCATTAAAGGGCTCTAAGTCCAATATTTTTTTGCAGGTCTACTTCCAATTTACAAGAGTATGGTAAACTCATCATCCAACAGCTCCTTATCCACTAAGATAATCGATGAAGCCTTGGAGTTGTTTGAGAGAATGGCTACTACCACAACTATGTATGAGGTGGATTCTTATACGACATTGTTTGCGAAAATTGACTCATCAGTTCATAAAGTTGAGAGCATATCTTAGTAAGCAAATGTAGTGCAGGCCAAGAGGCCAAATTGTGAAAAATGTGGGGGCAAAAATCACAGCAAAGCAGAATGTCCAATTCTTGCGCAAGATATAGAACAAGTTGACTACAAGTGGGTCAACGACAACAAAATAATCAATATTCTGACACTTACAACCCTAGTTGGAGGAAGCATCCTAATTTCTCTTGGAGTAATCAAAATTCTGACAGACCACAGGGTTATTAGTATCAACCGTCTGAGAAGAAAATTCCTTTGGAAGAAATGTTTACCAAAATTATGGAAAAGACAGAGCACTATATGGAGGCAAATAATCAATTCATGAGAAGGACCGAGATAACTCCTCAAAATTATGATGATTGTGATTATTTTTTCTAACTACTTTTAACTAATTGAAAATATAAAAAGATTGCAAACAACGGTTGATTGAAGATTCAAATATGGGATAAATAGCAGTGCATAACAATTTCATATAGTGATCACATTAATTTTTAATTCAAGATTCATAACCTAATGTATTGTTCGATCGAATTTTTCTATTGTATTCAATTTACTCATATCGAGTTCTCATTAAACCTATTTAACTAATTCAATTCCATATCTCTATGTGAATCAACCTTATTTAAAAAGAAATATTAGTTCTAAGAATTCATATTATGACCGCAATAATTAGTATATGTATCTCTACACGTTATACTAATTTACCTGATTTTACTATATGATCTAAATCTCAAACTTACTTCTCGATTCATAAGAGACTCACATAATCATCAAACAATTGATACAGTAATTCAATGCATTAAACTCATAGTAAAATCAACATATATAAAAAAAAATCAAAGAAAGTTTGAATAGAAAAATAAATGATCACAAGTCAACTACATTATTTTCTCTAATATAAAAATTAGTTACTCATATTGTAAAAATAAAAATATGCAAAAGTGGAACGACATTATTGAAAATTGACGAAACGTGAGATTTATATTTCTATCGCCTTCTTTCCTACCCGTGTGTATACGTGTATATATAACTCCCTTTTGCAGCCACCAACTTTGACTTCAAGGAAAAACTCCCATTTTTTCTTTTCTTTCTTCCCTTCTTTTTCTCTCTCTCCTCTCTTTTTTGTTTCTCGCAGCAGCAAGTTTTTTTTTCTCCTTGGTAGCAGCCGTTTTTCCTTCTCTTTTCTTGTGCCTTTTTCCCCTGTTTCTTTTTTCTGTTTTTGTGGGTGTGTGTGTGTGTGTGTATCAGGCACATTGAAGTCCATTTAAAAATTTCAATACAAGTCCATTGATGCCCATTTAATTCCAACTCATTTAATACATTATTTCTCACAAATGTTTCATCTTTAGATTTTGTCATTTTTCGCTGCTTTTGCATTCTTTTCTCCAATTCTTCATTAAATATAAAGTTTTACTTATAAAATACAATATAACATAAATAAGATAGAATTTTATCCAAAAAAAATAAAATATCATGATTTAGTGTCTTGAATAAGTGTAGAAACTATACTTATCACACTCCCAAACTTGAATATTTGTTTGTCCTCAAACAAAGCTACAACCTAACAAACGTACAAACACGCAATGCTAATTACATAATTTGTGGCTAGTCAATCAAATAAAGTAACAAGATTTAGCTAGCTAACCTAACTTTTTATCTCATGATTGAAATCATAATATCAAATCTATGCACAACTTCAAAATCACAATACATAACTTAAAATCTACATTTCCATTGTAAAATCGATGTGTTTGTGTAATGAATTAAGCATAATATTATGAATTCATAAGTTGTTTCAATTCTCGACCCTGAGTGGTTAAATACGTTCTTTTATCACTCTTAAAATTTACACACCCCCAAATTTATTCTTTTCGCTATTTTCCAGTGTGTGAACTAAGATTGAATTTTCTACTATCCTCACATCTCTAGTTTAGCTAACTCTCGCCAATTGTAGTTTAGTATGACAATAAACAAGGATTCTCCATTAAATTTGATTATTTCAATCTCTGGGACTTAATTAGGCTAACAATCTCTTATCAAAAGTCAAATTTTCTTAAACAAGTGTTTGAGATTTAATCAAGGCATTTGATGTATCTTCTGTTTCGTGCACCTACTTTTTCTGAATTTTTTTATATGAATAATTTTTTTCTTTATTTGAAGCGTTATCTCCCTTAAACTTTCTAAATGATCCATGTAACAATCTTTCAGTGGATGAGTCCCAAATCAAATGATCATAGGGCACCAAGTTTTAAAGACCCATGCAGGCTTAATTGCTCGAGTCATAAAGGCTACGAAGAGAAATTTTCAAATAAAATATTTTTAATGCCTTGATTAGTGCAACGTCCCTCATTTAACACCGTTCAAGTGAAACGACATTTAACTTGAGATTTTCACCCAATTGCATGTTATTGACTTTAGACAATCTACACAAGATTTTTAATTTCACACATGAAATCCTTATTTATCTCAACATCTTCCTAAAACAGTGAAATCCCCACAAACTATTCTAAATTTAGTCCAAAAATGTAAAATTTAGTGGTTTTGAGTTTAATATTTATGGTCCACTATTTCAACCTATTCAATTACGAAATCAACTCAATGATACACAATACTTAACTTAACTCATGTGCTCAATATATATCAAATTTTATATGAAAAAAGAAAAATTAATCTAAGCATGCAAAAAGAAAATATTTTTCAATCATGCCAACTAACTCACACAAGCACACAAAAATAAAATATTTGTATTATATTTTATTATTATATATTCTTTTGAAATTTTTGAAATTTTTTAAACTTTTTTTCTTTTTTCTTTTACTAAAATAATGAAAGCACAAAAAAAAAATAAATAAATGAAAACTCTTGTTTTCCACCCTTAAACTTAAGCTAAACATTGTCCTCAATGTCTTTAATCCTAAATCAGCATATAAAGGGATGTGGAAAAAAGTGAAGAAAAGACTCACACGATATGACTTGTAATTTAACGATTAGCTTTCCTATTGCTCTCGTTGGCTCTTTGGTAAATATTGGTTTAAATGTTCCGCGACGTCATGTTCCTGAAAAATCAAATGAAGTATTAAGATTAAATAATTGGAACAAATGTTACTAAACTCTAACATCTAATAAACCAACTGAAATATCGAAAACCTAAGAGAAAATGGGGTATGGATGATGAGTCAAAAATAAACTTAAAATATACTAAACTATCTTAAAATTGAAAAATAGAATTAAAAAAAAAAAAGCTTGAGTTGCATTCCAATAAGCGTTTCAGTAATGTTATTAGCTTGACTTTGTGCCATGTTTAATCATGGTGGCTCGAACCAAGTTGTATCATCATTGCATTTTGTGCAATTTTCATTTATGCACCTTTTTTTGCTCTCTATATTTTGATATTTTCATTTTCATCTCTACCAAGAAGTCCACCAAAATTTGATTTTCTATTCTGACAGTTTCGTTGATCAGGTGGCTCTTCTTCATCAATTCTAAAGCAATGATTTTTGTTGGAAGGTTTCTCAAATAGAGTATAGATATTAAATATCTCTTGCTTGTCCTCCACCTTAATATTAGCTCACCCTTCTCCATGTCAATCAAAGTTCGACCCGTTGCTAAGAATGACCGCGTAATATAATTCAAATGTTTTGATCGTTTGGTATGTCCAGCACAATGAAATCTACCGAAAATATTAAATTTATCGCTTTTATGAGCACATCTTAAATTTGCCACATGACTTTGAAATTGTTGTATCAGCTAGTTGTACCGTTATTGATATTGATTTGACTTTACTCAATCCCAATTTCCTGTAAACATAATATGACATTAGATTTATACTAGCACCTGTGTCACACAATGTATTAATAGCACAAGAATTTCCAATTGAAATAGGCAAAGTAAAACTCCATGAATCTTTCAACTTGTGAGGCAATTTGTTTTGCACTCTTGCACTACTTTTCTCTTTTAATACCATAATTTCAAACTCCGAAAGCATTTTTTTTTGTCAACGTCTATTTCAAAATTTTTGTGTAGCTTGGAATGTAATATCTCATCAATCAACGGAACATTGATTTAGAGCTTCTTGAGAATATCAAGAAATTTTTCTGAATTTTACTTTTTGCTGTTTTCCTTGAGCTTCTGAAGAAAAGGGATTGGAGGTACGTAAGCTTAGACTTGGTGCCTTGGCAGTCGATACTTCTGTACTTTTTTCACTCTCAATTGAGGTGGGTGTAAATTTTTCTCCATTATAGCTTCATCAATATCTTCCTGATTATCTTTTCTTTCTGGTCTTTTCATAGTCATTTCTGATAATTGTACCACATTCCTATTAGTTAAAGCATGAATATTTTCCTCCATTGACTTCTTTTGAAGTTCTTGGGGGAATGGAAGTGGGGGTACATATGCTTTTTAACTTTTGCAGGAGCCTTGAGTGGATCGTTTTCTACTACTCTTATTGTCATCACTTGCTCTTTAGAATTTTTCATTGTATTACTTGGCAATGATCCCTGTGGATGTTTTGCAAGTTGTTGAGCTATTGAACAATCAGTATCTCCAACTTCTTGATAAAAGTTTGCTGATTTTGAAAGTTAGTATAAAACTGTTGGAATGCTTTGTCTGTTTTCTGCACATATTGATGAAACATCTCTCCCAAACTTGGTTTGTTCTCCCGCTGGGCATTATTTGAACCATTCCCTTGTTGATTATTTGACCATCTAAAATTCAGGTGTTGTCTCCATCCTGGGTTATATGATTGCGAATATAGGTTAAAATTGCGGGAGTCATTCTGAATGAAGTTGACTTGTTCCTCGAGAAAGCCCATAGACATACAGTTTTCTGTCAAATGGTTAGCTCCACAGTTTTCACATGATGGACCACCCATCACTTCATGTGCTCCTCTCGTTTGTGATTTCACCAATAGCTCCACATGCTTTGTCAAAGCTTCTATCTGCACATTGGTAGATGTTGTGCTATCTAATTCATACATTCCAGATGCTTTCGGTGGTACTACTCTTTCTGAGGAAAACATTGAATGTGTAGTGGCAATTAACTCAAATAAATCCATAGTTTTTTGTACTGATTTTCCTATGATTGATCCACCAGCAGAAGAATCCACCTGCAATTTGACAATGGTGAGAGTCTGGTGTAAAAGTACTGTACTTGATTACCTATTGTGATTCCATGATTTGGATACTTTCGCATAAGCTCTTTGAATCTGTTCCATGCCTCGTGATAGCTCTCTCCATCTTTTTGTTGAAAAGTTTTGAATTTTCAATCTGATTTTAGATACTTTCGCCGGTGGGAAGAATTTGTTGCAGAATTTTCCGGTCAGTTCTTCCCATATAGTAATGCTTCCATGAGATTCGACGTCTAACCACTCCAATGCAGCATCTCTCAGTGTATATGAAAATAATCGCAACTTTATAGCGTCTTCATTAACCCCCTTAGCATGGAAGTTCTAACAATTTCTGATAAATCTGGAGATATGTGTGTTTGGATTTTCATGAGGTAGCGCGTAGAATTAAAGAATGTTGCTCATGAAATTGATCCACTCTGCCCTTTTCTGAAAATTATTTACCCTGAAATCTGGATACACAATACTGGAATACGCAGGCGTAGCTATGGGTGTTAAGAACATTGAAATTGGCAAGTCTCCTTCATTTATTTCCACTCGCTCCTGCTGCTGATCCTGTGGTGCCGCTACTCTTGCGGCCACTTGTCCAATGGCTGAATAGGAATAATTTGATCATCAGCCATTTAATATTGTTGTTTTTGTTTGTGTTCTTTGCGTTTTCATCTGAAAGTAAGTTCTATTTTCGAGTTAAACGGTTCAAGATCGTCGTCTTGAGTACGGAGTATACAACGAACACCTTTTTTTTGTAATAAAAAAAAATCAAATAACAGTTAAAAATAAAATAAACTAAGACTAAAAGTAAATAGTCCCGGCAAAAGTGTCAAAAACTTGTGTTTTTATAAGTGTATGATATCGTAACAAGTAGTATAGTAGACTTTTGAGTCCGGATATCGTTCCCACGAGTACTATACTTTAGAACTTAATCTAATTTTTCTAACTCCTATTTGATAAAAGTAAGTAAATAATTATGATGATTGTGATTATTTTTTCTAATTACTTTTAACTAATTGAAAATATAAAAATATTGCAAACAACGGTTGATTGAAGATTCAAATATGGGATAAATATCAGGGCATAACAATTTCATCTATTGATCACTTTAATTCTTAATTCAAAATTCATAACCTAATGTAGTGTTCGATCGAATTATTATATTGTATTCAATTTACCCATCTCGAGTTCTCATTGAGCCTATTTAATTAATTCAATTCCATAACTCTATGTGAATCAACCTTAGTTAAACGAAACATTAGTTTTAAGAATTCATATTATGATCGCAATAATTAGTATATGTATCTCTACACGTTATACTAATTTATCGAATTTTGTTATATGGTTTAAATCTCAAACTCATTTCTCGATTCGTAAGAGACTCACATAATCATCAAATTAGTGATTAAGTAATTCAATACATTAAACTCATAGTAAAACCAACACATATAAAAAAAAATCACAGAAATCTTAAATAGAAAAATAAAGGATCACAAGTCGACTATATTATTTTCTCTAATATGAAAATTAGTTACTCATACTGTAAAAATAAAAACACGCAAAATTGGAACGATGTCATCAAAAATTGACGAAATGTGAGATTTATATTTCTACCGCCTCCTTTCATGCCCATGTGTATGTGTGTATATATAACTCCTTTTTGCAGCCATCGACTTTGACTTCAAGGAAAAACTCCCCTTTTTTTCTTTTCTTTCTTTCTTCCCTTCTTTTTCTCTCTCCCTTCTCTCTTTTTTGATTCTCCCAGCAGCAAGTTTTTTTTTTCCCTTGGCAGCAGCCCTTTTTTCCTTCTCTTTTCCTGTGTGTTTTTCCCCTTTTTCTTTTTTCTGTTTTTGTGTGTGTGTGTATTGAGGTCCATTTAAAAATTCCAATATCAGTCCATTGAGGCACATTTAACTCCAACCCCATTTAATGTATCATTTCTCTCCAAGGTTTCATATTTAAATTTTGCCATTTTTCATCACTTTTGCATTCTTTTCTTCAATTCTTCATTAAACATAAAATTTTACCTACAAAATACAATATAACATAAATTAGGTAAAATTTTATCCAAAAGACAATAAAATATCATAATTTATGGTCTCGAATAAGTGTAGAAACTACACTTATCAGTTTACGTCATTATAGAAATATAGTCAGGTGACATGTAAGAATAAATTTAATTTTACTCGAGAGAGATTGTTAAATAATTTAGGAATATCGATTTTCATATTTGAATCGTGTTGTTAAATTGTAAGGTTTGGGGTTAAAAGGAACTGATACAAGGCGATTCGAGATCATAGTGCATTTTTCATCAAACTTGCATTAATTACAATCTTGAGTCGATTTTAGTTAAATTAGGTATTGCATTCATAAGTAGATTATTTAATTACAATTTAATTTAAGCAATCACGATTTTCATAATTTCGGTTAATGTTAAGTTAATTTGAACTTGAACTAGTACAATCTCCATGGGTAAGATATTTGGATTCAAAATCCATTTTACTATTTGTTAACGATTCGTGTACTCACGGTAATTTCAAGCGAAAGAATAATTTCGTGACAGTAACTGCTATTTCACAAGCATTATCAAATAACCCTATTTCATTACCTGTTCATTAAATTAAAAAAAAAAAGTAAAAATTATGAAACAGACTAGCATATAACATACTATTAGAATATAATAAGTTGTATATAATAAACTTGTGTCCATATTATAAAGTAGAATACCCTATTTATAGGGTTACAAGTGACTCTAAAAGGAAATATTATAAGATAATTACAATCAAGTACTAAGAAAACAAATGCTACACAACGGAGAAAATGTCATGAAGAACAATTTTTATAATATTTTCATGTCTTCAACATCCTCTCAAACTAAATATGGTCTTGTAGCAACCAAATTGAATTTCCAAGAGTCAAAGGATACTTCAAAATTGCTTGCATGCCAACCAAGTCAAACAAACATTTCGAAACTGTTACGTAATCATCATTCACCAATCTAATCGAACTATCATCAAGACTTGAAGGAGACACCCACAAGTATAATGAACAAGACCAAAATAAGAACCTCAAACAATTTTAATAACTAAGCAGACCAAGGATATAACATGTTTAATAGTAGTAGTCCGATAATCCATGTATTGTATCAGTGCTCCACTCAAATATGAAGTAGACAAAGACTAATCAAATAGGAACTCTGGCACGGAGGTTAAGACAACATATGGATGGAAATAAATTCGATGAGAAAATAACATGATTTTCTTCAGAATAATTCTAACATCAACATGTCTAACAAAGTTTCAAAACTAATTCTCTGATTCCTCGTAAACCAACACTCTCCGAGAAGGAAGCAACAAGAATAGCCAAAGTCCAACAGAATTTTAATTAATCTAAAACTCAAATAATTCAGATTAAATCAAGAACAAAAGAATACTTGACCGTACATAATATATAAAAGAAAGAAAAAATAATTTGGCTAGATGAGGATATCTAAACAAAACAAGAAAATTAGGCCGGACGAGCGGCACAAGACTGTTCGTCGAAAACCTTGCTGATTTAATCTAAAATCAAGTTAAACCTGCTAATATCATTTTAGAATATTATAAATTGTATATAATAAACTCGTGTTTTCATTATAGAGTAGAAGACCCTATTTACAGGACTACAAGTAACTATAAATAAAATGTTACACGATAATTATACAATCAGTTATTAAGAAAAATAATCCCATATAATTGGAAAAATATCATGGATTATAATCTTTTCATATCTTCCATACATATTATTTTTCAGTGATTGAGTAAATATACTCTGCTTTCTAAACCATTGACAAATATTATATTTTGTCAAGTCTATTTCATAAAATACAAAAACTTATAAGTCATTTTTTTACTTATAATTGAAAAAGTAGTTACAAGGTAAGCTTAAGGACATACAAACATGTGAGAAGATTTAAAGGTCTTAAACTAGTTTTAGATTAATTAGCTAATTACCAGCCCAAGTCTAAACCTTAATCATGGACGTTTATATGCAATCTACCAGTCTATAACAGATACTCTAAAAACTTTGGATTTTTCAGATTTATATTTTTTACGCTGGAGATGTTTTGCCTATAAAACGAGATGATTTAACATGCATTATGATATCAAAGTAGGCATGGGTCTTTCTTTAAGCCCAAGTTTGAGCCCCATTATTTAGCCATAATAGGTTTTGGAATAGTGATTATTTGAAAAATGTGCGGTTAAAAAGTAAGGAAAGGTTTTAGTTTTACGTACAGAACATTTTATTATGTGAATATGTTGTTAAAAATGAAGTTTGAAAAAAAAATTAATTTTGAACACATGCACATAGATCTTATTAACCCCCGTTTGGCCCCCATTTGAGGGTGTTGAAAATTTTTGGAATAGTGACTGATTGGAGAATGGGTTAATTTCAGAAATGGTTACTCAAGTTGCAGCAAAATTTCAAAATGGTCACTGAAATTCAAAACTTGCATAAACGGTCACTCAACTTTCAGTCACTTTCAAAAATGGTCACTGAAGTTAGTTTTAGGACTTTCTTGTTCTAATTGAAACCTAAAGCACCAAAACACGGTCACGTAAAAGCTGGAGGACCTCAACTTCAAAATGATCTCTCTTTCTCTCTAGAATTGCAAAAAATGCACAAAAAAACTCTGTCAAATTCCGGTGACACAAACCGCAGGATTTTGGTACCAATGTCTTGCCTATAACATTAGCTTCCATTACATCCAAACATCATGAAATTTGACCGACAAATTTGGAAGAAATCGAAGAAAGTAAAAAACATATTTTCGCGAAGTTCGCGACAGCGCACTGCTTGGCTGCAATTTTCGACGACAATCCAGCGAACCAGGGGCTCACACCAATGGGGTTAGGTGCGTCTTCACCTGGCACACCTAGCCCAGTAATAGGTCTTCACCAATTTGGCACGAATCAAAACGAATTTGGATCTGAACTCGTTTTCTGCTCTCGCGAGTTCAAGCCACGAACACTTCAGCTTCAGATCCAAATTTGTTTTGATTGGGGTCAAATTGGGGGAGACCCATGGCTGGGCTAGATGCACTATGTGAGGGCGCACCCAGCCCAGGTGGTGTGCCACCCTGGTTCGCCGGAACGGCGCTGGAATTCGTTGTTCTCCAGTGCGTTGTCACGCGAGCTTCGCGACTGACATTTTTCTGGGCAAAATTGGAGCCGTTGAGTTCTTGTTTGGGATGAATTGAATCCATGTTTGAGGTCGTCTATGTGTGGGCTTTCTACCAATGGTGAGATCTGGTCATGGGGGTGGCCGGAGGTGGTGTTTCCAGCGTTTTTCAGATTTTTTGGCAGCTAACTTTGAGCTTGAATTCCAGCCAGATTACTTGATGAAATTGGGAGGGGTTTGTT
This sequence comes from Fraxinus americana, assembly GCA_035079005.1. Lineage (NCBI taxonomy): Eukaryota > Viridiplantae > Streptophyta > Magnoliopsida > Lamiales > Oleaceae > Fraxinus > Fraxinus americana. Next base: position 24,786,770 of record CM068726.1, on the reverse strand, counting down.
GGTAATTGATGGGGGGGGGTTAAAGGCTTTCCAATGGGAGGGGTTTGTTGGTAATTGTTTGGGTGGCCGGAAGTCATTGGAATTTTGGTGCATTTGTACTGTCAGAGATGAGGCTAAGAAAACGAATTTGCACTTCAGGTCCTGCAATTTGAAGGGGCCTATGTTTGTTAATTTTGGTTTCAATTAGAATAAAGAAGTCCCTTAATTTTGCTCAGTAACTATTTTTGAAAGTGACTGAAAGTTGAGTGACCGTTTATGCAAGTTTGGAACTTCAGTGACCATTTTGAAATTTTGCTGTAACTTCAGTGACTATTTGTGAAATTAACCCATTGGAGAATATGTGGTAGAAAAGTAATGAAAAGTTTTAGATTTGTGTGTAATATTATTTTATTTGATGAATGTGTAGTTGAAATGAAGAAAGAGGAAAAATTAATGTAATGTAATTGAAAAAATTTGTGCACATTTTAGGTGTTTGAATAATAATAAAAAAAGAATTTAACTTACACGCGAATAACTTATCTCTAAGAATCTAAAATTTTAGATAATATATTTTAAAGACTATATATATATATATATATATATATATATATATATATATATATATATATAAACTACTGCATCATCCTTAGGGGTCGTTCTCTTTGTGTTTCAATTTTGTGTTTTGAATTTTGAATTATTTTGTATTTTGTGTTTTGAGTGTCTGTTTTGAAATTTTTGAAAATATGTTCTTTTTGTCATTTTGAAAAACTGTTTCTAAAAATCTAAAAATGGAAAACACGTTTACTTTAAAATTTTGAGAAATTTTTTAATAATATTTTATTCAAGAAATCTGATTATTTAATAAGTTTTAATAGTTTAATGTTAATATAATATTAAATAACATATAAATTTTGAAGTTGGTGAATTTTGAAATTTTTTTTTTTCCAAAAATAAAAAACATAACCTAAATTAAATTTGGCAAATCCTTATTTTTGTCCTTGTACGTAACTTGTGACAATTTTATTGAATTCATGTTAGTTCTCATGATGCTATTAAAATGGAACTCAACACACTTCCTCTAAAAGATTTATGAACATTTCCTTTATGTTACATATAAATACACAAGCACGGTCAATAACCCTACGTCGTATATTGCATTTGTTCTTAATCGATCCAAAATTGTTGAAACAATGCCTACAGTAGATTTGCTTAAATAAAGGGTGAAAATTCGAAAAGATTTAAATAGAATACATCCATGATTGCAAAGAGGAGACTCAAAAGAACAGTTATCTCATAATCTCTCAAACAAACAGGCAAAATACATGATTAATGGCTTGGATGAAGGACACAACAGCTATACCATGCACTGTCTTCATTTCTTTCGGTTCTTACTTCTACTAGCTTTCACATATTTTCGACCTGACTTGTCACCACCACCACTGCCCAACGAGAAGCTCCTACCCGCATTGAATTCTAGACCTTCTGATGCCTGAAATGAAGAAGGGTTCTGTGAAGCAACTTGATTTTGCTGGCCAGCAAACTGGAAGGGACTAGGTTGTGATTGTATTGTTGACCCAAACATGAAGCCAGGGGGAGAAGGTGAGATGGTTGGTTGACCAAATGAAGGAACAGAAGATGCAGACGACTACATGGTATCCTCGGCCATACTGTTATATGCATTCATCTGATCATCGCCAGTCTAGGCAGCAAAAGCAGGAGGATTACCAAATACTGGTTGCGTATGAGAAAGAGATGGTGAAGATAACGCTGCAACAGAGGCTATAGTAAACGAGAAAATGGGGATTGATGAGGCCTCAGTCAATGAATTAAATACCATTGGTGTAGTACTTGTAGCTTCAAAGGAAGATGTGATGCACCAAAGGCAAATCCAATGGATGGGGACGGAGAAGTAAAAGTAAAACCAAGATTAGGAGACTTGGGACTTTGCCAACTCGGACCAAATAAGTTAGTAGCTGTAGATGCAAAGGAAGATGATGAGGCACCACTAGCTGTTGGCCCATTGCCAGGGCCAACTGCATTGCTTTCAGACGAGGAAGCTACATAGCTAAAACCAAAATTAATGTTTGCATTGGGAACTTCATAATTGGCCAAGGAATATGCAAATGATGTATTGTTAGCGATACTGCAGTCTGCATGATGGTAAACACAATGCAATGGAACCTGAATTTTAACTTTTAACCAAGTAATTACAATACAAAGTCATCAAGTATATTAGTTTCAAGCACAAAACAACAGACATGAAATGAACAACACACAAGCCATGAGTAGAACTCCTAAAGTAGAAATCTTGGAGTACTCTGGTTCAGATAGAAGGAAGAAAAAAAACACATATTATGGAGGAAGAAATCTTGGAGTACTCTGGTTCAGATAGAAAGAAAAAATCTTAGAGTACTCTGGTTTAGTAGAAATCTTGGTGTCTAATAAGTGTTCTAGCCAACCATGGCAAACACACCCACAGTATAAATTCCAATCTACTGTAAAATTGAAAATTGTTAACACTTAAAGAGTGGTACACTCCATCTAGACATGGTTGCCTCAATGTAATTAGCACTTTGTATGAAGTGCAAGAACACTCAAATAAAATACATGCTTGTCCAGATAGAAGGTTCAGTAACAACACTAACAACAGTAGCCATCAATTGATTGGAGGACATGAGTACCACAAACAGTTTTAGTTTGTATACAAGAAGCTTATTCCACAGATATAATATTGGCTACTAGCTTTACATTCCCTTCTATATTCCACAGATGGAGTTCTTGGTTCAATAAACTAACAAGTAAAAACTTGTTGTCTTTAGATAAATCAAATAAAATAATAGTATGATCCTCTTCAATGAATTTCTCTGAATTTTCTTGAAAGGCAATTGATCAAGTAGACTAAAAAATATGACCTCAAAATAGTAAATTATCTACGATGTTGTAAATATAACATTTGTACATAAAATTATTACAACAAGTCATCCAGTGGCACTATCAAAACATTCAACGAAAAAGGAATAGAAATTAAATAAAACGAACCATGAGATCAGTCAAGAAATTCAAACTCGTCATCCCTTAGGTGTGCCAAAAATTTCAGTAGCTTCCCATCACGCCCCAGAACCTCATCCACCATGAGCTCCACTTTATAAGGCAAATTAGCTGAAATCTTTTTCCCCTTATGAACCCCAACATACGGCTTCACTACACCCACATTTCTTGTCAACTCGTATTCGGGCACTTTAGACACATGGTAAACCTTCAATGGCACCTTAATCCTGACCTTAGCCCCAACTATCGACTCAGCTTTTTTCAACTCATCATCATTAACACTATCATCGTCAAGACTTATAGAGTTCGTAGTTGTAGCCGAACTGTCAGGGGCCGATGACGAGGCAGCAGCCGATTGATTATCTACAGTGGAAATTGAATCTGCGACAGATCTTATGGGGTGAAAATGGATTGAATGTGTCCTTCTTCTTGAAGGGTATTTGATTTTGGCAAAAGGGGTATCTGAGTTTGGGATTTTGGAGGTGGACACGTTGAGGAGCGAAGAAAAGAAAGCTGGAGAGATGGTTACGGCGATTGAAAGTGGTGATTTTTTTAATGGAAAATTGTGGGTCTGTGGATGTGGTTGAGATATTTTAGTGCTAACCAAACGGCTGCTGGGCTTTGGGAAATTGGAGGCAGACCGGCGTCGAAAAGCTCCTAATGGAGACCGTGGGAGATGTGGGGTAGAAGAAAATGAAAACCAGAGGAAGGGGATAAGTTGAAAACGATGTTTCCCGTGTTTTTCTGATTTCACCGTGTTTTGTATCGAAAAAGGTGAAAACGTAGTTTTGGTTGTTTTGTGTTTCTAGTACAATTTTTTTTTTTTTTGGTTTCCAAAATTCATTTTTGAAAATGAGAAAGAGAACGAGTTTTCACCGTTTTGAAAAATCGAAAACAGAAAAAGGCCTGAAAACACCAAATAGAACAATTTTCAAACCGTTTTATGTTTTCAATTTTTCAAAACAGTGAAAACGCATTCTCTTTTATATTTTCGAAAATGCATTTTTGAAAACATATTAAAAATTTACAAAGAAAACCCAAAATGACAAATTTTTCGTTTTGGGTGTTTTCAGTTATAATCAAGCCAATATTTTCAAAACGCGTTTTGGGTGTTTTAAAAATGATTTTTCACAATGCCAAAAAGAATATATTTTCAACAATATCAAAATAAACACTCAAAACGCAAAACTGAAACACAAAGAGAATAACTCCTTAATTTTTACTGAAAAGGAGATATTTATTTATTTATAACTTAACTAAACAATGTGCTATAAGGGTATGGTTACCAAAGCTAGGATTAAATTGTAACTTCCTTTTATTTTGTAATGCCTCTAGGGATGCTTCGGGTGAATCTACTCCCACCTCCCACCTTCATCTCTGCTTTCTCGAATCCAATGTGATAATGTTACTGATGCAATCATAGCTCAGTCGATGACTAGTGAATGAAAATGAAAAGTTACTGTGATAATTGATGATTCGCGTGACTTGGTCTTTGAAAAGCAGCACAAAATCTTGGGATTTTTCTTCTATTGGGTTTGCCCTTATGAATCGAAGTGTCTAATGTAGTTTAGTCCAACTTGGCAAACAAGCCAATACGTTCGTAATTTGTTTGAGACTCGCCAAACCCAATCTAGATCAGTAGGCTTAGTTTTTTCTTCCTTCTTTATACTTCATCAAATCCTAAAAATAGAAAGAACACATTCATCTAAATGTCAAGAGAGCATACAAAAGAAAGAGTATAATGTGAGAGATCTTACAGTACAAATTGTGGCTGCAGGTACCAAGTTAAGAACTGCTCCCAAATCTACAAGTATCACACAAAAACAATACAAAATATCATGGCAAAAAAACAATACAATTTTGGTTCTTGCATGTCAAAGGTTGGTTTTTTGGAAAATGATCCTTATGTACTAACGAGAAAAGTACAACCTGTAAATTCAGGTGGGTCGCTATGATTCCATCATATCTAATTAATATCTAAATACAATACTACTTGGGAAAGTTTTTTTCTTAATAAAAAAGTGGAAGTCAGTGGGCTAAAGAAAAGAGAGTAGTTTCTTTACAAAGAAAATCAAAATTCAATGTGAAGATTAGTTTCAAGAGAGAAAGGAGGGCACTGCAATATGAACCATGATAGAAAGTGATATTGGCGCGGCTCAATCTGAGATCGTCGTTTACCAAAAATACTGTACCATTGTAAATCCGTCTTCGGATTGAACCTCACCAACATCGCTTTCTTTGGCAGCATCCACCATATCTCTTAATCATATAGTACTGGTGAATTTTTGACATTTCAGCCAATATTCAAGTTTTGAATGTCCTTCTTTCAACTTGAATATAAAGGGCAATGCACATATCTTGAACAACGAATGCTAAAAGTATGGTCCCTTATTGCAAACAAAAAGACAATACAAGAATCATTTTAAGGCATCTTAAGTGGGACATAAGCTTGGGTGGATTGGTAAGAGGTGCATTGAAACTTATGTTGGTGGTTGGGGGTGGCAATTTTGATGTGGGATCATAAAAATCATGGTTTTAATTCCGCGAATCGAGTAAATTTAAGGCCCTTTTTGTGTGTGATTATTTCAGGAAAATGGAAAAATATTAAAACCAAAAAAAAAAAAAAAAAAACTTCGAAAAAGGATTATCTTTTAGGCATTCAGTCCTATAGAATGCTACCTTCTTCATCCATTATCACAAATGATACATAACACATATCAATTATATGAATAATACTTGAAAAAGTTAAAAGAAAGGGAAAACCAATAAACCCTTTACACAATAATATAATTGAAAAATGAGGGAACATATAAAATGTGTTAAAATGATGATCAATGGCCTCCATATCGAATGCTTTGTGGTCGTCTCAGAGTAGAAGCAACAAAGTTACCACAAGGTGAAAAGAAAGAATGATATGGTCGAGTGCTTTTTGGGCGTATCAGACTTTACGTTTGGTATTTATCGAACGGGGATTTGCCATCACAACGAGATATGTACATATGACCAACTAAATAGTGCGAATGGAGTTAAGAGGAAGAAGTATGCATAAAGGTAGGGTTAGCCTTGGGATGAGAAAGAGAAGAAGGTGAGGAGAATGATGTGAAAGGGGCTTTTAGGGTTCTCATGCTTAGCTTATGCTCAAAATATTAATTAAAAATCAAACACTCCTTCCTTGTCTTGCGCATGCACTTGAAATATTCTCTACCAAATAACTCTAACAAACCCCTTTTTTCTTGTACCTGTCTTTCATTATTTTAATTTATTTGACCCAGTTATTTAATTAAATTTTGTCTTTAATATTCAAATTTGGAACCTTTTCGAGTGGGTCATGCCCAAAAAATAAACTTGAACGAGAAAAACTCCAAACAATTATAAGTAGGTTGTTCGAGTCTCTTTGCAATCAGTTTGACTAAATGTGAATTGTTTCGATACAATTTGACACACCGTTATAAGACACAATTGACACCATTGGAATTCGATGTGATTCGGTTTATTATTGTAAATAAATAAAAATAAATGTTCGAAAAATGAATAGTACTTAAGAATTCAATAATTTATTGAATAGAAAATAATTAAGTGTTTATAAACATGATACGTTGATTGTGGATTCCATACGAGGAAATAAATGTGAGAGAAAACTCATGTGATGAGAGAGAGAGAGAGAGAGAGAGAGTTGGAAACACGAGTGCAGAATGTCAGCGAAGGATTGTCTATAAAGAATGTTCCATTGATGTACGTACAAAAGTTTCATCTTCTTTTACCTTTCCAAAAAACATGCACTTTCTTCAAAGTAATTGATACCAAACGTTCTTATCATCTACTTATATTTAGCTAATTATGTGTGTGTTTGGCACCCATTCTTTTGAAGAATGAGTTTTTGAATAGTAATTGATGTAAAGAATGTGTGGTTAAAAAGTAAGAAAATTTTTGGGTTTATATGTAATATTATTTTATTTGGAGAATGTGTGGTTAAAAATGAGTACTGTAGAAAAATGAGAATGAGAATGAGATAAAAAGTGGGTGTCAGACGGGGGCTATTTCTATCATTTCAATTTTGACGTTTATACCCCTCAGATCGACCATTCTTCTTACAAGTTTTCATGATATTTTTTCAACCGTCATTGAGTTTTAAATTATTTTGAATAGTCATCGATTCAAAGCTAAAACGGTTCTATTTTCATGCCTTCAGTATCGCCAATTTTCAAATGAATGGAGATAAAGTAAAAAGTAACAAACATTGTTAAGATTTTTAGTCCATATAATTCAACATTAGTTCTAGCCCCTATTTAGTGGGGATTAAAATAGAATTTTTAGTAGATTCTGATAAAAGTTAACAGAGTGTGTTATTGAAAAGTTGCGATTTCTATTGAATGTGTGGTTAAAAGTAATTATTGATATCGACTTTGATTAAAATCTGAATTTTAATCCTCATCAAACAGGGACGTGAACATTGGCGTCAAAGGAGGGGTAGCTTGAAGGTGAAATGGGAGACAATAGTCTTGGGGTTGATAACCCTTTTCTTTAATCTTTAATGATACTTTTTGAGACCCAAATTTAAAGAGGCTCTCTTTTCTTTCGTTTCTCTCCATAAAGTTGTTTCATTCAGACAACCTCACGATTGAAATAGGGACTAGGTGGCCCTCTTATTTTCATGCACTCTAAAATGGTATGAACTCAAACATCATGTGACCTTCTAAAAAAAATACTCGATTTTGATTTTTTTTGAAAAATCATACATTTTCAATAGAAAAATGATGTTTTTGAATTAATTCTACGTAATCAACGAGTCTGAGTAACCGAAATAAGTGGAGGGAAAGGCAACTAACGTGAATTCTAATTTGATTTCATTTTTCTCTCAATGTGCGATCATAAAATTTCGCTCCAACTTGTTGAGTAATTTTGATTTTTAAGTCACCGTTTGTGACTTTAAATTATCTAAGCTTGTGCCGGGTATTGTCTCACAAACCGCTTCATGGAAGCCTATGTTAAACTTTTAAATAAAATTGTCATACACATTATACGTAACTGCTATATGTAATTTATGTGTGAGAGATTTCTAGGTTGAGAAAAATCAATTGAACGTTTTAGTATGTCTTTGTGACACTAGGACAAAAACATGGGACTAATGGTCAATTTATTATTGGTGGGTCCATGTTCTATTTTCCCTTAGACATTGTGAAAGAGTGCAAAAAGGCAATTCCTTCATTTATAACTTATACTCATTTTTGTTGCCGATAAGAATTCGTTCGCAGGATATTACCTCGTTTAAAAGTTTAAGATTTAAATTTAAATAATAATGACAAGACTGAATTGAACACTTTTGTCTAATCTAATGACATGCTAGCGTACTCAATTTTATGTCCCTTCCTCCATGTGGTGGATGGGACTTTAAGAGAGTCAAATGGAAAAATATTGTAATGAAGTCAAAGAAAATTAGGGGGTGTGTCTCCCATTATTGGGAGAAAAATAGAGTTCTTATAAAGTAAATTTAAACCAAAAAATTTCATGACCTGCAAAGTGCCGACCTTGCTACTGACTTACGAGATAAAGGCGCACGCACGCACGACATGCTATGCCAAAAGAGAGAAATCCTTCCCACTCTTACTTTTTTACACTCCAATGTCGCCACCCGTGAGGGACATGCTCTTTTCTCTGTCTAAACTATAACTACAAGCATTATGGCCAAAAATAGACAAAAGCATACTCTTGTTTACACTTTTAACCATTTTTTGGGGGGTTAATTTTTTTCTTTTATATGATTTTCAAAGGATAAATTTCTCTAGGGGTCTTCATCCAACTCTGTTCCGATCACCTCATGTCCTGAAATTTTGAAGTTGTGGACACGGAATCCCAACTCAAGGGAAACCAATAGACGTTAAAATGATACACGGCAGGTTTGTGATGTTGGAATATTTTAGCAATTTGGGGCCACATGTAACATATTAAAAATGTGTGTGCTATTATCCAAAGTAAATTAGTCATTAGAGTGATCCACTAAAGATAAAGTTTGACTAATGGGTATTGAATTTCGTGGAATTAAAGTGTAGAGACCGGAAGTTTGTTCTAAATTGTTGAGGGGCCGATTTAAAACAAATGAAAGATAATGAATGGTCATTATCTTATATATGGGTCATGGTCCCCATTTGAGTGTGTTCTTCAAGGTTTCTACATCCCCATCCATAGAAATCAAGATTGAAGTGAAGTTCACAAATCAAATTGGAAGATCGTGATCCTTTCAGGCTAACAATCAAGATCGTGATTCTTTCAGGCTAACAATTTAATTGTCATGGATTCGGGTATGTTTTATGTTTATGTTCATTTCTAGATTTCAATATGGATATGGATCTAGGGTTTTATGTGAAAAGGATTTGAATAAATTTCGTTATTCCTTTTCAATTTTCTGTAGAGAGGATTCTTTTACGGGTTATATACATCTAGGAGGTCATCGAAATGGAGCGAAACTATTTTTGAACAATTATACCCATCAATCATTTATCACGTGCCTACCACGTATCCGTTAGCCGTCTAAACAGAAAGAGGTAAGGGTCAACGATCAAAGACTTCAATGAAAACAAGCAGAAGTAAAAAAAGATTATTAAGATTTAACATTGTAAGATAATCATAAAAAGATAGCATAAAATATGTCGATCCTCAGTTGGGACGTTCCTTTTCATGATCTTGTTAGTGCTCGATGTAAGTTATACTCCTTCAAAATCCCTCTTGAATCAGATTGAGTAACCCGCGAACGAATTTGCTTAGGGAACAAATGCATCCTGGCCTATAATCTGTGTTACCTTCAATCAAAAGCACAATCCTAGCTGCTACTTCCCTTTAAGTTTACAATATGCGCATAGGCCGGATCCCAAGAAACCGAGAGATTGACCCACAATGTTTAACTGGAAGAGAATCACAATCATTATCATCAAAAAATCAGACGACCGGGATTCTTTACATGGTGGATGAGAAAAGTAAAGATGAAAAAAGTTCAAATAGATATTGATGCTCACCAAATCAAAAGGAAGTCCACCGAAGAGTAGCCAGCCAAAACCAATTGTAAACAGGTCCTACATGAAAATTATCTTTATGTCATCACATGACATGTTTTAGAAATGGAAAATCGAAGTTGATTTAACTGTGACATACGTAGCATTTGGGAAAAAAAGATCGATTTAAGTACTTTCTCGACATACCTTCAGGTTTCCACATATTGATTGTGTAAGCGCTGAATTGACGGTCGTGTTCAAAAATACGGTGTAGTTCAATAAGAAAGCCACGACACATGACAAAAGCATCACAGCCTGCAAAGATGTGAAGAACGAATCAATCAACACTCCATATTATAAGCTAATATTAGCTTCCACTGTCCATTCTACATTTTATTGAATTTCAAGGAATTTTGAAAAAGAAAATGTAACAATGACATCTTCACAAAATAGTAACTGATAGCAGTGAATAACATGTAAACAGAGTACGAATGTGATTTGAAAGCCATAGAGACTTTCTAGGACATCTGAACTTCCACGGAGAACTATGCTAGTTGTAAAAACCTGACACGCAAGTTTCTTGAGTGTTCGAGTTAATTGATGTATGAAGAATTGAACTACCTACTCATGAGTCTTATTGATTTGCAAAAAAAAACCAAAAAGTGCGAAATCACAAATGTAAAGAAAAACAATCGGTGATAAGATTTTTCTCCCATTGCTCATGTTTAGATTCAAAGAAAACGAAGCACTTGTGTTAGGTATTGTTTTGTTTTGATACCGAATAAATTCCGGACAATGATGCAAAACGTCGGCATATATTTTAGTGAATTGATTACCAACAACCAAGTCTAAAGGCTAGACCCAAAAACAATGTGAGCCTTCAGAAGTAACTTAAGGAATTAATGTTGCTCACGACCCATATATTCATTTATTGGACGGTTCTTGATTCTAACGCATTTATCCTTTTCTTGGCCAGACTAGAATCTAACATGTTCCTATAACGTGTTGCTTTGGTATTCCAAAAACCGGCTGTTGCTTTGTGCTTCCAAAACCTTGTGTCTGCTTTTGCATTTTATTCTTCTTTTGTGCCTTATTCATTTGTTTTCTTCTTGCCTTTGTGGCTACAAATCAACACCAATATCTTATACTTTGTGAGTGAGACTGAGAAGCAACCGAGATGTATATATTAGTTGTGGGTTGGAGCCGTTTGGATTTGTTGTTTCGTACAATGACATATGAACTAGTGGAGAACAAATTGTCCAAGGATTAACATACTTAGGTCCGAATAGCTCGAGCTTTTAGGTGAAAATTAGATTATGCACGTCTACATGAAGGCCTGAGTCTTCATCGAAGAACACTCCAGTTCACTTGCATATAAATACTAGCATTTACACTTGTAATGCATTTAACTTTCAATTGTCAAGTGAGAATGACACATGAATAGAATAATTATTCTATGTGATCTAAAATAATTATAAATATGGTTAACCACTATCTAGAGCTTAAAACTGCAACATTTTGAATAGCTCCTCAGACCACTCTGTTCCTAAATGTGGATGCATGCGATTGTGAGAGAGAGCGATGGACTCGTCTAATTGTCTTATTTAGAAACACAATAGAAGCAAAGATTGAAGTAGAGACGCGACGCATTACTTTACTATATCAAGAAATCACATATGCAGTTAGAAATATATACTTCATTCCGTAAAGCTCACCTGGAAACCATGTGAGTACAAGTATGGGAAATTCATGGTCGATTCCAGTTCACCTCTGAAATATGCCCATATTAGCAAGATTGGTCCGCAAACTATTCCTACAGATTCCGTGATGCGATTAGTAGACTGGATATTCCAACAGAAGAAGCTTGAAACAACAATATGAACAAGATTTGGGAAGTTTTGGTCTTACCAGTGCACCACATAAGGCCAAAGCTATTAAGGCCACTGGATTTTCCTAGATAAAGAATAAAAATATCACGAGTTATTTATAAATGTCGACTTGACTCTACAACTGACACAAGGTAAAATGAAATAAAGAAGAAATATTACCACTCTGAGCTATGCAAGCGAGATTTATTGCATTAGCAATGTTTGAAATGATTACAATAGAATAACTGTAATAGTCGAATGACAAGTCGCGAGCCCCAGCGACGAATGCGCCCAATACGATTGTTCCTACACTGATAGATAACTCGTAAGCATTCTGAAAGCAAAACCCAATACTATATCCACAGCATGACAACATATGTAATAACATTAAAATCTACAATGACATATGATCATAGGTCTAAAGATACGGCAAAATGAGCAGCATACGAAACATTCACACGGGACTCGCAGAAAATTGCTCTAACAAAACTGTAAGGAATGTACATGAAGAAGGACCAGCTAAAGAAATACTTACCTGCCAACAAAATATGATGAATGTTTCTGTCCCAGCAAAATATACTCCACCAACATTGTAAAAGCAACAGTTGTCCGTCTAAGGGCTGTGTACATGGGAACATTGATCCCGCGGATAGATTCCATAGAGATAACCTGTGAAAACAAAACAAAGAGATAAAAACTAGAAGGAAAACAAAAGATAACCAAAAGGAGCCCATAAAGCAAGATGTACATACCATGTAAAATAAATATGAAATTGTCAAAGGAAGGGTATGAATTATAGCCTTCAGCGGTACAAGTTTTGCCGGGTGATTGGTCAAGCCGAGTGTTTCATCAGATGTGAAAGAAATAATCTTCCAACATCTCAATGCATAGAGAAACAAACATGAAAAAAGCATCTGCAGCAGCAGAAGATGTTCATTAATAAATTTGTTAACTTGGAACCACGCATTCACTCAAATTCTTCATGTAAAATTGAACTGATAAACTATTTATCTATTAGCAGCTATAATCGAATTACAGGAAAACTATGTGTGCCTGGTGGATTCCACATGAAATACGGACATGAAGATATATGATTTCAACATCAGGTCCTAAATTGTCAAGATCCAGAACTGAACTTAAGTATCAACCTTCTCCTACGATACAATGTTTTGAACTTTCAGTCATGAATTTTATGTAGGATAACAACAAACAATAACAGAAGAGAGTCATACATCAATATAAAACCGCAAAAGAAAGATCATTCTGACACTAACTAAGATGTGTGGGTTTGTAGATTTACGTGTCAGATTGATCACGAAAAGGAGCCTGAACTATAGAGAGAGTTTCCAGCATAAGATATGATGTCTCAAGACAAGTTTTTGATGCTCAGAAATGAATTTAACTCGTGAAGAACAGAATCATCTCAAAGATGTTGCTTATATTGATCATTAAGTTCAGATGATTCTTGATTTCATAAGTAATTTTATTAAACTAGCATTTTATTTTCAGAAATGGGAACTTTGAATTCACGTTGAAAACAAAACTTGTTTCAGTTCTTCATTTTCATTCCCGAAATTGTTCCCATTTTCCATGAAATTCTATTAATTCAGTCTATCTGGGTATTTTCCAAAGGTAAGCATGCATATTTAATATTTATAATCTATTAACATATTCTCTGTGTGATTTACTGTAAGAACAAGATAGTTACCTGAAAAAGTGTGATGACATTTGCCGACGGAAAATTATACGAAGAAATTGCTGCTTTATTGAATATTACCAACAGAACTGCAGAATAAATTCAAAGGTTTAACAGTAGATGACAATAGCCAAAAATAGAGGAAGCAGAGCTTTTGCATATGAACACTATCTATACATCTCCTTCGGAACAGAATTAAGAGGAGAAAAAAGAAGAATCGAAAATAATCAATAGATTTCTTGACATTTCTTGACATAGAAGAAATTATGTGAGCCCACTCGTTGTCAATGGGCTAGCAAAGTTCTAATATTCTTGAAAAATGAACTTTATACGATTACATCGTCAATAATCCGACAAAAGGAGGATTATTTACGGCAGGCTGAACAGATAATGGAAATAGAATAGCGTTGGATTCTTAGGACTCCCGATCTTTAGAGATAAAGAAGGGCACAAACTTTTTGTGGGCAGAATGCCTAGGTTTTTTGAAATATTTTTTATCATTTTAGAAGACGTTAATGGAATTGTTAGAGCTGATGTAGTGCACCTCTTTTGAAAGGTTGACGCCCACTTATACTTGCTCAATAGGTTCGGGACCAAGCAGGCAATTTTTAATAAAGAAGTTGTTAGTGATAAAAATAATACATAAACATAACAATGAGAACAATATTATTTGGAAGAAAGGTGCTGCATGTACTGCTGTCATTCTCTGTTACAAAAGTAAGAAAAATAAGTGAATAACATCCATATCACATAGACAAAAAATGATGAAAACCCGAATTTAAGCAGAAAAAGAACACAGAACATGTCATAAAACTGGTAAGAAAAGAAAGTGTTAACTAACCAGCACATGCCATGTAAGAAATGGCAGCAAATGCTCCTTTCTTTGTCATGGTGGGGCTCTTCTTGCTGCCGCGGCCAGAGTCAGAAACCGGAATCAGCGGTGTCTTGGGGGATTCCTCCATGGAAACCATTGGAAAAGAGAGTGAAAAGGTGGGGTGGTGATTGAGAGATTTTTTAGTTTGTATAAACTGGCTAGAAAAAGCTGAAAATGTGACCTTCTTATAAGACATGGGAAGTGCTTGTCCAGTGAGGTCCACTCGGGATATTTTATTTTGTCTGGATTACTAACAATAGATTTTGGATTCATGTTGGTTGGTCAACGAAAGAATTCCATTTAATTTCTTTTTGAATAGAGAAAATTTTGGATTCTGAATTACTACATCGGATTTTGGATTCATAATGTTTGGTCAACGAGGAATTTCATTTTCTATCTTGGAATTTTTGAACGAGGGAAATTTGAAGCTGCATATAGTAATATTCCTATAATCTTGGATGGTTGATTGTTGTGATGATGAGTGATGTAGAACAGATGGTTGAATGAATTAAAGAAAAAATTGGATCGAAAAGGGAAAAAATGTAATAATGCAATTGTGACGTCCGAACTCCAATTTTGATTCATGATGGATTTTAGCCATCCGAGTTCGTTTAAGAATCGAAAACTACTTTTAAAATTTTAGTGATATTTTTGTCAATTAGTTTATTTAGAATTCTTTGCAATTTTAGTTTGTTTAAACTTGATTTTCATATAACCCCTTAAAAATAAAGGTTAATTTATCATTTTTTATCATCTTACATTAATAAAATTTTGTGAGTTTATTTTTCCATAATTTGGTGGATTCTAAAAATTGTGTTTTAAGGTTTTTGCTTGAATTCCTTATTTCGCGTTCCGTCAAGAAGATTTTCAATGATATCTTATCATCTATATATATATATATATATATATATATATATATATATATATATATATATATATCACATAACGTTCCCACCTTTCACTGTTATTGTGAAAAACGTCACTACCTTTCATTTTTTGACATTTTCACCCTTATTTCAACATTTCATTGTGCAAAAGGTCATTTTTATCCATTTTCTCAATTGAAAATTGTCAAATGACGAAAATACCCTCCCCTTTAAATAAAACAAAAGGAAAAAAAGAAAAAAACTAATTGTAAACATAGTCCCAACTTTTTTGAAAAGCGCAAATAAGTCTCAAATAAATTACTAAAAGGGTAATTAGCACATAATGTCCGTACATTTCATTATTATTGCGAAAAACATTCATATTTTTTATGTTTTTGGGCTTTTTCACCCTTAATTATAATTTCATAGCGCAAACCATCATTAAAATGAGATTATAAACTAAAATGGATAGAAATGATGGTTTGCGCTATCAAAATATAATTAAGGGAGAAAATCCCAAAAAAATAAGTAAAATGTAAGGATTTTTTTCGCAATAATAGTGAAATGTAGGAACATTATGTGCTAATTAATATTTTAATAATTTATTTGGGATTCATTTGTGCTTTTCAAAAACGTTGGGACTATGTTTGCAATTAATTTTTTTTCTTTTCTTTTATTTAAAGTGAAGGGTATTTTCGTCATTTCAGAATTTTTAATTGAGAAAATGAATAAAAAGAACAGTTTGCAAAATGAAATGTGGAAATAATAGTGAAAATGCCAAAAAATGAAAGGTACGGACGTTTTCCACAATAACAGTAAAATGTGAGGACGTTATGTGCTAATTACCCTTTAAAATAATATTAAAAATTGAAAAATGCATAATTACTCATATGCTTCGCATAGACATGTATATACTTGTAATACTTGATGCTCGATCGAAAGACATTTCCACTCATTACGTATTTTAGAATCTTAGTGATAGTTATTGAATGTGAAAATTTTCACTACTGGTCTATTAACCTAATGCTCGAATAGTAAATTAGTATGCTGTACAAAACCTTTTAAAATGAGAAATTGGGTTCTCGACCTTTCATATTGTTTTACGACTGAATTTTTTAATGATAAAAGTTGTCCAGATATATATTAAATCAGCACGTCCATTTCTATAAAGTAGGGTTTGACTTATCAACTTAGATTGATGTCCAAAAATTTGAAGTGGGACGTTATTTTACGAATTTTATATGACAATTTAACGAAGATTTGAAGAGTTCCCAACGTTGAGGTAACCCTAACAAAAGATCTATGCTCTTTTTTAAAGGTTAAAGACTAAATTGCAATAAGGATATAAGTTAAATGGTCTAATAGTGTAAATTTCTCTTACCATATAGGTGTCTATGTTACAAGGGTAAGTTATATTGACGCCGCAATTTTTATTTGATACACTATATTTTGATTGCATTTAAGTTTCTCAATCTTTGCTTGTTTTTTCAATTATTTTCTTAATTTTTTTCGTCGAATTCTTATCTTCAACTATCCATTAATTAGTATGTTTTGTCTTTGATAATGATTATATCAAAATTTTGATTCCAAGATTAAATTAGAGGGTGACATCTTTTGAGTATGAAAGTGTTTAAAATATTGAAAAATAACTATCCAACTTTTAAAATAAAGTTTTTAATCCTCAATCTTCAGTTCCATTTATATATTTTTCATTTTAATATTGTGTCATAGACGGTAAACTTTTCAAAACTTATCTTTTATCAACTATTTCACAGAAAAGATTCAATAAATTGGCTATTTCTTGAGAAAGAAATAGTTGAACAACTAGATTATAAATTTGATCAGTACTTTTGCATTTAAGACGCAAGGCGAGTATTATTCGTGTGATCGTTTGGAACTTTTTTGTCTTGTTATTTGATTATAGTATAAATATTTTAAATATTACATTTTGTTTGCCGTTTATTTGTTGAGTTATAAGTTAACCAATTTAATTCCGTAAAATTCTTATAAATGAAAAAAAAAAAAAAGGTATACTACGATTTGAGGACTAATTTATAAAGTCCAACTCGAATCAAAAAAATCTCAAATACAATCTCCAAATGGAATTGTAAACACTGATGTTCACCTGATGTGAACTTCTGGGTAAAATGTTTTGAGAACATGAACCTAGGATCAAGGTACTATGCAAGGATATAAGAATCCAATTAGGGAGATAATACGAGGTCCAGACAAGTGTTCTATACTCTAATAGGAAAAAGTCCACGAAAAATTACCTTAAATCTAATTTCAAAAATCAAATAATAATAATATTACTACTACTACGATAATCAAGTTTTAATTATTTTTTTAACTTACCAATTTGTATATATACACAATATCATACCCACCCCTTTCTCTCTGTCTTTCTCTATATATTATACATATATACCTTGACGCGTGAAATCATGATTCTCTATTATTATTATTATTATTATTATTATTATTATTAAGTTTTAATTATTTTTTTAACTTCCCAATTTGTATATATACACCATAATCATACCCACCCCTTTCTCTAGTGGTGGCAATGGGCCGAGCCGAGCCGGCTCGGCCCATTGACGAACGAGCTCGGCTCGTGTTCGCACGAGCCGAGCTCGTGGCTCGTCGGCAACGAGCCGAGCGCGAGCTCGGCTCGCGCCCGAGCTCGCCCAAAGCGAGCGGCTCGGCGAGCCGAGCTTAAGCTCGGCTCGCCGGCTCGCCTTTTTTTTTTTTTTTAATAAAAAAATAACGCTACTACTACAAGTCTATTTTTTTTATTTTTTTTAAAATATACATTTTTCAAAACATTTATCGGGGCTCGTCAAAACGTTTATAATTTTTAAAATAATAAATATACATTTATTTAAGAAAAAAGATAAACCCTCATCCTTAATCCGGGTTTGGGACCGGCTACTTCAATTTCGTGTAGGCGGAGTTAAAATTGTACACGAATAACTTTTTACGTGTACAATTTTTTTAAAAAATTATAAATGTATGAAAATAAAATTTTGTAATGAATGTAGTGAAATTAAATATCACTTACTTGATTACATGCAATTTCGGCATATTTATGTTGAATTCGATAATTAGCGTCTTCCCAATCCTTCACGCACATTAACGCTTCCAAAATATCTTCTTTTAGTCGACTTCGAATTTCGTAGAGAACCCTCTTCCCCGCACTAAAAGCGGACTCCGAAGCTACAGTGCTAACCGGAGGTGTTAGTAGATCTTTTGCAATTGCAGAAACAATTGGCCATCGACGTTCATTATTTCGCCAGAATTCGATTACATCTTCTGAACTTTTCTTAACTGATTTGTTACTAGGCATAGTATAATGAAAGTAATCAATTAATTCAGATGTCAACGCATTTGGACTACTACTCGAAGTTTGAGTACATGCAGTGGAAGACATACTACTACTACTAGAGGAACCATATGCATATGCAGTTGAATCATATCTAATTAAGTCTATGTTTTCTAATAAATTAATTACTTCAGCGTCGTCATCGTTTATATTAGTGGGAGGAGGAGTAGGTACACGAGTAACTTGTGTACCTATTCTTGAAGCATATAATTCATACATCTCAGTTAACGTTTGTTCCAAATTTCTATAAGTAATAGGCATATTAAAAGTTAAAGCATTTGAAATTTGGTCAATTATAAATTTAGTACCCGATAAATTATATCGGGGGTCCATGACGCATGCTAAAGGAAATAACATAGGTAATTCTTCCCAATATTTTCTAAATTTTAATTCCATAACATATATAACCGCATGCAAATCAGGGTCATTTTGATATCTATTAAAAGCCCTAGCGGCTTATATAAAGACGTTCAAGAACCATGCAACTAGTTGGATAATAAACACCAGACAATATATTCATAGACGTATAAAAACTTTCCAAAAATTTCTTAATTTTAAAAACCGTATTCCAATCGGATTCATTTAAGATATCATCGTCGTCGTCTCTAATATGCCTATTGTTATAAAATTCAGTGATAAACGGTTCAAAACCTTCACATGATTTTAATAATAAGTAAGTTGAATTCCACCTATGACCTACGTCAGTAATAAAAGTTTTTGTATTAGAGTTCCCAACTTGTTCACAAAATTCTTCAAATGATTGTTTTCTACTAGGTGTAATCGTGATATACGTAAGTGCATTCCTAATTCGACTAATTTCGTCCTTCACATGTTTTAAACCGTCTTGTACAATTAAATTAAAAATATGGCACACACATCGAATATGGAATAAATAACCACCAAAATCGGGTTGAAGTACTCTATGCAATTTATCGATAACTACTTTATTTACAGAAGTATTGTCAAAAGTAAAAGAACGAATTTTACTCTCGCATTTATATTCTTTAATTATTAACATAATTGTATTAAATATAGTGTTAGCATTATGAGGATACTCAACTATTTTAAAAGCAATATTTTTTTTATGCATAACCCAAAGTGGGTCTATATAGTGTGCAGTTGCAGCTATATAACCTCTCTTATTAATCCCTTCCCATAAATCCGAAGTTAAAGATATGACACCCCCGTATTTTTCTAAATCCCCAATCAATAATCGCTTTGCATTAAGAAAATATTCAATTGTATTAGAACGAAGAGTATTTCGACTTACCCCAACGTACCTTGGTTGAAGATATTGTTTGACGTAGTTTACGAAATGTTCGTTGTCCACTATTGCTAGCGGCAGCTCCGCCGCGGCAACGAACTTCATCATTCCCTTTCGTGCTTCCTCCTCCGAATACATCCACGTAGAAAGTGGCGAAGTAGTAGCACCGTCTCTACTAGTACCAAACTGTAGTTGCGTTTGTCCACGTTCAAGAAGCCCATGTTTGGCCGCACATGCTTTGTAATGACGGTTGAGGTGAGTGGTTCCAATTTTTTTGCCATGCCGGTCGTTGTTGACGGTATTTACATACCGCTTTATTTTCTCGGAACTCCATCGATCACACGACCAGTGTTAACCAATTTGAAATGGTCCCAACATTTTGCCTGCTTCTTCCCCTTTCTCTTCCCTCTTGCATCGGGAATATTTAGTGCAGGTTCTTCATCTTGTTCCAAATCAATAGGAACACTGGGATCAACATCAACGTCATCCAAATCAATCGGATCGGCATCGCCTTCACGAACGTCGAAATCGTCAATGTCTTCTGGAATTGGTAGTTGGTTGAGACCGGCAAATTCATTCCCAAATTGATTTTGGGCAGGTGTTTCACCTTCCACACGGAACTAGTTTTCAACAAATGCTCGTGGATCCATTTGTGAATTGTTGAAATAGAATGTAGAAATGTAGAAATGTAGAAATGTGAATTTGTAAAATGAAGATAATAATGTAAAAAAATGTAGAAAAGAATTATAGAATTGTTGATAATGATTTGTAAATTGTAGAGTAGAGAGTATAGAATGAAAGTTTGGTGGGAAAAAATGTTGTAATGGGTTGGGTATTTATAGGAGAAGAATTGGAGAAAAGTAGAAAAAAAAAAAAAAAAATTTTTTCAAAAAAAGTGACCAAACGGTCACTGAATTTGTGACCAGAACGGTCACTGGTTCAGTGACCGTTCTGGTCACAGTTTAATTTAATTTAATTTTATTTTTTTTATTTTTTTTTTACTTGGGTGGGCTCGTCTAAGACGAGCCCACGAGCCTGGCTCGTGGGCTCGTCTCACGAGCCGCTTGCCGAGCCGCTCGTGAACAGTGACGAGCCGAGCGGGCTCGGCTCGTCTAGCCCATGAGCCCGCTCGGCTCGTGCTCGGGCTAGTTTTTTTACGAGCCTGAGCGGCTCGTGGGCGTGAACAGTACGAGCCGAGCGGGCGAGCCGACGAGCCGCTCGGCTCATTTGCCACCACTACCTTTCTCTCTATCTTTCTCTATATATTATACATATATACCTTGACGCGTGAATCATGATTCTCTCTCCTACCCCACCCCAAAACACCCCCTACTCCATTTCAAATATATTTACTGATAAGTGTAGTTTTTATACTTATTTGAGGCGTTATATCATGGCATTTTATTGTCTTTTGAATAAAATTCTACATAATTTCCGTTATATTGTATTTTGTAGGTAAAACATTATGTTTAATGAAAAATTGAAGAAAAGAATGCAAAATAGCAGAAAAATGACAAAATCCAAAGTACGTGATCAAATTATTGGAGGCAAAGTTTGGAGATTAAAGCTCATACTTCGAAAAGTGAAAGACTTACTTTGAATAAAATAACACATTTATTGGGCCTCAATTTGACTTTTATTGAATGAATTAAAAGAGAAGATTTTAGGGCAGGATATATATACACCTACAGAAAGGGCAGCCAAAAGGTGGAGAGACGGCAGCCATTGAAAGAGAGGAAAAAAAAAGAACAAAAGAAGTGGTCGAAAGCTTGAGCAGAGAAAATGGGGAGAATTGGATTGATATACATATATATATAATCACATTCAACACACAGAAGCTAATTGGGAAGAAGGAGCTGAATTCTACAAATTATGAGCTTGTTTGGTATGGATTTTTGGGGGAAGAATTGATTTTTAAATAGTGATATGATGGGAAATGTGTGGTTGAAAAAGAAGAAAAAATTATTGATGTAATGGAAAATATTATTTTATTGAAAAATGTGTGGTTGAAAATGAGAATTGATTTACTGTAGAATTTGAGAATAAAAAACAAACACCCCCTATATATACACACAAACGAAGCAGCTTTGGAAGAAAACAAAGAGGAAAAAAAAAAGGAGGAAAAGAAAAGTCCAACTTTACGGCTGAAATCGTAAAAATAAAGGCTGTTGTTTTCAAATATATACATACTGCTTTGTGGTGGGAAAAAAAAAGAAGGCCCGAATCATTATTTAGTCCACCTATTCACGCACACGCAGAGAGAAGAAATTGACTGAAACTGGAGCAATAACTTGGAAAATCAATCACGTTTCGTCAATTTTTTGTTATGTCTTTCAACTTTTTCATGTTTAATTTCAACGTTATGAGTGACTAAATACTTTTATTGTTATGATTGATGATGTAGCTTAATGTTTTTATTATATGTTTAGCTTCAATATGTTCATGTTATTTTAATACTGGTTAATTAATTATTGTGTGTTTAATGTTTTAATTGTTTGTGCAACAATTAATTGATTTAGGGATAATACTAAGACAGAGAGAGGTGATGTATAATTTTAGCTCGTGCAATAATTAACATAGACATTATAAGAGATCGGGATATAATTATAAGATATTTGATCTTTATTGAATTCATTATAAAATAAATGCGTTCATATGTATGCGAATTTACATAGAGATATAATAAGTTCGGGCATATGAATATGATTAGTGTTGTTTGAGAGAAATCACTAACTACATCGGGTTAATTCGATCGTTAGCTCGTATGAAAAATGGTTGAATGAATTGAAATTAAATGTATGATAAATAACCTAAGTGAAATCCAAAATTCTAACTATCTAATCACATAATCTTATCTCCAATTTTAATTTAAACTTGTTATTTTAATTAATAGTTTGTTATTTTATTTCTTAGAATTTCGCGTAGAAAACAAAATTGATCATTAGTTATCATTTTAATTTAAATTGAAGTTAGATTAGTTTAAAACTTTATAGTAAATAGTAGTCTCTATGAGACGATATTTGGACATGATAATCCACATTATTACATGTCACGATCCGTACACTTGCAGAATTTCACGAACATTTATTGTCCTAGAATCTCTCTATGAAATTCCTCTCCTCTCTCCCTACAAATACAAAAATTCTCTTTGTACATGTACAAACACAAAGGCACAAAAAATGAAGGCTGTCATAATGGACTAAGCTTTGAATTGGATTCATTTGGTCGAACTTCAATTGTTTCACACACGGTATCGATTTAGATTTTAGTTCATAGCAAGTAGCGTTGTTAATTGTTATATGCTCTAATCATGATTCTAATAAGAATTTCTAGGGAATAGCCAAATCTCATAGCCAAGACCTAATAGCTATTCTTACATAGGTGAGTCTTCCAAGGATGTGTGTGACTCACACCTCGCGAAAATTCTATTCGATGTACTCATTCAAGGTTAAACTCTTCCTAACATCACATTTATTATTAGCACTATCACAATAAGGATGACAACATATAAAATAGTGTTATTACAAATCACGTAGTACGAGTTGTTTCTACCACATTAAACCCTCTTCATGGGATCTCCAATCACAAAAAATGGATTACTCCTGAATGTGACTCCCTTATGGGCTTAAGCCCATCCCCTCGATAATTTATTTATGTCCCACATGGACAATAATTTATTTCATGTCCCTCTTGGACAATTTGGACCATATATTTGCAAAGCTATTTCGCTTCCAATCTATACATCTGCAAATTCTTCTCAGAAAATTTTAAATTATAATCATATAAGTACATGAAATTTTAATGTTGACTTTAGTAAAGTGTTTGGGAATATGCATCCATTGAGTTCTTGCATTTCACCTGCAGATCTACAATTTAATTTTTAACACTTTTCAATAGTCAATTTACAATTAAGAATAATAAAATATATAATGTTTTTATTTGAAATTTTAAACACTCCCACATTCCAAAAATATTAAGTTTGTAGAGCTTTTTCACCACATTCCAAAGTTTAAGTCCCATTTATTTATTTTTCTCACTATCCATTAAAGCATTGAGTTTATCATTCCTCAATACAAAATAATTTTGTACAGCCTAAAGCATAGCACAAGCATAAACTTAATACAACAAAATGCAGATCATAATACTTATCCTTTTCAATTGAGAAGACATAAGGGAAATTTGCAGCAACGGTCCCTAACCTTTTTATTTTTTGCAAATTTTACCATAACTTTTATTTTGTGCCAACAAACGTCCTTAACCTTTCATAAATATGTATCTGGAGTTCAAAAACATTTATTTGACCGTTAGTTACCAGGAAAATTGGACTTTGATCAATTTTGACTAAATTGAAAGGGTAAAATGATACTTTACATTTTTCTCGTATTAAATATGTTAAAAAAATAAATTAAAACCCCAAAAAATAAAAATAAATATATAAATCCACACCCACCCTACCCCACTCCACTCAACCCAACCCAATCCAAAATCGACGAGGTCTCTTCTTCTCCAACAAGACCTTACCAGACACCGCCACCGCAATTCTCACTCACCACCACACATTACCAATGTTGGCACCCTCCATCACCACCTTCCAACTTACTACATATTCGAAAATCAAAACAAGAAAAACTCACCCTCACATTCAAAAATCAAACTAAGGAAAATCACCGATTTCATCTTTATCAAACCTATAATCCAAATCACACCCCACTCAAATCAAAACCAATATTAAATTTCTCCCTAGTGAATTTGTCAATGGGAAAATTGTAGTAGCATGAGATCGGGATTTGAAATTCTAGAAGTTGCGTCGATTGTTTGTCCCCTTTTTTGTTGAAATACCATCATCAGATTAGACGTCTAAATTGTGGGAGTCAACCGGTGATATTCTGCTACGGTGGGTGTGATTAGAGGAGTGATAAGTGTGTTTTGCACACTTATTTAGGTCACAAAACATGGAAAATTTTTGATGTATATATTGAAATATGGCTTAATTCGATATAATTTGTGTTTGTAGGATTACATTGATGAATGGAATGAAGAGTATGAGAAAATGAACGAATAAGGACCAAAATAGAAGAATATGAAACTTCGAGGATCAAAATATAATTATTCAAAAGATGACTCGAATGGCGAATCAAGCATGGAATTGAGTTAAGTAACACATTGTGACATCATGGGATGTTAGAAGAAGAAGGAGAATGAAGCAATGCCAAAAGGTGGATGAAACAAACTTGGGGACCAAAGTGAATCAAAGAGAAAATTATTTCTACATGCAGTCGCATGGTAGAAAATCCATGCAGTCGCAGAAGTATCTACAGGAGTTGAACAGTGAAAATTTTGTATAACCATGCTGTCGCATGGGTTTATACCATGCAGTCACATGGTTCAATCTGGGCCCGAAAATTCTAGTTTTCTTATTTCGTTCCAACTCTTATGGAAACCAATCTTTTGGCAACTATATAAACTCTTAAGCCGTCCTCAAACCCTTGGCAGACCTGGGAGGAGATTTTTGAAGGTTTTCAAAGAGAAAAAGAGGCACAAACAAGAAAAATAACATCACGACGCGAAGATTCAATTCAAGATTATTCGGGGTGATGTCGTTCTTTATCTATTTTTCTGATTTTCTTCTTTCCTCTATGCTAGGCTAGACTTATATGTGTTAGGTGAACGATGAATCTTGTGATGTGATATTTTAATTCCTAATTTTACTTTGTTGACATTAAAACGCGTTTTGAATTATTGAATGATTTATATACATCGCATTTTCTCTACAATTATATGCGCAATAGTTGTATGAGTGTGGTGGCCTATTTCTGGCATTCGAAAGAAGAGGAATAGACTCGACAAGGTATAAATCATCGTAGGGTCCGATAGGGGATAGAAATATACCGCTATACTCTATGTGAATCTCTAAGTGTTTATAGAACGTCATGCATTCTTGTATATTGCATTTGTCATAGAAATATAGTCAAATGGTATGCGAGAATATGTTCAATTATACTCGAGAGAGATTATTGAATAGATTAGAAATATTGATTCTTCATCAATTCAAACATGTTGTCAATTTTGTAGAACTAGAATTAAAATAGATCATTGAGTGGGGATTTGCGAACCTAGTACGTTTCTTTTCTATGAGTTGCCTCAATTTGCATTCAATCATATAATTTGCATTTAGTTTAATTAATTCATCCACTATTACTATCATTTAGTTTAGCTACAATTTGTTACCAAACTCAACCATATTTCACGTTTCGGTTAAGGTCAAAATAGATAAAATCGAACTAGTAAATCTCTGTGGGAACGATACTTGGACTCTAAAATCCATTTTATTACTTGAACGATCCGTACACTTGCTGTAGTTTTTATTCGAAACATATTTTCGATGAACAATGAGGAGTTGCCGACAGTTTTTGAGTTCGTGAGTTAGGAGTTTTTAGTGGTTATTCCAGTTACATCTGGTGGAGCTAGGGCTAGTGGTTGGGTGGGATGTGTAAATGGGGAATGAGGGCTTTCCAGTGATATATGGGTTCGACGGTTTGGGTGGCGTTGGGGAAGAATTTAAGTGGTGGTGGCTGGTGGTGGCGGCTGATTTTCAGTTGTAAGGGATAGGCTGAGGGTGAAGAAGAAACCATGTTTTGGTTTATTTATTTAATGGGGTAATTTTAAACTTAACATTTTACCCATTCCAATTTAGTTAAAATTAGTCAAAGTCCAATTTTATTGGTCAATTAACGGTTAAATGAATATTTTCCATCCATTTGAACTCTAGATATATATTTACGAAAGGTTAGAAACTTTTGTTGGTA
Source organism: Fraxinus americana (assembly GCA_035079005.1). Lineage (NCBI taxonomy): Eukaryota > Viridiplantae > Streptophyta > Magnoliopsida > Lamiales > Oleaceae > Fraxinus > Fraxinus americana. The sequence continues at coordinate 24,760,004 of CM068726.1, read as the reverse complement.
CAAAATGACGGCTAAAGTGTAGTCTGCAAAAATTAAAAAAGCTAGAGATTGTTGCTGCAATTTTTGCAATTCTTAATGCGTATTATATGCATTAACTACCAACACACTAACCAAGACTTTAGATTGTTGAAAAATGGATGATTTGTGTGTAAATAAATTAACAATTAACATAACAATTTTAAACATAAATATAAGTAATATAATTCAACAATAATATAAACATAGGAAGAGGGTTAAAAATCAAGTTTTAGGGAGTCATGTCAAGGAATCTGTCCTAAAGTTGTGTTGCTTCCCTTTTTGCCGGTTCTTTCGACACTACAGGGCTCCAAAATAAAATCCACGTGGCTCACAGTCGGTTCTCCTTCTATATGCACGATCATAGAAAGATAAAGAACGAGTCTTTATCAAATTGAAACCAAAGCTGAAAATTAAAATAAAGTAAAAACCGAAAATTAAAAATTAACTTTAATTTTGAAATTTAAAACTAATTTGTCTTTTATGTTACAACATAATGCGCCGGAGCGAAAAGTTGTCGCCGATATCAACATTAATACTAGATCAGATTGAGGTCCCTTGGAATAATAATTATCGCTATTCTTTTCATCATTTACATCTGTACTATTACGATTGATTCGAAACTCAACTTTCTTGTGATAGAACTTTGGCCTCGAATATACGAAGATTTCCACCATCTTGTGCATTATTGAGGAAAAGGGGGTTCAGAAAGAATTAATTTATATAATATATTTAAAGTTTCTACAAGTTTGGTTAAATATTTAAACCACCGTTGCAATGTAGTGGAATAAATTCATTGTACGAGTTACTTATTATCAAAATCTACGTAGAATAGAGAAGTAACGTAGTAGAAATACAAGGATAAGACTCCCAAAAAAAAAAAACATATCCATCGTACTAATCGAATTTTAATGTAAAAAAGCCTATCTCCGCCATGGAATTATAATTAATCAGTGGCCGTTCCTTAGCAATTTTAGACGCTGCACCGAATTGATAAAAGTTCTGCAAAACAAATTCCAAATTTGTATTAATTTTTATTATTACCAATTTTTACAAATAAAATGTTATGTTTTACTTGGAAATTGTTAATTTATTAATGAATTATATAATATAATAGCATAATGAAGACTTACTCCCAAGGCATATCTCCAGCAAGCAGCCAATCACCTTCTTTATCTTGATATGTAAGCTTGTAGCCCTGCACTTTTTCCTGATTAAACACACACAAAAAGAATAATCCTTTAAATTTGAATGAGTTACATGAAAATAGTGATATATTTGATAGATGGATTGAACATGTACGAAATTTATGCTACTTACATTGTCGAACATGGCCATCAAGGTCTCAATTAGTGTTTGGTACGAATGGTGACGACTTAAGTCTACCTTTCTTGCTATCCCAACTCCTTCCATCTTCACTTTAACGTACGTGAAATTGGATCTTCCTCCACTTCTTTCACCGCCGTCACGGCCACCGTTCTCGACCGTCACATAGTTCATGATGGTGTTGCGGCCACGACGGTTCTGGTGGTGGTGGCAAATCTTCTTCCTCCAAGAGTTAATGGGTGGCCAGCCCACAACCCGATCTTCCTCATCACAAAGATCAATATGGTCCAACAATGACAACGTTTGAGGGACTTGTACACTCTTGATTTCCTCAAAAGTTTCATCAAAACTTCGTTTTCTCTTCATTAATCTGCTATTTTCTTCTTGTTGTTCCTCGTTGCGATCATTAAGGTCGAACCCTTCATCTAAATTGCTCGAAAGTGCGAGTTCCAGTTGCAAATTCATGTCTTCCAAGAACAACACAAGTTACCCACAAATCAATATATAAAATGAACTTCTAGTCTAGACAGAGAAATGGATTTCAAGGGATTTGTGTATATAGTAGATTGTGCACATTATATAAATGTAAACACTCGTGTATATATTATATAGAGCTGTGGGGTCGAGAAGTGTGAGGTGATGTGGGCAACATTTTTGCAAGTATGTCTTTGCCATTGCCGGACTTTTAGCCGACACAAAGGCTGTGGTGTTCCCAATTTGTAATCCTATTTGGAGCCGACAATAGGGTTTGTCGATTACATTGAATTTCCTATGTTGTGTGGTAATTCAACACACATTCAATGCGCGTCCCCCAACTCTTACCCACTCTTTACGTCATTTCGCTACCCTGGATCGGTTGTGGTACATGTACATTAAATGATGTGGTGTGATTTAATTGAGTCAAAATCTCATCAACCAAATAAAAAATTTGTTCACTTTCTTTTTGACACATCATTAATCTGTAAAAGATTATATAAACCGTAATGTACAATAAGTATTTTTCATACTAGATTAGAGGAGACATAATTTTGTACATATTGTATTGAACGTGGTAATAACCAATACTCTATATCGATTTATCTTATGAAATTGCTTTCTTTCAGCTTTTATTCCTTCACCCTTGTGCTATGCTTCCATCTTGTACATGTACAATAGAATATAAACTCTCAAAGACTTCAACTATATTAAACTATGTCTATATTGTTCAAGATTTTAGAGTTGTAATTGTATCTTTGTACCCACAAGTTCAAATATTGTGATTTTAGATATAATGAAGCTTTTTAAGGCTCACGTCTACTCACCTCATACTGCAACATTCATGTATATTAAGATTCAGTTATATAGTATTGAATCTTCTCATTCGTGTCTAAATCTATAATCTACTTGAAAAGGAAAGTAAGATTGTATGTTAGGATAAAAAGAGTTTTCTGTGGATTTTAGTCCAATTTTCCATAACTACGATCATCTTAGCATCAAATTGGACCTATAGTCTCCTAACCCTCTTGAGGCGCAAGCTTGGATAGTGCATGAGTACGCTCCTTGCCCCTATTTCCAAGGAAAATGGCTGGTCGGCCTTCCTACGAATCATTTAACTTGGGCCTTTGAGAAGGGAAGCAAATGGGGAGTTGATGAAACACGCTTATTGAGAGCGTGAGGCATTAGGACTTCCAAATCTGTGTGGGGGGGGGGGGGGGGGGGGCCGGTTGCTTTAGAAAGAGCCAAGCCCTAGATTTCTGAGTCAAAAAGATAAAGTAATGTCTTTAAAGTAAGGTAGGGTTCTTTAGCCCATTTCTTGTCATTGTTGTAATCCAACCTCAGGACATGCTTTGGACATGCTTTTTTTTTTTTTTAACATTCTTGCACTTTTACTCACTTTACCACCCAATTTCTCACTAATTATGAGGAAATTCAATGTTGGTTCAACATTCAATTTTAAAGACGTGGTAATTTCGAGTAGATAAAATTCATAAATTCGATTTTCGTTACAATCGATTTATGACAGTGTGAAAGCACCAATGTTTTGATTAAAAATATAAATAACGATAGTAAAAGTCTCATAAGGAAAGTCCACTTCGAGCATCCCATATTTCCAAGGTACTCAAGAATCAAACTTTTTACAATTTTATTGAAAAATCACTATTAAAAACTCGCGATCATATGCCATATAACTCAATGGATCCTAATATGACATACGATCACAAATTTCATGAGTGGTGTTCAAATAAGCCAGTACAAAACATAAAATCGACTATGGTGATTCAACCTCAGCCCCTCATGTGGTACTTGCATTCTAAGTCTCCATGACAAAATCCTTTACTTTTCTAAAACAAAAGTATAAGGAAAGCAAACGAAGAATTTTATTATTTGTTACACAAAAGTATCACTTAAATTGATATTTATAGCACTAATGATACTAAATAGCATTATTTATTAACAAATCTCGAATAGGACAGAGTAACAAGTTTCATGTCCACGAGTGAATGCACCTAGACAAGTACGCTAAATAAATCAATAATCGTGTCTTTATGTCCTTGGAAATTTATTTATGCAACAAAAATATTGAATATACAATACAAAAAAAAAAATATATGTTTTTTGTTTTGTAAATGTTAGTGTAATGACTGCATCACTTAAAGCACAAGATATGTGTTGAATTTGATTACATTGTCTCTTCTCAACAATACATGTCAATTCTCATGAGAAGATTGAGAGGGAACACAAGTCACGTGGATTGCATGTGATCATTCCACCGAAACACGAGGGTGTTATTTTCTTGTCCACATCTACACGTGTGGATTTGAGCCCACATGTGTTTCTTTTAAATTATTAATATTTTAACAAATAATTGAAATATACATCTATTAGATGACACGTGTTTGTATGATACATTTCACTAGCGATTGCACGTGTCATGTAAAGATGACATTTTCTATGTTTTGTCGGTGTACGTCGAACCGATATATTCTTTGTTGATTATTTAGAGCTAAAATTATGAGTTGTTTGGTGGGATTAAAATTAAAATTTTATTATATTGTGATAGAAGTTTTTGAAATGTGTGGTCGAAATGTCGTGGTTAATATTGATTATTTAATTGTGGCTTGAATTAAAATATGATTTTAATCTGAAACAAACGGGACCTTAATAAACTTCCTTTAATTATTTTGTTATTTTTTTTTTTTCAAATAAGTCCCAAATATAAAGTTTTTAGTTGTTAATTTCACCTTATAATGGCCAAAAAACTAGGGGTATTTATATAAATGTAACACATTTTAATTGTAATGAATCTTCTCAGCCTTCATTCATTTTCGCGTTTAGGTCTTATAATTTATTTTGGGATTGTGGGCTCCACCCCATGTGAGGGTTATGGACACCCCTATGTACACCAATGAATTCTTATCCTTAACATTCTATTCATTTGTACATCTTTTATCGTAATTTCTTTACAAAAGATTCGTTAGGAGGACCAAAAAGGGACTTATTTTTAAACAAAAAAATAAAAATCACAAAATATTTTCTCTCATTTTAATGCATGTTAACAGAAGATAAAATGTGCTAATAAAACGGCGAAAAAGTTGCAAAAATTGTAGATTTTCTTAGAGTTTGTTTGGGACGGATTAAAATTCAATTAAAATTGAAAATATAGCTGTTATTGGGTCCCACTCGTCTAATAAAAGTCAACTCCAACGACTATATTTTCAATTTTAATCTCTCCCAAACAAGCTCTTATAATTAAAATGTGGCGTGGACTGCAAGATACCAATAACTGTTGTGCAGAAAATCTTATAATATTTTTAATTTAGAAGCTTTAAATCTTTTTTGAATGTGATAATATCTAGTAGACGTTTAGTAGCTTTCTAGCAAGTAGTTTCCACAATCTCTATTTTCTTGAACTTCACTAAACTCTGAAAGTAGTCACTGTTTCTTGAATTAATTCTATGTGACTTTTTGTTAGTCAATAGTGACTAAACAGGTCCCCCATTTCTCCAGCCCCCATTCCCACCTCAACCTCTCATTCCAAAGAGGTCCCCAATTTGTTAAAATTTTCTCATTCCAGGACCGCTAAACCCCCATCCACCCCATTCCCCAATTTCTCATTTAAAGAGGGGTCCCCAATTTGCTGAATTCATAGTATGCACACGCATGTCTCTGTGTAGATTTTTGTGTTCATACACAGGTATAGATATGATAGTGAGTGTTAACAAGAAAGTATGGTTGTCATAAACCGGGATTTGGGGCTTGCATGTCATGATCGAAGTTTGAGACAGTGCTGCAAATAAAATTCAAGGTCGGGGGGACACCACGAAGCGATTGTGCAAGTTTTCTTTTTTTTTTTCCCCTTTTTGTAATTCTTTATTGAAATTAAGTGCTTATCCATTTAAAAAAAAAAAAAAAAAAGTGGATAAGATCTGGCTTGCCATAGAGGGCCATAAGTGAGGGACTAATGGTGTATTTTTCCCTAAATAAATTGCTAATTCATACAAGTTGATTAAATATTTACTAAATAAAAGTTGAAGAGTATCAATTATCAAACTACATTCTATAACTATCTAAAATTTTTACATAATTATTATTATTGTTAATCTATTAATTAAAGATTTTTCACTTCTATTTTATACAAAAACAATATTTTAATAACAATTAGTTAATGACCTATACTTTTTAAAATATTGAGGGTCGACTTGCAACATAAGCCATACGTGGGAGACTAATATTTAGCAAAATTTTGGCCTGGTGAAATGATACAGTTTCATTAATATTTATGAAAATTTGCACTAATTGTCCTCAAACTATAGGGTTTGTGACAAACATATCCTCATGCTAGTTTTTACGGCCACACCTTTTCAACTATGGTTGTTCCCCTTGTACACGGGGTGTATAGGTGCTGCGCTAACAGCAGCTTTATGATTGGAATTGTTTCTTTTTTTATTTTTATCAATGCCAAGTGAAATAATATCAAGTGTTCCCTGTGAATCAATCTGGCAAAATTGAGTGTACGCATGACACAGTTCTTTCAACTAGCGGGTTAACCTTAGCCCAACGTGCTCTTAACACATTAAGTACACAATTATAGATAACAATCAACACGACACGATACTACAACTGACAAAATTATAATTTATTTTCCTTCTTTAATTGTAACGATCCGGCCTCTCACTGGAGTCGTTATCTTACGTATTGTTCGCTCTGTGGTGGGTTTCTGCCCACTTATCTCCTCACAGCTTTCCGACGAATCCTCCAAAATTCGAATCCAAGACCTCCATGTACAAGGTGAAATAACGTCAAGTGTTCCCTATGAATCAATATGGCAAAATTGACAATACACATAACATGGTTCTTTCAACTAGTAGGTTAACCTTAGTCGAACGTGCTCTTAACACATTAAGTACACAATTATAGATAACACTCGATACGACACGACACGATACGACACTACAATAGACAAACTTATAATTTATTTTCCTTTTTTAATATCATCTATTAAGATCCAATACAACATACCCAATATATTATTTTACGTCCCAATTTCGTTCACTATACATTGTTGGGCCAAATTCATACTAAATTTCTAAATAAAACTAAAACTTTTGACAAATAGAGAGTCTTGATTGTCTGTCTGTATATATCAGGCAATTTCTGCCCCCAATTAGTCCAAATCAATAACAGAGAAGAACGGGGTTAAAATAGACCAAATGCATTCATTAATGTCAGAAATGGTTCCTTTTATTTTACGGTTGGACAGTGTGTGCTATTTGTTCCTCTTTTAGTAACCCTAACTTCAATGCATGTCTAAGTGAATCAATGTTTTTTTGTTCCCCGTTGACATGTCCTCCATTACTTCGACTTAAATTCCGATGCCAACGTTCCTAGCCTTGAATCGACGGATACAACCGATTCTAAGCATTTTCCTAGCATTATTGGAGAATTTTTCTGCTTCTTCTTTTCGGGCTTTAATGAAGTTACACGTACTATATTATTCAAATAAAAATATGTAAGTGTTTTCGAAAGTTCTATCATGTAGTTTCTTAATCGCTGACTGGAATGACTCACATTGATCCGAACAACATTATACTCTTAACTAATCGAAGATATGAATTTCAAAAAGTCAAGCCATCGTTCTTCAGCGATGAGATATAGCAAACAAATCTTGTGTATTTTTTCCAGAGCATCAATGTTACTGTTAGAAAAAGAATATAGGGCGTGACGAATTTACATTATACTCATTACGCTCTTCGATTTGACTCGTTGACTTTGTACATTCAATATTCATACTTAACATAAATTAAGTAACGATGCTTTGTAGACCATTTATCATATAAAGCCAATAGTAGTTCTTTTTGAAGTCTAGCTCAAGTATGTACTTTCTTGTGTAAGTTGCATCATTGTTTTACAAATTTTTATTTATTAAATCTTGTTTTTATCTTTCAAAAATAACGTATTTTTGAGAAGTTAAGACAATTAGATGAATGGTCACATATTATTATGAAATCTACTAAACATGCACGAAGTATGTTAGATGTGCATTTGTGTGAATGGTGCACTCATAGATGAAATTTAATGTTAAAACTACATTCTCAATGATAATAATCTCCTGTAGCCCCAACGTACTAAGGTATTTGACCATATCAATTTATCTCGCTCATTGGTAAATCAAATAATGATAGTACTTCATGTACTCTAAAGTGATGAAGAAGAATGATAAATATAAAATTAATCCAATAAATTATACTATAATAATAAATATAGACTTGTGCCTTAACCTATATGCAAGATTAGTGGATCATGTCCATCAAACTAAATATATTATACAAAAATATGTTACTTTGTAATTCTATTCGAAGGGTATTTGACAAATCCAATTTAAAGTTCTATTTGAAAGCCTAGTTGGGAGTTAGGAATTTGTATTGGACTCGAAAGGTCAAAATATGGACAATGAAGTTTTTGGAGAGTGAAAGAGTCAAGAAAATCGAATTCAACCCGAGACACGGTGCCCCGACGCCAAAAGGTAGCATCCAGCGCCGCCCTATTATTTTTAATTTTTAATCAATCTAAAAATTATTTAATAATACATACAAATTATAATACTAAATGTAGTTTATTTATTTTTATTTTCTCATTTATTTATTTTAGTGACAAATAACATGTCATAAAAATAATTTATCGATTCGATTATTATAACAAATCGGATCGAATTGTTATCTGATCAGATAGTTATCGATAATGAGAATGTGATGTGTGTGAAAAGATTGAAGGATTTGAAGAAAACAAACATTTTTTTTCGATAACTTATTTTGACAATTTTACACATCAATTAAGATGTCATTTGAGTTAAAATTACTGTTTGAACGTTGACTGACGATTTTATGGACGGAATGCGTGAAATGGATCAACGCTGTAATTATATATAAAGGTTTGGGATTTCGGCCGCAAAAATTAAAGATTTGAGTGTAATCTGCAACAAAATGAAAGATTTGGGATCAGCGTTGCAATTTTTTCGAGTCAAAATTACTGTTGAAACGTTGACTGACGGTTTTATGAATGGAATTAAAGGCTTGGGACTGACGCTGCAACTACATATAAAGGTTTGGGACTTCGACAATAAAAATAAAAGGTTTGAGTGTAATCTGCAATAAAATGAAAGGTTTCGGACCACGGTCGCAATTTTCCCATTTCTAGATCTATGTTCAGATCAGCAAATCTATTTTTACGGGGACAGAGAGTCGGAACGAATATTAATTTTTTAATATTTGGAACATTATTTTTTTTTTTTTTGAAAAATGTGTGATTAAAAAAGAGAAAAATATTGAATTTACGTATAATATTATTTTATTAAAAAATGTCATTGACAAGAAATCATGGAAAATGAATTATACTTTTAATGGCAACGGGAGCTTACCTTAATATGATATATCTGAAATTGTTGTAATTAATGGAAGCATCTGTACACGTTGCCACGTTTGTGGACGCACATGGTCCGAACTTCATGGTCTCGAGCACACTCAATCATAGTGCCCCAGCTCAAATCTCCTACCTTCTCTCCTGATCGTGCAGGCTTACGCCTCTTTCTCTCTCTATACATACAAATGTAAGATATACAATTGTATAGGTTGTGTACATGCAGAAATATGGGTGATTATATTCCCAATAATGAAATAATGATTCGGCCCGTGAACTTTGGTTTCTCAGTCTCGTTTAACTCTGATGTGAGGTATGAATTTCAGCTAAATTTATTGATGAAGACACCCATTTGATTATCTATTTTGGTAATATCGTTTGTTTTCTAATTGAAGTGACACGTTGACTTTTTCTGTAGGGATTTGGAGTTGATATTTGTGCACTTTATGTTAATTTTGTTGATTGGTAATTGAATTGATTAGGTGAATGCATACGTAACTGTTTAGGTTTTCCGGTTTCTTGTGTTTCTTTCTAATTCTATTGACTTCTGAACTTTATGATTGATTTCGAACTATAATTTTACTGTATTTTGAGCTTTGCTTAAGCTCAGCACTTGTTTGCTTCTTAAGCTTATTATCAATTATATCTATTGTGATTAAGGGATTTTGAATTGCACATAGTAGTGCTAAATCTGAGTAAATTCATGAATAATCTGATCATAAGAAATCGAATTGAAGTATTTTATACTAGAAAAGTTTCCATTTTGTGAAATTTCCTATTGATAGCGTTTTCTGATGAGTGGTTTGCATTTATTAACCTGGTAAGGTACACTCGTTGTTTAGCTGTTAGATCCATGTAATTAGTAAGGATTTTTCTACTTTACGCCTGGTAAAGGCCTGGTAAAGTCCTCCCCTCACAATGAGGTGGGTCCGATGCGGACCCACCTCAATAAAAAAACCTCCCAAAAATGTACCCACCCCGCCCAATGTGAGAGAGCCTGGTACCGGCCTGTGAACCAAAGCCTGGTACCCAAGCTCGGGCAATTACTATACTTAACCTCAGAGATTTTGGCAATCCGGGCACATGACTGTTTCTCACAACTCAGTGCCTTTTATGTGCTGAAGCAGCTAGCTTACTCTTGCCACTTAAATGCTAATTAAGAGCATGTTTGGATAAGCTTATAAGTTTAGCCGAACATGGTATAAATACGTCAATTTAGGTTGTTCGAATACATTTCAGAGTTGCCCACTTTTTAAGATATTCTTTACACAAAGTCCACCTTGTATTTCTTCTAGAATTGGGGACAAGAGATGGCAACGGATATGTTGTTCTTATGTATATGACAATAAATGTTGAGAGGATCCTTTATTTGTTAAATAATACTGAATTTTGACTCTTTTAGTTATGTATACACTATTTTTCCATGGGAATAATTATTGTCCTTATGAAATTCCAAAGATAGTACGACTAATAGTATACCAAATTTATTGTTGTGACTGTTAATAAAGATTTTCTTTGTTGTGGGGGAGGCTGAATTGCCAAAATAGATGGGTGTTTATAACTTTACACTCATGCAGTACCAGAGGAAAATGGAAATTATAAAGTGATGGGAAAGGAGATGGCTATGTAGCCAAGTTAACAGTAAAAGAAGGGTGATTCCAAAGTTCTTTGTCAGGTTTTATATAGTTACACAGGTTGAAATGTTACAGTTTATTTTTCATGATACTGATCCGGTTGGCAACTATAATAATAATTTTTAGCGTAGAATGTGTGAGTTATGATTTATAGATCTCTTTTTTTTTTTTTTTGTCAATTATACTGTGAACCAACTCGCATATGGAGGGCCTATTTATTGTAGTTCTAGAAACAGATGTTCCATTTTTGCTAATTGTTGAGTCTTAATACTAAAGTATATTGGGCATACATTCACGTGAATACAACAAGGAATCAATCTCAAAGCGTCTTGAGCTTATGTATTAATATTGAGCTTATGCATTAATGCTGAATGTAATGGACTGAGAGGAATCAAGGTATATCTCTGTAGGTTCTATAAAGATTTTTTTTTTTTTTTCTTTTCTTTTCTTACTCTTTTAACTTATTTCTTTGATTAGGCTTCTAATTCACCAACCAAAAATCCTAAATATTGTGCATTGCATCCCTTGATTCTTAAACATTATACTAATCAAGTATAATCCCTGAATGATGTTACTAGTCATCAAAGTTCTCTCCAGTCTCTAAGGAAGTCTCATTTTAGCCTGAATTTCCTATTTGTTGTGATATCCACAAATATGTGTCATCAAGCCTTCAAGATGTGCCAGGTTAAATAGGGGAAGGGTTTCAAGGATTTTTGAGGTGCTCAAGGCCAAATACCAATAGGTTTCTGCTGTAAATAGTTTTATGTTGTAGTTTTAGATAAAGAAAAATCACTATAAAATGATTTCAAATCTCAAATTGATTTTTACCTTTCCAGTCCTCATATAAACATCTTTTGCTTTCTGGAGTCGAATAACCTCAGAGACGATTTCACTGGTTAAGTTGTGATGAATGTCAAATACTTTACTTAGTTGACTCAAAAGTTCCTGAACGAGATTTTCTAGGCATAAAAAGAGTCATATTTTAGTCCTTGTTGGAGTGCCAGGCACTATACACCGTGTTCCCACCAGCTTCACTTTTTATTTGACCTATTGAGATGGTGTTACATCAAATATGTAGGTAGTTTTTTCTCCCACTTCATCAAATTTCGAAGAAGGATGGCCAGATAAGGATTTTAATTCATTGTGATCTTTCACATGTTGGGATAGTTTTTCCTCGGGAGATAATCTTTAGAACCACTTGTTCTGATGGTATCTGTCATGACATAATCTCTAAAATAACTTAATATTGGTTTATTTAATTAAAAAAGAGGAGGGAGGGAGGTAGTTTGTAAATTGATTTTGGTAATGTCTATTATTCAAAAGCATTTTAATGGTCAGACAGACCCAAGTATTAAATGCAATGGCCTAATTTGAGTGCTTCTAAGGGCACTAATAGAAAATTTTGTGATTTGTAACTTTTCTCTTTTCTGAAATGCTTCTTTTTTTAACGTTGAGTGCAGAAATAGATGGAATCTCCTTCTGGTTTTTCAAATATGTATAGTATTTGTTTTGACCATAAAATCTTTACTCTGTCGTTTCGATTTACCATCTTGCAATCCATTAAGTTTAATGAAACTGATATTTATTCATTTTCAAGTGCCAGTCTGTCATCCAATCGCATTATCATGATCGTACATTGTGAAATGGAAAGGCCTCATTTGAGTGTGTTTATGCTGCATTCAGTTTGACAGCGATGGAGGGGAGGGGAGGGTGATTGTACATTGTGAAATGGAAAGGCCTCATTGAGTGTGTGTGCTGCATTCAGTTTGACAGTGATGGAGGGGAGGGGAGGGGAGGGAAAGAAGTAATTAGCTACGAGGGGAGTGCATCGGAAAGGTGGGGACCAAACTTAATGATCTGTTCACCTTCACTTGTACAAATGTAAAAGGTGGCAATCATCCATTCTCTTCACTGCCTTTCATTCCTTTCACCACGAGAATCCTCCAATCGAACTTGGCATTAGACAGAGACCCAAAATGTTGCAGATTTGTGTATTCATTCTTTTCAGACATGCTTCTTGTTTCAACACAGTCCTGTTATGTATTTGCTGATTTTAGCTGAGTAGTTTGCTGATTTTCCTTCTCATCCATGTTGTTAACCATGCAGATAATGTGGTGGAGTGCTGATTCTGCGTTAGTCAATGAACCTGACCAATGCTTCTCGCAGTATGGCCCCAAGACCTCTCCACTTCAGCGCCAGACGCTTTCCTCGAAAGTTCATTTTTATTTTACTACTAATACTTGTTCCAATTTGTGTCATTGGAATTTTCATTCACAGTCAGAAGATCTCCTATTTCTTTCGTCCACTTTGGGACAATCCTCCACCGCAATTTGAGCATTTGCCACATTACTATGCAGAGAATGTTTCTATGGAAAACCTTTGTCGCCTCCATGGTTGGTCCTTGCGTTCCAAACCACGCCGTGTTTTTGATGGAATAATATTCAGCAATGAATTGGACTTGCTTGAGATTAGGTGGCAGGAACTCCATCCATATGTTACTAAATTTGTCATCTTGGAAGCGAACACTACCTTCACAGGCATCCCAAAACCTCTCTATTTTGCTACAAATCGGAACCGATTTTCTTTTGCTGAAGAAAAGATTGTTCATGGCACATTTCCTGGCCGTATTGTATCATATGGGTCACACAATGACCCATTTAAACTTGAATCTGAGCAGCGTGTGGCTATGAATGGGTTGCTTCATCGGGCGGGTATATCCAATGGCGACTTACTCATAATGTCAGACACTGATGAAATCCCAAGTCCTCACACCGTGAAACTGTTGCAATGGTGTGATGAGGTTCCTCGAGTTCTGCATCTTGAGTTGAGGCATTATATGTATTCCTTTGAATTCCCTGTCGACTATAGCAGCTGGCGTGCCACAGTCCATATTTACAGCCCATGGACCCAATATCGACATTCACGCCAAACGGATGTTATTCTTTCTGATGCAGGTTGGCACTGTAGCTTTTGCTTCAGGTATTTGAGGGAATTTGTATTCAAAATGACTGCCTATAGTCATGCAGACCGGGTGAGGCATAAAGAATTTATGAAATATTCTAGAATTCAAGAACTTATCTGTAGGGGAGACGATCTTTTCGACATGTTACCCGAAGAGTATACTTTTCAGGAATTGTTCAAAAAGATGGGTTCAATTCCCCGGTCTGCATCTGCTGTTCATCTTCCAGCTTACTTGATAGAGAACGCAGAAAAGTTCAAGTTCCTTCTCCCAGGAGGTTGTTTACGCTCAACAGGATGAACTTCTTACAGGTTCTGCCAGTTTTCCAGTTCAAAATTTTAAAGTTGACATAAGTTAGAGACATATCACTCATCAAATTGTCTTTCATCTGTTAGAAAGGAACTTATTGCTTTTCCTGTGCATTAGTTTCTAGCTTCCACGAGGTAACGAAGATTTTAGCAATTACACGATTTCCCATTGTACTATTTTTCTTGTTCTTAGCATGAGAAGAAAAAACTATCAATAGATATGTTGTATAACTTGGTTTAACTGTAGTTTCTGAAATAAATTGTTCGCTTCATACTTGACGATATTGATTAATGACTTCGTGTTGTATTTCTTGTATGTTTTCTTTCTCGTTTACTACTATTCATCTTCTTCAGCATGTGTATGAACCTCAAGCCGCACATAACTTCGAACACTCCATTCCCGATCCATCCCATCGGATGCCAGATGCCCTACTCCTATCTTTGAACACCTGCAACACCTCTCCCTGATTAGTTCAGTGACTCCCCTCTCCTATCCTAGTTCACTAACTCCCCTCTCTATTCGAGTCTACCAATTTTGATATGATACTTAGTTCGTGTTTAGTCTAGATAAAAATTATATTTTTAGTAAATTTTGATAAATGATGATGGAATATGTGGTTGAAAAAATGTGGATCCCATGAAATTTGCAAATAAATTTAATTGTTTATTTTGACTTTGATTTTTATCTAATTTTGTAGCTGAACCAAACAGTGACTTTTGCAAGAGACATGCTTCTGTACATCTCATTTTCATTATAATGGAGATTTGATATATAGTTGATTACATTGATGTCAGAATATTGACGAATCATGTAAATTTGAATTGAACGAAAAAATAGTTTATTATGAATTGAATTGTACACCACTTTTTCACTTAAAACAAATAAATGGAAAATAAGAAAAGAGATAATTGCATTCGTGGTCCCCAATTAATTGATGGAGTTGCAAGTTGGTCCCTAAAAGGAGCAAATTGATTCTTTCAATCAAGTAGGTGCACCATTAGTCTATTTGTTCTAGGGACAAAATTGTATAAACAATTAATTTTAACTAAAAAATAACCAATTAAAAAAAAAGAGAAATTTACGTTGTTAGCTTTCAATCGAAAATGTATGGAGTCACGATCCTCTCATATAAGTACTATTCACTTAATTAAGACTCATATTCATCTATTTATATTTGAGGGTGTGTTTGAGCCACATTATTGTGGAAGCATGTATTTTGGAATAGTGAATTGATTGAGAATGTGTGGTTGAAAAAGAAGGAAAAATTATTGATGCGATAGAAAATATTATTTTATTGAAGAATGTGTGATTGAAAATTAGTAGAAGAATGAAAATGAAAATTTTAATGTGGTTCAAACATGGGCTGAACTGATTATAAACACTTTTCATTCAAGCTTTACATTATTGATGAGGAAAATTACCCAAAAACCTACATTTTAATTATACATTTCAAATATCAGATCTTAAAACTTTTCTTTTCACAAATTAGGGGTTAATTCATTTTTTAAATTTTAATAATAATATTATAAAATTAAAATTTAATCCACATATTCAACCCCACGCACCCACGTTTCGTTCAAAACCCAATTTCATTTCTAACCTTAACTTCTCTCTCTCTCCCTCCCACCCACCCCTCTCTATATTTCGGTGCCGAGCTGTCCATGAAGCCACCGATGGAGTATTAACCACCACTGCCAAAGGTTGCTCCGCTGGAGCCGCACGAGGTTGCGGAGGCAGTGGGTTTTTTTTGTAGTGGTGGTGGTGTTGCATTTCAGCTGCTCATTTAAAGAGAGTTTTAGAGATAAATTAAATGGTAGATTGGGGGCCGGTGGTTATAGCGGTGGTGCTGATTCTAGGATTGCTGTTTCAGATTCCGGGAAGGAACACAGTGATTGAGCTACCGCCGCCAAAGGTTGCTCCCGCTGGAGTAGCACGAGGTTGTGGAGGCGGTGGGTTTTTGTTGTTGTAGTGGTGGTGTTGCATTTCCGCTGCAATCAAACACAGAGTTGTTGATTATGTAATTAGTATTCAAAATTTTATGGTTTTCAAGTCATTGGGTTAGTTTCTTTGAATTTATGAGCTTTGTGTTTCGTTTTGACTAACAATTTTGGTCTCCTTATGGTTTTCAAGTCATTGGGTTAGTTTCTTTGAATTTATGAGCTTTGTGTTTCGTTTTGACTAACAATTTTGGTCTCCTGCGCGTTGCGCGCAGGAGACCAAAAATCAATTTTTTGATGCTGACACACAAAAGCCGAACTTTCATTTTTTTTTTAAATTTTTTTTCTTTATTGTAAGGGCTGTCAACGCAGACAGCCCTTAAGTTTTAAGTTTTCTTTTTTTTTTTTTTTATTTTGACATTTTTTGTTCAACTTTTTTTTTTTTTTGCAATAATTTATTACTTTGATTTTTTTATTTTTTATCTATACATTAATTGATGATTATTGTGATCTTCATACTTATGAATTAATAAAAGTTGTTTGAACAAGAAGATAGAATTCGTTAGAGATAGCATTCTTTTTCAAACAACTTTTATTAATTCATATATAAATATGTTTAATACATTTATATATTTTAAAATTGTCTTACTTCGACGAATGCTAACTTTTGCTACGGTTGCCGTTTCACACGTCGTTAGAGATGGAGGAAACAAGGTCGTGAGCACTTGGATATAATATTAAAAATATAATATTTCGACTTCATTTGATATCCCGTAATTACCTCGAAAATTGAGACAAAAATAAGAAAAATCATTAATATATTTTGGAACGTCTTACTTCGACGAGTGCTAACTTTTGCTGCGATTGGCCGTTTCACACGTCGTTAGAGATAGGGGAAACAAGGTCGTGAGCACTTGGATATAATATTAAAAATATAATATTTCGACTTCATTTGATATCTCGTAATGATCTCGAAAATTGAGACAAAAATAAGAAAAATCATTTATATATTTTAAAATCGTCTTACTTCGATGAATGCTATCTTCTTGTTCAAACAACTTTTATTAATTCATAAGTATGAAGATCGCAATAATCATCAATTAATGCATAGATAAAAAATAAAAAAATTAAACTAATAAATTATTGCAAAAAAAAAAGTTGAACAAAAAATGTCAAAATAAAAAAAAGAAAAAAAAATAGAAAACTTAAAACTTAAGGGCTGTCTGCGTTGACAGCCCTTCCAATAAAGAAAAAAAAATAAAAAAATAAAAAAAAAACTTTGGCTTTTGTGTGTCAGCCTTTTGGCTGACACACAAAGCAAAATATTGATTTTTGGTCTCCTGCGCCAAAAAATTGATTTTTGGTCTCCTGCGCGCAGCGCGCAGGAGACCAAAATTGATGTTACTAATTATTCAGATATTCTTTCTTGAAATATGTATTTGGAGACGTTTAAGAGAGAAATGTATACCCAAATCTACCTTGGCAGGACTAGCAGCAAGAGAAGAAGAAAAATGAATAATAAAAGAGCAAAATCTTGTAATAATCCAAAATATAATCTATCAAGTTTTGCAGGCATCACATATAGTTCAACTGCCCCATATAACTCTCTGAAAGCCCTTGTCGTTACTCGAGAACACTATTTTAGCCCCTGTTTGACCTCCTTTATTTCAATTTTATTTTCTATATAATCATTTGAGCCATTGTCATTACCCGAGAACACCGTGCTTAATTGTGACTGGTTGTGATCAATGTTGTGTTGATTGTGACTTGAGATTGACCTCGTCACAGACAATCACACTCAACATAAATTTGGTCACAGTTAGTCACATTGAATACACACTTGGTCACAATTAGTCACATACAGTCACACTAACACAAAATTTTTTTTTTTTCCAGTAATTTTTTTAGGAGGTGGAGGCAGGGGTGGGGTGGTGGTAGGTGGATCCATGGGTTGGAGGTGTGATTTTCAATTTTTAATTTTTTGGAAATTTTGAAATGCCGGAGCGGCCATCGGAGTGATCGTCGGAATAGTTGCTGGAGAAATCGCTGGGCCGTCGTCGGAGCAGGTGCCAGAGATGGAGGGAAGGTGGTGTTGTGGGGTGGGTGATGTGTCATGGGGTGTAAATAATTAATATATATTATATTATATTTTAATATTTAATAAATTTATTTACCACAAGATTTTTGAAATATTTTAATAAGTTTGTTATTTATAAAATGTAAACTTTTGATGTGTGCAGGTCAAGGGTCACAATATCTTGGCCCAGTACAAGCTTGTCGAGCTGCCTTGCACTACTAATCTTGTCAACCTTATGCCTAATATACTTAATTACATTATTAATGTATTTTCAAAAGAAGTAACGAGCTTAAGGAATCTTCTCTTATGGATCGGAATATTTAGGGTTCATTTGATTTGTGTTTCAATAATTTATTTTAAGAGTCTATTTTAAGATTTTTGAAAATTCGTTTGAATTATCATTCTGAAAAACTTATTTTTCAAAGCTAAAAAATGAAAAATACGTTTAATTTGAAGTTTTGAGAAATCGTTCTATGACATTTTATTCCATTAATATGATAATCTAATAAAGTAAAATAATTTTATGTTAATATATTAACAAACAGGCCCTAATGCCATCTTTCTCTAAAAAAAATTCTTCTAGTGAAATGAAGTATTTTCAGAAAAAATATACAAACATGTTCAAAAACAACTTCTTAGTTTTATAAGCAACTTTTTACTTTTCAACCTTGCCAAACGGGCCTTAATTTATGTAATCAAGCCTTTTAATATGAGCTTAAAGGCCTTATTGGTTGTAACTAACTTAACAGAAATCAATGTTGCTTATATAACTAACTTATCAACGTTCTTATCACTTCCCACTATTTCTTTTTTCTCTCTCACTCTAAAGCTCTAATAGGAGAAACTCCAGTAAGCATACAGTGTTCCTTTCTTTCTCTACGGAAAAACCCTCCGAGTTGTCCTTTCTCTTTCTCTCTCCTCATTCATTCAAGGTACAAACCCACGCAGAGAGGAAGCTTGCATGCATGTTTAGGTAGAAGGGAGATTTCAGCTTTGTGGATTTTCATTTCTTTTTGGCAGGTTGGTTATTGAGCGGAAGCGAGCATGTCGTCTTTGGAAAAAAATCTGTTGTTTTGGATACATCATTTTCTTGGTAAAAAGAATTTCAAAAGAACTGTTCACGAGTAAGAATTCAAGTTTATATATAACATTATTTTGGGGATTTTTTAGTGTTTTGATTGTTAAGAAAATTGGGAAATTACTTATTAATTATAGATCAAAACAGCTGGGTTAGATAAATTCAGACTGTTAACAAGCAAGGATTCGATTTTCTATATTTAATTTTACTTTCATTCTCATTTATGGAAATTTTTAGTTTTCCGATTGTTGAGATAATTGGGAAAAAAGATTCTTTTTAGGATCTTTTGTATGATTCCTTAGCTTAATTAATTCACTAAAGAAACATGGGTGTTCAAAAATTCAAGATTTGTTTATAAAAATTATATGTTTTTCTGCTGAATATTGTTGATATGTTGGGGGATCTTTTGTATAATTGGGGAATTAATGGTTTAACTCTTCGTGGTGATTTAAGATTGGAACAAGAGTCCGGAATCTTCTTCAGTATGCCCTATTTCCAGGACAGGGTAACAAATGGGGATTGGGATGAGGTGGAAAATTACTTATCTGGGTTTACAAAGCCAGATGATAACACAAATTCCACGTATATCTTCACGATGATCCGACAACACAAGTACTTAGAAGCTCTGGACAGGTGATTTATTTCTTGATATCATTGAATATTTTGTCAGCTTTCAGTATTCATATTCTCATGAATTCATATGATTTTGATTGCATAATTGTAGGAAAGATCGGACTAAAGCTTTTGACATTTTAATGAAGGAGTTGAAACAAATTTTAGTTGGTAATAAAGGCCATTTTCAATATTTAACTCGGCTTTACTTTCTTGAAAACGTCAGGTGAGAGAGTAGTCATACTTTTCTTGGTGGTCATTATATCTTCTTTTATGGGAGTTTGCATTGATTTATCTTCAAGAATGTTGATTTGATACAATGACATGCAGGGAGGATGAGAAAGTATCCAAGTGTGGAGACCTAATTAACGCTAGGGGTAAAATGTTTGCTTTTGTTAAGAAGCTTATAGAAGTAAACCCCATGTTCCGTGATAAGCTGAAGCTCCCCACCTTCAAACACTCAACATTGACACTAAGGTTTGTTCTTCCGTATTTGTATGCCAGCATTTTCTTTCAGGTTGAGATAAACATCGGCACTTTTCCTCTGTGTTGGCTTGCAGTTTGAACTCGCAGAATCATTTGGCTGCTGTTCCAGCTTCACAGTCCAATAGTGCTGTAACTAGTCTGCTTCAGCAGGCTGTTCCTAAGCCTGCGGAATTCCCACCTGTAAGCTTAGCTAAAATAGGCAAGAAAAATGCTTATTCATTGGGGGTTGTTTTAACTATCAAGAGATGTCAAATTGACTTTTTGTCCTTTTTTGCGAAGCCATTTCAAGCTCCAGGTCCTGTGTCAACTTCTCTTCTGGGATGTGTGACTAATGCATCATCGGTTCCCCAACCTTCAGCTAGTTATCCATCTTCAGTACCTCGCCCTTCAGCTTCTGCATGTCCAATTGGTTTCAACACCCAAAATAATTCTGGTATTCATAAATTCTTACTTTTCCATTAGTCTAAAGCGTGGAAGTGTATGTTGATAAAAATGTAAAAAGATAGTTATTTCTCCACCCTCCCCGTCTGTTTGTTACTAGCTCTTAACTCATAACTTGCACCTTTTCACTATGCTAACTTAATTTCTAGCAGATATTTTGAAGCAACCTACAACTCCTATAAATAAACCAGATGTGGACAACCAAAATGATCACTCTGAACTAGTCTTGAAGGGAACAAAGCGATTGGAAATGTAAAATGAAGTATGGATATACCATCCTAAATTCCTAATATTATCGTTGTTAGCCTCTTTCTAGGAAATAGATACTTTCTTGGTTTCTTATAGTTAAAAGCTTCGACATATTGGACACCTTGGTCCGTCATGTTGGTTTACAGTTTATGTTTTCATCTCCCACTGTAAGTACAATTGATGGTTTTAATGCTACTACTAGATCAAACATTGAGGATCGAGTTTCTCCAGTAACATCCACAGTTTCAATGGTATGCTGCTTTCAAACTTTTAAGATGGATAGCATCTTTGACACAATGATTGCATAGCAATTTTGCAAATTTTTTATTTAGGCGTGCATAACATAGGTGCATTTCATAAAAATTCATAAGATAATAGCTCTTGCCTGCACTACTACGACTTTTCAGTTTACATTATATAATCCTCACTTTTGTATCAATTTCTTGTAGAACGAAGATAGGCAAAATTTGGTAGATGGGAAGCCCGCAATTGCAGGTGAGCCCTCCGTGAAATCTAGATCGCGGAAACTGACAGAAGTGAACGAGCCATCAGAATGTCGTTTCCTGAGACTTCCACACAGTTTGGTGGCGACGAGGGTATTAGTTAACTCTGCCCTTGATCATTTAAAATGCCTCGTTAGATTTTTGCCTAGATATTAATTTGGTGATCCCCCCCTCTCTCTCTCTCATATATTGAGATATAATGCATAGCTCATAATTTATGAGCATGGTCATGTGGATAAAAAGTAATCAGAGTGTTTTATATGAAAATAGAATAAAAATAATTCAACTGCTTAAATTGATTGTTTGATAATATAATGAGCACTATTTTAGGTGCTAGCATTAAATGAGCCATAAATCGTTGTATTTAATTGAAAATATAATTTAATGATACAAATACGGCCACCTAGACTCGTGTTAAACTTCGGTGATTCTGAATTGCATTACTCAATTTATTCAGTTCCATTTCCAACACTAAAAATTCATCACAATCAAGTTTCTATCAATTCTGTGCTTTGTCTAAGCAACAGACCTCCAGTTAGCTTAAGGTATTGCTGAAAAACACGCAAGATGAAGAAGAAACTTTGAAGTTGTTTGTTAAAAAAAATTATTTTCTTTACCTTGACAATTCTTGTAGCTAACTAGTTTTTCTTTAAAAATTTCTTACAGTTTCAACACTTATTTCTGGTTTGTGATCTAACTCTCACTTGGTGAGGCCATTCCATTCTCAATTTATCAGGTTTCAAGATTGATGTATACCAATTCAGGATCTGCCATACTGGCTCTATATGTTAATGCTGTACATAAACTCTGGAAATGGCCAGAAAATGACAGTAATTCAACGGGGAAGGTATATCGGTACCTCTATTACACTGGAAAGCTTCCCAGATTCCATTATTTCTCATAAAAACAGCAGTATCTTCTTAATGCAATTCAATTCTTGTAGGCAAGAGCAAATGTACTGCCTCAATTATGGCAACCTCGTAGTGGGATATTGATGACCAATGAGACTAGTGGTGTGAATCCGGAACATGCTGCTCCATGCTTTGCTCTGTACAATAATGATCAGTATCTTATGTCGTCATCAGGAGGGAAAATTTCCTTTTTTAAAATGGGGACTTTCAAAGTAAGTGGCTTTTGTTCTGCTCATCTCATGCATTTAAAATGCTGAATCATATATAGGCTTTTTTTTTCTCATAATTCGTTAAAACATAATGAAATGAGTTTGATATGAGATGAGAGTTTCTGACCAAACAATTTATTCTCTTTCATAGACACGAGTTGCACTCAATGTGGTTACCCTCTTAACTTGCTTGTTATAACATTTTTGTTCTATCAACAGACAATGAAAACAATCATGCCCCCTCCACCTGCAGCAACATTTCTGGCACTTCACCCCCAAGACAATAACATCATAGCAATTGGCAGGGATGATTCATCTATTCAAATATATGATGCCATGGTTAATGAGGTAGTAAATAGTAGTGAACTTCTGGCTTAGCTTAAATTTGTGAATCAAACATCTTAACGAGTCAAGCCATGTTATCATCACGTTACCTTTGTAACAGGTCCAAACCGAGCTCAAAGCTCATCAGGAAAGGATAACTGGCCTTGCCTTCTCTAATATTCATAATGCGCTCGTGTCTTCAGGAGCTGATTCTCAGGTAAGCAGCTTGAGTCTCAGATGCTTCTACAGTTGGTAAACTGAAGTTCCTATTATCGTAAACCGACTTGTTTTTGATCAACCAGCTGTGTGTTTGGAGCACTGATACATGGGAGAAGCAAACAAATGAATACTTGCAAAGCCCATCAGGTCCCTCTGGTGCTTCTCTTGCAGAAACCCGTGTTCAATTTCACCAAGATCAAACACATCTACTAGCAGTCCAAGAGACACAGATCGTTGTATATGAAGTACCTGATTTGAAACGGCATAAAAAGGTGTATCATATAGTTGCATTTGATTTTAACCAATATCATCTACTTGTAGATGTCATATTTTTCTTGAATTATTGCTTGAGAACTCCTAAGTAGTATGACTACGAATATAGTTTCTGGCTTGGCTTCTGATGGAATTACTTTCTTATTTTCCTAATCTAAATAGAGGGTGCTACCCCTACAAGCAAGTGGCTCAATCACGTATGCTACGTATTCGTGCGAAAGCAAATCCATATATGTCAGCTTTAAATGTGGAAGTATAAGAGTTCTTACTGCTTCATCACTGGATTTGAGATGTCGAATTAATCCCTATTTATACCTACCTTCCAATCCAAGGTGCGTACTATTGAAATCTCTTGAATTTGTTTTTAATCTAGTTACAACGAATTGAATCATCAGAACTCTGTTCATGGTTATCTATATGTACATTTTCTTCCCCATACTAATTAACTTGTAATACTATTTTTGCAGCTTACAGGCCTATCCCTTAGTTATTGCAGCGCACCCTTCCAAGCCTAATCAATTTGCAGTAGGACTTAATGATGGTGGTGTCTATGTACTTGAGCCACTTGAGTCAGAAGGCAAGTGGGACCCCTAACCTCCACTAGAAAACGGTGCGAGTGGTGCAGCTAGTTAGGATCAACCTCAAAGGTGATATGTTTATACACAGCGGCCTCTCCATGATATCAAATGAACAAATTCTTTTGCTTTTGTACAGTTAAAACCATTCTTTTTCTTCTAGAGGAAAGGCTCCAAAATCTGTTGATATAATCGTAGGTCAGTTTCTTAGAGTTAGTTTAGAGGTTGAGGTCATGTTGGTAGTTATCTTTACAGTTAAATAATGACTGATGAATGTCTTCAAAGTCCTCCAAGGAGTCAGCAAGGTTGATTGACATAGCTTCTGCCTCAAATTTCTTCTTCTTCTTTTTTTCCTTTCAATAAATTTCATGTATGTAATTAGTTTTTACTCTTAAAAGTTACTGATTTTTTTCAATATTACCGTCTCTTTCATTTGGAGAGGATAAAGCATTTTGGGAAGTGTATGATGTCATAGTCTAGTAATAAAGAATGAGTGAAGTATTATTCCCATGAGGACTAAGTATCTTATCTAATTTTCAGATAAATGAAACTTCACTCAAATGGCAAGATTTTGAAAGAGTTTTATTAACAACCTAAAATCTACGTCTAAATTAATTAATATAACTAATTGATGGGAAGCATTATGAAACTTAAGTAATTGAAAATACTAGAACTTAAAATTCCCTACAATCATCCATTTTAATATCAATCCAACATAGTCGGATACGAAGATCAGTATTCCTCATTCGTTTAATAATCTCTTTCTACTAGAATTAAAAACATCCCCACATGTAATCCATCCATATCTCTTCATGAAGAATGTGAACATGCAATGATGCATTAAATCACAAAAACGTTTAAAAAAGAATGCAAAGTATAATGATGTATTATATTCTCTATGAGGCTTTACATTAAGGCCCTGTTTGATAACTTAAATTTTCCATGGAAAATCCACCCATTTGACTTGTTTGATTGGCATTTTTTTCTAGGCAAAATTTTTCCACTTTACCTCTCCACGCGCCTGATTTCTTGCCAATTGATGAAAAGCTTTTCCCACTTTTTTGGTGGGAAAAGCTTTTGTAGGTGCTGTTGTCCTTTTTTTTTTGGGCAATGGAAACAAATTTTATAATCAGTTGTAGAAAAAATTTCACTTTAATGGACAATTTTCATGTAAAACAAAGACAAACGAACACTAAATTTTAATAAAAAAAATGATTTTTTTAAGAAATTTTTTTTTCTTTTCTTTTTGGCAATGGAAATAAATTTTATAATTAATTGTGAAAAAAATTATCACTTTAATGGACAATTTAATTAACAATTTAAAATTATCAAAAAGATCACTTAAAATTATCACTTTAAAATTTTTGGGGTGGAAAATCATACCAATCAAACACACTTAGTTAACAATTCTCTACAAAACAATTTTTAGGCAATTACTTTCCCTGAAATTCATTTTATTTCCACCAATTTTACATCCTTGCAATCAAACGGACCATAATTGTTACTACATGTCAAATTCATATTCCTTCTCTCGAGCCCTTGTTTGGTGGGCATTTTTTAGAAAAATATTATTTTGAATAGTGAATTGTTGAACAATGCGTGACTTAGAAGGTGGGAAAAAAATTTTGGTTTACGTATATAATATTTTATTGTTTGAATATATGGTTGAAAATGAATATATAGATAAAAGAGTTTTAAAAGAATATGAGACAAATATAGGGCTAAATGTCAATAGAAATCATAAGACAATTCAATTAATGATTAAGTAATTGAAAAGAATTAAATGCATATTTAATGTCAAATATGAAGTTGAGTATCAAAACCTGAAACATAGGATTCAACTTTATCCTATCATCTACATAATTGCCAAGTATCAAATTAATTACAAAAACACAATTGAATTTATACAACATCGCCCGGAATTAAAATTTTGGAAGGAGATAGAAAGAAATCTCGAAAGTTTTGAATACCTTCAATGGCTCATTGATCAATCTCCTTTGATTGTTTTTCTTCGTAGTCAATCTAAGAAATAGATATATGAAAGTGTATATGAATGTGTAATAAAGTTTCTTGTAAAGCTTGAAAATAATATGGATTTGATTATCAAAAGCTCTCTCTTTGGTTCTCTTCCTTTGTAAGATATATGTAATTTATACCCTGAGAGCCTAACTTATCTTAAATGATTTATGTATATTGAATCCCTGAACCCTCCTTTAATTGTTGGATGAAGATAAATATTTGAAAACCAAATAATTATGTCAAAATTCGTACTCTAACTGCTTTTCAAGTAGAGATTGAGTCAAAATAGGAACCAAAATCAAATCCACGATTATTACTATGCGAGTAAACAACCTATTGAGTTGTGATTGCATGGCATAGTATATTTGTTTTCGATTCTGTACTTTAAGACATTACGATCACAATGGCCTATGTTTTACAATCACAAGGCATGAGTTTGATTTCTTTTTGCTTTGGTCTCCAACTTTGTTCAGCTCGTCTTTTCTTATTTGTGCGATGTGTGCTACATCTTTAAATCTTCATGGATTGGTCCTCATCATCCATAGTTTAATATTTTATTGGCCATTGAACTTTACATCATGTCACGACTTACTCACCTAACTTCCAAAATTGTTCCATTAGGCACTGAACTTTACTCCATTATTGTCCATTACTCTCCAGCTGAAATCTATTAGTAGACGTGCTGATGTGGCGGATGGAAAGTTGAACTGGCCGGTTAATTGTCTCCAAATGTTAAATGTTCGCCAAATCCACTAACGAAACACGCCCTTAGGAAGATTTAACAACTGAAATGTGTTTCTTCCCAATTGAAATCCCTTGAAATCCAGGAATTTCCCATATCAATTTCTCTCGAACCTCCACTCCAAAACCCCAAAATCCTTGAGATCTACTCGACATTCGAAACCCTAACTCCAGGAGTGGTCAAAAAATTGAATTCCTTTGTGCAAGCTACCTTCGTCCGACGATTTCGTAAGTTATACTGTGGTATTTTCATTACTTTCTGTCATTTTCTGAATCTTTACCTTTTTAGTTGTTATGGGGTTTTTAATTCAATGCCCACGCTTACACTTCATAAAAAAAAAAAATCTACCGGTTATATTTTAGGATTGGAATTGTCAGTTCAATTACTAGTAAAAAAAAAAAATCTATCATTTTGTCTTAATAATCTTGCGATATTGGCAACATTTAATCAATAATTACGCACGTTTGACAAAGTTTAAATGCATGTTGTTGGATAGAGATCAATTTTTATCTTGTTGACATTCAAGCAGGATTAAATTTTTTATTTTGTTCTTATTGATAATGTTTTAGATTGAATATTTATTGACAATATCCTCCTACAATAATTCATATGTTATGGTACTGTGCGGTAATGGTAATTGATAGTTGATAGTGAGTTCCTATTCGATGATGTTAATTATAAGCGGTAAGCATAAATGTGTGGGTGTATGTGTTGCCAATTCATTACATAACTGCATGACCGTCTTACTGTTCATGGCTCTCAGGCCAGGTGAAATCCAATGTGCTTGTTTGGGTAACTTTTAGCCCGAAGTTCCAATAGAAGATTTGTCTCGTGTATTGAAGGATTTGGTTCACACAATTGAACAAGAGGAAATGGAGGTCGTGGATGTAAAGTATTGATGGAACACTCGGTTCATTAGATCTATAAATACAGTTGGAGCATTGGTCAAACCAAAAGACATGACAGTGAATTCATAATGTCCATACCGAGTCCTAAAGGCAGTTTTCGGTATGTCGATTTTTGAAAACACCGTTGCACCCTTTAACTGGTCGAATAAATCTTCTATTCTTGGCAGTGGGTATCTATTTTTGACAGTCAGATGATTCAACTCCCTATAGTCAATATACATCCGCATGCTCCCATCTTTTTTCTTCACGAAAAGTATTGGAGCGCCCCAAGGAGATACACTCGGTCGAATGAAGCCTTTCTCCAGTAATTCCTCTAACTATAACTTCAATTCTTGGAATTCTTTCGGTGCCATTCGGTACGAGGCCTTAGATACCGGTGCAGCTCCGGGAGCTAAGTCAATTGTAAATTCAACTTGCCTGTCTTGTGGAATACCTGGTAGATCTTCTGGAAATACATCTGTAAAGTCTCGCACAATATTAATATCATTAATAGTCATTTCTGTATGTTGGGAACCGACAATATTAACTAGGAATCCTTGACACGACTCCTTTCTCAACATCTTCTCTGCTTGAATGGCTGATATAAGTTGAGGTATAGACTTGATCTTTGCCCCAAAGAACCGAAACTCTTCGTCTCCTGGTCTGTTAAACAATACTTCTTCTCGTGACACCGAATGGTCGCATGATTAAGTTCCAACCAATCCATGCCTAAGAGAACATCGAAATCTTTCATCTCTAAAATGTATAAGTCCGCCTTTAGTACTTTCCCGTCAATCTCTAACTTTATAGCCTTAGTCATCTGATTTGTGCAAAGAGTTCTTCCTGAAGGGATGTTAACCTCTAATTCAATATTCGTTTTCACACATGGAAGATTTGACTTAGCTACGAAGGATGTAGAGATAAAAGAGTTTGTAACTCCAGAGTCGAAAAGTGCATAAGCAGGTACATCAGATAATAACAGAATACCTGTTTTGGAATTTATAGTGTTAGATGTAGCGACCATGGGGTAGAGTTAATGCAATGTGTGGTATTAGTTAAAAAGAATATAAATAGGTATGAAAAATAATAACAAAATACCTGCCATCACATTCGGATTCTGATCTGCCTCATACTGATTCAGTTCAAAGATTCGGGCCTTCCCATTTTTGTTCTTGTCTTGATCATCGTCCTTCTTATTTGGAGGCTCTATACAGTTAAGAGCAATATGTCTCGGCTTACCACACCAGAAGCACATGTTCTTTCCCAGTAAGCATTTACATTTGTGGAGTTTATACATTTAGGACAAGGGTAACACTCCCACTCGTCCTACCGATACGAATCCCAGTGCTTGGTCTTTTATTCTGCCAATTACGTCGGTCCTTACTTTGATCGTTCCACTTCCTCTTTCCCAATGACTTCTTGCTCTGTTGGTTATACTGCTCAATTGTAATCCTCTGATAGGAAATAGCATGAGCCCTCTCCAACATTTCACGATATGAAGTGAAACCATGAGACATAATGATCATGCCGATCTCCGGGCGTAGTCCATTTTCGAACCTCCCGATCTTCTTAACTTCTGTATCTACCAAGTGCGGGGTATATCTTGAGAGCTGCTTAAACTACCTCTCATAATCAGTAAGTGGCCTGTTTCCCTGTTTGAGATGCAAAAACTGTGATTTCTTTAAATCTCTCAATGCTTGTGGAAAGTAGTTTGCCATTACTTCCTCTTTAAATTGCTCCCAAGTTAGGTTACGCTGCTACTCTTCAGTCCTAGTACGTGAGACGGATTCCCACCAGTGACTAGCGGTGCATCCATACAAGAAATTTGTTAGAATATGCATTCCAGACTCCTTATCCACTCCTCAACAGCAAGTGAGTCGAAATCACCGTCGAAAGTAGGATGTTTGTACCTACGAAACTGCTCAACCATTGAGACAGTTCCAGGGACAAAAGGATGTGCATTTTGCTGTGGTGATGAAGTTCGTAGTTTCTTAGGGTTGGCTGACTATTATCGGAGATTTATTGACGGTTTCTAAAAAATAGCAAGTCCGATGACTCAATTGACAAAAAAGTGTGTGAAGTTTCAGTGGACGGAGAAATGTGAAAGATGTTTTCAAAAACTCAAGCAAAGATTAACTTCGGTTCTTGTATTGACAATACTAGATGGCTCTGATGGATTTATGATTTACACTGACGCCTCCAAGAAGGGTTTAGGCTACGTTTTGATGCAACATGGAAATGTAGTTGCTTATGCCTCTAGACAGTTGAAGCAGTATGAACAGAATTATCCAACACATGACATGGAACTTGCAATGGTAGTTCACGCCCTAAAGATATGGCGTCATTATCTCTATGGTGGGAAGTGTGAAATCTATATAAACCACAAGAGCCTAAAATATTTCTTCACATAGAAGAAACTAAATATGAGACAGATGAGATGGTTGGAACTAGTGAAAGATTATGACTGTATAATTCATTACCATCCGGGTAAGGCCAACGTAGTCGCAGATACCTTAAGCAGGAAGATGGGATCCTAGTTAACTGTTTTACCCACAGTGCAGAAACATTTGATAAAAAACTTTGAAAAACTGAGAGTAGAAGTCATCACTCTACCAACCCAGACTACAACAATAATAAAAGCGTTCATGATTCAACCTACTCTTCGGGATCGAATCAAGGAAGCACATGATAAGGACCCTTTTGGCAGAAGATTAAGACTGAAGTTGATACAAACAAACATAGAGGATTTGAGATATCTGCAGATAACGCGATAACTTTTAAAGGAAGGTTGTGTGTACTTGAGGATGAAAGTATAACAAACGAGATTTTAGAAGAGGCTTACTCCATCCCGTATGCTGCATATCCAGGTGGTACGAAAATGTATCGAGATACATTTTGGTGGAGAAACATGAAAAGAGGAATTGGTCTATTCGTGGAGAAAAGTATTGTCTTTCAGCAGGTCAAGGTAGAACATCAAAGGCTATCAGGACTACTGAAACCGTTGGATATTCCATAATGGAAATGAGAACACATAGCAATGGATTTTGTGGTTGGCCTTCCGAGGTCAACAAGAGGTCACAATACTTGGGTAGTAGTTGATCGTCTGATGAAGTCAGCCCATTTTCTGCCAATCAAAGTAAATTTCAACATCGAATAGTTCCCACAATTATATGTCAGGGAGATAGTCAAATTGCATGGAGTTCCAGTCACCATTGTTTCGGATAGGGACCCAAGATTCACATTTAAATTTTGGAAAAGTTTACAGGTAGCCTTGGGGACGAAATTAAAATTTAGTACTGTTTATCATCCTCAGACAGATGGGCAGTCAGAAACAACCATTCAAACTCTAGAAGATATGTCGAGGGCACGTGTTTTGGATCTTAGCGGTAATTAGGAAACACGCCTGCCGTTAGTGGAGTTTGCTTACAATAATAGCTTCCAGGCTACTATATGTATGGCTCCATATGAAACTCTTTATGGTAGGAAGTGCATGTCTCCTATACATTAGGATGAGGTCGGAGAGAACATAATTTTGGGTTCTGAAATCATTAAACGAATAGTTGAGGCAGTTGACAAGATTAGAGCCAAAATAAAAAAGAACAGGACCGACAGAAAAGCTATGCTGATGGTAGAAGAAAGGATTTGAAGTTTTGTGTGGGCGATAAAGTTTTTCTTAAAGTAGCCCCCATGAAGGGTGTATTGAGATCCGGTAAGACAGAAAAGCTGAGACCGCGATTTATTGGACCTTTCGAAATTTTGGAAATGATTGGTATTGTGAGATTCGGTAAGTCCATTTGTTGAGCCATATAGGAAATTGCTTAAGTTGGTTTAATTAATGAAATTAATTGGGTCATAAGTTGATTATGAGGAAGTTACCAGAAATCAAATTTCATAAATTAAACCTTAGAGTGCTGCCATGTTCGTCCACTACCATATGAGACAAGAAAGTTGAGACCGCGATTTATTGGACCTTTTGAAATTTTGGAAAGGATTGGTGTTGTGGCTTACCGGCTTCCCTTACCACCTGAACTTGCAGCAGTGCATAACGTGTTCCATGTATCAATGCTCGAAGATATGTTCATGAT
Organism: Fraxinus americana; assembly: GCA_035079005.1. NCBI lineage: Eukaryota > Viridiplantae > Streptophyta > Magnoliopsida > Lamiales > Oleaceae > Fraxinus > Fraxinus americana. The sequence goes on along the minus strand of CM068726.1, from coordinate 24,728,241 downwards.
CCTAATCATGTGGTAAATTATCAGACATTGGAGATATAAAAAGACGTATCACATGAACAAGTTCCGACAATAATTTTAAACAGAAGTGCACCAACTCAGAAACAAAATAGTTCGCTTAGTCAAGGTCCAATGGCGAAATCATCGACTTGATAAGACAATTTGGGAGAAAGAAGAAGAGCTTAAAATCAAGTATCCAGAACTCTTCGATTAGCCAATGTAAATTTTTGAGAACGAAAATATTTTATGGGGGGAAGATTGTAGTGCCCCGAAAATTTTCATAGAATAGAATTTAATGTTCGTATGCTATATTTTAATATTTTCAAAGTTAGGGACTAAAATGATACATTTATTAAATTATATTTTATCTGAGTCAAATATTTATATATTGATAGAGTAATGATGAATGTATCAATATTGAGCTCGTTGGATAGTTCGTGATTAATTATGAATATTAGGCTCGAGAAAAAGTTAATTTAGATTAACGGAGCCCAAGTTATCGAGATGGTGAAATCAACATTTTATTATTCCTCTAATAATTGTGATACGCATGGCTTTTAGTATTTAAGTGGAATGTTTCATGAACTGAAAATTTAGGATACATTTGTATCTAATAAAGTCCGCTTGTTGAGCTATATATGAAATTGCTTAAGTTGGTTTAATTAATGAAATTAATTTGGTCATAAGTCAATTATGAGGAAGTTGCCAGAAATCAAATTTCATAAATTAAACCTAGAGTGCTGCCATGTTCGTCCACGACCATATGATTAATCCTTTACTTGTATTTTAAAATGACTTCTTAGTTAAATAAGAGATAAATCTGAGATGTACTTCACATTACACATTATTATGAAGACCATGCATGTATATTTTTTTTGGCAGAGTAAACTTTTATTTAATAAATGAAATAAATAACAAGATTTTGACTCACTGCTGTTGACAATAATTTATTCTTTAATGATTAAACAGTAGATTGATTTTTTTTAATCTTGTATAAAATTTAAATCTAGTTGCATGTCACAATTTAAACAAAGCTTTTGGTAATGATTCATATTTAGTTTTATGAAATTTGGGTTAAATTAGAATATGATGCATTGGGGACAGTATATCGTTGATTTAATGGTTGGGACAGCCCGTTAAGTGGGACTCGAGTAGTTACAAATGGTATCAGAGTTCGATTACTAGCCGAAAATCGGGAACTAAGTGCTATGAGGGACAAAGTGCTACGCCATAGGGCGGGAGCCACCTCTTGAACTCTTAGGAGCCACCTCTAGAATCTCAACGCTTGGCAACGGATCCTCAGATGGACCAAGCGCGACGAGGACGTCGCGAGTCTAACGGGGGGTGATTGTAATACCTAGATCAGGAAAGTTTAAAAAGAATTGATAGGTACAACTTATACCAACAAGGTGCACCTTCTTTTCCGGAAGTCCATCGTTAGAAACTTTACAGTTAAGAGTGCTTGGTTTGGAGCAATTCTATGATGGGCGACCACCTGAGAAGTTTTTTTGGGGAGCGTGCGAATGAGGATAAAGCATGTTGGTACAGTTGGGACAGTATGTCGTCGATCTAACGGTCAGGGCAACTCGTTAAGTGGGACCCGGGTCGTTACAGTGGATGTCTCATTCAATGTTACTATCCACAAGGGTAAAGGTTGTATAGAAGATAATAGGAAACAAAAGGGAAGAGCTGTGTGAAATTAGACCGCCTATGTTGTTCATTGTACCAATATTATCGTACTCGTCAAGTTGGACCAATGTTATTGTATTCGTCAAGCTTTTTTAATTACGCGACGTTAAGTTTGTGTGCATTTCTGATGAAGTTCGAACATTGTAGACATTAATTGCCTGTTTGTTAGCGATTTTCCACCCCAATTAAAATGATTTTTCCAGCCGTTATCACATTTTCCAAATTCCAACCATCATTTTTGACCCACCCTCTCACAGGTGGGCCCCACAAGTACAAAGCAATGGTCATTTTTCCTCTTAAAATTTGACGAAAATGGCTCCTAGACACAGCCTAAGTTTGTCTGCTTGAAGTATTATTTAGTAAAGTGTGTGCATACCTGTTAAAAGAAAGTATCCAACTATATTTCTAAACAGCTGAACTACCTTATCTGACTTTGTATGCTTAATGCATGCAGAGTTATCTGCCAAAAATATGCCGGAAGTTAAGAGCTCCTGGACTTCTAAATTTTAAAATATTGAATATCAGATATTCTACTTCATTCATCTCAACATCTAGCTAAGGAAACAACAAATAACAGATTTCATAAATGTGTAGATCAAGTCTCAACAACATTGTACGATCCCAATCTGACTTCAATTTACATGCCAAAAACAAACATTGGACATTACAAAATACAACTTCTGTTGAAATAACAGCCACTGAACTGTCAACTTTAGTATATGGCCGCTTCACAATTGTTCCATGCTTGATCTAAACAATATGGCTGCTTCAATATGACTTTAGTATGTGGCTGCTTCAATTGTTCCATGCTTAACAATATGGTTGCTTCATAATGAAAATCATAGAATAGTTAAAATGTAACCAAATTCTGACGATGATCTAAACAAGTAAGGCAATTTCTAGAGTACTAAAGGAGTACCAGCTCATTAACATGAAAAAGGAGGAGACTGGAAAAGCTAAAATGGACCATACGTTCCGCCACAGATTTTCTCAAAAACCAAAAACACCAAAGTCAGAAATGATGTCCTTAATGTGGGTGTGGAACGTCAAGAGGAACAATTTGACTGCACAACGTTGCTATTGGACTAGATTTAAGACCACATGTTCGGGCTTCACACGACACCATGGGGGTTGGAATGAAATGGAAAGTTTATTCTTCCACAGGATTATGGTCCGTTGATGCTCACTTTCCTTTGTCTGCGACCATTTTACCCTGTCAAATGCGAACATCATGTAATCAGATTACACACATTATGCGACAAATATCACGATGAACATTTAAAAAAACAAAGCAAATGTTTAAATTGTAAACAATATAAAACCCGGCCAGTTTCAGGAATTGTAAACAATAACCACACTAAGTCAATCAACATAGAAATAATATTCCACCATAACTAACAGGTATGCAACTAAATTTTCCAGTGCAACATAAATTACGAATTACTAATCACAGAGCTAAAAAAATAAAAACTTCCAAACTAGTATATGAGATGGAAGCTTTAACACTATAAACAAGTAGCTATCCAAGTTGAAGGGAAATTGCAATTGATGGAAAATGCAAATCGGCCAAATATTACCCCCAATATTTTTCTTTAAACAACAATATTATCACAAAGTCAGGTTACCTTGAGAACTCTTCGTTCGCAGTAAAAAAAAAAAAAGTTTGGAAACTACCTTCGTGTGGTCCGTCCATTTGCTTGAAGTACAAAAATGAAATCGGTGGTGCTTCTTCATGCTTGGGTTGGGCACTTTGAGTAGTCAACAATGGCGGGAGGACCTTGGGAAATTGATTTTCTTGATTTCGGGCTTAGGGTTTCGATTTTCGAATTGATTTCGACTTGGGGGATTTAGGGTTTTGGTTTCGATTTCGATTAGGGAGATTTCAAGAAATGAAATTGATTTTCTTCTTCACGTTTCCGGTTTGCATTTTGTGTTATAGTAGTGCAACGTGCAACGCACGTTTGCCTAGTTTATATTTAATAGTTTTGTTTAATAATTAATTTGTTATTAATAAAGATGTAATTTTTTTGGTTAATTAAATAATAATGATATAATGTTTATGTAATTGTTAAATAATTAGATGTGTGATTTTGATATTGTGATGTAAGTTGGTGAGATCGAAAAAAATAAGCAAAAGTTGACAAATTTGGAGAAATGGCTAAATTGTAAGGGACCCAAAGTTTGAGGACTAAAATGTAAATACTTAAAAGTTGTGCCGAACCTCACGATGAAGATTTGAGAGTGCTCGGAGTCAATTGGATAAAGGAAGCTGCCAATGGAATCAAATTTAGTCAAAAGATGATCACAAATCAATTTCCAATCGAAAAGTTATGCTCCGATGTTTTAGTCTCATATTGAGACCTATTTTTGGCATAGAAAGTGATCAAATTGGATAATGATGTCTGAATCAAAGTTATAGCCAGATGAGTTAGTTTTCCAACGCATTTTGAATCGCTTCAATCGGATATCGGAATACAAAGTTATGATAAAAATACTTAAAGAAGGTGCAGCTGCCTGTTTAAAACAAGAAATTCCATTACATAGTCCGTTAAAACAACAAATTTCGTTAGTTTTTCCGTTAAAAACAAGAAATTCCGTTACATAGCCACTTTTAATATATAGAAGATAACCAAAGGGAAGGGCGTGTTTTATGATGCCGACTTGGAGGTGAGTTAGTAATTAACATAACAATTGGACACAATTAACCGGCCGGCTCAACTTTTCATCCACCACATCAACACGTCTACTACCAAATTTTAGCCGGTGAGTAATGACAGTAACTGAGTAAAGTTCAATGACTAATGGGATAACATTGAAAGTTCGGTGAGTAAATCGTGATATAGTATAAAGTTCGATGGCCAATGAAATATTTAATTCCATCATCCATAATTAATCTGATGCAGGTTCCAAAAGTTTGCGATTAAATACCAAAAATTTCCATACATTGGATTCAACTTTCGAAACTTGTGATTTTCCTTTAATTGCTCTTTTAATTCCTCACATTGAACAATTGTAATATGGTTGATCAATTAATCCAAATCAACTCCAATTAAGCTCCAATTATACATTTTCATGTTAATTGTATTCGAGTAGAATTTTACCTACAATTAATCATATTTATACTAAATTGGATAAATATATGTTCAATATAGAAATAGATAAGCAAGTTTAGAAGCTCTGATAAGTGTATTATGCACTTATCATATTTCACAACTTAAACTATTGTTTGTACAGAGCAAAAATATCTAATAAACATTGGATAACTTGACGACGTATTTTCCTCAAGTATTGATAATGTTATAGCAATTCATAAAAAGGTTATAAGTAATGATACCAAAACCAATTGTATTCTTAATCTGTGGTCAATCAATGTTTGTTTGTGTGTGCGTAATCGATCTAATCATCATAGAACTTTAGATTGGCTATTTTCTCGACTTTCAATAGTGAAAATTTTCCTTTATTTTTCGTGGGATGCACACCCCAAAACTTGTTTTCCAATTACCCAACATGAGCATTTATTCTAAAGGTGTTTATACGTCACTCATTCCTTTTTTCTGTTCAAGTTTAGTTTGGATTTTATCAATGGAAGTAACTATCTCGATATGTGAGAATGTCTCAAACCTCCAAGTTTCAATTAAGATAATAAACTCACTAAAAATCTACACTTCAAATCCAATGTTTGACATTCATTTTTTCAAAACTCATTTTTAACCACAAATTATCCCATAAAATAAATTTATACGTAAACTGAAATTTTTTCTTACTTTTTAATCACAAGCACTCCAAAAAAAATTAGGGCTCGTTTTGCATATGTTTTAGGTTTTAGTTTTCAATTTTGAATTCATTTTCAGTCTTCTATTTTGAGGGTATATTTTAATATTGCTAAAAATGCGTTTAATTTATCATTTTGAAAATTATTTCTCAAAATATAAAATTAGAAAACACATTTGATTTGAAATTTTGAAAAATTATTTTATGATATTTTATTCAACATTTTAAATTGGTCCATCTCACAATATTTTTTCGCTAATAAATTGAGTTCAAATATAGGAAATAAAAATGAAAATTAATAATGTGGATTGAGAATATTTTTACCTGTATTCACTTAAATACATGTTTAGAATTTTTATGTAAATAATCATTAAGAGTTTGAACTATTTTATTTTAAATTTTAAATTATTTAAAACTTTAAAATTTTACTTGGTAGAATTTTATATTTTAATTTTAAAAAAATCAGAATTTTTACAGAAAACACTAAAAATGGAAAAATGTATTTTGAGTTTTATGTTATAAGTTTGTCATTGTTTCCAAAAATGCATTTTTAGAAATAAAGACCAAATATGTTTTCAATGTTTTACAAAATCGAAAACAGAAAATAACTTGAAAACTACAAATCAAACGTTCCCTTACTTTTCTAAAATACATTTTCACGAAAAAAATGAGGATCAAACAGGGGTTTAAATGTCTAAGGCTTAGCTTGACAAAGAATATTGCCCACACTTGTTTTGCAGCTTCTTCAACACACTTTAGTGTTTTTTTTGGTCTCCCTCCTTTTGTCTTTTGGATCTTTTGTTTGGTTTTTAAGGGTAGTTTTTATTTTACACGACAGTCGCCTTCTTCCTCCTTAGATTATCTTCTAAATATTTGTAACAAATATAGTCTGATTCCTTAAAACTAACTTCACAAAATGATATAGGTAACTTTGTTCCTACGTGTCACAATTAGTGCATGCCTTTTATTGAGACAAGTAGTTGAGACAAAATTTGTAATGTATGATTACTACTTAGATTTCACTTGTTAGTCGCAAATACTCCATATAGATATTCAGGGTGTGTTTGAATCACATTATTTTAGAAGAATATATACCGAATAGTAGATTGATGAAAAATATGTGGTTGAAAAAGAAGGAAATGTTATTGATGTGATGAAAAATATTATTTTATTGAAGAATGTGTGGTTGAAAATGAGTAGAAAAAATGAAAATGAAAATTTTAATGTATACCAAACGGGAGCTCAACAAATACGAAATCATTACTTATATCAATAGCTCATAACATCGGATCAACCATAAACAAATTATCATTTCATTTGGTTAAATGATTGTGTTGTACATTATGATCTTGGTGCCGAATCGCCATCTTCGTTTTTTCTTTTGAATTTTAATCTCGAGAAAAAAATAATGTATTTGTCTCTGAAATGGAATATTTTAATTTCTTAGTGGCAACCTTTGACTGCTTATTTATCATGATAAGAAGTGATGTTCTTATCTCGACAATGAATAAATGAAAGAAGATAGAGTGGAGTGCTTTACTTATATTTTTGGTGATGGTGTGGGGGCCATTTGACAAGTTTATGATTTTCCTTCCATGTAGAAGTGTTTAACGAGGAAGTGATCTTATAACTCGTTTGACAAGCTTTTGCTTCTGTTTTTTGTATAGAAGAGTTTCATGAAAAGTTACTCTAAAATCTTTCTCCCAAACAAAACATTTTCAAAAAAATTATTCAAACATGTTCAAAAGTGATTTTTAATTTCAGAAGCAACTTTTGACTTTTCAAAAGTTATGTCAGATGAGCCCTATTGTCAGTTTTCTTTAAAAAAAAACTATTTTAGCTGGAGAATAATTTCTAAAAATTATCCGAAAATGTTAAAAGTAACTTCTTAATTTTATTGCAAGCAGCTTTAAATAAAAAAAAAATGCCTTAATTTATCAAACTTAACAGAGTTCAATACAGAATTCTACTTATCAAAATTATTCGATTTGCTTATAGTACTAACTTATCAACGCTCGTATCATTTCCCACTATTTCTTCTCTCTCTCTCTCTCTAAAGCTCTAGAAGGAGAACTCCAGTAAACATACAGTTGTCCTTTCTCTCTCTACAGAAAAACGCTCCCAGTTGTCCTTTCTCTCTCCCTCTCCCCTCATTCATTCAAGGTACATACCCTTCTCTCTCTCTAAATATATATACACTTTCACACATGTATATATGCAAACAAAGATACGCGTGCAGAAATACACGCAGATAGGATCATAGGAAGCTTGCATGCATGAGTGTATGTCGTCTTTGGAAAAATGTGGAATTGAGCTTTCAGCTTTGTGGATTTTCATTTCTTTTGGCAGGTTGGTTATTGAGGGGAAGCGAGCATGTCGTCTTTCGAAAAAGATATGTTGTTTTTGATACTTCAGTTTCTTGATAAAAAAAATCTCACAAGAACTGTTCACGAGTAAGGATTCAATTTTTTATATCTAACTTTATTTTTTGGGATTTCTTAGCGTTTTGATTGTTAAGAAAATGGGGAAATTAATTATTAATTTTAGATGAAAACAGTTGGGTTAGATAAATTCAGACTGCTCTTCTATATTTTATTTTACTTTCATTCTCTCTCTCTCTTTTTTTTTTTGTAATTTTTAGTTGTTCTGATTGCTGGGAAATAGGGGGAAATTAATAATTACATTTAGATTAATAGATTATTTTTAGGATCAATAATTAATTCACCAAAGAAACATGGGTGTTCAAAAATTCAAGATTTCTTTATAATAATTATGTTTTTTTGGTTGAATATTGTTGATGTAATTGGTGAATCAATGGTTGAGTTCTTTGTCGTGATTTAAGATTGGAACAAGAATCAGGAATCTTCTTCAGTATGCCCTATTTCGAGGACAGGGTAACTAATGGGGATTGGGATGAGGTGGAAAATTACTTATCTGGGTTCACATGGCCTGATGAGAACACAATTTCCATGAAAATCTTCTATGCGATCCGAGAACACAAGTATATGGAGGTCCTGGACAGGTTAGATTGTTTCTTGATCTCATTGAATATTTTGTCAGTTTTGTGTTAGTATTCATATTCTCATGAATTCATATGATTTTGAATGCATAATTGTAGGAAGGAACGGGCTAAAGCCTTTGACATTTTAATGATGGACTTAAAACAAATTTCAGTTGATAATGAAGAGCGTTTTGAATATTTAACTCGGCTTTTCTTCCTTGAAAACATCAGGTGAGAGAGTAGTGATACTTGTATTGGAGAGTTTGCATAGATTTATTTTCAAGAATATTGATTTGATACAATGACATGCAGAGAGGATAAGGAAGTATCCAAGCACGGAGACCTAATCAATGCTAGGGGTGAAATGCTTGCTCGTGTTAAGAAGCTTATAGAAGAAAATCCCGTGTTCCGTGATAAGCTGATATTCCCCACCTTCGATCCCTCAAAATTAGGGACACTAAGGTTTATTTCTTCACTATTGGTAATATCAGCATTTTCTTTCAGGTTGAGATAAACACCGGCATTTTCCTCTGCTTTGTTGGCCTGCAGTTTGAACTTGCAGCACCATTTGGCTGCAGTTTCACCTTCACAGTCCAGTAGTGCTGTTCCTAAGCCTGTGGAATCCCCTCCTGTAAGCTAAAATAGGCATTTTCTTTCTTGTTTTAACTATCAAGAGATGTGATATTGACTTTTGTCTTTTTTTGTGAAGCCATTTCAAGATCCATCATCTCCTCCCCAACCTTCAGCAAGTTATTCATCCTCAGTTCCTCACCCTTCAGATTCTGCAGGTCTAACTGGTTTAAATACCCAAAACAATTCTGGTATTCATAGATTCTAACTTTTCCATTTACTAAAAAGTTGAAAAACATGTCTTGGTTTGACATGTTAGTCTGAAGTGTGAAAGTATATGTTGATAAAAGTGGAAGAAGATAGTTCTTTCTCCACCTTCCTCCTGTCTATTTGTGACTGGCTCTTAACTCATGACTTGCACCTTTTCACCATGCTAACTTAATTTCTAGCAGATATTATGAAGCATCCTACAACTCCTACAAATAAACCAGCTGTGGACAACCAAAATGATCTCTCTGAACTGGATTCCTCGTATGAAGTAAGGATTTACCATCCTAAATTCTTCTATTATGATTATTACCCTCTTTCTATGAAATGGATACTTTCTTGGTTCTTATAGTTTAAAGCTTTGACATATTGTACACCTTGGTCTCTCATGTTGATTTATAGTTTGTGCTCATCTTTGCTGAAACGTTTTATGCATCTTCAGTCTACCCCAATAAGTACATTTGGTGATGTCAATGCTACTACTGGATCGAGCATTAAGGATCGAGCTTCTCCAGTAACATCCACAGATTCAGTGGTATGCTAATGCTTTCAAACTTATAAAATGGATATATCTGTTTCAAAATCTCTGATTAATTTCTTTTGCAAATTGATTGAATAGCATTTTGCATTTTTTTTTAGGTGTGCACAACTTAGGTGCATTGCATAATATTTCATATGATAATAGCTCTTGCCTGCACTACTACGACTTTTTGGTTGACATTATATAATCTTCACATTTGTGATCAATTTCTTGTAGAATGAAGATCGGCAAAATTCGGAAGATGGGAAGCCCAGAGTTGCAGATGGTTCCACCTGGAAATCTAGGTTGCGGAAACTGATAGAAGTGAATAAGCCATCAGAATGTCGTGTCCTGAGACTTCCAGATAGTTCGGCGGCGATGAAAGTATTAGTTACTCTGGCCTCGATCATTTAAAATGCCTGGATAGATTATTACCTAGATATTGTCCATAGCCACCTCTGTCTCATATACTGTGACATAATGCATAGCTCATACTTTATGTGCATGGTCATGTGGATAGAGAGAAATCAGAAGTGAAATTAGAATAACAATGATTCAACTTCTTAAATTGATTGTTTGGCAATAAAATTTATTCAGCCCATGTTTGGTTCCCCTTCTTTGAATAGTGTTTTAAAAGAATGTGTGGTTAAAAAGTAGGAAAAGGTTTTGGGTTTACATGCATAATATTTTATTGTGTGAATGTGTGGTTGAAAATGATCCAGTAGAAAAAAATGTTTGAAAAGAATGGGAATCAAACAGGGGCTTAGTTCCATTTCCAACATTAAAAAATTCATCATTTTCAAGTTTCAATCAATTCTGTGCTTTGTCAAAGCAACAGGCCACCATTGTAGCTAAAAAACACGCAAGAAAAAGGAAGAAACTTTGAAGTTGTTAAAATATACTGTTGTGTCAATCTTGAAAATTCTTATAGTGAACTCTAATTTTGCTTTAAACGTTCTTGTTGTTAAAACACTTATTTCCAGTTTCTGCTTCTGACTCTCACTCAATGAGGCCCTTTTAAATTTCATTCTCACCATTTATCAGGTTCCAAGATTGATGTATACCAATTCAGGATCCGCCATACTGGCTCTATATGTTAATGCTGTACATAAACTGTGGAAATCGCCAGAAAATGACAGTATTTCGATGGGAAAATTCCCCACCAATTGCATTCGATCCTGTACTGCGAGATTGATGACAAATGCTACTAGTGGCGTGAATCCAGAAGATGCTGTTCCATGCTTTGCTCTGTCCAATAATGATTCTTATGTTATGTCAGCGTCAGGACGGAAAATTTCCTATTTTAATACGTTGACCTTCCAAGTAAGTGGCTTTTGTTTTGCTTATGTAGTCTTTTTTTTCTCATAATTGTTAGAAATATATTGAAAGCGTTTTATATGATATGAGAATTTCTGCACCGAATAATTTATTCTCTTTCGTAGAAATGAGTTGCACTCAATTTGTTTACCCTCTTAACTTGCTTGTTATAACATTCTCGTTCTATCCACAGACAAAGAAATCATTCACATCCCATTCATCGGAAGTAACATTTCTGGCATTTCACCCCCAAAACAATAACATCATAGCAATGGGCTTGGATGACTCATCCATCCAAATATATGATGTCAAGGCTGATGAGGTAGTAGTGGTGAACTTCTGGCTTAAATTTTTGAGTCAAATGTCTTAATGAGTCAAGCCTTTTTATCATTGTGTTTCCTTTGTAACAGGTCAAAACCGAGCTCAAAGCTCATCAAAAAAGGATAACTGGCCTTGCCTTCTCTAATATTCTTAATGTTCTTGTATCTTCAGGAGCCGATTCTTGGGTAAGCAGCTTGTGTCTTAGATGCTTCTACAATTGGTAAACTGAAGTTCCTATTAGTGTAAACTGATCCATTTTTGTTTACCTAGCTGTGTGTTTGGAGCACTGATACATGGGAGAAGAGAACAAATGAATACTTGAGAAGACCAGCTGGTCGCTCTGGTGCTTCTCTTGCAGATACCCATGTTCAATTTCACCAAGATCAAACACATTTGCTAGCCTTCCAAGAGACGCAGATAGTAATATATGAAGTAGAAGCAGCTAATTTGGATTGGCGTGCAAAGGTGTAGCATATAATTGCATTGCCTTTTAACCAATATCATCTACTTGTACATATGGACATATTTTTCTTGAATTTCGCCTAGACTTCTGATGCAATTACTTTCTGTTTTTCCTTATCTAAATAGTGGCCCCTACAAGCAAGTGTCCCTATCACGTATGCTACATATTCGTGTGATAGCAAATCCATATATGTCAGCTTTATATGCGGAAGTATAAGTGTTCTTACTGCTGCATCACTGCGGTTGAGATGTCGAATCAATCCCTCTTTATACTTACCTGCCAATCCAAGGTGCGTACTATTGAAATTTCTTGAATTTGTTTTTAATCAAGTTACAACGAATTCAATCATCAGAAAGCTGTTCATGGCTATCTATAAGTACATTTTCTTCCCCATACTAATTAACTTGTAATACGATTTTTGCAGCTTACAGGCCTATCCCTTAGTTATTGCAGCGCACCCTTCCAAGCCTAATCAATTTGCAATAGGACTTACTGATGGTGGTGTCTATGTACTTGAGCCACTAGAGTCTGAAGGCAAGTGGTACCCCTAACCTCCCCTAGAAAACGGTGGGAGTGGTGCAGCTAGTTAGGATCAACCTCAAAGGTGATAGGTTTATACACAGTGGCCTCTCCATGATATCAAATGAACAAATTCTTGTGCTTGTGTACTGTTAAACCATTCTTTTTCTTCTAGAGGAAAGGCTCCAAAATCTGTTGATATAGTTGTAGTCAGTTTCTTAAGAGTTAGTTTTGAGGTAGTTTATCTTTACAATGAACAATGGCGTTTCTGGTCCGTGGTTACAGTTGAATGATTACCGATGAAGTTCATTTGAAGTCCTCCAAGGAGTCAGCAAGGCAGATTAGGAAGAGCTTCTTCTTCTTTTGTTTCCTTTCGCTTACTCAAAAACTTCATGTATGTGATTGGTTTTTACCCCTAAAATTTACTGATTTTTCCAATATTACAATCTCTTTCATTTGGAGAAGATTAAACGTGTTGATTGTGCTTCCTATGGAACTTGTTTATGGTTTTCTTTACCATTTCTTGAATTGTGGCTGTCATCCTTGTGCACTGCCATGCTCATATTCATATCCCTGTTAAAATATTAATCAAATAGGAATTAGACATGTATAAGTGCCATGTCTCTCTTACGCGTGCATTATTAACGTGGTTGATGGTATTTAATGAAACGTGGTAGCTAAGAGTTCATTTTCACAAGAAAACAGGAACGTATTATTTTATGCATTTTTTTTATTATTATTTTCTTCCTTGATCCTAGTATTGAAATGAGGACCAATTAAGTGAAGCACAGTTCAAGTTATAATGTGCTAAAGTAGCAAAAGAAGCAAGTTCATGAACCGCTTTATTCTCATTTTTGGGGACAAAACACGTCCTGCAAATAAGTGAGTTTCACAAGTCGTCGCTCCATCAATCTTCAAAATAAAGAAAAAGGTTGGCCAGAAAATCAAAAGAACAATTTACTAGTAATTGAATCAAAAGAACAATTTACTCATCACATCATATATTGGTTTCAGATAAATTCAAGATAGTAAAGCATTAGTAATCAGGAGTATAAGTAACACTACTTATCAGATTTTAATACAGGAATACAACTAATCAAGATTATAACTGACAGTACTTATCGTCAGATTTAGTCCTTATACGCTCTTATCATTTCCGTCCTCAAACCCACATCCTCTCACAAAGAAACTCTAGTAAACCTCTCTCTCTCTCTCTCTCTCTCTCTCCGCAAAAACCCTCCACTCTGTTCTCTCTCATTGATTCAGGGTACAAATCGCTTCTCTCTCTATAATATGTATATATGTATAGACAAAAACATGTATATATGTATGCTCGCGTACGCAAAAAGATATGTTCAAGTGACATACATCGGAAGCTTACATGCATGCATGTTTATATATGTGTATGTAGAATTGGAATTTGGGGATTTTGGATTGACTTTATGTTATATTTTAATTTTCTGAATTTGATGAATTTGAGTTCTTCAATTTGAGTGGAATGTTAAATTTTCATTTCTTTATTTGTTTTTGGCAGGTATGGAGAATGAGGGCGAGGGGGTACCCAGCATGTCATTATGCGACAAAGAGCTGGTGTTTTTGATACTTCAATTTCTTGATGAAAAGAAATTTAACGGGGCTGTTCACACGTAAAAATTGAATTTCAGAGTTGAATCTTATTTCATTTTCATTTTTGGGAATTTTTAGTTCTTCTGGTTTTTGAGGAAATGTGAAAGATTGATTATAATTTTAGATTTAAAAAAAAAAAAAAGATTTGCCTTAGAGAAATTTAAAAGACCGGGATTCAATTTTCAAAATTTAATTTGACTTTCATTCTCCTTTTTCAAAAATTTTTAATTGTTCCAATTGTTGTGAAAATCTGGAGTATTAATAATTAGTTAATTGTGTATATACATAATCTTTACCCATTTAATTAGCATAATTATTAATACACTGTTTCTGGGAAAACACAGGGCTTTTACAATATATCACTGTGGTTTTTCATTAAATTAGTTGATTAATGGTTTAATTATTTGTGGTGATTTAAGATTGGAACAAGAATCAGGAGTGTACTTCAATATGCATTATTTTGAGGACAGAGTAAGAAATGGGGATTGGGACGAGGTGGAAAATTACATATTTGGGTTCACAAAGTATGATGATAACAAATATTCTAAGGCAATCATCTTTCAGATCCGAAAACAAAAGTACCTTGAGGCCCTAGACAGGTGAATTTGTTTCTTGCTATCATTTATCAGCTTTGAGTTGATTTTTGTATTCTCATAATTCATCTGAATTTCAATGCGTTATTGTAGGAAAGATCGGGATAAAGCTTGTGACATTTTAATGAAGGACTTCAAAGTACTTTTAGATTCTAATGAAGACATCTATAAAGAATTAACACAGCTTTTGGTTCTTAAAAACTTCAGGTTGATGAGAGTACTTTTTCTTGTCCTGGTTGTCACTATTATCTTTTCCATTTATGGGATTATGCATATTTTATTTTCAAGAATGTCGATTTGATTGCAATGACAAGCAGAGAGAATGAACTATTATCTGGATATGGCGACACTGAATCTTCCAGGGGTGTAGTTTTTGCTGAAATTAAGAGGCTTATAGAAAAAAACCCCGTGTTCCATGATAAGCTGAACTTTCCCAGCTTCAAGGACAGAAGATTAAATACTCTACTTAGTCAGAGGTTTGTTTCTCCACTAAATGTAACATCAGCATTTACCTTCAGGTTAAGATCAACATTGGCGTTTTCCTCTGTGTTGGCTTGCAGTTTGAAGTGGCAGCATCAGCTCTGCAAGAATCCAAACCATAAGCCTGGAACTCTGTTTGTGGACCATTTGTGTGTAACTGGTAACCTTGTGTGCGCTGTTCCACCTTCACATTCAAATGGTCCAAGGGCTCCGTCTTCTGTAATTAATCCACTTTTGAACGCTTTTCCAGCTTCACAGTCAAATGGTGCAGGGCTTCCATCTTCTGTAATTAGGCCGCTTCTGCTTTCGGGTGCTATTCCTAACCCTACGGGAGTCCCACTTTTGAGGGCTCATGCTGTAAGCTATAATAGACAAGAAAAAACCTATTCAATTGGAGTTGTTACAATATCAAGAGATGTGAGATTGACTTTCGTCCTTTTTCGTGAAGGCATTTCAACCAGATCCGGGTTCTCCTTCCCTTGATAAATGGATGACTAATCTGTCTTCAGTTCCTCACCCTTCAACTTCTGCTGGTTCAATTGGTTTCAATATCCAGGATTGTTCTGGTATTAATAAATTGTAGACTTTTTCCATATGCTAATAAGTTGAAACATGTCTTTGATTGACATGTTAGTCAGGTTACAGCAGGTTTTATTGATAAAAACATGAAAATAATTCTTTTTACCCCTCCTTCATCTCTTTGTAACTAGCTCTTAACTTACACCTTTTTATCCATGCTAATGCTAACTTACTTTCTAACAGATATATTGACGCATTTAAGGACGCCTATGAATACCCCAGTTGTGGACTACCAAAATGATGATCCTGAACAAGTCTTGAAAAGAACAAGACCTTCGGGAAGATCGAATGAAGTATGGAATTGCCATCTTTAATTCCTTATCTTTTAAGAAGGATATCTCTATTTCTGAACCTCTGATTAATTTCTTTGACACAATGGTTAAATAACATTTTGCATATTTTTTTATTTAGGCGTGCACAGCTTAGGTGCATTTCATAATATTGCATTTAATATTAGTTCTGGTGTGCATTACTATGACATTTTAGTTTGCATTTTCTATATTTTCTTTGTGATCTTTTTCTACTTCAATTTCTTCAGCATGAAGATAGTCAAAGTTTGGTAGATTGGAAGAGCAAAGTTGCAGACGAGTCCTCTGAGAAATCCATTAGTTGGAAACTGAAAGAAGTGAATGATCCGTCATCGTGTCGTTCGTTGAGACTTCCGGATAGTTTAGTGTCTACGAGGGTAATAGTTAACTCAGCTATCAACCATTTAAAATGCCTAGATGTTGCAGAGAAACGGATTTAATTTTGACCAGTTTTTACTTCAATATATTTCATCTAACCTGCTTTATATCTCAATGCCACATCCCCACCTCTCTCATATAAAACATTACAAACACACATGCATCGCTCTACTTTATGTGCATAGTCATGTTGATAGGAAAATATCAGAACTTTTTACATGAAATTAGAATAACAATGATTCAACTTCTTGAATTGTTTTTTAGTAGAGTCTGACCTCTAGTAATTTGACAGTTGGAAAATATAATTTATTCCATTCCATTTTCAACATCAAGGTTCCTACAAACTTCACCACACTCAAGTTTCGTCAATTTTGTGCGGTCTCAAAGCAACAGAACACCCTAGTGTAGCCTGAGATATAGCTAAAAGAACTCGCAAGATAATGAAGAAAATTTTACGTTGTTTAATAAAATAATATATTCCTTAAATTGAGTTTGCTTTCGATTTAATCTAGTTTTTGTTAATGATTTATGATTTTTTATGTCATAGTTAACACCTATTTCTGGTTTCTATTTGTTACTCTGACTCGTGTGAGGCCTCTCAGTTCTATTCTATCAATTTATTAGGTTTCAAGGTTGGTGTATGCCAATTCAGGATATGTCATAATGTCTCTATATGCCAATGCTGTACACAAACTCTGGAAATGGCCAAAAAATGATTGTAATCCAACAGGGGAGGTATTGGTCTATTACGCATGAAAGCTTCCCAAATTTCATTATTTCTATTGACACTGGTAGCTTCTTCTTAATGCAATTTGATTCTTTTAGGCAAGAACAAATACTTTGCCACAACTATGGCAGCCTTGTAGTGGGATATCACTGACCAATTATATTAGTCTCATAAATCCTGAAGAAGCGGTTCCATGCTTTGCACTGTCCAAGAATGATGCTTACGTAATATCGACGTCTGGAGGGGGAATTTCTCTATTTAATGCAATAACCTTCCAAGTAAGTGGTTTGATCTGCTCAACTCTTGCATTTTTCAGTACATGTTAAATCACGAAGAGTCTTTTCTTCTCATAATGTGTTAAAACACGTTGAAAGAGTTTGATTTGGGAATTTCTGAACCAAACAATTTATTCTCCTTCTTAGACACAAGTTGCACTCAGTTTTTTTACCTCTCAACTTTCTTGTTGTGACATTTTAAATCAATTTATTCTCTTTGGCAGACACAAGTTACACTCAACTTGTTTACCCTCTATAAGATTTTTGTTCTATCCACAGAAAATGACAACATTCATGCCCCCTCCACCTGCAGCAACATTTCTGGCATTTCTTCCCCAAGACAATAACATCATAGCAATTGGCATGGATGACTCCTCTATCCTAATATATTATGTCCGTCTTGATAAGGTAGTACCTAGTGGTGAATTTATGGCTTAAATTTTTGTGCCAAACGCATCTAATGAGTAGAGCTATTTTTCTAATTTTGCATTTCCTTTGCTCAGGTCCAAGCCAAGCTCGACGCTCATCAGAAAAGGATAACTGGTCTTGCCTTCTCTAATATTTATAATGTGCTTGTATCTGCAGGAGCTGATTCTCAGGTAAGCAGCTTTTGTCACAGATGCTTCTACAATTGGCAAAACTGAAGTACCTATTAGGGTCTGTATCAATTCCTTTCTCTGAGCAATCTCACAATAACTCTACTGGGAGAATCCTTTCTGGGAACAACAAAGTGTAACTAACATGATGATATCTAAGTCTAAATTTCTAGAGAAATTACTAGTATGTTTTAGTAAGTTGGTATTTCTTTAACCTCTTTCCTTGTCTATTTCAAAATTTATATATATTAGCCATTTACTTCAGCATATAGCCACGTCTTTCCTTTCTCTGAGTTTACGAAGTTGGCTAAGCATTGCATTGTAAGATTCAGCCACTGACCCCTTTTTGTTTACCCAGTTGTGTGTTTGGAGCATTGATACGTGGGAGAAGCAAACTAGTGAATACTTGCAAAGCCCACCTGGTTGCTCGGCTGCTTTTCTTGCAGATACCCATGTACAATTTCACCGGGATCAAACGCATTTACTAGCATTCCAAGAGAGACAGATAGCAATATATGAAGTACATAATTTGACATGCCTTATGCAGGTATAGCATATGAACTAACAAATGAATCTATTTTTCATAAATTATTGCTACGAATTGGTACTTCTCTGTTCTAAAGTTTTTTGACTTTGAATATTATTCCTTTCTTGGATACTGATGCAATTACTTTCTTCTTTTCCTAATCTAAATAGACCGCACCCCTACCAGCAAGTGGCCGAATCACATGTGCTACATATTCTTGCGATGGCCAATCCATATACATCAGCTTTGAAAATGGAAGTATAGGCGTTTTTACTGCTTCATCATTGTGTTTGAGATGTCGAATCAATTACTATGCATACGCACCTCCCTATCCAAGGTGCGTACTACTCAAATATTCTTGAATTTGTTGTTATTCAACTTACAATGAATTCAATCACCAGAAAACTAGCTGCAATTATCAAAGTACATTTTCTTCCTCGTACTCATTATCTGATGATACTGACTTTTGCAGCGAATTATCCTATCCCTTAGTTGTTGCTGCTCACCCTCACAAGCCTAACCAATTTGCATTAGGACTTACTGATGGTGGAGTGTGTGTAATTGAGCCACTAGAGTCGGAAGGTGAGTGGGGCACCTTACCTCCACTAGAAGACAATGCTTGTTCAAGCACGGGTCATGCAGCTAGTTCTGATCAATTTCAAAGGTAAATAGGTGTATACACGCAGCGGCCTCCCCATGAAACCAAATGAGCATATTTCTCGTGTTTTAGGAGGGTGTCATTTTTTTCCTTCTGAAAGAAAAGCTGGATGATATTATGATATAGTTTTAGGTCAGTTCTTTAGGGTTAGTTCAAAGGGCAGGTGAAGGTCATTTGATGTCGTGACTGGTCTCAGCAAGGTAGATTTAGTGTAGGCTTGGGCCCTAATTCCTAATTTTGTTTCGTTTGAATTTTTATTTGTTACAACTCCTCGAAAAGTTCATGAATTCAAAAGGTTTCCTCCATCTTAAAATGGCATTGATTTTTAGCTAATACAATATGTTTCATTTGTAGTGGTTAAGCATGTTGATGCATTGCTTCCTTTATGTGTTTGTATGTATCTCATACACCGTACAGGGGCGGAGGGATGTGGGTTGGGGAGGGATGAGCGGTCTTGCAACATTTTTTAAATTTTTTTCGGAGTTATAGAAATTTTTTGATATATACTCGAAACTTATATCAGATGGTAAAGTTCAAATTTTCGACATTTAAGTCTTGGAAGTTTAGTGGATAAATTAAGCTTCAGTCTGTTGAAAAAATAGATTTTGTAATAATAATTGTTTTGGAGAATGTATGATTAAAAATGAGGAAAAAGTTTTGAGTTTATATATAAAATTATTTTATTGGTTAAAAAAAAGTTCGAGAAAAAAATGAATTTTGAAACAATTGGCTCACAAAGGGGCTTTATCTTCTATAATCTCTCCATCTTTCTTTTATGATGGTAATATAATGATGGCTCCCTATTTATAAGATATATTATGGTAAAATCAAAATTTATAAGTACAAAAATTCCTAAATTATTCTTAATGAAATTTTAATCAAAGTGTCCCTCGCACCCTTCGGAAGGAGAGCTTCCTGCCCTTTTTCCAACCCCAATGACGACCATATCATGAATGTCGATCTGCGTACTAACTCCATATAACGAAAATAATTAGGCTATACAACTTAACAGAAATGTCATCTATCCTTTGGAATCCAAAGTTTGTTATGAGGCAGGGGAGTGCGATTAGATAGGTTGGTTTGGAGAGTAGGAGAAGACAGGGTATACGTGTTTTTGGCGACCTATGGCTTCCACGACCACCGTGTTTTTCATTGATAGGCGTAATGATTCAATGAAGGTGTGCGAGCTCATGGAGGTGTTTGGATTATGGGATGTGAAACGTATTGGAAGGGATTTTTTGCCTATTGATTTTTGGCAAAATTCTCTCTATTTCTCTCTAGTCAATTGAGGGAATGGGATAGGTGGGGGAGAATGTGTGGTCTTTGGAAGCCCCGTCCGAAGTTTGTATCTTTCGTTGTCGATTTTTCATGGGGTTCTTCCTAGACTCGGTAATTTGGCATTTAGAAATATTAGCAATGTTACCCAATACTTTTGGTGTTGGTTGGGGTGGGGTGTGGGGGGTTGGGATGGGATGGAGACTTCCATTCATGCCTTGTTCACTTGACATTATGCAAACATTTGGGGTGGTGGTGCAATGAAGGATGTTTTGGGGGTGAGTGACATAGGGAGATTCTTATGGGCATGGGGAAGGACATCATGCAAAGTGGGTTTGTCTTCTTTGGGTTTATATGTGTTAGAGAAATAGGTTGTTGTATGGGGTTGTGCCACGGCCTATTACGGAATTGGTGCAGTGTGGAAGGGGCTGGTATCCGGATTAGGCTGTAGGGTCATGCGTGGTCTGGGTAAGGCTGAAATGGTCGCTACAGCCCGGGGACTTCAAATTAAACACAGGTGCGTCTTGTCATTATTGATCATTTCATTATGTTATGTTGAGCAATTCCAGCAGTATTAGTTAGGTTCAAGGCCATTAGATTTGCAAACGTCACCTGACAGATAATAGTTCATGTAGTTCTTTCCGCATTAAATAAATAAACTTATAGACGAATCAATTATTCGTTTGTTCAAGTCCAATACGGAGATGACTGACGAACTCACTAGAGATAATCAAAACACAAAGTTAATCATCACTGATCAATTAAAGAAATCGAATTAAACAAATGGAGTAATGGGGCTTAGATCAACCAACCCAAGACAACTAGATAATACCAAAACTCAATTGGACCCAAGAATCTGACTAGAATCACCAAAAAACGACCACAGAAGCACGAAAGATCCGAGCAGCTGCCATGAAGGAGCCTAAACCAAGGGAGAAATTAGGAACAAAACAGGAGCTACTGGAGGTCACAAGGCGGCGATAGACGTTGGCAATGGGTGCAAAGGAAGTGTGGCCAGAAATCACATTGAGAAAACTACAGAGGAGTCGCAAGCAGTCAGAGAGAAGGGAAGTCATGTCTTTATATGTACTCATCTCTCAAATGTGGACCAAGTCCAATTAAATAAGTGGCAGGGTAGGTCAAACATATGGGCCAAGTAAATATAAAATGGGTCGAGCCCTAATCGCCCCTAATTACCATTTACCACGTGAGATCTCGATTCGTATTGGTTCCATGGGCCGTCAATTGTTACCTTGGGTCGATCGTTATATAATATTCATAATGGGCTCGAAGCCTATTGAATTAATCTGACCCGATTTATCGTATCACTGTCCTAGGTTTATTTGGTATCAAATACTTAAAAATCTCCACTTTAATGCCAAATATACCTGCAAAATAAAAAAAAAATTTAGTAGTCGCACAATGTGATTTCAAATAAAACTGAAATGTCATATATCTTTACTAATGTTTAGAAGTGTAAGACAGCTTCTAAACTTTACTAGAGAGAGCACCTTGGTGCCCATATCTGCGGGTCATAGTTTAAATACACTTTCTCAAGTTTATTCAAATCTTGAGATACTACATCTCAAATAAAATACAGTCTAACATTTATATGTTTAGTGCATTCATAAACACATGGGATTTTTATACAGATGAATAGCTGATTGATTATCAAATTATATAATCACGATATCACTTAAAACACCTAGTTCATTAAGTAACCATCTAATTTACATAGCTTCTTTAATAATTTCAGTGGCAAATACTCAGATTTAGTGCTAGATAAAGCAATAGCATGTTGGGATTGATACTTTCAACTCGCACAAGAGCCACATAGAGTAAACACATAAGAGAAAGTATATTTCATATTATCTATATCACCATTATAGTCAACATCTGTGAAACTTTTAAGTTTCACACCCTCATTAGTAGATTTATAAACTAACCTACATCAAAAGTACTCTTCAAATACCTAAACAACCACGTTAGCACTTCCCAATATTTGGGACCGGGATTAGACATGTACTTACTTAACAAACTCATAGTGAAAGTCAAATCAGTTCTAATGTAAACGATAAGGTACATAACAGAGCCAATGACATTAGAATAAATAATATTGCTCATAAAGTATTTTTCTTCATCATTAGCAGGTGATTGTTCTTTTGACAAAGTAAAGTAATTTTCAAGAGGCATAGAAGCAGGTTTGCAATCAATCATGTCCAATTTTTTCAAAACTTTAAGCACGTAAGGAGTTTGATGCACATACAAGCAAGAATTAAACATATCCATGTTAATCTCCATACTAAGGATCCTCATAGCATGTCATATGTCTTTCAAGTCAAATTCTT
This sequence comes from Fraxinus americana, assembly GCA_035079005.1. Classification (NCBI taxonomy): domain Eukaryota; kingdom Viridiplantae; phylum Streptophyta; class Magnoliopsida; order Lamiales; family Oleaceae; genus Fraxinus; species Fraxinus americana. The sequence goes on along the minus strand of CM068726.1, from coordinate 24,705,437 downwards.
TTCCTAACTCCATTTTAATCTTACTTATCACTTTCATGTTAGGTCCAATTAATAACATGTCATCCAAATAAAGTAAAAAGTATACTCTTTATTAGTGATGTGGTGTAGGTAATACAAGCAATTGTCAAACTCACTCCTCTTGAAACCAATAGATAACACATAAAAATCAAATTTTTTTTATACCACTGATGTAAAGACTGTTTTAGCCCATAAAGAGATTTCTTTAAAAAAAATACACATGATTAGATTTATCTTTACTTTCAAAATGATGATTGATTCATAAATATCTTTTTATCAAGGTCACCATACAAAAAAACAGTTTTAATATCAAGTTGTTTAAGTTTCCAGTCATAATAAGCAGTAAAAACAAGCATGACCCTAATAATGGTGTACTTAACAATGGATAAAAAGATCTCATTACGATCTACCCTTCCTTCTGTGTATACACTTGGTTACCAACCTAACCTTATATCTCACATGCTCACGCTCCATGGTTCTCTCCTTAATCTTATAAACTCATTTCCATCCTACTATGAATTTATCCTTAGGTCTAAGAACTAAATCCCAAGTTTGATTCCTGGTAAGAAAACACATCTCTTCTCTCATGGCACCTAGCCATTCCTCACTTTTTTCACTCCTCATAACCTCTCCATAAGTGTTTGGCTCCTTATCGACTAGTTCTTGATAACTAGTGTAGGCTATGATATAATCAATCTTTGGGTTCCCTACTTGGTTCTCTATCTCTAGCTAATAGCAGTTAACTAGAGTGTCTTGGTTGATAGGATTGTCCTCAACAATTTTCTCATTCTCTTCTATTTCTATGTTCTACTGATTTTGTGTATTACTCTCCGCCTCGCTCGGGGTAATGGGGATGTGGACACTCACTCGCTCCACCTCGACTGATGATTCTTCCCTAGCATTCTCTTGTTATCTTTACTCTCCTTACAGGCATCTCAAACTCATTAAAGGTGGCATCTCAACTTATGATTATTCTCACACCCTTCTAGTTCCTATCCCATAACATATATCCCTTAACACCCTCAAGATAACCTAAGAAGACATACTTCTTAGCTTTATGTTCTAATTTTCTGTTACTTTGATGAAAGAAAGCAGCACGGCCAAAAGTTCTAAACATAGAATAATCAACACATTTATCGTACTATATCTCATACAGAGTATTATTGTTTAAAGCAGCAGATGGAGTCTTATTGGTCGAATAGCATGCAGTTATAACAGCTTCAACCCAAAACGACTTAAGCACACCAGAACTCAACATCATATATCTAACTTTATCAAGCACTATGACTAGTGATGACAGATTCATTACACAAATTATCTAATTCAACATTGTAAAACTTAAGACCATTATCAGTACGCAAATATTTTTCCTTTTTACCTACTTGATTCCGCACCTTAACTTTTCAATTTTTAAAATTCACGAAAGTTTCAGATTTATCATTCAACAAGTAAATCCTCATATGTCGGGAGAAATAATCTATAATAGGCAAACCATATTTGTTATCACCAAAAATACAATTGCTCCCCGGATCCCACAAATCAGCATGAATGTATTCTAACACTCAAGATATCTTGTGTGTGCTAGATGCAAATGAGATCTTACGATATTTATCAAGCACACAATGATCACAAAATAGCATGTCAAATGACGTGAGCTAACCTATTAGGCGACTTCTATCTATGATCAGTGTCAGTAATAGTGCTAGTGGAATTTAATCCAACCATCAACTCAACATGCGTGATGTATATGCCATTGTTCCTAGCATTTTTAAAGGCTCTAAATGCTCCATTAAATTTTTTTACACCCCATCACTGTGTGCACGAATGAAACATGTACGCTCCAACTTCCCCACATAAATTAGATTCCTACCCATATGTGGAATGTACCTAACTTTTGTTAATATATGAACAAAATCGGTGTCAAATTTGACAGTCGCACTACCAACACTAGTGCTATTATATGCGACTCTATCCCTTGTAACTACATGTCCATGATCAAACTCGTACAAATTATCAAATCACAATTTATTTGATGTAATATGAAAAGAAGAACGGGAGTTAAGAATTCACTTATACATATGGGAGTTCATATACATGTTAACCTCAGTTGGTTCAGTATCTAAGATCCTATAAACCTCCCTAGGTTCATCTCTCGGGACAACAACGTTTGTCTCACTAGGTTCATAACCCTCTGATCTTTCAACTTGTTTTTCTCTTTATGAAATGTTCTAGTTTTCCACAACCATAACTATAACACCTCATATGTAGACACTCTAGATTTGGAAGTATTATCATTAATTTTATTTATAATATCATTAATGCGAAAAAATGATTACATTTTTCTTCAACATAATAAATGTCAACGGCTTCATTTTTTTTTTTGAAAAATAACTTGTATATCATAAAATACAAAATAATTAAATTAAATATTATTATTTTTAAAACCAAGTCAATATTTAAATGTGATAATACTGAGTCCTGTCACCACCGGTCGTCGTCTCGAATCATCTTGGTTTCATTGTCTGAAAAATGAAAAGGGATAACGTGGAATGAGCTAACGCACAGTAAGCAAACATCGTGCATATGATAATAAAAGTTAATTATTTGGGTAACTTCATCTTCACTCCTAGTTATGATTTATTAATTATAAATGGATTACTAATTTGAGTAACACTCATTTAAAATAAACCAACTGCTGAATCTTTTATTCAGGTCAAGAAGAACTTAAAATGATTAAATTATATGAATTAAATCACTAGAGGAGTTTAACATGGAATTAATTGAGACGATGAAAACATTAAAAAAAACATCTTATGCTATAATCTCGCTATAGGACTAAACATTCAATAGCTTAAAATATTCATATGGTTAAGAACATATAAGCATCAAGATCGATATCCATTTTATTTATATGCACGTTGACAATATCTTCTATATATTAAAAGTGGTTATATAACGGAATTTCTTGTTTTTAACGGAAAAACTAACGGAATTTGTTGTTTTAATGGACTATGTAACGGAATTTCTTGTTTTAAACAGGCAGCTGCACCTTCTTTCAGTATTTTTATCATAACTTTGTATTCTGATATCCGATTGAGGCGATTCAAAATGCGTTGAAAAGCTAACTCATATGGCTACAACTTTGATTCAGACATTATTCTCCAATTCGATCACTTTCTATACCAAAAATAGGTCTCAATATAAAACTAAAACATCGGAGCATAACTTTTCGGTTGAAAATTAATTTGTGATCATCTTTTGACTAAATCTGATTTCATTGACGTCTTCCTTTATCCAATTGACTCCGAGCACTCTCAAATCTTCATCGTGAGGTTCGGCACAACTTTTAAGTATTTATATTTTAGTTCCCGAACTTTGGATCCCTTACAATTTAGCCCTTTCTCCAAATTTGTCAACTTTTGCTTATTTTCTTCGATCTCACCAACTTACATCATAACATCAAAATCACACATCTAATTATTTATCAATTATATAAACATTACTTCATTAATTATTTAATTAACCAAAAAAATTACATCTTTATTAATAACAAATTAATTCTTAAACAAAACTATTAAATATAAACTAGGCAAACGTGCATTGCACGTTGCTTGCACCTAGTTATTCTAAAAAGTATATAATATAACAATTAAAAGAAAATAACCTCATTATTTATTGAGGAATGGGTAAATAGCACCGTTCGTGTTCCTTAAAGCCGTATCCAATTTGGTGTTGAAAAGATGATTAGATGGTTACAAGAGATAATGAATGATTTTCATTTTTCAAACAATACAACTAAAACATGGGGACCATATTTGGACGTCTTCTACCTTAGAGATGGAAACCTTTAACTTTAATTTGCCAAATCAAATTTAAATTTTTTGGACATTCATTTACGTTAATTACATACAAGAAAGTAGAAAATCACATTTTATTTCCATTAATTTATGGAATTTCCCAATTAAGGTCTAATAATCAATTCAATTAATAAAATGGACTTATATGGGCAAATGAATGCTTTATGTCCATCCTAGAAAAGGAAATGATAACTAACTAAATTATAACATAAAATAAATGCATTAAATCATAATTTACTCCAAATTCTACTAACATTATATGCGTATTAAAGTTAAGTGATGTGGATCATCTAGTGTGTCAAGGTACCTTCTCTTAAAAATATAATTTGACACATGAATAATATTCATTAATTAAATATGACATTAGAGTAAACATGATTTTTAACGGTGACACCGTTTCTTAATATGTCTGTGCACCGTTTCGACTTAGATATTTTTAACGGTAAACATGATTTGTTTATTTTGAAACAAAAGATGAAAAAATTTTTAGTACAACAAAATGTTTATAAAGCTATTGATAATATTTTTTCTGATACTGTAATCGAGGATCAGAAAAATGAGTTTGACGAACTTGCTTACACCTCTACTACCTTGTACTTATCTGGTTCTTTTTTGCGAAAAATTGGTAAACATGATATGTTGGAAAATTATAGAAAAAACTTGAAAATCTTTATTTGACTCCATTCATGCCTAACAAACTTTTTTATTCGGAAGTTTCTTCAATTCTAAAATTGATTCCTCAAAAGATTTAGATGACAATCTTGACGTTTTCAATAAATTGGGTCAAATGGGTCTATTTTTAGTAATCAAATACGATGACACCGTCGATAATGGTGACAAGATGAATTTATCCATATCTTAAAAATTCAACTGAGATGTATTCTTAAAAGAAGGCCTCAAATTAGACTCCAAAGGTACAGAAGTTACTAGTCACAACACGAAAAAGAATCTAACATTCAACATATATTATAAAATTATATTTTCAAATTATAATATATACTCATAACTCACAAACATACTCTAAAGTGCGAAGATCTATAGATGTATTTTTTTTCTTTGGACCTCAACACAATCTCATATATAAGCACTAAACATAGTTTGTATTTATCATCCATGTCTTGTATCTCTTTTTCAAATGCCTCATTTAATTCTTTAGGTGTAACCTTATTAGATGTTGGAAAATATTTATTTCTCAATCTACCATTTTCATTTATCTGGCTCTCATACTCTAGCTCATTCGTAGAGCTTAATCCAGTGATGAGCATAAACTTGTATAGGGAAAAATGAAAAGCTTTTTTCAAGCTTAAACAAAACCACAATTCATCTTTATTGACAGAGACAACCCTTCGTAATAATAGATTGTAAATTAATTGAGCATATATTTTCATGTTCCTGATGTCATACAGTTTACCAAAGCACGACTTCAAGAAAATTTCCTTATGGGCATCATCTAATGCTTCATATACTTTTTCCACATTCGACACGTTAGAACGTGTTGTAACCTTAGTATCACAGTGATCACCAATGTTATATATGTACTCCATCCTGTAAATAACATGAAACTATTAGTAACTCATTTGAAGTATGATGATCTAATGCTCTCAAATATCTTTATTCTTTTCCTACTGCTATTCAAAGGCATAAGCAGATAACACTAGAAAAGGAAAACAATGAAGATTCCATTGCTATTCAGCACAGAAGACCTGGTAACATAATTAAGATAAATAGAAAACATATATGTTGAATTTGTTCAATTGCATTCATTCCAGAAAAGAAAAAAATACACCACTAAGTTTCTACTTATTCAAGACCCAGAGAAAAATTTAAGTGCAATGGTTTAACCACATATATTCTAGCTAAAAAGCTCAGAATGATTATCAATCCAAACTCCAAACAGATAAAAGAATGGAATTATGGTTTTTTAACCAATTCAGATACAAAAAAAGAAAAAGGGTGTCTGACAGCATAACAACCCCTGTTTCTCTTTCCCCCTAAAATTGTCTGATTATGTCATCATTTAAGAGAAAAACATAATAAATTAGAACAGAATTTGCATCTGTATGGGAAAATTAAAAGCAAATTCTGAATGCTGCTTAAGAAATTGAAAGTTACTTAGATAATCTCAAAAAGCTACAACTGTAATCATGCAAGAAACTTTAAATCATGCTTTTCTTGTCTTCCTCCCTTAAGTAAGAATTAATGGTACATTTATTCCTATTTTCATAGTAAACAAACTTCCATTATTCTTATTTTCTTAGTTATCCTAAAATTATTTGATTTACCTGACTTTCCAACAATTCAAATAATCTTTTTTGTCATCTCAGACATCTTCCACTTCATTAAAACCTTTATTTCATCTAAAATCCCTGATTTCTCCAACACAGAGAGCATATATCATTAATCATATACAGCACCCAAAATAGAATTCATCAAAATATGGGAAAGGAAAATCAAAATGCAAAAGATACTTTAATCCTAGAAAAATAAAATTGCCTACGATTCCATAAACTCAATATTAGCCCATATTAGATTCTTGAAATTGAAGAATGATGATATAATTTACCTCAAAGTAAAGGGAAATCAACACAGATATTTTTGAAGAGCTCTAATGATTTGGGATTTTTTTCTTCTCAGTGTTGAATATCACTGTTCATTTGTGATTTGAGGAGCAAATTGTTGTATTTGAAATTTCTTCTATTTGATTTTGTGGATTTTAGCTTTGGTTGAGAGAGGAATCGAGAAGAAAAGCCTATTGAGGGAAAGAAGAAATGGGAAAGAATAAGGCCCTGTTCTCTTTACTGTTTTCAAGTCGTTTTCTGTTTTTGATTTTTCAAAATGGTGAAAACGTGTTCTCTTTCCCGTTTTCGAAAACGTATTTTCGAAAACACCAAAAAAAATACTGAAGAAAACAGAAAACGGGGAAAATGTCGTTTTGGGCATTTTTTTGTTGAAAACTCGAAAAAGTTGAAAAACACGGGAAACAAGTTTCTATAAAAAAAAAAACATTTCTCTCTCTCATTTCCCACACAGAGAGAGAGAGAGAGAGAGTGCCGGGAGGGAAGGGGCTTCGCCCCCTTCCTCCAATTCCACCACCACCGCCGACGGCGGTTGGTGGCAGCGCCACCACTTATGGTAGTGGTGGCGCCGGTGCAGTAAATTTGGCGTGGATTGAAGGCTAAACCGAGGTGTTAGGGGTTCGAGCTTTTGGGTTTCTTGGCTCGGATTCTTGGGTTTTTCTGGTAGTGTTCGAGCAGGGGTGGCAAAATGAGGTAAGTCCATGGGTTTTCGTGTTTTCTTGGTTTTGTGGTTGATTGTGTGATGTTGGTGAGGTGAACTTGTGGAGGTGTTGCAGGTGGTTGTCGATGTTGGAGGTGAAGATGGTGGTGGTTTTGGAGTTCGAATTTGTGACTGTGGCAGCTGTGTTGGAGGTTATAGCTTGGGGTTTTGGCTTAGTGCAGTGTCTGGGTTGAGGTGAGCTTCGGTTTGGTGGTTTTGGGTCGATGGCCGTGTGGTGTTGTTGGTCTCGTGAGCTGGAGGTAGTGTTGTTAGTGATGGTGTAAGCTGCTGGTTGTTGGTTTGGTGAGTTGGGGATGGAAGCTGAGGCTCGAGTGTGTGTAGCAGTTAGGTTTTGAGGTTGATGTCGTTTTTGCAGCTTGGTGGTCTTTTGCAGTGGGTAGTTTGAGGTGGTTCAGGCTGCAGCTTGGTCTCCGTTTTGGTGATGGTGAAATGGGTGGAGTCTGCTGGTGAAGGTGGGGGTGTTGAGCTAAGGAGATGGTGGTGTTGATGCTATTTTCTAGCATCACGCTTGAATCTCCAAATTGAGGGAGGAGAGAAACTTACCAAAAATAGCTGCTGTCAAATTATATGTCGAAAATCTTTAAAGACAACTGGAGAGCGGAAGATGTTGTAATAGATTTGGAGAGTGATGCGGCTGAATATTCAATCAGTGATGTTGCTGATGATGACTCTTGACTTCAATTAAGAATAGTAATTCTTGTAGTTCATTTTAGAACATAGCAATCTATACTTGGGAATTACTGAATTTCGTTTATAGCTGGTTAACTTGCTTGCTTCGAATGAAAAGGCAACTTTCTCTAGTGTTTCATGATTAAATCAGTTGGGATTGGATTAATGCATTGCAGAGTTGTAATAGCAAATTCAGTATTAGATTCCTTACCATCATTGATTCACATTCTTGCTTAGGATGGTAAAACATAAAATTTACATATATTTAATTAAATGAGTTTTAGATATTTTTTGAATCATTGGAAATGATATTAGTAGTACGAGAATAATACAGTATAGGAAGTATTAAGGAAGAAAAATGACCTGAAATATTCCTAATAATATTTTCCATTTTTTTGTCAAATATTGAGTACCAAACATGCACCAAATGAATATGACACCAAATGTCATCAATATGGATATCTGAACTCGATAAGATTGATTTCAAAATATTTATTACCATGTCAACTTGAGATTAGTGTTCCTTTTTTTGTAACTTGATTAGGTTTGGTTGTAACCTGGTGCTAGTTAATTTTTGTAACAAGTTATGTACAAGGACAAAAACAAGGACTTGCCAAATTTAATTTAGGTTGTATTTTTTATATCTAGAAAAAAATATTTTATTTCAAGATTCACCAATTTCAAAATGTAAATATTATTTAATACTATATTAACATTAAACCATTAAAATTTATTGAATAATCAGATTTTTTTAATAAAATATTATTTTAAAAAATTCTCAAAATTTCAAAGTAAATGCGTTTTCCATTTTTACGTTTTCGAAAACAGTTTTTCAAAACGACAAAAAGAACGCATTTTCAAAAATTTCAAAACAGACACTCAAAACACAAAATACAAAACGAATTCAAAACTCAAAATACAAAACTGAAACACAAAGAGAACGCCCCCTAAATCTTTCGTAGGTTTGGAAGGAAGGGTAAAATAAGTTTTTTGTCCTTGTTTGAGCAGAATTATTGTCTTTTCTTTTTTTAAATTGTCCAAATCGTTGTTTGACACATGTATCTGATTTTGATATCAAAAAAACACGTGTAGCACTGCTCAAATGGGAACCCATTTTAGTCAGAGGGACCCAAATGATCTCCTATCATTCCTTTTGTCATTTGGGTCCATTTGACAAAAAAAATTCGAGGAAAGTAATGTTTGTAAAATTTATGCTGATCTGAAAGCAAACTTCCAAGAAGGCCTTTCATGAGATAGTAGTTCAATTTGAGTCACGTTCATTTTCATTCTTTTACTCATTTTCAATCGCACGTTAAAAAGAACAATAACTTCCAAACAGGATCTTATAAGAGGGTAGACATTCTATTAATTCCCAGTTTCATTGCTCTAAAAGTCTCACAATTTACATAGTTGAAGAACGTTTTTAAAGTTGATTTTAACAATACGCTGAAACATTAGATATTGCACTTTTTATTAGAGAAGAACAGCGAATCTGGATGGGTCCCTCTGACAAAAAAAAATTATAGGAAAGTCAAGTTTGTAAAATTTGTACTAACATCAAACTTCCAAGAAGGCCCTTCCCCGTCAATCCAAACTCCAAACATATAAAAGAAAGGAAATTATGGTTTTGCTTGCTTAAAGTAAAACTAATTACTTTTATTATTAGAAAAATCAAGTTATATACTTATTTTTAACTTTGATGAATAAAAAATATTCAATAGTATTTGAAATTTCTTCTATTTGATTTTGCGGATTTTAGCTTTGGTTGAGAGAGGAATCGAGAAGAAAAGCAAGAAGAAAGGCCGATTGAGGGAAAGAAAAGAAATGGGAAAGAAGAAATCTTTCATAGGTTTGGAAGGCAAGAAGGGTAAAATAAGAAATAGCAATATTAATTTTTGTTTTTTTTTATGAAACTGTGGTCAAGGGTATTTTTGACTTTTTGACCAACGGCCAAAAAAAGTGTTAATCCGATGAGTCCTTAGTGGACCCCCAATTGGAGAATTCTCAACTCAAAGAGAATTCTCAATTCAATGAGTTGAGAATTCTCCAACGAGTCCTTAGTGGACCCCAATTGGAGAATTCTCAACTCAATGAGTTGTATCTCAACTCAATGAGAATTCTCAATTCAATGAGTTGAGAATTCTCCAATGAGTCCTTAGTGATTGAGTTGAGAATTCTCCAATGAGTCCTTAGTGGACCCTCAATTGGAGAATTCTCAACTCAGTGAGTTAATGCCGCAAAAATACCCATAAATAAAGTTAATTCCCAGTTTCATTGCTCTAAAAGTCTCTGCCTCACAATTTGTTTTGGGTCTTCAAATGATCGTGTCTGTTTTCATAGCAGCTCTAGCACTTTTCTTTACCATGGCTGGAAATGCAGGCAAGCAAGCTCTAGTATCCTGCTTTATTGTCTTCTCTAGTACTTATTCTTTTATCCCCTTAGTATAGTTTTCTTGTAATCTGAATATGTAAATTTTATTTTGCAGATGCATATTATTGCAATTGTAATGATGGATTGAGTGATGCGATTTACCAGAGGAACATTGATTATGCATGTGGAGCTGGAGCAGATTGTTCTCCAATTATGAAAAATGGCCCATGTTTTCAGCCAAATACTGTCGAGAATCACTGTAATTTTGCAGTGAATAGCTATTATCAAAGATGTGCTCAGGTTCAGGGGAGTTGTAGCTTCTCAAACACTGCCGCTGTAGTTCAAGACCCACCTGGTAAGCATCGTCTTACCTACAAAAGCAGAATTATACCTTGAATGGTGCTGACTTTTTTTAATTTACAGATGCAATTTCTGAATGTTTATATCCATCTAGCCCCAGGTATGCTTTCTACCACTTAAAGCGCGCGAGATAGGAAACCTTCAGACTGAGGTCTGTACGTTATGGGGTGACGTAGCAGCCCTACGAGGGACTGGCAGTCATCGGGATGGAGGGGGTGACGGTGGAGCGAGACAGATGGGGTATGATGATCTGTCGTGGCCGAGGGGAGATTATGACTCATTTTTTGATGGGGTACCGGAGGAGGGGGTACCGACGGAGGTGGAGGCGAACGGGAGGATACCAGTACCGACGAGGTTCCAGGGGTACCCGCAGAGGTGGAAGCGGTACCGACGAGTTCCCAGGGGGTACCGACGGAGGTGGATGGAGGGGCGACGGATGACGAAGGGGTACAGGCGGAGGTGAGGGGGTACCGACGGAGTCCAAGGGGGTACCGACGGAGGTAGAGAGTGTACCGACGGAGTTCGAGGTGGTACCGACGGAGGTAGAGGGGGGAATGCAATCTTGAAGAGCTCTAATTAGTTATTACTACTTGTGACGTTTGCCTGGCTTTGTATGTCTTTTTCGGTTGCCTGATGATGATTGACTTGATTCTACCGGCAAAACAGTCCCTCCCTTGACACTGTCTGAATCATTCATGTTTGCAACCGTTCGCTGGGCTTCAACATAAATTTTTAAGTCTCTAATCTGCAGGCAAAATATTACATTTTTAATGGTTAAACTGCATTCGATATACAATATGTAATGTAATCAAGGTCTAAAGAAGTTTAATGCAACTGTCAAAGATGCAGAACCAGACCTGCTCTTGTAGATCTATTACTTTTTCCTAATGTGCTGCTAATGTGCACCTTGGGACCACAATATAGCTGTTATTGAGTCATGATTGCTCAAGAATGTTGGCTTGGACAAGAATATATAATTGTGATTTGAACGCAAATTAAAAGAAATTGGCAAACTGCCCATCTTAAAAATATTTAGCCCTGGTAGGAATTAAAATTATTATTTTTATTAAATTCCTATTAATTCTTTTAAGAAATGATAAAAAATAAAAAATAAATATAGTCATTGATTAACAAACTGTCCATGTGTATAACTATACATGATTCACACGTGCGGGTATTCAATTGCTTGAGTTGGATGGAGATTGAACTTCGAGTGCAAAGACATAAGGGAGCTTGACTGCAAGACCCACCTATCGAGTCCATGTTTGACTCTCTTTAGTTTAAAACACTTTATTTCTCATATTCATTTTCACCATACATTACACCATACATTAAAAAAAATCTGTATGTAGATTTAAAATTTTAGGGAAGAAATAAAAAAGGTGAAAAGTGGGGAGAGGGGGGGGGGGGGATATACATAATAAGATTCTGGCGAACGGTCCCTTCTTCGGGTTGTCTCAGCAAGGCTCGAGGTCACACCACATGGGGTAATTGCTCCTTGAAATTTGACTTTTCTGATTTGGCAAATTACAGTTAACGTTTCCCAATCAAAATTCCAAAAATAATATTCTATGCATTTAATATACCATTAAGCCCACACACCCTTACAGACATGCACATGAAGTGCCTGAACCCTGATAATTGTCTTCTTATGGATTACTATCTATTTCTGTATGTATTTATTGTGAAAAAAAAACTTTTACATTTCAAGATTATTTTTTCAAAATACGATTGAGATCAACTTGTTTGTTTACGATGAATTAACAAATGAATAAAATACATATTTTCATATAATTTATAGAAGATAATAGTAAAAGGGAAAAATGCATAAAATGAACAAATACGATTTATAAATTGGACGTTCTGATATTTTGTGAAGTAAAACAAATGTTTTCCCTTTTCTCCTCTAAAATGATAACATATTTTCGACAATAATTTTTTTTTGCTATTGTTTGTGTCAATTAATGTAACGTTAATATTTGATGCTCTGTTAAGCCAAAACCATCTTCCAACAAAGGAAAAGTAAAATCAAAAGAGATAAAATGCCCCACAACTATAAATCCCAACAATAAAACTTAGTTCATGCTATATAAATGATAAAAAAAAAAAAAAGATAATATTTTATAGAATACATTGCAAATAGAAGATAATAATGAAGAAAAAACAAGATTTAAGATACAACTCCTTTTTGTTGGATTTTTTAAGATGTTAAAGGCTTGAACTTGATTTTCCCAAAATACAACTGAAGTTCCTATTTGTGTCTATATCTATTCCTTTCTCTAGGCCATCTGATAATAACCATACTGGGAGTACCTGTTTGGGAACAACGAAGTGGACCTAACATGTTGATATCTAGGTCTAAATTGAAGAGAAATTACTCGTAGGTTTCTAATATACCTGTTTGGGAACAACGAAGAGAAATGTTAACGTCGTGAGCTCATTTGATGTATCGCCTATAGCTAATCAGAATGCAGTGGGTCGTGTTATTCAGAACCCAATCAAATCTACCAATAGTATCACAAAGTGGAGAAAACGTGCCACAAGTCCTATATCATTGCTATTTATTTTGGAACTTGAGCATACTCATTATTTATTTATTTAACCACATACATATATCTTAAATGTACGTCACGCTACTTCTATATTATGTTATTTTAATTTATGTAATATATAAAATCATTAATATGACTAACAATGTTACGATAATCACGTTTGTGTAATTGAAATAAAATTAAGATATACCAAAAAGGAGTTATTTCCTTTAAATTTGTAAACAAATTATGCTTTGAATTAGTGCAAGTTCGGGTCAATATAAAAAAAAGTTGTGTAAATGGAAAGTGCAGTGAATCATCGAACAACAAAATCAAACTCATAATAACACATGCATTTTCGGTCCAATATTGAAGTTCAGCCGTGTAAATGGGTTGTGCAAGTATCTTGTTGCCGTTTAGCCGTGTGTTGGCGTTTGAGGCGTTGTTAGAGAAAGCCATTAGAACCCTGTTACCTTTCAAGGTGATGTTTTAACAAGGAGTTGAAAGGAAAACTGTGATTCCGTGTGATCCATTGTGAGTTATGCAGAAGAGTCGAGAAAAAAATAATAAGAGTGCGGAAGTCGTGTTGGACCATAATCCACTTTCTTAAACTCAAAGAACATCGATCACTTATATCTGAGTATACAAACATACGGAAGCAAGCTCGAGGGAAATCCCGTTGATATTATTCTGCATTTACCTTCTGCTTCAATACTGTAAGATCTTTCTTATTTATGTTAAATACTTGTATTAATATTTGCACTTATTCTATTTATGAAGTTTTAGTTACTATTATTCAGTGTTTAGAAATTGATTGCGAAAGGAAAAGAGAAGAAATTAAATCATTTTATACTGTACTTGATTATTTTCTGAAAAATAGTAGAAATATACCTGTGCCTTTATATTTTACAGAAAATATAGTCAGAATTAATAAAGAAATTAATAAATTAGAAAATAAAATTAGAATATTAAACGATTGTTTTAATAAAAAATATATTGATAAATACGAGCATAATTGGCTTTTCCCTTTATTAGGAGAAATAAACCAAACATATCCTATATTAGAAATAGAAAACCTTGACTTGACTAAAAGATAGTGGAAGGATATTTAAGTCTTTTTGTCAGGAAGTGTAATCCAAAGTGTAAGCCAGCAAGTACGAATAGCAAGGTCCATAGTATTATTTAAGCAAAAATATTGACTGCGAATACATGCATACACCTTATCTAATAGCCTAGGACCTATGATGTTTCTTCGTAGAGTTAGCCGTGGTGGGCCAAGGTTTGTCTGACGCTGAAGTCTAGTTAGTCAATTGCATATTAAATTATTGTTGTATATTTACAAATTTCAAAGCTATTTTATGAATTTGTCAATATAGAGAAATAACTTTTAACTAAGATAAAAATGGAAAAAATGTTAAAAGGCAAAGGTTTTAGGTTCATAATAGATAAAATCTTTGCACAGATTTTGAACTTAAAGATAGCAAATGCTGAACTTAAAAGGCAGTCAATTAGTAAAAACTCGTATACTCACATACCCTGCTTCTAAATTGGCTAGAATCATCTAATCTCAGCATATGTATATTTACAACAACATTCACCATTATCCATGACTGAACAACTCAAAGTTGAAAGTATTAATTCACAACAAATGGAATCCCAGCAATATTTCCATGTCGATTGAACGAAAGATGGGTAATAAGTTATATTGGTAATGCAATCTTGAAGAGGCTCTAATTAGTTATTATTACTTGTGACGTCTGCCTGGCTTTGTATGTCTTTTTCGGTTGCCTGAAGATGACTGACTTGATTCTACCGGCAAAACAGTCCCTCCCTTGATGCTGTCTGAATCGTTCATGTTTGCAACCGTTCGTTGGGCTTCAACATAAATTTTTAAGTCTCTAATCTGCAGGAAAAATATTACATTTTAAAGTGGTTAACTGCATTCGATATACAATATGTAATGTAATCAAGATCTAAAGAAGTTTAATGCAACTGTCAAAGATGCAGAACCAGACTTGCTCTTGTAGATCTATTACTTTTTCCTCCTTAGACTTGAGAGAGAGTCTTTCCCTATAAATTGAGAAATCGAAATTTAATCAACTCGATAAGCTTAGAGCTGTCAAAGTCCAATTTATTTCAAGAAATGGAAAGGATCCAGTGATGTTTTCATAATTTGCATTGAAAGCACATCATCATGCTAGTACCAACAAATGAACTAAACCATTTGACCCCTCTATCAGCCAAAAGAATATAATAAAATACATCATCGAGGGATTTGAGTTTACCATGAATTTAAAGAATTGCAAGAAGAGAAGCCACTGGGGATGTAGTAAATAAAAGACATACTAGTAGGAATTAACTACAAGATTACTGAATTTCTGTTGAAGTATCATGTTAAAAATATGAAAATATTGAACCACGTCATTCAAAGTCCCAAAGACTTAAATTTACATGTAAATGGAGAGAGAAAAGGTTGTACCTTTCTTCAATTTCCTTAAACTTTTTCTGCAGCAATTCTTGTAGTTTCATGAGCTCTTGATTCCTCTAAAAGAAGAACGAGAAGACATTTTAGGTCAAAATGTTAGATGAGATAATAAAAATATAAGCCACGTAAGTACTAATAGAACCAACACAACAACCTTGTAGGTTTTAAGACAATTAAAATTATATTATTCTGAAAATTCAATATTTAACTGCATGGATATAGCAAAGATTGTCTAAAACTTGAAATAAAAAATGTTTCTAAGATATATATAATAATAATAATAAATAAAGTACATAATTCCATTTTACAATATTTATAGAAATAATATCACTGAAAATTTCATCAATAATCTACGTCTGAAAGCTAATATATAATACCGCACATTATATTTGTTAGTGACAAATGATCATTATAATTTTTATTTCTTTAACAAATGATATAAAAGAATGTAAATTAATAGGTCAATATCATAGCTTTGGCTTGATGAGAATAGATTTGAAACTTTAAGTAACAGCAAAATTCTTTTCATGTTGAATTGATTTTTTGGAAAAATAAAGGAGAGAACTAGAGACTAAATGACAATGAAAAATCAATGTTTAAAGAAAAACATATTAAAAGATCGGATAGCGGTTCATTTTATTTTTTCATCTTTCACCACTAAAAATGTGTGACCATAAAGAAAAGTTAAGGAAATCAAAAGGCTCAAACATTAACATAGGCAATATTTTCATAATTCTTCTGTAATCATTCCTTAAAAGGGGCTTCTGAGATCTAAAACGATCGGTACCTCCGTAAAGGGGCTTTATGACTCGGCGGCTCTCTAAAACCATTCCTTAAAAGGCAAGTTCAGAGATGTATTTATCTCGATGTAGTCGATATATCCATTGTTCGGGTTTCTTACGATGTTGAAATATAACAAGCATCGCTTAAGCATTTGAGGCGTGAATCATCGATGAATAAGGAGCCTACGATGTGCACCTTGGGACCACAATATAGCTGTTATTTACTCATTGGATAGTACTGAATTAATTCAATCAATTTCTTAATTTAACTTGTCTTCTGCTACAATATCAGTATCCCTTTTTATCATTTCTTCAACTTGGTATCAGAGTTTCAATGGCTAACACTGGATCCAATGATAATGCACAGTCAGCTCAATCATCAGCAAGCACACTGATACCAGCACTTCGAACCATATATAGTCACCTAACTGGACCATAAATTAATCCATGCAAAAAAAAATTGTATAGCTGTACCACATCAAATTTCCAGATAATGCACAATTTGTCGTAAATGTTTGAAACAATTCATATGCCAAGAACATTACAAAATTAGCCAACTTACTGAAACCAGGCTAGACATTACACCATTTGCACCATATGCCATTAACCAGGCTCGACATTACAAAACAAATTCCACGCGGATTTGGCAAGAATCTATTGAAATGAAACTATGTGGAAAATTTTTGTTCGTCGGAGTCACGTTACGTACACGTTCAAAAACACATGGTTACTTGATAGGCACCGGCACAAAAGATCTGAAACGAACAAAATTTGGCTCAACTATTTCTTTTGTGTTTGCCTCTTAGCCCTAGTGTACGGAGTCCTTGTCGATGCTGCTGGCATTCGAAGACGAGTGGAACGCCGCCTGCGAATAGGTGCCGATATAGGCTACACTGGGTCGGACGTTGGGCCACCTACGGCACATAAACAATAGACAAATTTTTAATATGGAACTATCTACATGAAATATCTAAATGTCAGGTTTCGTTTCTTACCTTCCACCTCCTCCGCTCCTGAAGCGGTCCCCGCCTCCATCTCTCCTGAAGCAGTCCTCGTGGCGTCGCTCTCATTGCCATGCAGATCTTGACCTGTTTCGACCTGGCCACTCATTCCTCCTACAACTGGTCCTCCTGCCACTACAGAACAACGGGGGAAAAACACTTTCCAATAATCTCCATAGAAGGTAACACAGGTCGGTGAAATGAAGAAACAAAATGAAACGTAAAAAAGTAGACATAGTCCAACTGGAAAATAATTTATCATTACATATGAAGAGTCTTAAGCTAGATAGTTCAAAAACCTAAAAACATAAACTGACAAGAAGATGTAAACAACACATTGCACACATCGTTCAGTGGATTGACCAAGTGAGATAGGGCTACGAAACTTGGCAACGTACCCAACGGAAAAATAAAACTCCTAAAAGCAATGAATTACAGATAAATAGTGGAAATTAAAACAGACTACTAAAAGCAATTACAACTCCTAATTTTTCAACTGGAATGCAAGGAAGGATACAAAGTTGTGGCCCTCAAAACTGCTCCAGTCTAATATTATGTGCTGCAATTAATATATTGATTTTCTCCAATATTGGCATTGAGAATCATAATTTCGTAAAGCGTACCTTCAGGTTCTCCGCCACCCAATGCCAAATCGTGTTCTTCCGGCATCTGATTCATGTCAACGCCAAAGTCAGTTTCATGACCTGCATATTGTTACAGTGAGACAGTAAATGCAGGTTATTTCATCCTGTCATATGACAAATAAGGAGAGCCATAATAGAAGGTAGAAGAAAATTCGAAAAAGTACCTCCATATGGTTGTGGAGAATGTTCAGGGACATCGTTTCGCACGTCATTCGGAACTGCAGATGCGGTGGCAACGGCAGGTGCCACTACCATCGATATGAATTCCCGAAGTCTAGCGTTTTCAGCCGTAACGTGCTCGAATATTTCATGTTTCACGGTTCGGAGTCGCATCTCAAATAGGACTCTTTGATCCAACAACATGTCATCGACGTCCGATCTTGTCAACCCACCTCCCATTTATACACCCGTCATCCCTCCCTATGCAAGATCAGCATGGCTCTCTCTGTCGTCACCGTCCCTGACGTTGTCCGAACTAGAATCGTCATTTTGTTCGATAGACTGCACGACACGATCACCTGTACTAGAATCCTCGTCATCTTCCTGTTTACTCGAATCCTGGCCATCTCCTCCACCGACATCGGCCACGGCAGCAAACTGTGCATCGACCACATTATTTATAATGTCGTCCAAAACAGGCACGACATTATCATCAAACGGCATAAGAGTTGCCATGTAGTGTTGGTTTCGCTCCAGCTCGGTCGGACGTAGCGTTGCGAAAACACGCAGCTGCGGATGATGAAACACTTTGATCAGGTCACTTGAAAAATAGGGCATATTTGGATTGAATGCCAACAAAATGTTGCCTATCTTGGGAGACGAAAGGTTACCATGTCAACTTGAGATTAGTGCTCCTTTTTTTGCAACTTGATTAGGTTTGGTTGTAACCTGGTGCTAGTTAATTTTTGTAACAAGTTATGTACAAGGACAAAAACAAGGACTTGCCAAATTTAATTTAGGTTGTATTTTTTATATCTAGAAAAAAATATTTTATTTCAAGATTCACCAATTTCAAAATGTAAATATTATTTAATACTATATTAGTATTAAACCATTAAAATTTATTGAATAATCAGATTTTTTTAATAAAATATTATTTAAAAAAATTCTCAAAATTTCAAAGTAAACGCGTTTTCCATTTTTACGATTTCGAAAACAGTTTTTCAGAACGACAAAAAGAACGCATTTTCAAAAATTTCAAAACAGACATTCAAAACACAAAACACAAAACGAATTCAAAACTCAAAATACAAAACTGAAACACAAAGAGAACGCCCCCTAAATCTTTCGTAGGTTTGGAAGGGAGGGTAAAATAAGTTTTTTGTCCTTGTTTGAGCAGAATTATTGTCTTTTCTTTTTTTAAATTGTCCAGTCAGTGTTTGACACATGTATCTGATTTTGATATCAAAAAAACACGTGTAGCACTGCTCAAATGGGAACCCATTTTAGTCAGAGGGACCCAAATGATCTTCTATCATTCCTTTTGTCATTTGGGTCCATTTGACAAAAAAAATTCGAGGAAAGTAATGTTTGTAAAATTTATGCTGATCTGAAAGCAAACTTCCAAGAAGGCCTTTCATGAGATAGTAGTTCAATTTGAGTCACGTTCATTTTCATTCTTTTACTCATTTTCAATCGCACGTTAAAAAGAACAATAACTTCCAAACAGGATCTTATAAGAGGGTAGACATTCTATTAATTCCCAGTTTCATTGCTCTAAAAGTCTCACAATTTACATAGTTGAAGAACGTTTTTAAAGTTGATTTTAACAATACGCTGAAACATTAGATATTGCACTTTTTATTAGAGAAGAACAGCGAATCTGGATGGGTCCCTCTGACAAAAAAAAAATTATAGGAAAGTCAAGTTTGTAAAATTTGTACTGGCATCAAACTTCCAACAAGGCCATTCTCCGTCAATCCAAACTCCAAACAGATAAAAGAAAGGAAATTATGGTTTTGCTTGCTTAAAGTAAAACTAATTACTTTTATTATTAGAAAAATCAAGTTATATACTTATTTTTAACTTTGATGAATAAAAAATATTCAATAGTATTTGAAATTTCTTCTATTTGATTTTGCGGATTTTAGCTTTGGTTGAGAGAGGAATCGAGAAGAAAAGCAAGAAGAAAGGCCGATTGAGGGAAAGAAAAGAAATGGGAAAGAAGAAATCTTTCATAGGTTTGGAAGGCAAGAAGGGTAAAATAAGAAATAGAAATATTAATTTTTGTTCTTTTTTTATGAAACTGTGGTCAAGGGTATTTTTGACTTTTTGACCAACGGCCAAAAAAAGTGTTAATCCAACGAGTCCTTAGTGGACCCCCAATTGGAGAATTCTCAAATCAATGAGAATTCTCAATTCAATGAGTTGAGAATTCTCCAACGAGTCCTTAGTGGACCCCAATTGGAGAATTCTCAACTCAATGAGTTGTATCTCAACTCAATGAGAATTCTCAATTCAATGAGTTGAGAATTCTCCAACGAGTCCTTAGTGGACCCCAATTGGCGAATTCTCAACTCAATGAGTTGTGTCTCAACTCAATGAGAATTCCCAATTCAATGAGTTGAGAATTCTCCAATGAGTCCTTAGTGATTGAGTTGAGAATTCTCAACTCAATGAGTTAATGCCGCAAAAATACCCATAAATAAAGTTAATTCCCAGTTTCATTGCTCTAAAAGTCTCTGCCTCACAATTTGTTTTGGGTCTTCAAATGATCGTGTCTGTTTTCATAGCAGCTCTAGCACTTTTCTTTACCATGGCTGGAAATGCAGGCAAGCAAGCTCTAGTATCCTGCTTTATTATCTTCTCTAGTACTTATTCTTTTATCCCCTTAGTATAGTTTTCTTGTAATCTGAATATGTAAATTTTATTTTGTAGATGCATATTATTGCAATTGTAATGATGGATTGAGTGATGCGATTTACCAGAGGAACATTGATTTTGCATGTGGAGCTGTAGCAGATTGTTCTCCAATTATGAAAAATGGCCCCTGTTTTCAGCCAAATACTGTCGAGAATCACTGTAATTTTGCAGTGAATAGCTATTATCAAAGATGTGCTCAGGTTCAGGGGAGTTGTAGCTTCTCAAACACTGCCGCTGTAGTTCAAAACCCACCTGGTAAGCATCGTCTTACCTACAAAAGCAGAATTATACCTTGAATGGTGCTGACTTTTCTTTAATTTACAGATGCAATTTCTGAATGTTTATATCCATCTAGCCCCAGGTATGCCTTCTACCTCTTAAAGAGCGCGAGATAGGAAACCTTCAGACTGAGGTCTGTACGTTATGGAGTGACGTAGCAGCCCTACGAGGGACTGGCAGTCATCGGGATGGAGGGGGTGACGGTGGAGCGAGACAGATGGGGTATGATGATCTATCGTGGCCGATGGGAGATTATGACTCATTTTTTGATGGGGTACCGGAGGAGGGGGTACCGACGGAGGTGGAGGCGAACGGGAGGATACCAGTACCGACGAGGTTCCGGGGATACCCGCAGAGGTGGAAGCGGTACCGACGAGTTCCCAGGGGGTACCGACGGAGGTGGATGGAGGGGCGACGGATGACGAAGGGGTACAGGCGGAGGTGGGGGGGTACCGACGGAGTCCAAGGGGGTACCGACGGAGGTAGAGAGTGTACCGACGGAGTTCGAGGGGGTACCGACGGAGGTAGAGGGGAGGGGAATGCAATCTTGAAGAGCTCTAATTAGTTATTACTACTCGTGACATCTGCCTGGCTTTGTATGTCTTTTTCGGTTGCCTGATGATGACTGACTTGATTCTACCGGCAAAACAGTCCCTCCCTTGACACTGTCTGAATCATTCATGTTTGCAACCGTTCGCTGGGCTTCAACATAAATTTTTAAGTCTCTAATCTGCAGGCAAAATATTACATTTTTAATGGTTAAACTGCATTCGATATACAATATGTAATGTAATCAAGGTCTAAAGAAGTTTAATGCAACTGTCAAAGATGCAGAACCAGATCTGCTCTTGTAGATCTATTACTTTTTCCTAATGTGCACCTTGGGACCACAATATAGCTGTTATTGAGTCATGATTGCTCAAGAATGTTGGCTTGGACAAGAATATATAATTGTGATTTGAACGCAAATTAAAAGAAATTGGCGAACTGCCCATCTTAAAAATATTTAGCCCAGGTAGGGATTAAAATTATTATTTTTATTAAATTCCTATTAATTCTTTTAAGAAATGATAAAAAATAAAAAATAAATATAGTCATTGATTAACAAACTGTCCATGTGTATAACTATACATGATTCACACGTGCGGGTATTCAATTGCTTAAGTTGGATGGAGATTGAACTTTGAGTGCAAAGACATAAGGGAGCTTGACTGCAAGACCCACCTATCGAGTCCATGTTTGACTCTCTTTAGTTTAAAACACTTTATTTCTCATATTCATTTTCAACATACATTAAAAAAAATCTGTATGTAGATTTAAAATTTTAGGGAAGAAATAAAAAAGGTGAAAAGTGGGGAGAGGGGGGGATATACATAATAAGATTCTGGCGAACGGTCCCTTCTTCGGGTTGTCTCAGCAAGGCTTGAGGTCACACCACATGGGGTAATTGCTCCTTGAAATTTGACTTTTCTGATTTGGCAAATTACAGTTAACGTTTCCCAATCAAAATTCCAAAAATAATATTCTATGCATTTAATATATCATTAAGCCCACACACCCCCTTACAGACATGCACATGCAGTGCCTGAACCCAGATAATCGTCTTCTTATGGATTACTATCTATTTCTGTATGTATTTGTTGTGAAAAAAAACTTTTACATTTCAAGATTATTTTTTCAAAATACGATTGAGATCAACTTGTTTGTTTACAATGAATTAACAAATGAATAAAATACATATTTTCATATAATTTATAGAAGATAATAGTAAAAGGGAAAAATGCATAAAATGAACAAATACGATTTATAAATTGGACGTTCTGATATTTTGTGAAGTAAAACAAATGTTTTCCCTTTTCTCCTCTAAAATGATAACATATTTTCGACAATAATTTTTTTTTGCTATTGTTTGTGTCAATTAATGTAACGTTAATATTTGATGCTCTGTTAAGCCAAAATCATCTTCCAACGAAGGAAAAGTAAAATCAAAAGAGATAAAATGCCCCACAACTATAAATCCCAACAATAAAACTTAGTTCATGCTATATAAATGATAAAAAAAAAAAAAAGATAATATTTTATAGAATACATTGCAAATAGAAGATAATAATGAAGAAAAAACAAGATTCAAGATACAACTCCTTTTTGTTGGATTTTTTAAGATGTTAAAGGCTTGAACTTGATTTTCCCAAAATACAACTGAAGTTCCTATTTGTGTCTATATCTATTCCTTTCTCTAGGCCATCTGACAATAACCATACTGGGAGTACCTGTTTGGGAACAACGAAGTGGACCTAACATGTTGATATCTAGGTCTAAATTGAAGAGAAATTACTCGTAGGTTTCTAATATACCTGTTTGGGAACAACGAAGAGAAATGTTAACGTCGTGAGCTCATTTGATGTATCTCCTATAGCTAATCAGAATGCAGTGGGTCGTGTTATTCAGAACCCAATCAAATCTACCAATAGTATCACAAAGTGGAGAAAACGTGCCACAAGTCCTATATCATTGCTATTTATTTTGGAACTTGAGCATACTCATTATTTATTTATTTAACCACATACATATATCTTAAATGTACGTCACGCTACTTGTATATTATGTTATTTTAATTGATGTAATATATAAAATCATTAATATGACTAACAATGTTACGATAATCACGTTTGTGTAATTGAAATAAAATTAAGATATACCAAAAAGGAGTCATTTCCTTTAAATTTGTAAACATATTATGCTTTGAATTAGTGCAAGTTCGGGTCAATATAAAAAAAAGTTGTGTAAATGGAAAGTGCAGTGAATCATCGAACAACAAAATCAAACTCATAATAACACATGCATTTTCGGTCCAATATTGAAGTTTAGCCATGTAAATGGGTTGTGCAAGTATCTTGTTGCCGTTTAGCCGTGTGTTGGCGTTTGAGGCGTTGTTAGAGAAAGCCATTAGAACCCTGTTACCTTTCAAGGTGATGTTTTAACAAGGAGTTGAAAGGAAAACTGTGATTCCGTGTGATCCATTGTGAGTTATGCAGAAGAGTCGAGAGAAAAATAATAAGAGTGCGGAAGTCGTGTTGGACCATAACCCACTTTCTTACACTCAAATAACATCGATCACTTATATCTGAGTATACAAACATACGAAAGCAAGCTCGAGGGAAATCTCGTTGATATTATTATGCATTTACCTTCTGCTTAAATAATGTAAGATCTTTCTTATTTAAGTTAAATACTTGTATTAATATTTGCACTTATTCTATTTATGAAGTTTTAGTTACTATTATTCAGTGTTTAGAAATTGATTGCGAAAGGAAAAGAAAAGAAATTAAATCATTTTATACTGTACTTGATTATTTTCTGAAAAATAGTAGAAATATACATGTGCCTTTATATTTTACAGAAAATATAGTCAGAATTAATAAAGAAATTAATAAATTAGAAAATAAAATTAGAATATTAAACGATTGTTTTAATAAAAAATATATTGATAAATACGAGCATAATTGACTTTTCCCTTTATTAGGAGAAATAAACCAAACATATCCTGTATTAGAAATAGAAAACCTTGACTTGACTAAAAGATAGTGGAAGGATATTTAAGTCTTTTTGTCAGGAAGTGTAATCCAAAGTGTAAGCCAGCAAGTACGAATAGCAAGGTCCATAGTATTATTTTAGCAAAAATATTGACTGCGAATACATGCATACACCTTATCTAATAGCCTAGGACCTATGATGTTTCTTCGTAGAGTTAGCCGTGGTGGGCCAAGGTTTGTCTGACGCTGAAGTCTAGTTAGTCAATTGCATATTAAATTATTGTTGTATATTTACAAATTTCAAAGCTATTTTATGAATTTGTCAATATAGAGAAATAAATTTTAACTAAGATAAAAAAGGAAAAAAATGTTAAAACGCAAAGGTTTTAGGTTCATAATAGATAAAATCTTTGCACAGATTTTGAACTTAAAGATAGCAAATGCTGAACTTAAAAGGCAGTCAATTAGTAAAAACTCGTATACTCACATACCCTGCTTCTAAATTGGCTAGAATCATCTAATCTCAGCATATGTATATTTACAACAACATTCACCATTATCCATGACTGAACAACTCAAAGTTGAAAGTATTAATTCACAACAAATGGAATCCCAGCAGTATTTCCATGTCGATTGAACGAAAGATGGGTAATAAGTTATATTGGTAATGCAATCTTGAAGAGGCTCTAATTAGTTATTATTACTTGTGACGTCTGCCTGGCTTTGTATGTCTTTTTCGGTTGCCTGACTTGATTCTACCGGCAAAACAGTCCCTCCCTTGATGCTGTCTGAATCGTTCATGTTTGCAACCGTTCGTTGGGCTTCAACATAAATTTTTAAGTCGCTAATCTGCAGGAAAAATATTACATTTTTAAGTGGTTAACTGCATTCGATATACAATATGTAATGTAATCAAGATCTAAAGAAGTTTAATGCAACTGTCAAAGATGCAGAACCAGACTTGCTCTTGTAGATCTATTACTTTTTCCTCCTTAGACTTGAGAGAGAGTCTTTCCCTATAAATTGAGAAATCGAAATTTAATCAACTCGATAAGCTTAGAGCTGTCAAAGTCCAATTTATTTCAAGAAATGGAAAGGATCCAGTGATGTTTTCATAATTTGCATTGAAAGCACATCATCATGCTAGTACCAACAAATGAACTAAACCATTTGACCCCTCTATCAGCCAAAAGAATATAATAAAATACATCATCGAGGGATTTGAGTTTACCATGAATTTAAAGAATTGCAAGAAGAGAAGCCACTGGGGATGTAGTAAATAAAAGACATACTAGTAGGAATTAACTACAAGATTACTGAATTTCTGTTGAAGTATCATGTTAAAAATATGAAAATATTGAACCACGTCATTCAAAGTCCCAAAGACTTAAATTTACATGTAAATGGAGAGAGAAAAGGTTGTACCTTTCTTCAATTTCCTTAAACTTTTTCTGCAGCAATTCTTGTAGTTTCATGAGCTCTTGATTCCTCTAAAAGAAGAACGAGAAGACATTTTAGGTCAAAATGTTAGATGAGATAATAAAAATATAAGCCACGTAAGTACTAATAGAACCAACACAACAACCTTGTAGGTTTTAAGACAATTAAAATTATATTATTCTGAAAATTCAATATTTAACTGCATGGATATAGCAAAGATTGTCTAAAACTTGAAATAAAAAATGTTTCTAAGATATATATAATAATAATAATAAATAAAGTACATAATTCCATTTTACAATATTTATAGAAATAATATCACTGAAAATTTCATCAATAATCTACGTCTGAAAGCTAATATATAATACCGCACATTATATTTGTTAGTGACAAATGATCATTATAATTTTTATTTCTTTAACAAATGATATAAAAGAATGTAAATTAATAGGTCAATATCATAGCTTTGGCTTGATGAGAATAGATTTGAAACTTTAAGTAACAGCAAAATTCTTTTCATGTTGAATTGATTTTTTGGAAAAATAAAGGAGAGAACTAGAGACTAAATGACAATGAAAAATCAATGTTTAAAGAAAAACATATTAAAAGATCGGATAGCGGTTCATTTTATTTTTTCATCTTTCACCACTAAAAATGTGTGACCATAAAGAAAAGTTAAGGAAATCAAAAGGCTCAAACATTAACATAGGCAATATTTTCATAATTCTTCTGTAATCATTCCTTAAAAGGGGCTTTACAGATCTAAAACAGTCGGTACCTCCAGAAAGGGGCTTTATGACTCGACTGGCTCTCTAAAACCATTCCTTAAAAGGCAAGTTCTGTAGATGTATTTATCTGACAGTGTCGATATATCCGCTGTTCAGTTTCTTACAGTCTGTTGAAATATAACAAGCATCAGTTAAGCATTTGAGGCGTGAATCATCAGTGAATAAGGAGCTGCTAATGTGCACCTTGGGACCACAATATAGCTGTTATTTACTCATTGGATAGTACTGAATTAATTCAATCAATTTCTTAATTTAACTTGTCTTCTGCTACAATATCAGTATCCCTTTTTATCATTTCTTCAACTTGGTATCAGAGTTTCAATGGCTAACACTGGATCCAATGATAATGCACAGTCAGCTCAATCATCAGCAAGCACACTGATACCAGCTTTAGTGCTTTTCCTTGCCATAGTTGGAAATTCAGGCAAGCAATCAAGCTCTAGTATCCTATTTCATCGTCTTTTCTAGCGCTTAATCTTTACTGTAATTTTTAAATTTTATCTTGCAGATGCTGCACATTATTGCTTTTGTAATGATGGATTGAACGATGGGATTTACCAGAAGAACATTGACTATGCATGTGGAGCCGGCGCAGATTGTATTCCAATTATGCAAAATGGCCCCTGTTTTCAGCCAAATACCGTGAAGAATCACTGCAATTTTGGATGAGCTAAATTTGAATTTTTTTTTTGTTGTAAATGGGACCCTCAAGTCAATTTTGAGAAAGGTACGTAGGTAGGAATCTAGATGACCATTTTTACTTCCATTAAGTTGACGTCGTGTAGGACCACTCCCACATGGCCGCCGTGTACATAAAAAGGTATGGGAGATTTTCACAAATGTCACTAAATTTGAAAATACACAAAAAATTTGTATGTGCACTCAATTTGTTCAAAAATGTCACTTTTTTGACTTGAAGGGTCCAAATTACCCTTGGGTCACCTTTGTAAGAGCAATTAATGCTTGATTGGATTGTCATTAATGGTTTGATTTGATGATTTAATTTTTATTATTTATTCATTGTATATATGTATATTATATTCAACAACATGTATTTTCTTCCATAAAATAAAGAAAAGAAATTCAAATCCTAACATAAACAAACCCTAAGTCCTAAATAGACTTCCATGAACATATTTTCTTCCAAGAACTTCATCTTCTTCATTCATCTTCTTCATTTATTCCTTCATCGAGAACACATACTTAATTGATCATCTATTTCGAAAGGTTAGCTATTATTTCATATCTTAGCTCATTATTTCGTAAATGTAATACAACATGGTGATAATAAATTTCAAATTATTACTCATTGATTTCTTCGGTTTTTGACCATGATTATGACGGTAAAGAAATTTGTAATAGTTCATTAAATGTGATTGATTCCATATTTAATGAATCAATGACTTATTTTTTTTTCCAAAATACAATGTCATGTTGAATGTGAATTGATTATCACCATTAATGTTCTATAATAATGTCTTAAAAATTTCTGAAATCACTGTTCGGAAACCACCTGATAGTTCGTACTGAAATGGTCGAATGCAGTGTTTCAAACCGTCGGGTCCTGACAGTTAAACTGTCGAATTCGACACTTGAGAACTGTTGCGACTTGCTTAGCTGTTTTTCTCATTTGATGGTATTCAATGTTGATAATTTGATTGTGCCGACTTCTTACAGTTGCAATCTCAACATTGCAGGTATGAGTGATGGTTTGAGATTCATAGTCTCGTACAGGGGAAATTTCACAAATGTGGACGACGAATGGAAGTGGAGAGGGGACAAAACAACTTCCATTTTGGTGCCGACAAATATTACGGTAGCCGGACTTGCTTTACGGTTGAAGGAAAAACTTGGTATTGTTGATCCAGTAGTGAAATTGAATTGAAGTTCAAAGTCCCCAATGTGAATGTACCTACGGCTGAATTGAAGTTCAGTAGGGGGAAGGTGGCCGCTTTACTCAAGTTGCATGGTGAACCGGGGGATAGTTTTCATCAACTTGCTTTGTACTGTCACGTCCTTGGACAACATAACCCCGGAACTATAACCCACATCCAAGCCGATGGCCATAATAGGTTTACTTATTTCTTCCTAACATTTGGTGCAAGCATTCGTGGTTACTTGCAATTCTTGAGGTCGGTAATTTGTGTAGACGGCAGTCACTTGAAAGGTCCATACAAAGGTACACTTCTATTGGAAACTGTCCAAGATGCTAACAAACAAATCTACCCTTTAGTATGGGGGATCGTAGATGCCGAAACAAATAAATCGTGGTCGTGGTTTCTGTCCAACTTGAGAGATCTTATAGGCGATTCTGATGAACTTGTATTTGTGTCGGATAGGAAAACAAGTATAGAAAAAGCTATTTCTCAGCTTTTTCCCTTGTCTCAACATGGTTGTTGTATGTGGCATATGGAAAAGAACTTAATACAGATGTACAATAATGCTAGTTCAGTTTTCCTATTCAAACGCGCGGCGACAACATATCGGGTGGAAGAATTCGAACGACTAATGGGTCAGATTCGGAGGATAAGTGGGAGATCGTACGAGTACTTGGAGCGAGTAGGTTTTCCTTTTTGGTCTAGAGCACTATTCGTTGGGTACATGTATAATATTATGACAAACAACAATGCGGAATCCCTAAACGCAATGTTGAGACATGCCCGTTCGTTACCGATCACAAGCTTTGTTGAACACATTCGGAGCACAATGCAGAAGTGGTTTTACGAACGTCGAACGACTTCAAACTCATGCAGTACCGTGTTGTCATCAAACATGTGAGCTAGTTACGGGCAAAGTTCGACGCTGGTTCTCTACTTCGAGCTCATTCCTTGACAGCAAACTTAACACAGGTCAGAATATCCAACGACACGGACACGGCAGATTTTTCTGAGAACATATGCACATGCCGTGAATTCTAACTAAATCGTATGCCATGTGTTCATGCAACCCGTGCAGCTTGCCTAAGAGGTTCGTCCTTGTACGATTTATGTTCTCCTTACTACACAGCGGACTACTGGAGGGGTGCTTACAGTGAAGCAATATATCCCGTCCCGCGGAAAGATAATTAGGTTGTTCCGAATGACATTACAGGTACTCATATTTTGCCACCATTGGTACGTCATTCGCCAGGTAGACCCCCTACATGCCGTAAGAGATTCAGACACGAGTCCACCACCTCTAGGCCACGAACTCGATGCTACACTCGGTGCAGCAGATTTGGTCATAACCAAGCCACATGCACGAACACCATCGTAACGCAACCCAGTTAACATTGCTATCGACATTTCTGTTGTTTTGTATGTTACTGTACTGGCCACCTCCCATTTTTAATTAGGGAGTTTTGTAAATTAAAGTACTACCGGCCATCAACTGTATGTCATTACCATACTTTGTCTCTTATTGTACTTTGAAAGTAACAAGTGTAGTGATGTTTTCTGTCACTCCCCGACACTTCATCTGTCGATCCCGACATATATTCTCTGTTTCTCGACAGTTCGAACAATACAACAATTGAATTTAACAAACACATTGCAAAAGGGACATTGTTGCCCATGGATTTCATTAATAACCATGATTACATATGCGCAAAATAGCTGGATGAACATAATATGAACGTCAATAAGGGCTCCTCGAAAAAAATGTACAAAATTGGAGGCCACACATCTACGATGTCTTTCTAACACATCGTACCACAAGTACTACAACGTCGTTTCCTTCCCAGTTAGAGTCCACGTTCATCCCACATCAAAATTTATATACATACTTACCGATAGATTATTTAGTGACGTAATGGTATCCCATCGTCAGTCTACTTTTAATTGCACACGGATCCAGTATCTGCACCACCATCATCATCAGAGTCGTTCGACGATATGATAATTATTTCAGGAGCTCCTGCGATGGGGGCCACGCGTACATCATCGCTGTCATCATCAACCACGTAAAGGGACGTCCTCTTCATCATCCGACGAAATTACGATGGGGACGTCTACAGATGAGCCGGGCATCGGAGTCGGATTATTGAAGAGCTCGGTGTCGTTGCTCGTAGTGGAGGAAGCCATATATTTGAATAATGACTAGGTACGAATTTGATAAATGTCTATTGCACTAACATGTAGGTTTCTCAAGCGTTACTTGTATGAGAACAAAGATGTACTATATGTAATGAACTGGGTGATTTCCACATTTATGATTCTCAATGCTAATATTTTCATACCAGACGATTGCCATAATTAAGGGTTGCATGTCCTAAATAACTCGCACTTCGAACCATATATAGTCACCTAACTGGACTATAAATTAATCCATGCAACAAAAATTTGTATAGTTGTACCACATCAAATTTCCAGATAATGCACAATTTGTCGTAAATGTTTGAAACAATTCATATGCCAAGAACATTACAAAATTATCCAATTTACTAAAACCAGGCTAGACATTACACCATTTGCACCATATGCCATTAACTAGGCTCGACATTACAAAATAAATTCCACGCGGATTTGGCAAGAATCTATTGAAATGAAACTATGTGGAAATTTTTTGTTCGTCGGAGTCACATTACGTACACGTTCAAAAACACATGGTTACTTGATAGGCACCGACACAAAAGATCTGAAACGAACAAAATTTGGCTCAACTATTTCTTTTGTGTTTGCCTCTTAGCCCTAGTGTACGGAGTCCTTGTCGATGCTGCTGGCATTCGAAGACGAGTGGAACGCCGCCTGCGAATAGGTGCCGATATAGGCTACACTGGGTCGGACGTTGGGCCACCTACGGCACATAAACAATAGACAAATTTTTAATATGGAACTATCTACATGAAATATCTAAATGTCAGGTTTCGTTTCTTACCTTCCACCTCCTCCGCTCCTGAAGCGGTCCCCGCCTCCATCTCTCCTGAAGCAGTCCTCGTGGCGTCGCTCTCATTGCCATGCAGATCTTGACCTGTTTCGACCTGGCCACTCATTCCTCCTACAACTGGTCCTCCTGCCACTACAGAACAACGGGGGAAAAACACTTTCCAATAATCTCCATAGAAGGTAACACAGGTCGGTGAAATGAAGAAACGAAATGAAACGTAAAAAAGTAGACATAGTCCAACTGGAAAATAATTTATCATTACATATGAAGAGTCTTAAGCTAGATAGTTCAAAAACCTAAAAACATAAACTGACAAGAAGATGTAAACAACACATTGCACACATCGTTCAGTGGATTGACCAAGTGAGATAGGGCTACGAAACTTGGCAACGTACCCAACGGAAAAATAAAACTCCTAAAAGCAATGAATTACGTATAAATAGTGGAAATTAAAACAGACTACTAAAAGCAATTACAACTCCTAATTTTTCAACTGGAATGCAAGGAAGGATACAAAGTTGTGGCCCTCAAAACTGCTCCAGTCTAATATTATGTGCTGCAATTAATATATTGATTTTCTCCAATATTGGCATTGAGAATCATAATTTCGTAAAGCGTACCTTCAGGTTCTCCGCCACCCAATGCCAAATCGTGTTCTTCCGGCATCTGATTCATGTCAACGCCAAAGTCAGTTTCATGACCTGCATATTGTTACAGTGAGACAGTAAATGCAGGTTATTTCATCCTGTCATATGACAAATAAGGAGAGCCATAATAGAAGGTAGAAGAAAATTCGAAAAAGTACCTCCATATGGTTGTGGAGAATGTTCAGGGACATCGTTTCGCACGTCATTCGGAACTGCAGATGCGGTGGCAACGGCAGGTGCCACTACCATCGATATGAATTCCCGAAGTCTAGCGTTTTCAGCCGTAACGTGCTCGAATATTTCATGTTTCACGGTTCGGAGTCGCATCTCAAATAGGACTCTTTGATCCAACAACATGTCATCGACGTCCGATCTTGTCAACCCACCTCCCATTTATACACCCGTCATCCCTCCCTATGCAAGATCAGCATGGCTCTCTCTGTCGTCACCGTCCCTGACGTTGTCCGAACTAGAATCGTCATTTTGTTCGATAGACTGCACGACACGATCACCTGTACTAGAATCCTCGTCATCTTCCTGTTTACTCGAATCCTGGCCATCTCCTCCACCGACATCGGCCACGGCAGCAAACTGTGCATCGACCACATTATTTATAATGTCGTCCAAAACAGGCACGACATTATCATCAAACGGCATAAGAGTTGCCATGTAGTGTTGGTTTCGCTCCAGCTCGGTCGGACGTAGCGTTGCGAAAACACGCAGCTGCGGATGATGAAACACTTTGATCAGGTCACTTGAAAAATAGGGCATATTTGGATTGAATGCCAACAAAATGTTGCCTATCTTGGGAGACGAAAGGTTACCATGTCAACTTGAGATTAGTGCTCCTTTTTTTGCAACTTGATTAGGTTTGGTTGTAACCTGGTGCTAGTTAATTTTTGTAACAAGTTATGTACAAGGAAAAAAACAAGGACTTGCCAAATTTAATTTAGGTTGTATTTTTTATATCTAGAAAAAAATATTTTATTTCAAGATTCACCAATTTCAAAATGTAAATATTATTTAATACTATATTAACATTAAACCATTAAAATTTATTGAATAATCAGATGTTTTTAATAAAATATTATTTAAAAAAATTCACAAAATTTCAAAGTAAACGTGTTTTCCATTTTTACGTTTTCGAAAACAGTTTTTCAGAACGACAAAAAGAACGCATTTTCAAAAATTTCAAAACAGACATTCAAAACACAAAACACAAAACGAATTCAAAACTCAAAATACAAAACTGAAACACAAAGAGAACGCCCCCTAAATCTTTCGTAGGTTTGGAAGGAAGGGTAAAATAAGTTTTTTGTCCTTGTTTGAGCAGAATTATTGTCTTTTCTTTTTTTAAATTGTCCAGTCTGTGTTTGACACATGTATCTGATTTTGATATCAAAAAAACACGTGTAGCACTGCTCAAATGGGAACCCATTTTAGTCAGAGGGGCCCAAATGATCTCCTATCATTCCTTTTGTCATTTGGGTCCATTTGACAAAAAAAATTCGAGGAAAGTAATGTTTGTAAAATTTATGCTGATCTGAAAGCAAACTTCCAAGAAGGCCTTTCATGAGATAGTAGTTCAATTTGAGTCACGTTCATTTTCATTCTTTTACTCATTTTCAATCGCACGTTAAAAAGAACAATAGCTTCCAAACAGGATCTTATAAGAGGGTAGACATTCTATTAATTCCCAGTTTCATTGCTCTAAAAGTCTCACAATTTACATAGTTGAAGAACGTTTTTAAAGTTGATTTTAACAATACGCTGAAACATTAGATATTGCACTTTTTATTAGAGAATTCTCCAATGAGTCCTTAGTGATTGAGTTGAGAATTCTCAACTCAGTGAGTTAATGCCGCAAAAATACCCATAAATAAAGTTAATTCCCAGTTTCATTGCTCTAAAAGTCTCTGCCTCACAATTTGTTTTGGGTCTTCAAATGATCGTGTCTGTTTTCATAGCAGCTCTAGCACTTTTCTTTACCATGGCTGGAAATGCAGGCAAGCAAGCTCTAGTATCCTGCTTTATTGTCTTCTCTAGTACTTATTCTTTTATCCCCTTAGTATAGTTTTCTTGTAATCTGAATATGTAAATTTTATTTTGCAGATGCATATTATTGCAATTGTAATGATGGATTGAGTGATGCGATTTACCAGAGGAACATTGATTATGCATGTGGAGCCGGGAGCATTGTTCTCCAATTATGAAAAATGGCCCATGTTTTCAGCCAAATACTGTCGAGAATCACTGTAATTTTGCAGTGAATAGCTATTATCAAAGATGTGCTCAGGTTCAGGGGAGTTGTAGCTTCTCAAACACTGCCGCTGTAGTTCAAAACCCACCTGGTAAGCATCGTCTTACCTACAAAAGCAGAATTATACCTTGAATGGTGCTGACTTTTCTTTAATTTACAGATGCAATTTCTGAATGTTTATATCCATCTAGCCCCAGGTATGCCTTCTACCTCTTAAAGAGCGCGAGATAGGAAACCTTCGGGACCGAGGTCTCAGACGTTATGGAGTGACGTAGCAGCCCTACGAGGGACTGGCAGTCATCGGGATGGAGGGGGTGACGGTGGAGCGAGACAGATGGGGTATGATGATCTGTCGTGGCCGAGGGGAGATTATGACTCATTTTTTGATGGATGATGAAGAGGACGTCCCTTTACGTGGTTGGAGAGGGGGGGATATACATAATAAGATTCTGGCGAACGGTCCCTTCTTCGGGTTGTCTCAGCAAGGCTCGAGGTCACACCACATGGGGTAATTGCTCCTTGAAATTTGACTTTTCTGATTTGGCAAATTACAGTTAACGTTTCCCAATCAAAATTCCAAAAATAATATTCTATGCATTTAGTATACCATTAAGCCCACACACCTTTACAGACATGCACATGCAGTGCCTGAACCCTGATAATGGTCTTCTTATGGATTACTATCTATTTCTGTATGTATTTATTGTGAAAAAAAACTTTTACATTTCAAGATTATTTTTTCAAAATACGATTGAGATCAACTTGTTTGTTTACGATGAATTAACAAATGAATAAAATACATATTTTCATATAATTTATAGAAGATAATAGTAAAAGGAAAAAATGCATAAAATGAACAAATACGATTTATAAATTGGACGTTCTGATATTTTGTGAAGTAAAACAAATGTTTTCCCTTTTCTCCTCTAAAATGATAACATATTTTCGACAATAATTTTTTTTTGCTATTGTTTGTGTCAATTAATGTAACGTTAATATTTGATGCTCTGTTAAGCCAAAACCATCTTCCAACGAAGGAAAAGTAAAATCAAAAGAGATAAAATGCCCCACAACTATAAATCCCAACAATAAAACTTAGTTCATGCTATATAAATGATAAAAAAAAAAAAAAAAGATAATATTTTATAGAATACATTGCAAATAGAAGATAATAATGAAGAAAAAACAAGATTCAAGATACAACTCCTTTTTGTTGGATTTTTTAAGATGTTAAAGGCTTGAGAACTGTTGCGACTTGCTTAGCTGTTTTTCTCATTTGATGGTATTCAATGTTGATAATTTGATTGTGCCGACTTCTTACAGCTGAAATCTCAACATTGCAGGTATGAGTGATGGTTTGAGATTCATAGTCTCGTACGGGGGAAATTTCACAAATGTGGACGACGGATGGAAGTGGAGAGGGGACAAAACAACTTCCATTTTGGTGCCGACAAATATTACGGTAGCCGGACTTGCTTTACGGTTGAAGGAAAAACTTGGTATTGTTGATCCCAGTAGTGAAATTGAATTGAAGTTCAGAGTCCCCAATGTGAATGTACCTCCGGCTGAAATACGCGATGACGAAGACCTGAGTTGGTACATATCGGTTCATAAGGAAACTGCAATATGCGTTACGGTGTTAGAAGTCGAGCCCCCAATTCTTGGCATGGCAACGGATACAAATTGGCCGGATCGTATGATTGTCGTAGGGGATGTTCATCAAAACGTACAAAATGAGGACATAAATCATCATCATAATATCTCAACTGAAATTGCACCCGAGGAGCTATTTTCTGATGTTGGGGTTGCACCCTTACATGAGAACTTGGACAATCCATTAAATGCTAACGTTCCCGCTAATATTGCTGAACGGATTACACCTGTTAATACATCGGACCTTGCCGAACGGGAAATATTCTTCAGTAAGAATGAATTGTACTCGAAGATTCGTGTACTCGCATTGCAAGAGAAGTTTGAATTCCGAGTTAGTAGGTCAAGTATGAAGATGTTAACCGTGAAATGCGTCGACAGTAATTGCAAGTGGATGCTACGTGCCTCGGTGGTAAAGAAGTCTACACTCTTTATGATCCGTAAATTCAGGAAGCAGTACACATGTTCCATAGACATGCGTCGTAACGCACACCTTCATGTCACTAGTTCTATAATTGCCGAACTGATATTGGGAAAACTTGACACTCCAAACCACAAGTACGGTCCTGCTGCTATTGCACATGATATGGAACATGAGTTCGGAGTAAAAATTAGTTACAGCAAAGCACGTAGGGGGAAGGTGGCTGCTTTACTCAAGCTGCATGGTGAATCGGGGGATAGTTTTCATCAACTTGCTTTGTACTGTCACGTCCTTGGACAACATAACCCCGGAACTATAACCCACATGTAAGTCAACGGCCATAATAGGTTTACTTATTTCTTCCTAGCATTTGGTGCAAGCATTCGTGGTTACTTGCAATTCTTGAGGCCGGTAATTTGTGTAGACGGCAGTCACTTGAAAGGTCCATACAAAGGTACACTTCTACTGGCAACTGCCCAAGATGCTAACAAACAAATCTACCCTTTAGCATGGGGGATCGTAGATGCCGAAACAAATAAATCGTGGTCGTGGTTTCTGTCCAACTTGAGAGATCTTATAGGCGATTCTGATGAACTTGTATTTGTGTCGGATAGGAAAACAAGTATAGAAAAAGCTATTTCTCAGCTTTTTCCCTTGTCTCAACATGGTTGTTGTATGTGGCATATGGAAAAGAACTTAATACAGAGGTACAATAATGCTAGTTCAGTTTTCCTATTCAACCGCGCGGCGATAACATATCGGGTGGAAGAATTCGAACGACTAATGTATCAGATTCGGAGGATAAGTCGGCGATCGTACGAGAGCGAGCAGGTTTTCCTTTTTGGTCTAGAGCACTATTCGTTGGGTACATGTATAATATTATGACAAACAACAATGTGGAATCCCTGAACGCAATGTTGAGACATGCCCGTTCGTTACCGATCACAAGCTTTGTTGAACACATTCGGAGCACAATGCAGAAGTGGTTTTATGAACGTCGAACGACTTCAAACTCATGCAGTACCGTGTTGTCATCAAACATGGTGAGCGAGTTATGGGCAAAGTTCGACGCTGGTTCTCTACTTCGAGCTCATTCCTTGACAGCAAACTTAACACAGGTCAGAATATCCAACGACACGGACACGGCAGATTTTTCTGAGAACATATGCACATGCCATGAATTCTAACTAAATCGTATGCCATGTGTTCATGCAACCCGTGCAGCTTGCCTAAGAGGTTCATCCTTGTACGATTTATGTTCTCTTTACTACACAGCGGACTACTGGAGGGGTGCTTACAGTGAAGCAATATATCCCGTCCCGCGGAAAGATAATTGGGTTGTTCCGAACGACATTACAGGTACTCATATTTTGCCACCATTGGTACGTCGTTCGCCAGCTAGACCCCCTACATGCCGTAAGAGATCCAGACACGAGTCCACCACTTCTAGGCCACGAACTCGGCGCTGCACTCGGTGCAACAGATTTGGTCATAATCGAGCCACATGCACGAGTTGCATGTCCTAAATAACTCGCACTTCGAACCATATATAGTCACCTAACTGGACCATAAATTAATCCATGCAACAAAAATTTGTATAGTTGTACCACATCAAATTTCCAGATAATGCACAATTTACCGTAAATGTTTGAAACAATTCATATGCCAAGAACATTACAAAATTATCCAATTTACTTAAACCAGGCTAGACATTACACCATTTGCACCATATGCCATTGACCAGGCTCGACATTACAAAACAAATTCCACGCAGATTTGGCAAAAATCTATTGAAATGAAACTGTGGAAAATTTTTGTCCGTCGGAGTCACGTTACGTACACGTTCAAAAACACATAGTTACTTGATAGGCACCGGCACAAAAGATCTGATACGAACAAAATTTGGCTCAACTATTTCTTTTGTGTTTGCCTCTTACCCCTAGTGTACGGAGTCCTTGTCGATGCTGCTGGCATTCGAAGGCGAGTGGAATGCCGCCTGCGAATAGGTGCCGATATAGGCTACACTGGGTCCGACGTTAGGCCACCTACGGCACATAAACAATAGACAAATTTTTAATATGGAACTATCTAAATGAAATATCTAAATGTCAGGTTTCGTTTCTTACCTTCCACCTCCTCCACTCCTGAAGCGGTCCCCGCCTCCATCTCCCCTGAAGCAGTCCTCGCGGCGTCGCTCTCATTGCCATGCAGATCTTGACCCGTTTCGACCTGGCCACTCATTCCTCCTACAACTGGTCCTCCTGCCACTACAGAACAACGGAGGAAAAACACTTTCCAATAATCTCCATAGAAGGTAACACAGGTCGGTGAAATAAAGAAACGAAATGAAACGTAAAAAAGTAGACATAGTCAAACTGGAAAATAATTTATCATTACATATGAAGAGTCTTAAACTAGATAGTTCAAAAACCTAAAAACATAAACTGACAAGAAGATGTAAACAACACATTGCACACATCGTTTAGTGGATTGACCAAGTGAGATAGGGCTACGAAACTTGGCAACGTACCCAACGAAAATAAAACTCCTAAAAGCAATGAATTACAGATAAATAGTGGAAATTAAAACAGACTACTAAAAGCAATTACAACTCCTAATTTTTCAACTGGAACGCAAGGAAGGATACAAAGTTGTGGCCCTCAAAACTGCTCCACTCTAATATTATGTGCTGCAATTAATATATTGATTTTCTCCAATATTGGCATTGAGAATCATAATTTCGTAAAGCGTACCTTCAGGTTCTCCGCCACCCAATGCCAAATCGTGTTCTTCCGGCATCTGATTCATGTCAACGCCAAAGTCAGTTTCATGACCTGCATATTGTTACAGTGAGACAGTAAATGCAGGTTATTTCATCCTGTCATATGACAAATAAGGAGAGCCATAATAGAAGGTAGAAGAAAATTCGAAAAAGTACCTCCATATGGTTGTGGAGAATGTTCAGGGACATCGTTTTGCACGTCATTCGGAACTGCAGATGCGGTGGCAACGGCATGTGCCACTACCATCGATATGAATTCCCGAAGTCTAGCATTTTCAGCCGTAACGTGCTCGAATATTTCATGTTTCACGGTTCGGAGTCGCATCTCAAATAGGACTCTTTGATCCAACAACATGTCCTCGACGTCTGATCTTGTCAACCCACCTCCCATTTGTACACCCGTCATCCCTCTCTGTGCACAATCAGCATGGCTCTCTCCGTCGTCACCGTCCTTGAGATTGTCCGAACTAGAATCGTTATTTTGTTCGGTAGACTGCACGACACAATCACCTGTACTAGAATCCTCGTGATCTTCCTGTTTACTCGAATCCTACCCATCTCCTCCACCGACATCGGCCACGGCAGTAAACTGTGCATCGACCACATTATTTGTAATGTCGTCCAAAACAGGCATGACATTATCATCAAACGGCATAAGAGTTACCATGTAGTGTTGGTTTCACTCCAGCTCGGTCGGACGTAGCGTTGCGAAAATATGCAGCTGTGGATGATGAAACACTTTGATCAGGTCACTTGAAAAATAGGGCATATTTGGATTGAATGCCAACAAAATGCTGCCTATCTTGGGAGACGAAAGGTTAACTGCACTTTCTTGAAGAAGGCATCGTATGTGCGATGCTGCGTCTGTTTTGTAGCCGTCCAGCTCAGAATACGTGGGGATCGTTGGGCAAGCCACTGACCAAAACGTTGACCAATTTCAGGAATCGCCTCGAAGGCCCATATCTATTGTCCATGGGTCAAACATAGTGAATTAGTGTCGCGTCAATTATCCAATACATTGTCAAGTTAATAAGAACTTCAGCTAAAATTAAAATAAAAGACATTGTTACCTGCATGGCTATGGGAAAGCCGTGAACTGTGTAACTAATCTCCTTCTCGCGCTTCCTGTTTGCATCACGAAGTTTGCTAGCGTATCTGCCCTGGAATCCCTTTATGAGACGAGAGTACCCCTCTCTACCCCAAGGGTAGGCAAAAAAAACATCAAAGTCATCAACGATCGAAAGTGTCACGAACTCGATACCTACATTATTGTTTGGAGCGTTGAAGACTCCTTCTACTATGAGTGCAAGCCCCAGCTTGTATCGATCAGCCCGTGGGTCGACGATCGAACTAATGTTTTCTCGATCTGTGCACAGGAAATCTTGTCCAAAGATCTAAAATACTTGTCCTTTAGTCTCATTTTTTCCAAGACTCGATGAAACCGATCGTCATCAGGCAGGACACCGCAACACAGGCCGGTAACCACTGCATACTCTTGCAGTCCACACCGGCAATAGTTTCCTTGCACGTTGAACCACAATTCGTGCTCCTTGTCTGTTCGGATGCCTCTGAAGACAAGTTGTTGAATGAGCTGGGCAGAGAATTGGATGTCTGAAATTTCGGTTAAGAAGCCAAGGGATGACTCACGGAAGTCGTGGCGTTGTCGTTCGTTGAAGTGCTCCAACACCCTTTACACGTACTTGAGGTTACTTCGTTGGGATATGCGTGCACGCAACCTTGCGTCTTCCGGAACCAAGGCTTTGAACTCCATGGACTCTGCAATGAATAAGAAGGTGAAAACATCAGCTTATCACACGTCATGAATGTATGCGATGGGAAAAACGGATGCAAACAAATAGCAATCAACATATGTACATCAACTATATAACGACATTAAACTACTACCCAATGCAACATGAACAAGTTGTAAAAGCACATGTCACGAAGATTTAACAATAAATGGAACATAATGTGCTTCACATTATTGCTGGTCTAACTGTCGGGATCGACAGTTCAGTTGTACCCAATTTACTCAACTGTCGGGATTTCTGAGACTAACTGTTGGGAACGACAGTTCGCCTATCCCTAACGCAGCTAACTATCGGGAACGACAGAACACATGTTCTCATTTCACCCAGATGTAGATACTTTATAAGGTAAACCAGAGCATGGAAGTGGTGACATATAGCAATCAACAATTCTCCAATGTTCAGTTTTGGAGGGTACAACTTCGTCATGTTTAAAAGGATGGACTTGATAAAATTGCTAATAATCACCTCACATAGCAATGACACTACGAGCATATTTATAAAAAGCTTCGGTACAATTATTAAGTTCACCGTTTACTCTTTCGAAAATATCAATAAACATTCTTCCAAGTTCTATGGATAGTTTGTGGTAGACAAGATGGCATGTATCATGGATACAGATATCCCAACTCTAGGTTTACCCACAATTTTGTTTCGCATGGAATTTCAATATCAATTATTTCCATAAAGGTGGCACACAGTGACCACAAAAATCAGTCTCAAAACCCCAAATTAGCTGATAATGATCACACTGGATTCAATGACCATTTAATGTGAGGAATAACAATCTTAAAGCAAAATTCCAGTAGCAATTGCCATCAATTATCTAAATCTACCTTAATAACAATAAACAAACTTAAACAAGCTCGGACGATTATCACATTATGATGCATGAACACTACCTTGATGGCAAAATTCACTCACTTCCCATTATTATTGTTGAAGTAGAGAGAGGAGTATTGAGAAACAATGGCTTGGCTTTTCCATTGATTAAGAATGAATATATATACACAAAATTGGGCATTGCCGTGAGAGATCCAAAACACAGAAATAGGAAACTATCCTAGAATTAAGGGCTACAACTAAATCCCTAAATGCTAAATCCCTAAATAAAGATTCACAAATCTGAAATCACAATCACATCATATAAAGATTCACAAATCACCAATAACTAAATCAAAATCCCTAAATAAAGCTAGAAACAACCAATAAATTATAAATCAATCGGGTAAACGGAAGAAAAATAGAATTAAATAAAAATAGGAACTTACCTCGCCAGTGACAAGAGCTGTGCGACGGCGGACGACGACGGGAATGGCAGCTTCGAAGGGGCGGAGCTCGGCCTCGGTGCTCGAAAACGGAATGCCGAACGCGGAAGTACAGGGGCG
The DNA here is from genome assembly GCA_035079005.1 of Fraxinus americana. Lineage (NCBI taxonomy): Eukaryota > Viridiplantae > Streptophyta > Magnoliopsida > Lamiales > Oleaceae > Fraxinus > Fraxinus americana. Next base: position 24,662,702 of record CM068726.1, on the reverse strand, counting down.
GCGGGACAGGAGAAATGAGGAGAGCTAGAGAAATGGGAGAAATCGGACGGCTAAGACTAGAGAGGGGAGCTGGAGAGGCGAGCTGTGGAGAGAAGAGTAAGGTAGGTTTCAATTTTATTTTTTCTCTCGTTGTTGTGGTCGGTGGTGGGTGATTCACAGTGAGGTTGGCATGTGGAGTTGTCTTCGCCTTTCTCTCTCTTTCTCTGGCCGGAGAAGGTGAAGGGTTTTGGAGAGATGAAAATGTTTCCCCCCCCCCCCCCCCCTCCCTTTTTTTTCTTCTTTTGAAGATTGGACAATTTGGACAATTTTTGATGTGTAGTCAAATCCCAATCAAAGAAAGACATGGAAGGTATTTAATTTATGCATAGGGGTAAAAATGTCCAATTTTGACATTCTTGCAACTCCTTAAAAAAAGTGAAATTTTGGTACATACATGATGGCAAAATGCCATTTGGTGTAATTTCCTCAAAAGGTATAATAAGGTAAAATCTTGATTCTTGAACCAAATGGCGTTTAATTAGGTATGATTTGTATGAATTAATAAATGAGATACCTATTTTATTCCTGTTAGTTTTTTTAGCCTTAAATTGGATCCATTGGTTAACTAAATTTCCAATTATGTCGTTCAATTATAATTTTTTCAAGTTAAATAATTCAAAAATAAACTTATCAAGAGAGATATTATTATAACTCGACACCTAGTTTTCACCCAAAAATGCAAGACTAGCCATAAGTCCAAAATGAAACAAATGTATCATGTAATTTAATCTAAACCTAATAAAATTGTAAATATATTAAAATTAAATTAGTAGGCACATTCCACTGCAAAAGATATAATTACTCACGTAGAAGATAATTTTATTAATAAACAATACATGTAACCTTAATAAAATTAATCTAGATAGGGATGATAATTCATGAAAAGTATGTGACATCACATTTTCCTACCCCATAAATACATTTCATCCTCGAAATTAAAATATACCAAATAATTAAGGGTACTTGGCACGTATCGTCTCGTGCTGCCCTATGTTGGGTTTTCCACTACGTACTTTCTTCAAAATAAGTTAACTATAGTTATGCTCTAAATTCTAAGGCATTGTCTCTTCTATCTAAGAATTTGATGCATTGTAAGCGGAGTGGTCCCTTGGTTTCTAAAATATTAATGCTAGGTTACATAAATGTCCTAAGTATATAATCTTACATATATGGAATGTTAACAAGGATAAAAGTATCAAATAAATTTAAATTCATTGTTGACATAAAAATATAGCACAAGACAAACATTATTTATTTATTTTCTTATTTATAAAACTTTCACAACAAGTTAGTACACAATAATAAAATATTTTCACAAGAAGCCTTTTACGAATTTTGGTAAAAAAAAAAAAAAAAAAAGGTTACACACACACACACACACACAAAAACATTAAATTTTTAACTACTTATGGATTTAATTGTAAAAATATTTCTACTCAAAATGCATACATTAATTAAGTAAGAAATTTGAAATGACAAAGAAAACATACGCGTGTCAATTTAACATGCTATATCCTTTTTTTTTTTTTGGACAGTTTAACGTTTACTATTTTTAAGTTTTATTTAATCGTATATAGCCTTAAGCAAATAAATATATACATATTTGAATCTTATATCGAAAATAAACTCATTTGCACCCCTTAAAAAATAAAATCATAGCAATAACACGTAAGTACTAATAGAACCAACACAACAACCTTGTAGGTTTTTAAGACAATTAAACTTATATTATTCTGAAATTTCAATATTTAAATGCATGGATATAGCAAAGATTGTCTAAAACTTGAAATAAAAATGTTTCTAAGATATATAATAATAATAATAATAAATAAAGTACATAATTTCATTTTACAATATTTATAGAAATAATATCACTGAAAATTTTATCACTAATCTACGTCTGAAAGCTAATATATAATACCACACATTATATTTGTTAGTGACAAACGATAATTATAATTGTTATTTCTTTAACAAATGATATAAAAGAATATAAATTAATAGGTCAATATCATAGCTTTGGCTTGATGAGAATAGATTTGAAACTTTAAGTAACAGCAAAATTCTTTTCATGTTAAATTGATTTTTTGGAAAAATAAAGGAGAGAACTAGAGACTAAATGACAATGAAAAATCAATGTTTAAAGATAAACATATTAAAAGATCGGATAGCGGTTCATTTTATTGTTTCATCTTTCACCACTAAAAATGTGTGACCATAAAGAAAAGTTAAGGAAATCAAAAGGCTCAAACATTAACATAGGCAATATTTTCATAATTCTTCTATAATCATTCCTTAAAAGGGGCTTTACAGATCTAAAACAGTCGGTACCTCTAAAAAGGGGCTTTATGACTCGACTGGCTCTCTAAAACCATTCCTTAAAAGGCAAGTTCTATAGATGTATTTATCCGATAGTGTCGATATATCCGCTGTTCAGTTTCTTACAGCTTGTTGAAATATAACAAGCATCAGTTAAGCATTTGAGGCGTGAATCATCAGTGAATAAGGAGCTGCTAATGTACCTTGGGACCACAATATAGCTGTTATTTACTCACTGGGTAGTACTGAATTAATTCAATCAATTTCTTAATTTAACTTGTCTTCTGCTACAATATCAGTATCCCTTTTTATCTTTTCTTCAACTTGGTATCAGAGTTTCAATGGCTAACACTGGATCCAATGATAATGCACAGTCAGCTCAATCATCAGCAAGCACACTGATGCCTTCAATGTTGGGAGGAAATTAGTCGCCGCAAATTGGGATTAATTACGTAACCAATGAATTTTCATACCGAAAAAGGTTAAGATTAATTAAGCATAGGTTTCATTTAATTCGCGTGATCGAAGTTTGAATTCATATTATAGAATTTTGTAATAGAGTCAAAAATAGAATACTTCCATTAACGTCATATATGATTATTCCTTTTTTGTAATCAAAACCCATACGTCCTTTTCCAAGTTGTAAACACGTAATATCCCCACGTAACATTCTTTTGTAGTCAAGGCCAAATTGCAAGTTATTTTCACCTTTATACCTTTATAAGTCCCTGTTTCACGAATATATTATAAGTTGGTGAATCTCATAAAATGTGTATTAAAAGTTGATATAAATTGCGATTCAATGAAATTTATGATTAAAAATGAATTTTGATTTGATCACTTATAATTTCAATAAAAGCTTTGTCAACTATAAGAAATCCTTGAACCTAGCCCAGGCTTAAATCCTTGAACAATAAGCAGTGACGGACCTAGCACCCGGCGACGGGGGCGACCGCGCGTGCTGGGATCCGCCAAAACAGTGGGCTGTGGCCTGTGGAAAGAAGAGGGAGAGGAAGAATTGAAGGAAGAAGACGACCGGAATCCTTCTGGTTTCTTTTCTCTTTGAAGTTTGGGCTTTTTCTTCCAGCCATGGCCTGTGGGCCTTTTTAAAAATAACCAGGCCCAATTGATCATTGAGTCTTTGATCCATTACCAATATAATGATCCCTAATTTTTGTCGACTGCTAAAGAGACGAAGATGAGAAGGAGGAGAACGCAACTGATTTCTTCGGGTTCAATTTCAGTTAACGATCACAGCTTTGGCCTACTTCCAACCTACAAGCCAAAGTTCTTATATGGAGAAGATGAAGAGAAGGAAGAAGATGGGGGAAATGAATTTGGGGGTGATTCGGATAGTGTTTAGGGTTTATGGAGAAGGAAAAATTGGGGGAAGGGAGATGGGGAGATTGGCAAAGGCAATATAGAGGTTTGGAGAGATATATGATAGGGTGGAAACTAGAAAGCATGAAGCGGAGGCAGGCGGATGGTGGAGTTGTAGAAGCCAATTTTGTGATAAATTTGGGGAAAATTGATTTTTCAAGAATTTGGTTTTGGTTTCAGAGCTGTTGGTTTGGTTAGTTGGATTTTGATTTCCAGTTTCTGAGTTTTTTTTTTAAATGTTAAAAAATGTTAAAGAATTTGGTTTTGGTTTCAGGGTGACTTTGTTTCATTTTTGAGTTTGCAACAGAGGCTAAAAGAGAGTGAATTTGGTTGACCTGATTACAAGTAAAAACTCCGCAACTTTTTTGAATTATAGATTTTGAAATCTGCTTGTAGATAAGTTTGCTTTGCACCCATTTATGGTTGTTGATGTATACTCATTAGTTGGATTAATCAGAAGAATTAGGATGGAAAGCAGTGAGTAATAATGAGTCCATTCTTAATAGGGATAGTTTGAAAATGTGAAACGGATAATACACACTAGATAATTATTTTTTTATATTTTAGTGCGTTTACGTCTATATTGAATAATTTTTAATATTATTTAATTAAATATTAATAAACGATATCGCTCTTAGGATCGTTGATTGTTGACGTTCAATGGTCAACGTCCGCCCGGGCTCAACTTTTTGGCTGAGTCCGTCCCTGAATAAGTGTCCTAACTTAAATCATATATATATATATATATATATATAATATGCTTTCACATTGAAATTGACTGGGGGTGTTTGACACCCATTTTTGTGAAAGAATGTGTTTTTGAATAGTGATTTATGGAAGAATATGTGGTTAAAAAGTAAGGAGAATTTTTAGGTTTATGTGTAATATTATTTTATTGATAGAATGTATGGTTGAAATGAAGAATGAGAATGAGAAAAAAATGAGTGCCAAACGAGGGCTAAATGCTCTAATTTCATCCAACCGACTCGCAAAGAATTAGGTGTTTCGGAAAATGGACCAATAAGACGTTTCAACATGGATAGATGTTTCCTTTAGCTCTCACAGTTTTATTTACTTTATTAAATGAGTTAATTATTTTTCTAACTTATTTTAATTAAAAATAAATAAAAAACTCTCTAAATATCTCAATTAATAATATTATACTATTATCTAATATTGATTTTTATTTGAAAATATGTTTATTTATCTTTATGTAACTAATTGGTTCGACTAGCTATTTTCATTTTCACGGGTCGGGGTTTTAAAACATGGTAATAACAAAGCAAAATTGAAATCATGTGAGAGATGTCAACGAAAAAATTAACTGCAATAGATGGAGCGATTCCAATAACAGAAGGTTCTAAACCATTATAAAATGACATTGTTTTATATCCAGGTTCAACAGCCAATCTTAATCTAAGGACATCTAGAGGATATGTAATCTATTTCAGTAGCTCTTTCAGTCATTTCATGCGAAGTTTAAGAGACATTGAAATGATACCTGTTTTTACTAAAAATTCACTAAAAACTTTGATTTACGTGCGAAGTTTAAGAGACATCTAGATTTTGATTTACGTGTAAAGTTATTTTTCATGCGAAGTCATTTCAGCTATTTGGTGGAGATTAAAATCAAATTTTTAGTAGATTTTGATAAAAGTTGATGAGATTTATAGTTAAAAAGCTATAAATCTAATGAAATATGTTGTTAAATTAATTATTAATTTTGACTTAAATTAAAATTTTGATTTTGGGCACTTAAGACTTTTTCTAATTTAGAAAGATAAGGTTCACATAAGACTTTAATTTAAGATTTTAATTGAAATCCAAATTACTTTTCATGTTCAATAATATGATTTCGCACTGAAATTGACTAAATGCCCTAATTTCATCCAATACGTACTCGTAAAGAAATGACTGTTACGCAAAATGGACCAATAAGTTATTAGGCGTTTTCGATGTGGTCTGAGGTTTCCATTTACTCTGTTCGAGTATCATTCTTTTAAAATTTATTTTAAATGCACATTTTTTAATAAAATAATTTTACACGTAAATGCAAAATCTTTCTAACAATACAAAGAGCACGCAATTTGGCCTTGAAATGAAGAAAATACAAAATTTTAAAGTTTTCATAGTAATTTAAAGCTAAAGAAGAAGAACAGGGTTAGAAGTTCATTTTCAATCTAGATGGTCGACAATGTACTTATTTTCCATTTACTTATTTTCACGTGTTTTTACTTTTGTTATTATTGCATTTTTATTTATATGGTCAATGAATGATTATGTTTAATGATTTGCACATCGTTCGAGAAAATATTGTATATTTTAGATCAAATAGTAGAAATTCTAAATTTGTGTAAAGGATAGAGATATACCACCTAACCCTATGTGACACATTGATCTATTTTCACAAAAATTTAATGTGGTTGTTTAGTTTTAATCGACATAGAGATAATTGAGAATAACATAATATTGCATAAATTAAAATAACATAATATAGAAGTAGTGTGACATACATTTAAGATATATGTATGTGGTTAAATAAATAAATAATGAGTGTGCTCAAGTTCCTAAATAAATGGCAATGATATAGGACTTGTGGCATGTTTTCTCGACAGCTAGGGGCATCTTGCGTACGTCATATGATTTAGTAAGAAGTTAGAAATATTGTAAACACATAATCTTTGAATTCTTTCTTTAATAAAATGTTCATTATTTGCAAATTATTTTATTCTTATGTTCTTGTAATCAATTACTTCATAATGTGGTTATAATCTCGTATCGTCTTCAACAAATTGGTATTATAGTTATCCGGTATTGATGAGTGTTCTACACTCATGATATTTATGTCACTTAATTCGTTATTTTATCATTCTTGAGAGAGTTTTAGAGTGTTTTTATGTGTGTTTTGATGTTGTGATGTAGGTTGATTAGATTGAAGAAAATAAACAAAAGTTGGAAAGGAAATGGCTAAATTGTAAGAGATCTAAAGTTCGGGGACTAAAGTACAAATATTGAAAAGTTATAACGAGCCTCACGATGAAGATTTGAGAGTGATCAGAGCCAATTGGATGAGGAAAGATGTCAAAGGGATCAAATTTAGTCAAAATATGATCACAAATCAATTTACAACCGAAAAGTTTTGCTCCAGATTTTTAGTCACATATTGAGACTCATTTTTGACATAGTAAACGATTGAATTGAAGAATGATGTCTGAAGAAAAGTTGTAGGCCTTTGCGTTAGCTTTCCAACGCAACTTGAATCATCTCAATCGGATATCAGGAGAAAGAGTTATGTTAAAAATACTGAAAGAAGCGTAAACTGAATTTCAGCGAACCGGGCGCCTTGGCGCTCAAGGTGGGCGCCTTGGCGCCCACATTGCTGAAAAATGACTAGAATACGCGGCGCCCAGGTGCCCAATTTGGGCGCCTTGAAGCCCCGACCTGAGAAGGAAGAAACTTGAAAATTTTAAAAGATTTTCGGCCCGGTCCAACCCTATTCCGTCTTGCAACTTGTGGACACTATAAATACCACCATAAAGACCTAATTTTGGAGGTCGGAGAAGGAGGAAAAAGATACAAAACGGCTAAATCTTCAAGGACAATAAGAAGAAGGATTTGAAGAAATCAAGTGAAGAAATTGTGGAAACATCAAAGGGGATTTCGATCAACACTCCAAAAAGAGTTTTTCTTACCTCCTCCTTTATGTTTTTCATTGTAGATTGTTTAAATTTTATGAATTTTTTCATGAACTAAATAATTTAGCTAGAGTTTGATGTAGCCACTTGAGATTATGATTTGATGAATTTATAATTACTTCTTTTGGATTTCCCACGTGTATTTAATTGTGTCATGAATTTAATGCTTTCAATTACCTGATCAATAATTGAATGAATAGATGCTAGTCAATTCCGACACTCGAGAGAGGGGAATTTAGGCGTGATCATATGATTGACGTAACGTAGGTTTTATGGGTTTCGAGAGAAAGTGTAAAATCTATGAAGCTTACTTCACAAAAGAATCGGGACTTTGATAAATTCTAGGCTTTAATTCGGAATAGAGATATTGGGATTGAATTGTAGGATTAATTTCTAGCCGGCACTCGAGAGAGGAGAGAGAAATACAATTGGATTCTTGCTTTTAAATATTGGAAAATTAATTGGATAATTTGATATCATTGAATCATAATTGAAAGTGGTGAAATCATTCCCTAGGCTTCTTCATTTTGATAATTTATATTCCTCAATTTTGTCTCAACCAATTTCATTACTTTAGTTTAAAACAATCAACCAATCATTCATCAATTGTCTAGATAAAATAGAAGTTGCATAATTATAGTACTTAGTGGAATTAAATTACAATCCATGTGGGTTCGACATCCTACCTTTCATACTATATTACAAAACTTGACACCGTACACTTGCGGCATAAATTCACGTTATAGAAAACGCGTGACAGGTATTATCTCGGCTTTTCTGGACATTTTGGATAGTGAATTTTTAGAGAATGAGTGGTTGGAAAGTAATGAAAAATTTTGAATTTATATACATAATATTTTATTGTACGATTGTAGTTGAAAATTGGTATGTAGAAAAAGAAGTTTCGAAAAAAGGCCCATCAAACAGAGCTAACTTTCGTCACATTTATAGGAATGCGGATGAGCAATAAATCTATAAATAGCGAACGTCGATAAAGAAAAATGTTGTCACGTAAAAGACAAAAGAATATACACGTAACACGTAACATTCTGAGTTAACTTCTTGACAAATTAATTATTAGCATTTGGACTTATTGAGTCACGATTGGTCAAGAATGTTGGCTTGGACAAGAATATATAATTGTGATTTGAACGCAAATTAAAAGAAATTGGCAAACTGCCCATCTTAAAAATATTTAGCCCTGGCAGGGATTAAAATTATTATTTTTATTAAATTCCTATTAATTCTTTTAAGAAATGATAAAAAATAAAATATAGTCATTGATTAACAAACAGTCTATGTGTATAACTATACATGATTCACACATGCGGGTATTCAATTGCTTGAGTTGGATGGAGATTGAACTTCGAGTGCAAAGGCATAAGGGAGCTTGACTGCAAGACCCACCTATCGAGTGCATGTTTGACTCTCTTTAGTTTAAAACACTTTATTTCTCATATTCATTTTCACCATACATTACACCATACATTAAAAAAAATCTGTATGTAGATTTAAAATTTTAGGGAAGAAATAAAAAAGGTGAAAAGTGGGGAGAGGGGGGGATATACATAATAAGATTCTGGCGAACGGTCCCTTCTTCGGGTTGTCTCAGCAAGGCTCGAGGTCACACCACATGTGGTAATTGCTCCTTGAAATTTGACTTTTCTGATTTGGCAAATTACAGTTAACGTTTCCCAATCAAAATTCCAAAAATAATATTCTATGCATTTAATATACCATTAAGCCCACACACCCTTACAGACATGCACATGCAGTGCCTGAACCCTGATAATTGTCTTCTTATGGATTACTATCTATTTCTGTATGTATTTATTGTGAAAAAAAAAACTTTTACATTTCAAGATTATTTTTTCAAAATACGATTGAGATCAACTTGTTTGTTTACAATGAATTAACAAATGAATAAAATACATATTTTAATATAATTTATAGAAGATAATAGTAAAAGGGAAAAATGCATAAAATGAACAAATACGATTTATAAATTGGACGTTCTGATATTTTGTGAAGTAAAACAAATGTTTTCCTTTTTCTCCTCTAAAATGATAACATATTTTCGACAATAATTTATTTTTGCTATTGTTTGTGTCAATTAATGTAACGTTAATATTTGATACTCTGTTAAGCCAAAACCATCTTCCGACGAAGGAAAAGTAAAATCAAAAGAGATAAAATGCCCCACAACTATAGATCCCAACAATAAAACTTAGTTCATGCTATATAAATGATAAAAAAAAAAAAAAAAAAGATAATATTTTATAGAATACATTGCAAATAGAAGATAATAATGAAGAAAAAACAAGATTCAAGATACAACTCCTTTTTGTTGGATTTTTTAAGATGTTAAAAGCTTGAACTTGATTTTCCCAAAATACAACTGAAGTTCCTATTTGTGTTTATATCTATTCCTTTCTCTAGGCCATCTGACAATAACCATATTGGGAGTATCTGTTTGGGAACAACGAAGTGGACCTAACATGATAAAATCTAGGTCTAAATTGAAGAGAAATTACTCGTAGGTTTCTAATATACTTGTTTGGGAACAATGAAGAGAAATGTTAATGTCGTGAGCTCATTTGATATATCGCCTATAGCTAATCAGAATGCAGTGGGTCGTGTCATTCAGAACCCAATCAAATCTACCAATAGTATCACAAAGTGGAGAAAACGTGCCACAAGTCCTATATCATTGCTATTTATTTTGGAACTTGAGCATACTCATTATTTATTTATTTAACCACATACATATATCTTAAATGTATGTCACGCTACTTCTATATTATGTTATTTTAATTTATGCAATATATAAAATCATTAATATGATTAACAATGTTACGATAATCACGTTTGTGTAATTGAAATAAAATTAAGATATACCAAAAAGGAATTATTTCCTTTAAATTTGTAAACAAATTATGCTTTGAATTAGTGCAAGTTCGGGTCAACATAAAAAAAAGTTGTGTAAATGGAAAATGCAGTGAATCATCAAACAACAAAATCAAACTCATAATAACACATGCATTTTCGGTCCAATATTGAAGTTTAACTAATTAAACTTCATTAGTTTTCTTTAATCTAATTACCAATGAAGAAAACCACATAATTGGTTCATTATTTATTGAGGAATGAGTAAATACATACATACATACTTTTTCTCCTTGCACCGTTAAAGCCGTTACGTGTGCCCTTTGAACCATTATGAACCTTCTTTACATACAAAAACTAAAAAGTAATAGATTCCATGTGATGATAAGCCAATAAATTTCTATAAACAAGAAAGTTATGATCATTTTCGGCCCTTGTTGACTTTTGGCAATAGATTCCTTTTCTCTTTATAATCTCTCAAAATCAGACCAAACTATCCATTTATAAAAACAAAAAACTCAAGTTTCTGTGGTAATTGATTAATTCTTTTGTCTTTTACGTGACAACATTTTTTCTTTATCACACGTTTATAACCGACATTAACTACTTAGTTTTATTGCTCATCCGCGTGACAAAAGTTAGCTCATGTTTTATGGGCTTTTTTTCGAAACTATTCTTTTTTTACGTACTCATTTTCAATTACACTCATACAATAAAATATTCTATATATAAATTCAAAATTTTTCTTTACTTTCTAACCATCCATTCTCCAAAAATTCACTAATTAAAATATTCAGAAAAGCAGAGATAATACTGGATAACTACGATACCTATTTGTTGTAGACGATACGAGATTATAGCCACGATATGAAGTAATTGATCACAAAAACATAAGAACAAAATAATTTGCATAGAATGAAGATTTTATTATAATATGGAGAAAGAATACAAAAATTATGTGCTGACAATGTTTCCAACTTCTTAATAAATCATAATGAAGAGCAGGGGCGGATCTAGCACCCTGCGAGCCGGGATAGCAGCCCGTGCTAGATCTATCGAGAAAAAAATATTAAAGGGAAGATTTATATTATATATATGAAGTTAATTAGTGCATAAATGTTACAAGATAAGCAATGTTGCTCAAATGGTTGAGCGCTTACAATCCATGGTAGATGATTGGGGTTTGAATCTTTTCACTGACATTCTTTCTTTTAATGTTTTGACAAATAATAAATAAATAAAAATTATACCAATTTTCGACCAATAAATGGTGTTTCTCAACATAAATGTTACATGACAAGCAATGTGGCTCAAATGGTTGAGTGCTTACTTTCCATGTGAGATGAATGAGGTCCGATTCTTTTCACTTTAACCCTCTCTTTTAATGTTTTGACAAATAATAAATAAATATTGTACCAATTTTTAACCAATAAAGGGTGTTTCGATTCCAATCATATCCTCTCCTTCTTTTAATTTTTTTTTAACAAATTAAATTGAAAACCTATATTATTAGTTTTCGTTTCCAAAATATCCTTTTTAAGAAATTTATTTACTTAAATTATTATTTCATAGTATATACTTTTAGTATTAGATTTTATCACTTTATTTTGCAAAATTAAATTTGGAAAATTTAAGTACTCTTTTTTTTTTTTTTTTTTAAGAGTTCGAAAAACATTAAGTCCAAAAAAAGTTCTAATTCTAAAAATTATTGTTTTAAAAATTTTGCATAAACTTCACTGAAACTCGAGTTTGTCTTTTTGGTTTAATCATGTTTTAAGTATAAACTTTGTTTTCTCTAGCTTAAATTCGTAAAAACTTAAAACTTGATCATCCGTATATGATTGACAAATGTATTTTTTTTTTTTTTAAATTATTTTGGGTTGTGTTGAATTATATTTTCATATGTATATGACTTTTACGATTTAGTGTATTTATATATTGATTGAATTTTTTTATTATCATTTAATTAAATATTAATAAACAATCTTGTTATTGCGATGGTCAACGACCATCCTAGCTGACTCAATATACTGGATCTGCCACTGATAAAGAGCCAACTATATATAGAAAACAAATAGAGGTCGTCCAAACCCAGCACTCTGATCCAGTTTTACGCTGGTGGGACCTAGGCGCGGGTCTCCATCCCAATTATCTTCTAGGATGTTTTTCTTCAAATCCAACACAAATTTCGACTCTCAATGAGCTTTCAAGTAGAATTTCAGCTAGAATTTATCGAATAAACTTCGAATAGGATTCCAAAAATATTCCAAACAAAATTCTTCTTAACATGCAATTTAATTAAAACTCTCAGTTATCTTCAATGAAAAATTCGGGTCACACCCAAATTCGACTCAAATTCCACTTTTCGATCCTCATGTCCGATAAGGAACTCAAATTAGGGGCTGGGCCAGGGCCAGGGCCAGGGCCAGGGCCAGTGATATAACTTAGAAATTTATTCACTTTACCTTCATCTCAGTTTGCGTTAAGTAAGGCTGACCATCAGGATCACGTGAGAGGTGGACATGTGATCCCATAGTCTCTCCAACATCAAGCCATTCTTCTTCCACATCAGAATCCATCCGCATTGCCTCTAAGTTTTGTGGATCCACACAATCATTCCAGTATTTGAAATTGACAGCTGCCATCCTTGTAATTCACTAAATGCTTCTCATGTCATCTAAAATTAGGGCAGCCAGTATTAACAAAATCTATTAGTTACCAAGAAATATGAAAATTGATGCTAATATTAAAAAAAAAAAAAAATCAGTGTTAATTCGCAGAACCTACTTACACAGTCAAAGTAAATTATGGTTTCTAACTCTAAGAACCAAGGTTTCATTTGATAAACTCATTTGGCTTTATGGTCTATGAAGATATGTTTGTTTCTCTTTCTTTCCTAACTAACAGGAAAAGATCCTCAAATGGGAAGGAGGTTATTGATCGAGAAAGCCACCAGAGCTTGTTGGTCACGAATGCAATTCACTTCAAAAGATGGTAGTCGGAGTCGGTAGCTCACCTAGGTGTCCCTCATCTTAGATCCCTAGGAAAGAGGATCAAATTGGCCTTGAAGATATGTTATAGAAGACTTTTCAAATTGTATACGTAATTAGGATTTTATATTCTCTAATATTTTAATTGATTATCTAGTATTTTGTTAGATTCTCGAGCATTTTAATATTAGTTTCTTACCTAAATTTTGTGGATTCTCTAGTATTTTTAGTTGTTACTACTTGGCAAATATTTATTTTATTTGACTAATTTGATTAGAGTATTATAATAAAATATTCTCTGCACCTTACTTTTAGGTATTTTTATGTACAAAAAACAATTGAACATTATAAAAAAGAAAAAAAAAATAGATTTGGTGACTCAATTTTTAAGTAGCGTGTATTGAGCTCGACTGTAGATAAGTACATTTATATAATTCAATAAACTTAAAAAGTTGTAAAGAAATCAAATAGTAGGAAAATAACAATTTTATTATGTATATCGAAAATAATTACTAAAAATGAAATCAATAATGAAAATATTATATGACATATTAAAAGTATGAAAATCAATAAGGAACAATTGTAGGTATGAGATTTAATATTATATTTTTGTGTTATTTGACCAAAAAAAAAAAAAAAAGCAGAAGGTTTTCAGTTAAATTTTGAACCCGGACTGAATCCTAGGTCGTCCCTTCTACAATGTATATGTAAAGATCTGCAATGGTGTCTCGAACTAATTACTCAGCTACTACACCATGCTGTCTTACAAAATTTAAAGTAAAGCCCCAAGATGACTAATAAGAACTCATTCCCACATTTCATACAAATGCTTTCAGCAAAATAACTACAAGTGAGGATAGCAAAATTGTGTGATAAATTTCATAATAATATTGTGGCAATGATAATCTAGATAGTGCAATCAGTAATTTGATCTTGTTTCTTACGATTCTCCACCTTGATTTTTTGAAGTTGTTTCTCACTGGCTGCAATCAGACACTTGACAGAGTCGAAGGTTGTAAGCCTTATGTTGTGCAGTGTGAAGAAAATTGAGAAGGAATTATTAACCACAAAAAATCTAAACTCTTAACACTTTAAAAGATCCCTTCAAACGAGAGGAAAGAATTCCAATAAAAGGGGAAAGGGATGTATAAATGGAGGATGCAAAAGTAAGAGACATAAGCCTGCTGTTTGGTAGCGTTTTTAATGCATTCGGCATGAACCCCCATACAATCCCAGCCAGCCATCACGAGCCACAATACCTAAATCGCATTGTTTATCGAATGATTAGCAACTTCTAGCTGGAAACTCAAGAGATTGCAATTTCATTTAATTACATCACATTCATCTGTGACTATATACAACTAACATGACTTTGAATAGCAAAACTGTAATAGAATTATTATCTCTGATTGCCTGTGTGCTGATCTGATGCAAGTCACAATGATGGCGTGCAAGAGTGTTTGTTATTACTGTAGTCTGTAATGTGCTCGTGTTTAACTAAATTTTCCCACTTCTGAGATATATTTCAGTCACTGCTCAATTACCCTTAAGTTTACCGTGTTCGACTTTACTGTGAAATTGATGAAATAGTTAATGGGCTTAGTATTATATTACCTGGAATGGCATCTAAAATTGTCTTGCAAGGAGTACCCCTCATTTGCATTGTCGCCTAACCGTGTCTAGAGGAGCATGTGAGTGTGGCTATTGTGGCTGAGATCAACGCTGTTTCCATGGATGTTTCCGTCCTATTTTGATATTTCTCAGGCAGAGCCTTCTTCACCCTGGCATTCAGAATAGATGCAGAGTTAGAGATATTTTCGACTTAAGAGCATGTTTGACTAAACTTAAAAATTCACTTATAAACGTTCTCTTATTCAAACCTAAGTAGCAATTAATTGGGAGAATTTCTAAAAGAGTAATCTCACAAGTCAAAAATGCAAAACATGACTACAATGTAACTATGTAAGGAGCAATTCCAATAAGAGAAGGTCCTAAACCATTATAAAAGGATGAAACTCTTTCCTCTCTCAACATGTTCAAGGCCACCTGAGAAGAATGCATAGAACTCATTATTAAATGTGGAAAGCTCTTGTGTTATGAATTAGCACAAATCACATAGCTTTACATCTGACATTGTTTTATATCCAGGTTCAATAGCCAACCTTAACCTAAAGGACATCTAGAGGACATGTAACCTACAAGGACAAAATATCAGAAGATATAAACACTTGATGAAAGTAAATAAACTAGGTTTTTGCGCGTGTTTGTTCTAAGAGAGAAATGCAGTGCCTGAACAACATTGTGGACATCAAGTTTTTTGCTATGTGTTCGCAAGAAGTTCTTATGTGCCTCCGCACCACTTAATTACATAGTACTAATTGAAAAACTCACACCAAGAAAATTCACTATGAAAGACACATTAGCATGGAGGCCACAGACTAAGAGTAATCTAACAAGACCTAGTTTTAGGTCTCTCTATTTCTTTTGTAACTTACAAAAGTTGAAGTCATGCCAGCACAAGCACCTGCTGCTAATCTTCCAATTACAGAAAGATCACCGTCATTTCCTCGAAAAAGTCTCTGGAAAATGAAATATCAATTTTGTCATATAAATGCAAATGCAAATGTCATATGATGCTATACTTCTTTCAGAAGATAGTTTCAGCATCACCTTGTATATTTCATCGGCAAAAAGCTGTGCTCCGCTATAAAGTATGATCCGTATCACTATGAGTATTAAAGGGAAAAAAGAACAAAAAATCATCTTCAAACACATCTAGAATTATCGAATGACTGCAGAAAGAAGCTCTTACTTGACACTAAGAGGAAAACAGAACAACATACATGGGGAAGATTTCCTTTCCGGTATCCCTTAATTCCTTTCTCCTTCCCAATTAATGTGAAGGCCTAAACAAATTCGAAAGGTTAAGGTTTTGGAATCATTTTACAATATATGGTGAATAATATAGAAGCAGTATTTTGCGAATTGTGGATTGAGTAAAAGTACAACAATGCAAGAACGGCTGATGATAAAGTACAGAAAGAGAAGCTAATAAAAGACTTTAAACATGACCCAAATGAAATGCAACCAACTGAATAAGAAATCACGTATCAGTAACTATGAGTCAAAAAATATGTCCAAGAAAAAAAAGAAGTTGCATGAAGAAAGATAATAGAGAATAGCTGGATATTCGGACAATGAAACAATGCTCAAGCTTTCCGAACAAAATGGGAAATGCAACTGCATCAACACCTTTGGCAGTGATGTTACGAACTACGAAAAAGACTATTCAGAAAATGATTAACTAAACTAGCAGATCACTCATATTACAATCAGGAAAAGAAACATGAGGATATATTTGTCATTTTACATTGCAAAATAGTGAATATGATGTTTTCCACAATGAAACGTTGAAATAAGGACGAAAAGGCAAAATAAATGAAACGTAAGGATGTTTTACGCAATAAGTGTCAAACGTATAGACGTTTTGTGCTGTTTGAGCCAAGTACAAAAAGTATGAAACGTAAGGACGTTTTACACAGTAAGTGTCAAACGTAGGGATGTTTTGTGCTTAAGTCTTGCCTTTTAATAAGGCTTTTGGACTCATTTGCACTTTTTAAAAAGTTTGGGAGTATAATTGCAATTTATTTTTTATTTTTCTTTTCTTTTTTTTTGTTTTATTTAAATATGAGGGTATATTGGTCATTTTACATTGAAAATTGTGAAAATAACGTTTTCCGCAATAAAACGTTGAAATAAGGGCAAAAATGCAAAAAAAAAAAAATTAAACGTAAGGACGTTTTGCACAATAACTGTCAAACGTAGGGACGTTTTGTGCCATAAGCCGGAAAAGAAAAAAGCAGGCAGTTAAGGTTTGAGCATATGCAGCACATACGTACGAACATCGTGTTTTCTTAAGGAGTTACATGATGAGTCAAGCCATTGCAGCTCAGCACCAATCGACTTCGGACTTATAGATCTTCTCCAGCTCAGTGAGAGAGTTAGTTTAATTTCGTGATTAAAGGATACTGGAACTGATTTCAGTTAAATAAAGTGATAACTAGTCTATATATTGAAACCATAAGCTTGCACAATTTTAGTCTCAAGACCGCTCATAGCCTACAATCACTTTTCATCTTGTTTACACCGCTATGCATGAAAGCTTTCGCTTCAGAGGTTCCTCAAATCGGGTAGCTTGCATCTTCTCTTCCTTGCAATTTTCCTTCGCATAAGCACTGGTTTTCTATTTTTCTACTTATCTAGGAATGGGAACACAACGGCAAAATTTTGTAGGTGTGGATGTTAAATCTTTCATCCATTAGTATTTTGCAGATAATATCAGTTTTAACACACTTCAGCTTATTAAATGGCACAGTCAACGCTCATTGGCTAAGTGTAGATGGTCACCCTAAGAATGAATAGAATATAAAAAGTTTCATTTTTTTATTGAAGGTAAATAGCTTATCAATGTAGTCTCTAAAGTAAAGCATGAATCTTTCTGAAATTCATCAAGAAATGACCTACTACGGTAAATGTAGAAGGGGAAAACAGGACAATAATGGCATTTCCAGCCATTTGGAAATAAATAATATGTGAGCATGGTGGAATAGAAGAATATCCTTAAATGTATTAGCAGTGAACGCAGTCCGCACATCCTTTGATTCTAGGTTCAATATTAAGTTACTTAGCAGTGTCAATGGAAGTGCATGAAGAACATTTGCAAGCAAACAACTAAGACAATTGGCAAGAAAGACACCATGGAGACCCCAATAAATCCAAAGATAAGTTCAAACTTAAAAAGCTTGAGCATATGATATTCAAAGGCCAACAAACATCACCCTTTGCCTTCCCAAAAAAAAAAAAAAAAGAATACATAAGTTCACAACAATGAAACAAAAGAACAGCTTACCTAAGAAAGCTTGTAATGGTACTTATTTTTTTCGTTTTGTCATCGATAGAGGAGTTTTTGTTTTTGGCAAATTTCCACTTCTTCTTGCAATTTGGTTTGGTTGTCGACGCCTACCCAAAAAAACCAACCCAAAAACAAAACATCCAAAGACAAGTTAGAATTTCAAAAACTTGTGCACAAGAAATCGAAAAGGTCACCTAAAATCCCTAGTTTCCTTCCAAAAATTTAAAAAAAAAAAAAATGCATAAGATCCCAACATCGATGGAACAAAAGATTTTGCCAAAGAAAGCTTGTAATAATACCTGTTGCTTCGTTTCGTCGTCGATAGAGGAACTTCTTTTGTCGACAGATGAACTTATTTTGAAGATTTCCAGTTCTTCTTGCACTTTGTTTCGATCGTCGAGACAGGAATTTGTTGTTCTCTACTAACGATTTATGATTTTCGGTGAGGAGATTTAAGGTTTTCGTTGAGATAAAGAGAAACCGTCTTTGATTTTTGAGTCATGCTAGTGGTACCTCACGACGTACACCCCTCACATGCGTAAGCGATCCATTCGAAGATGTACATTTTTTGATGTACATCTAACATTTTTCTTGACTTTTTTAGAGAGAGAGAGAGAGAGATCAACCATGTCAGGTGTACAATATTTTTTTACAATCTTGGTTGAAATCATATTTGTCAAAATCACATTCATCTATTTCAAACAATGTTTTTAAAATTAATGGTCCGAATTTTGACAACATTAATGTTGTCATCCATGACAATTGTGCAAGTCGATTAATTCGAGAGAGATTTCTGGGAAAAGTAAGATCCACTTGGCCCTATTATTTGTAAATTTTGAAGTCTCATTTTCAACACACGTGGCCATTTTCACTTCTATCCTTGTATTGACGAATCTTCTGACATTTGTATGGCTGTATTCACCAACTATTGTTGCCAATTTTTACTTTTATCCTTTTTTGTTGGATGCTTGTGTGGAACATTCCGTGACGCTGTCGGTAGATTGGAATTGTAGGGTTGAGAAAAAATATACCTACAGAAAATTCAATTACAGAAACTTTACAGAAACATTAATTTTCAAAAATACCCTTTATCCATAATTTGCAAATAGGAGCCACCACAAGTATTTAAAAACTACAATTAGGGTCTCCATAAAATTTAAAAAACAAGAAAACCTATATACTATATAATATAATTCCGCGCTGCGCACTCTAGTAAAATTGGTATCAGAGACTTGTTAGATCATGGAAATTGAAATAATTTAAAAATAATTGGTACTATATAATAAGAGAAAGAAATGGTTTAAGTTATATGTTAGAACCTCTACCTAAGAGATTAAAAATCATAACATTGATTATAACAAAAAAGTTACCAATAGAGACAAGGGAAAAAATATTAGATAAACTAACATTAGGATATATAAAAGATGAATATTTATATCAAAAGATAATGATAGAATTTGAAAAAGGTGAAGTAGAATTTTACTGTAAAGAAATGTATGAACCTGATATATATTTCGAATCTAAATATCATGAACCAAAAGTAATGATGAACATAGTTGATGAAGAAAACATAATTGAAAAATTTTTGAAAAAGGTTGAAAAACATAAAAAACCTAGTTATCCTTACCTACCTAAAATTAGTACAAATGAAAGTTTTGAGGATATACATAAAAGATTGGAAAATCTTGAATATAATTTACAAATAGGAAATGCCATTTTAGATAAAAAGCTTGAAGGAAAAGATAGGATTATAATTAATCCACCTCAAGATTTTAGAATAATACAAAAAGATAAAGGGAAAAATCATGAAATAAAACAATATATGATAACAGGAGTAGAAGAATTAGAACAAAAATTCTTAAAATCTACTGGTGAAGAATATGAAAAATATAAAAAACAGTTAGAAAAATTAACTGAAAAAATGGAAAATACCAAAATGAATACTAATCCATCAACTAGTCAAAATATAAAAACAGAATTCAGTAGTGATGAAGAATATGAAAACTATCCTTATGGTACGCCAATACCAAATAAGGAAGGTATTAACCAATATAGGAAAACACAAAAAAGATACACTGGAAATATAAGAAAACAATCCATTAAAGAAATAAACCCAATGAAATCTTATAATGAACCAATCCATACAGCTGGGATATGGTTGGATCTAGATTGTGTAGATAAAAATAAATCCATTGAAACATGGATAAAAAGTACAGACCTAGCTATACAATTTAACAAATGGGAAACATATACATCCTTTGGATTTATAGAACATACTTTTAGAGGAATTGTATCTGATTGGTGGAGAAAGCTACCAGAAAATATAAAAAAGAATATTAAATATGGAGAAAATACAACTGAAACAATAGATAATAGGAACGCTTTAAATGAACAAAATATACAAGAAATTCTTAAAAGAATGGAAAGAATCCTGAGAACAGAATTCTTAGGAAATAGATTCACAATAGATAAAGAAACTAGAAAACAAGAAGAATATAATGAAGGAATGATAGCTATGGAAAATTTAAAAATATGTGATATGTGTGAATTAGAGAGATACACATGCAAGTTTGAAGAAATATATTATATATTAAACCAAAAAAATTATCAAGAAAATAAACCTATATTAAGGTCTTATTTTATGAAGTTACCATTTCCATAGGGAATGAAATTATTAAAAGAATATGAAAAATTATTACCTCTTGGAGAAGAGGATGGAGTGAATAAAGATAGTTTAGGATGTAGGATTGAATTTACAAAAAAAATGATAAGCGATTGGTGTAGAGAAGCCTTAGAAAATAAGAAAGCATATAAGATGAGAAGAAATTCTCTATGCTGTTATAAAGATATAGGCCAAATTGAACAATTTGGATGTTACAAGAAGAAGTATAAGCCATATAAGAAGTATAAGAGAAAGTTCAAAAAATATAAGAAATTTAATAAAAGATTTTTTAAACCTCATAAAAAATATTTTAAGAAAAGAGATTGGACTAAGAAGCCTAAACCTAAATATATCAAAAAATGCAGATGCTTTATTTGCAATGAAGAAGGACATATTGCTCCTCAATGTCCCAAGAAAAAAGATAAACAAAATGTAAAAACTCCTAGAACCTATGAAGAATTTCAAAATGACGTGATATAGAACCAATTGAAAATTTTGAAGAATTAAGTAGTGAATGCAGTAGCATTTATGAATTAGATACATCATTTTCAGAAGAAGACTCTGAAGAGATAGTATATATGAATCAGGAAATACAAGAAATAGATCATGAAATAGAGGTAGAAACAACTGAGGAAGTTGAAGATTCAGTAGAAGGTATAAATCAAGAAATTACCTTTGATGTTAGAAAATACAAAGGAATAACAAAGAAAATATTAGATTTACAAGAAAAAGATGTATTCCACCAAGGATTCTTAGGAATATTACCAAGAATAAATAAAACAATTGTAAGTATGAATTACAAAGAAATATCTATTAACATAGAAGATACGATGGGAAAAGCAAGAATTCCAATAATCACAAAAGAATGGGTAAGGCAAAAATTATCCAAAATCCCAGAAAATATAAGAAGTAAACTCAAATGTATTGAGATAGGAGGAATCCAAATTATGATTAAAGGATTTTTTAGAGAAGGTATGAACATACCAATAGAAATATATTGTATGGACAATAAAATCTTACAAGATCCTGTAGATGCTCTACTAGAAACTATTGTAGGAAATTTAGTCTACCAAAAGATAATATTCACAGTAAAACCAAATTATGCGGTTTCACTGATTGATGAAAATATTGACCAAAGTTTCAATTTATATTATCGGATTGGAAACTTGAAAATGTTAAGGAAAAGTAAGGCTATAAGTATAAGCATAAAATCAATATTTGCTTTTAGTACTAGCCATCATAACAATTTAAGAAAAATAACTGATAATATTATCATACATAAAGATTTTGAGGAATTAGCCCAATATATACCTCCTAGAAAATACCAAGAACATGAAGTAACAATACCTCAACAAATAATGCTTGATTTTCATAAGCAAGTAAGAGAAATTAATTCTGAAGGAAAATTGATAAGGAGAAATAGTGTGAGTTTAGTAGGAGATGATCTTATTGCAAGTATTCCCTCCAGACAAGATCTTAAGATAAGTCAAGTTAAAAAACTCAGTATTGCTGAACCAACGAATTCACAATACTATATCAAAACAAGATATGTTAATCAAGAAGGATACAAGAAGAATCTTCTTGTCCTTATAGATATTGGAGCAGAACAAAGTCATGTAAATGCTAAATTTGTTAGTCATTTACTAGATTTTGAATTAACAGAACCTTATATATTCAAAGATTATTTGGGAAATGATCTTGAAATTAAGAAATATGTTAAATTTCCTCTTATATTTGTAGGAGAGGATCAGAAAGAATATAAAAAAGAAATAATTTTATATAAAGATGAATCATATGGAATCAAACGTTCACCTATATTATTAGGAATGAATTTCCTTGAAAAATTTAGTCCTTATAAAATTTGTCAAGGATATCTAAAAATAACAATTAATGATAATTCAATCATCATATCAAGAATAGATGAAAATATGAAAACATTGTTATCATGAAAAGAGTAATTAATACTAATCCCATGTGTCCATATATTGAAATTACACTCAATATAAAAGGAAACTGTAGAATTAAATTTCATGCTTATCTAGATACAGGAAGCACGATAAGTTTGTGTTTACCAAATGAATACTGGAAATATGATCCAAAAAAGATTGTTACTGCTACAACAGCAGGAGGAAATAAAGTAATATATAGTAAATATGCTACACAAGTACCTTTTCTAATATCTTTTAGAGAAATATTTGTTGATACAATATACATGTCTTCTACAATTGGATGTGATATTTTATTAGGACAAAACTTCCTTCTAAAATATGCACCATTTATTCAATATGTAGATAGATATATGTTCACAACACCTTGTGCACACAAGATATTTACACAAAAAATAACTAAAGCTGTTAGCATAGCACATAGTAAAATTAACCATCAGAGTTCCTCAACCCAGCGTGGTGGATGCTGGAATACAGGAAAAACTAAACCAATTACAGTTTTGAAAATGACAACAGAAAATAAGATAGAAAAACTGAAGAAAGAAATTTCTGAAACATATTCTGAAAATCCATTAGAAAAATGGAACACAGATAAGGTAAAAGCAAAAATAGAACTAATCAATCCAGACACTATAGTTAGAGTTAAACCAATGAAATATATTGTAGAAGATCAAAAAGAATTTAAGAATCAGATAAAAGAATTACTAGAAGCCAAATTGATTAGACCTAGTAAAAGCCCACATAGTAGTCCAGCCTTTATGGTAAGAAAATATAGTGAGATAAAAAGAGGAAAAACCAGAATGGTGATAAATTATAAAAAATTAAATGAAGTTACTAAATTTGACGGATATTACTTGCCTAATAAGGATATCCTTATTAAACAAGTACAAAACAAAAAGATATTTTCAAAATTTGATTGTAAGTCAGGTTTTTGGCAAATCATGCTTACAGAAGAAAGTAAACCATTGACTGCATTTAGTACTCCCAGTCCTTTAGGACAATATGAATGGAATGTAATGCCATTTGGGTTGAAAAATGCACCACAGATATTTCAAAGAAGAATGGATGAGGTAATCAAACCAATTACTCACTTCTGTATTGCTTATGTTGATGATTTGCTGATTCATTCAAATAATATAAATGAACATATTGAGTATCTTGAGAAATTTTGTTATATTATGAAAAAACATGGTATTACACTTTCTCAAAAGAAAGCAGAGATAGCCAAAACAGAAATAGAATTCTTAGGATTATTTATTAAAGAAGGAGAATTGCAATTGCAATCTCATATTGGTGAAAAATTTCAAGAATTTCCTGAAGAAATTAGAGATAAAAAACAATTACAAAGCTTCCTAGGAATATTAAATTATGCTGAAAGATTTATTGAAAATTGTGCCAAGTTAAAAAATTATTTTCTTCCAAAATTGAGAAAGAATATAATGTGGTCTTGGGAAGAACAAGATTGTGAAAATATAAGAAAAGTAAAAGAGGAATTAAGAGTTTTGCCCAAACTTGTAATTCCACAAGAAGAAGATTTCTTTATCCTTGAAACTGACGCATCAGATAATTACTGGGGTGCAGTATTAAATGTTAAAAAGAATCACAAAGAATATAAATGTACAAAGGATTGTTCTTGTCCTGAAATACTTGCAGGTTATACATCAGGAACATTCAAAGAAGTTGAAACAAGGTATGAAATGAACAGAAAAGAACTCATTGCTGTAAAGCGAGGAGTGCAGAAATATGAAGATTATCTATTACCAAAAAAGTTCTTAATTAGGACTGATAATACTCAAGTTAAAGCATTTTTGAAAAATAATGTTGATCCATCTATTGCCAATAGATATATTATTAGAATTCAAATTTGGTTTTCTTATTTCAAATTTGATATTGAGCATATAAAAGGAGAAGCTAACTTTCTTCCTGATTATCTTAGCAGGGATGGAGCTAGATCAACTAAGGACGAAAGTCCAAATACTTGAGATAAAAGTTTCCTATTTGGAAGCCCAAATTCAAAATATACAAGATAGTCTTCGAGACAAAAATATAGCCCTTGAGGCAGAAGTAACTTGTACCAAGTTTAGTATCCCTTCACAGGGACTCGTGAATACTAGCGCTCTACCCGAGGATAAAGGGAAAGCAAAGAAGGTAATAGGAACCCCTTCACAGGAAAAATTTGAACATATTACTAGTATCCAAGATATCAAAAATAGCAAAGGTAGCTCTTCACAGAGCCATACTTTACCTGAGCTAAATATCGAAAAAATTGATCCAAAAGAAATTGTCAAGATATGTCATGTGACAAAAATATCCAAAAAGGATAACTATGAAAAAATAATTTTCTTTATTGTTGTTTTCAATATATTATCTGATTGGTATCTAGAAGTAGGAAAGTGGATGAAGACCCTCCACTATGGAAGATACAACAAAATAAATTTTTATCCAGAAGCTCCAGCTAACTGGGTGAAAAATTGTTTTGAATTAGGAAATATACTCTGTATATATCCTAGTAAAGATCTCAAGGAGATAGCCCAACTTCCAGCCAACGTCAAGAAAGCCATAAAGAGATATACTGAAGTTGTCAAAACTACAAACGTATACATCAGATTCTACTCTGCAACAATGGAATGGGATCCAGATCTTCAATATATTCAGCCAGTATTCCATGTTATCAAATTAGGGCTCACAAACCAACATTTTTTACCAACCAGTCAAAAGGTTGTTAAAAATGGTTATCAAGATATCATTAACATGATGCCCTATAGAAGAGCCAAGGGATACAAAGAAATATTTGAACATCTAACTCAGTTAATCACTGAGAAAGAAAAAATATGGGTTTACCCATCTGAGGAACATATAATCTACTCTAATGCCAGAATAGAGACAAAAGAGGAAGATATCTGTTATCTTGATCATTTATTATCTAAAATAATTTCTAATCAAGTTAGTGGATCTGAGAAGATGGAGAAAGAACTATGCAAATTACTTTGGGATTACAGTGATCACCATTGCGTACATTGTGTAGTAGAAGATATGAGTCAAGTCTCACTCGATGATGAAGAATTCCCTGCAGAATTCTTTGAATCAAGAATGGAGAAATAATTGAGACAAGATAGTGACCCTTTATCACTACTTTAATAAAGTCTCTTTATTAAAGAAAAACTGTGGTCATTAAAAAACAGAAGATAGTACAAGAAAGTAGCTGAGATTTTAACTCCCCACCAACTACTAAAGAAAAAGAAGTAAAGTAGCTGTTGAAGATAAGAAAGTTTGGTATGACAATGACTCCTCACCAACTTACCAGCTCAAAAGAAGGACAGCTTTGCTACCAAACAAAAGAAGAGGGCAGACAAAGAGATAATAGAGGACAGCTGTGAAGATAAGGTTCCTAACCACTTGAAGAAAAATCCTCTATATAAGAAGATGAGGTCCAAAGACTAGAAATATCTCAAAAAAAATCCATGGCATCATCTATCTCTAGAATCTCGAATCCTTATATCTGTATACACCACTTGTATTCAGAGAAAATATATAAAATAGCTTTGGAGATAGGAAAGCTTGTAATAAGATAATCACTTATGGAGTTCTAAACTTCATAAGGTGAGTACCAAAGGTATGTAAAGATAGTAAGCCAGCATGTATTATTTCAATCTTATGAATATAAAGATGAAGTTTATTATGGTTTAGCAAAGTTTCTTTAAAAAGGATTTCATTAAGTTTCTCATGATTCCTCGGCAGTACAAATAAAGATTTTAAAAGATTTTCAAAACATTGTTTTTGGATGGATGTTAGCCATGCCAAAGTACCCGTCTTTGATGAATGTTTTTAGGGGAAAAAAGGCAGATTTCTAACAAAAATTTGTAGCACCTTGTGTGTGAGTTATCTTTTAAAGTCTTGTTCTAAGTAAGAACTTGTTCTGAAAAGAGTTTGAATAGAGGTGAAAACAGAGACTCTGGATACTGTGAGATAGCGTCTGTGGCAACACGGCTAGTTCTCTAGAATGAGAAATGCAACCTTAATTGAAAAGCCTTTTGCGGAAGCAGTTGTGGACCCAAATGATTTCAAAAAACATTCTAAATGTTCATCTGATTCAGAAGAGTGATTAAATACATGCAAAGCTACTAGAAGAACATACTGCAGGGAAAACCTGTTTATTTCCATTGATTACTGTAAGTTATTTACATGCTTTTATATGCTTATGCTTTGATTATTATTAATCTTTATGAACACCTCACAAGCATTCACATCTAATGATGATTGTCTTAGATTATATTTAGATAAAAAAGATGTTTCATTTCTACTTAGTATAGTTGAAAAATCTGAAGATATAGTTCCTGTTGGACAAGAAAAACTTAAAGAAATATATACTGAAATAGATTATGCTTGTAAACATAATATAGGATTTGATCCTGTAAGAATTAGCAAAGAAATAAAGAAAATTGAAGATGTTATCAAAAAATACAAAGACATAGGAGAAGAAGTCTCAGAAGGAATAGTTTTTGGATATATAACTAAAAAAGACCAACCTAGAGCCTTTGAAAAATTAATAAAATACAGAGAATATCTAGAACAATTTGAAAGATTAAATAAGTTTTATATTCATCCTGATTAATGAATCAAGAAGAAAGGAAAAATATTGAAAGATTTGAAAAAATTCAAGAAAATACTAGTAAAATAAGATCTAGAGAAATTAATAAACTTTTGGAAGAACTAAAAAGAGAAATAGATACAGAAGATACAGAAAAGTGGGATAAAAAAGTAAAAACTATAAAATATCATCAATATGAACAACAACAATATTTGATTTGGTTACAAGAAAATACTGAATTAAGAATTTCAGATTTAACTCTAAGAACCAATGACCCAAATAGGAGTATAGAAAGAAATAATCTTGAAAGACCAAACAACTAAAAGATAAAGGATATATCCTGCAAATATAAAGAAGAAGGATAAAATAGTATTTTTAAAGACTTAATTTTATATTATTAAAAATCTTTGTGAGTGTCTGTAAGACATCTGTAAACCAGTTGTCTGTAAGTGTAGCATGATCCTTGTAGGGTTTCTCAACCCTCACGACTTTTTCAAAATACAAATTTTACACATTGACAGAGGAAATAAATAACAAGAACAATTTCCTTTCAACCACAAAATTGCCCATATTATATTACTTCATAGTACACAAAATAGGAAGAGATAAAAATTATTATATATTCTCTATGTAAGTAAGAAATATTTAATTTAATTTATGAATTTTACATTTGCATTCTTATATTTAATTCCTCAATGAACAACTAAAACGAGTGTACCTATTCCTTTTGCATCTCAAAATGTGAGAATGTTAAATATTATACTAGTAATCTCTCGAGTTGTAAGAGGGGTTTTATTTTGCTACACTCTTGAATTCAATGAAATAGTATATATATCCTTTGGTCGCCAAGCTTTGTCTCTTGCATACCATAAGACCCTAAACAAATTGTGAGGCAGAGACTCTTTTAGCAATGAAACTGGGAGGTGGAGTTGGAATTTATGGTAAGCAAGAGACAGTGATAAAGATATAAATTTATTTTAAAATAAAGTGACATAACTTAACCATAGAACCACTTTGTCAAATGAGACAAATGGAAGCAAGAGACTGTGATAAAGATATAAATTCATTTTAAGATACAGTGACATAACTTTTCCATATAACTAAAGTCATGACTTTGGTTATATGACAAAGTTGTCATAGAACTTTGTCATTCATAATATGGAAAAAGTTTCCATGGAAAAGGTTAAACGACAAAGTTATATTTGAACATAGTCATAATATGGCTTTTTCCATTATGAATGACAGTTTAAATAATCTTTATTACTGTCTCTTGCTTCCTATAAATATTCCTTTTACATCTCAAAATGTGAGAATGTTAAATATTATACTAGTCTTATCTCTCGAGCTGTAAGAGGGGTTTTATTTTGCTACACTCTCTGGAATTCAATGAAATAGTATAAATAACCTTTGGTCGCCAAGCTTTCTCTTGCATACCATAAGACCCTAAACAAACTGTGAGGCAGAGACTCTTTTACCAATGAAACTGGGAGGTGGAGTTGGAATTTATAGGAAGCAAGAGACAGTGATAAAGATATAAATTTATTTTAAGATCCAGTGACAACTTTTCCAACATGACTTTTCCATTGCTAAAAGTTTATATGTTGGAAAAGTTATATAACCTTCTGTAAGAGTTCCGACTTCACCTCCTAGTATCTATCCACAAATCATGGATATATCTATATGAAATCTTTTGAGGCTTGTCGCCCTTCTATGTTTCATTTTATATGATGACAGGCTGTAAACTGCCACTCTCTCTTTCTTCCTATAATTACGACTCGTAGTTTCATTGCAATATGAAAGGAGAAACTTCCAAGAAGGCTCTTATAAAAGAGTAGAATAATAAATTCCAAAAAGGCTCTTTATAAGAGAGAGCAAAATTCTATTAATTCCCAGTTTCATTGCTAATAAGAGTCTCTGCCTCACAATTTGTTTAGGTTCTTCAAATGATCATGTCTGTTTTCATAGCAGCTCTAGTGCTTTTCTTTACCATGACCGGAAATTCAGGCAAGCAAGCTCTAGTATCCTGCTTTATTGTCTTCTCTATCACTTAAGTCTTTTATATGGTTTTTTTGTAATCTGAACATGTAAAAATGGCCTCTGTTTAATTTTTAAATTTTATTTTGCAGATGCTGCATTTTATTGCATTTGTAATGATGGATTGAGTGATGCGATTTACCAGAAGAACATTGATTTTGCATGTGGAGCTGGAGCAGATTGTTCTCCAATTATGCAAAATGGCCCCTGTTTTCTGCCAAATACTGTTGAGAATCACTGTAATTTTGCAGTGAATAGCTATTACCAAAGAAATCTGGGGAGTTGTAACTTCTCAAACACTGCCACTCTAGTTCAATACCCACCTGTAAGCATCGCCTTACACCCAAAGTCAGAAATACACCTTGAATGATGCTAACTTTTCTTTAATTTACAGCTGCAATTTCTGAATGTTTATATCCATCTAACCCCAGGTATGCTTTCTACCTCTTAAAGATACTCGATCTTTTAATTTATTCGGAGCTTAATCTTTCAAAATTTATGAAAAGAACTGAGGGACAATTTTTTAATTTTCCCCATTACGATCTCCCCTATGTGATTATTGGCTAATATGTACAGAGCCGTCAAGAAACCGATCATCCATTTCTCCCTCTCAATTAAAATCACTCTTTCAGCCGGCTTAGTGGTAACGGTAA
The DNA here is from genome assembly GCA_035079005.1 of Fraxinus americana. Taxonomy (NCBI): domain Eukaryota; kingdom Viridiplantae; phylum Streptophyta; class Magnoliopsida; order Lamiales; family Oleaceae; genus Fraxinus; species Fraxinus americana. The sequence goes on along the minus strand of CM068726.1, from coordinate 24,632,598 downwards.
TAGGCGTCCTAAAGCTGTTTCAAATGTGTACGAGAAGCGCCAAGGTGAATGAAGGGGAGAGCCACCAAGAAGCTGCAAATCATAAAAATGGGCCAGGAGAAATCAAGATTAACACTGTAGGTTCTCTGTCCAGCATGAGAATTCCAAGTTTTGAGGTACAGAAAATGTTACAGTACGTATAGTGAAAATGAGCTTTAGACATCCATAGTGGCAATCATGTAATGCAACATATTTGGAAATTTGCAGCATGTTTCTTTAATTTTAAAACCAGCAACAGGGGAGTCTTCTTCCTGGGGGTTTTCCTTTCAATTTCTTTTATTTCTTTCTCTTTCGTTTCTTTTTCTTTCTTCTTTCTTTTTCTCTTCTTCCTCCTTTGACTTTTCTTGGTATTTTGTAGCAAATCATGGAGCACAGGAGAATGCATTCAAGAAGGTGGAGATATTTTGGGAAAATCAAGTTCAAGCCTTTAACATCTTAAAAAATCCAACAAAAAGGAGTTGTATCTTGAATCTTGTATTTTCTTCTGTTAAGATTTAAATCAACTAACATTCTCCAGCTCAGCAGCAGCTCCACATGTTGTGCCATCTCACCAGCATTCTCGCCTAGAGAGAGTCCTTTCTGTTTATTTGTTTTGGTTACTTCTTTAGTGCCACCACTAATCTGTTGTAAAGATATTCTAACAACCTCCTTTATTCCAGGAACAAATCACACCTAGATTATCTAGAACATTCCTTTGTAACTTTATATACCAGCTAATGGCTGATGCAATGTATTAAAGATTGCTGAATAATTCTCCTTACATTTGGATCTATCCACTAAAACAAAAATCTGAAGCTCTAAGTGCTTTTATTCAATTCAAAAAGCTAGCCGAAAACAAACTTGGAAAGAAAATAAAAACCCTCCAATCTGATCTGGGGGGGGGGGGAGAATACAGAGTTTTCACCAAATTCCTAATTCAAGAGGGTGTTGAATTTAGACATCCTTGCCCTCATACCTCGGCTCAAAATGGTAGAATTGAAAGAAAGCATAGACACATTACAGAGACAGGTCTTACACTCCTAGCACAAGCCAAAATGCCATTAAAATACTGGTGGGAATCATTCCAAGCTGCTACCTACCTGATAAACAGGTTGCCCTCTTCTGTGCTTCAAATGAAATCACCTTTTATGACACTCTTTGGCAAAGAACCAGATTATAAACTACTGAAAATCTTTGGTTGCACCTGCTACCCCTGTCTTCGACCTTATCAAAATCACAAATTCAGCTTCCATTCAACCAAGTGTTTGTTCATCGGTTACAGTGACTCTCATAAAGGGTACAAGTGCCTGACCTCAACAGGAAAAATCTATATCTCTAGACATGTCATTTTTAATGAACTTGAATTTCCCTTTGAGTCAATGTCTTCAGATCACAGTCACCAAAATCCCATGACACAAGAAACTATAGTATCCTACTTTCAATTTCCACCCCAACCAAATCACATTGAAACTCTGTCAAGTCCTGTTGATACTGATCTTCCAGAAGCAGACAGTGCAATGTATCACACACCTCATAGCCAAAGTAACAATCAGTGTGAAAATATGAATGGTACTGAGAATAGAAATGCTAGCCTGACCAGAGGTATGAGTAATCAAGAATTTGATCAAAGTGTGGAAATAGAAACAGAATTATATCAGAATGATGAAGGAACTGAATTAGCAACCTGTCAACAAGTTAGACCTCAACAAAGAAATTGAAATGTGTTCGAGCATCCTATGATTACAAGGGCAAGAGCAGGTATTTTTAAACCTAAAGCATTCTTGGGAAAATCAGCTCAAACTCTTACTGAAACTCAAACCAAAAAATGTCAATGAAGCAATGAAAAGCAAGGAATGGAAGAAAGCCATGGAAGAAGAATTCAATGCACTGATGAAAACAAAAACCTGGAAACTTGTTCCTCCATCACCAAACTTTAATATAGTGGGTAACAAATGGGTTTTCAGAGTGAAAAGAAACCCAGATGGTTCGGTTCAGAGGCTAAAAGCATGACTGGTAGCAAAGGGTTTTCATCAAGAGCCTGGAATAGATTTTCTTGAGACTTTCAGCCCTGTGATTAAGGCTTCAACCTTAAGAATTATACTCTCAATGGCAGTATCAAAGGGCTGGAAAATCAGGCAAGTAGACATTAATAATGCCTTCCTAAACGGTGAGCTTGAGGAAGATGTCTACATGAATCAATCTGATGGGTTTGAAGATCAATCAAAACCTGGCTACATCTGCAAGCTAGAAAAGACACTTTACGGGCTAAAACAGGCACTAGAGCCTGGAGTGATAAATTAAAGTCAACCCTGTTAAGCTGGAAGTTTAAACAATCAGTTGCAGACTCATCCTTATTCTACTTTAAAACTGAGAAGCAAATCATTTTTGCACTAATTTATGTTGATGACATTGTGGTGACAGGGAATGACTTTGAGCTGTTGCAAAAATTCATAAATGAGTTGAATAAAAGCTTTGCACTCAAAGATATGGGACAGCTTCATCATTTTCTGGGAATAGAAGTGCATTGGCATGAATTGGGACTTCATCTTACCTAGACAAGATACATTGGCGAGCTACTAAGAAAATACGAACTGGAGAATGTAAAACCTTGGCCAACTCCTATCCTTACAGGTAGAACCATATCTAAGATTGATGGGGAAGCATTAAAAAATCCATCTACTTATAGAAGTGCTGTAGGATGCCTGCAATATCTTACTCACACCAGACCTGATATCACTTTCGCTGTTTACAAATTAAGCCAGTTTTTACAATCTCCAACAACAGCTCACTGGCAAGCCTTGAAGAGAGTTTTTAGATATCTTAGAGGAACCGAAAATCAGGGACTCTGGATTCAAAAGGGTGATAGAATGGACATAAGTGGATACTCAGATGCTGATTGGGCATCTTGTCCGGATGATAGAAGATCTACAGCTGGGTATTGTGTTTACTTGGGTGAAAATCTTGTTGCTTGGTCGTCGAAGAAGCAACATGTGGTTGCTAGATCAAGTCCGGAATCTGAATATAGATCACTTGCTTCAGCAGCCTCAGAGATAACCTGGATTCAATCACTCTTCAAAGAACTTGAATTGCCACCAGGATCAACTCCGATCCTTTGGTGTGATAACATGAGTGTCGGTACACTGGCAGCCAATCCGGTATATCTTGCAAGGACCAAACACATTGAATTAGATGTTCATTTTATCAGAGACAAAGTGCTGAGGAAGGAGTTAAAGGTGAAGTACGTGCCTTCCTCTGATCAGATTGCAAACCTGCTAACAAAGGGTCTTACTCACTCCAGATTCCACTTCTTAAAAGACAAGCTCGGAGTCACACCATTGCCATCCAGCTTGAAGGGGGGTGTTAAGATTTAAATCAACTAACATTCTCCAGCTCAGCAGCAACTCCACATGTTGTGCCATCTCACCAGCATTCTCGCCTAGAGAGAGTTCTTGCTGTTTATTTGTTTTGGTTACTTCTTTCACTACAACAAAAATAGTCATTAGCAACATTTAAAAGGCAACATTTGTTGATAAATGTTGCCAAAATGGTCTTTTGGCAACATTTTCGTAAGTGAATGTTGTCATAGGTTAATATAAATAAGTTTTAGCAACGTTTTTTTAAAAAATGTTGCGGTAGACCATTTTTCGCAACGTTTATTGAGTTTGCGGAATGTGTTGCCTTTAGCAACGTTTACGTAAACTTTGCGAAAGGTAGGCGAAAGGTCCTACCTTTTGCAACGTTTGGTAAACGTTGCGAAAGGTATTTAAACCCAGTAGCCCACTTATCATAGCCCATTTATCCTAGCCCAATTTAGAAGCCCAGGGTCAACCCAATTCCCACCCAACCCAAACCAAACCCTCCAGCCCCCGTCGTTCTTCTTCCCTCTCTCAATTGATCCCCAATTTTTTCGAAACCCTCTCTCACAAACTCTCTGAATCGCAGCGCCGCAGCAAAACGATCTCTCTCACTCTCTCAAACCCGATTCCCCGAAATGCCCAATTCACTCAAACCTCACATGCGCGTCTCAAAACTCGATGCTAAAAACCCCAAAAATTATCTTGGAGATAAGATTTGTGGGTTGTTGTCTGAATTCTTCCCGGCATTCTACAGATCTTGAATTAGCTGGATTTTTTTTATTGGGAACTCCAAAAACCCAAGAAAAAAAATTAAGTATGAAAATAACTGTTGGGAAATAAAGTGAGTTTCCTGCTAATTATTTTGGATTTATGGCTCCAAGATTGGATCTTTTCAGTTGGACATTCTTGAATCTTCATCTCGGGTACATTTCTGTTGCTAGGTACTGTTCTATTTAAATCTTTTTGTTTTTCCATTTTTTTAATTTTTTGATATGGATATTTTTGGTTACTTGAAAGAATGAATCTTTGATTGGTTATACCTAGTGGTTTTCTGATATTTCTGTCCCCTCCCCCCAATTTGTTACTTTTATTTTTTCACCTCATCCCCATACCAACACATAGCTGTTTGTTTTGTTTCTTAGTTTACCGCAACTATAAAAGTCTTGTTAGTTTTGTTGAGGTTGGATGTGTTCAGTTGGTTGGATTCGAAGCAAAGATGAGCCAACTCATATCTTCAGGATTTCAATAAATCTGCTACATTTTTTCTCTCAAAAGGAGATTATTGTGATTAATCATATATTTGTGCAATTTATGTAGGGTTATTTTTTATTGCTTTGGTTTTATTTCAATGCAATTTGTGGTTGTATCTGCAGATTTGAATACTTCTTTATGATTATGAGCTTGTGGGAGATTTGATTGGCTATTGAGATGGAAAAGAGGAAATGGTTATGGAAGAAGAGCTCTTCTGAGAAGAGTCCGGGTGAAAGTGAAAGCTCTGGTTCAATATCATCACATTCAGAGAGATACTCTGATGAGCAGGTAAATGATCATTTAACCTCAAAATGTGTATCATTCTAGTCTTTTTTGTGCTTACCATTAAATATGGTCTAATACTGTGCACCTGCAGTTGATGTATTGTACTATGTATTCACATAGGACCACCAATTTCGTTTAGAGCTATTGGCATTTTCTGTATTTCAAAAACTTTGACTTGATTTCAATCTGTCTCTCAGTATAAAACGTCTTCAAAGCAATCAAATTCTTCTCTTTAACTTCAAGTTTCTGATTCGTGAAAAATAAAACTAATGCATATTGCTAAAACAACAAAGGAATTATTTATAAATAGTGGACAACAAAATGTGCGCACTATTGTTTAGGCATTCTGTTAATTTCTGAATACTTTTATTTTATCCAACTTGCAGTGAGAGCATAAAAAATGTGCTGATTGCAGCTTCATATGTACACCTGAAGCACAAGGGTCAAGTTAAATGTATTTTCGAGCTTCCAAATCTGAACCCCAGAATCTTGCTTACTGGTCCAGCAGGTCTCTTATTGTTTATTTGTTTTCATTATATCACTACCTCTATAAATGCTTTATTTCCGTCAAAGTTTGAACCTTGTAACATTTTTATATTTATTTTTTAGGATCTGATATATATCAAGAGATACTTGCAAAGGCGCTTGCTCATCATTTTGGGGCTAAATTGCTTTTATTTGACAGCCATTCATTTGTGGATGTAAGATGAGACCTCATGAATTTTAACGACAATTTTTAACTATGCTGGAGCTCTGTTTGTTTAGCAATTTTTTCTCTTTTATTGCACTCAAAAGTCTTTCAATGTCATGTATATGTTCTTCTGACAAAGTAGTTTGACAAGCCCTCAGCAATTTTTGGCTGAAATGATTTATGGCCACTTCTATGAAAGACACTTATATTTATTGCTATAGTATTCTAAGTTATGCATATCTTTAGAACACGATCGAGATGTCTATATGTAAGTGTTGATTGGTCATTATGGACAAGTCTAGAGTACCTTCATAGAAATAAGCATAGATGAATATCTTGAGTGTGGGTATCCATTTGCAATCCGTAATTATATATATTTGCTTCATTACGAGGAATGTTTACTCATGTAGTCTTTGAGCCTATATTTTTGCCATTAGTGTAGGCTAAGAAAGTATTCAGTATAAAGTATAAAACAACCACTGAAGATTAAATAAAAAAAGCAATTTACCAAATTATTGACGACGAAAATATTTTAAGGTCAAATATATGGAATTTTATTGCTTTGTTGGATTGTTTCTTGGTCTTGCAATTTCCGTTGTCCACTATCTAAATTGAGATCATTGCATTAGCAGGACAAAAAGATGTTTAGCTCGTCATTAGTCAGTTGTTTTTGTTTGTAGGGTTCATCTGCCAAGGAAACTGAGCTATTAAGGGTTACAATGTAGAAGAAGTCTGCAATAGTACTAAGCAAGTTCCTGGTTCCTCAAATTTGGCCAAGGGCATGGAACTTTCATCTGGTGAAGCAGATATCCCGGATTCCTCAAATTTTCCTCTTAGCTCAGACTCCCAGACAAAAATGGAAATTGACAATTTACCCACTTCAGGGAATGCAGCTAAGAAACCCTCAGTTAGTTTCATTGTGCTTTCTGTTATAGAGGAATTTATTTTGCTCACAGTGTCTATTAAAAGAATTAACAATGTCTCTTTTACTTTTACCTTGTCTCCATGTATATCTCTGTGATGATAAATTTAGGCGATAGAGTTAAATTCATTGATCCAGCTTCTGGAGGTTTGCATTCAACTTCTGCCAGGTATATTGTAATATTACCTTTCTTTTTAATAGGCTTGTTAGTAGAAACTTTTGTTGGTAATTGATGCTGGATTCAGGTTTCTTAATTTATTTAAAGTCAATTCTTTGATGTTCTTTTCTTTCATGATAGTTTAGGGTGGTGGTTTTAACAGTAGATGGCCTCCTGCAGTAGTTGCTGTTAATTTCAAAGTGGTTTAATATCATGCCATTAATATGTATCTAGATGTGTTTTTCCTCAATTTTTTGCAGGCACTTAAGGAGAAATCTACAATAATTCAAATTCTAAAGCAGGAGAATGAAGGTCTTGTACAGTTTACTGCTACAGATGAAGATTCTACTAGTAGTGGTGGAAGTAATGTCTTGAAGTCTTAGGCTATTTTAGCATGATAGGGTTGCTTAGAGTAAATTTGTTTGTTGGGTGATTATCACACTGGATGGAAGTGCTTACTATCAATTGATGTATTACCATTTTGAAACTCACTCTTATTTAGGTGTTTTTGTATCACATTCTAATATTCAAGTGTATGGATTCAAAAGTTTGTAATAAAATTATCATTTTTTATGCAATTCCAAAATTTGTTCATAAGGATTCATTTTCAATTTTGTCATTCAATTTGAGTAAATTGCTGTATTAAAAAAAAAAAAAAATCTCTACGGCAACGTTTAAAAAACGTTGCCGTAGGGATCCTACTCTACGGCAACACCTTGATTTACAACACACGTCCAAACGTTGCAAAAGGTCTACGGCAACGTTTTTTGAAGGTTGCCGTAGGCTATTTTTGTTGTAGTGTTTAGTGCCACCACTAATCTGTTGTAAAGATATTCTAACAACCTCCTTTATTCTAGGAACAAATCACACCTAGATTATCTAGAACATTCCTTTGTAACTTTATATACCAGCTAATGGCTGATGCAATGTATTAAAGATTGATGAATAATTCTCCTTTTATTTACAATTATCACTTCATTATTATCTTCTATTTGCAATGTATTCTATAAAATATTCTTTTTTTTTTTTATCATTTATATAACATGAGCTAAGTTTTATTGTTGGGATTTATAGTTGAAACTTAATCTAGTTTGGACTAATTTCAATATTTGATTTTTAATGTTTAAATACTTATTTTCATGTGTTTTTACTTTTGTTATTATTGCATTTTCATTTATATGGCCAATGAATGATTATGTTTAATGATTTACACATCGTTCGAGTGAAGATTGTATATTTTAGATCAAATAGTAGAAATTTTAGATTTGTGTAAAGGATAGAGATATACCACCTAACCCTATGTGACACATTAATCTATTTTCACAAAAAATAAATGCGATTGTTTATTTTTAATCAACATAGAGATATAATAGATTAAATCAATCAATTGAAGTTCGCTTGAGAGAAGTAATTAATTAAAATTGAAAAATCGAGTATAAGAGCAACTCCAAGAGACTCTCTATTTTTAAAGAGAATATTCTATCATTTGGAAAGCATCTATAAATTTAGAAAGTTAAAATTTTGAAGTACTCCAACAAACTTTTTATATATAACACTTAATTTTACTACTCCCAAAAAATATTTATTAATTTTTTTATCTTTTATTTTAACTGATTTTTCTTTAAATTATTTTATTATTTTCCTACATTGAAAATTGAAACACTTTGAATGTATTTAATTATAGAGAGTGGGTTTGGCTCTCCAAATTTGGAAAGTCAAATCCACTCCATAAATTAAAATGTTAATTTAAAGAGTCTTTTGGAGTATGATTTTAAATGTTGATTCTTTAAAATAAAGAGAATATCATGTTTAAAGAGTCCATTGGAGATGCTCTAACACAATAAATGAGTAATTCATTAATTGTCTTGAGAAGAAATTAATTAGGCGACGGTTAAGCGAAATCATAAATTTCAACCACGTTTTTCTCCGAAAATTTCAAGTTTTTATGTTCTTTTAGTTTGTAAAGTTTTAGTTTATTTTTCCTTATTTTCAAATCATAAATTTAATTGTGTGTGTTTCTTTTTGGGTTAATTTCACAAATGGTCACTGAAGTTACAGCAAAATAATAAAATGGTCACTGAAGTTCCAAACTTGCACAAACGGTCACTCAACTTACACTCACTTTCAAAAATGGTCACTGAGCAAAATTAAGGGACTTCTTTGTTCTAATTGGAAACCGAAATTAACAAAACAAGGCCCTTCAAAATTGGAGGGGCTGAAGTGCAATTCTCCTGTCTTCTCCCTCCATTCCCTTCGGTGTTCTCTTCCCTTTCTTGCTGCCTCTCTTCTTCCATCCTGCATCAAAGAGGTATCAAAGCTAAAACTTGGGAATAATTCACAGCACCAGACATAGCCAACCTCCTTCAACTTCCCAGAATTCGAGTGGACACCCATAGTTACAATTTTCCACCACCACAATACATACAACAAAGTTTCACAGCCAACCAACAAACCTCCATCCTCATTTCTTGTAGCCATTGACAACTGACTGCCATACCACCTCCGCAAAACCACCGCCTCACGCATGAACGGCACAACTAGTTTCACAAAAAAAAAAAAAAACTAGACAGTCCACCCTACTGCACAAAGATTTCATCAACCCAACTTCCAGAAAAATAGGTTACTGCTCACCCTACCGTTCTATCCGTAGCCAGTTTCAACAACCAACATCAACCCCTTCTACAATAGTGACGCCCCCACAATGACTCCGCTCACACCCAAAGTTGTGGATCGTCGATCTCCACTCGTTATCGCCTCTCGCGCCGCAGCTTCTAATCGACGACTGTGAAATTAATTCGCCGAAGGGAATGGCGTTTGTGTCTGACGGAGTGGGGCTTCGCCTCTTCTACTCTTTATTGCCATGATCTGCAGCAGCCATCTGTTCAAACCATGGCAAACTAACCATCGCCGGAGGTGGATTTTCCGGTGGAAAAGGGGCTGCGAAATTTGTGTTTTTGGGTTGATTTTTTGCTGCTTCCTTTGATTTGTGGCTGGTGGTTGGTTGGGGATTGTGGAGGGGAATGAGGCGAGACTCATGGTGGTTGGATTCGGTGGTTTTGGCTGCTGGAAAGTCGTGATTTGTGGCAATTTTCGGCTCCGGCTCCGGCTCCATATGGTGCAGGTGGAAGGTGGTTTGAGTGTTTTATCCAAAGGAAATTGCACTTCAGCCCCTTCAATTTTGAAGGGCCTTGTTTTGTTAATTTCGGTTTCCAATTAGAACAAAGAAGTCCCTTAATTTTGCTCAGTGACCATTTTTGAAAGTGAGTGTAAGTTGAGTGACGGTTTGTGCAAGTTTGAAACTTCAGTGACCATTTTGTTATTTTGCTGTAACTTCAGTGACCATTTGTGAAATTAACCCGTTTCTTTTTATTGTTGATATTGAATTAATTGAAATTGTGTAATCGAAAGAAAACATTCTTTGAGGAATCGACAATTCGGAGTCAAAATGTCAACTTTATTATTTGAACACGATCTGTGTACTTAGTGAACACATAACAAAGACATTCAAACACACAGATGTTTATAAGGCGGCATGGATTTAGAAAGCATTTGGAGTGAAATCTTACCACAAAGCTTAGGAGTTCCAGTATGATTAATTAAAAGGTGAAGTTAGACATTGAGCAAGCACACTCGATAGATGGCATTGAATATAATTAAAAAATAAAACATGTTAAATCTTATCTATGTTTTTCATTTCTCTTGTTATAACCAGTGTTCTAAAAAAAGGTAAAGAGTGGTTAGGAGTGTAAGCAAAGTTTCAAGTTTTACGAGTTTGAATGAACCTATGCAAAGCGTAGGCCTAAAAAACGCTTTCTTATTTTAATATTATTTTTAATTTTTAATCACTCTAGCTAAAAATCATTTAATAATGAAAATAAAATATACCAAGCATCTAAAATTGTAAAATACCGTATTTATTTAATAATTCCTATAATTTGTGAATTATACAATTTTAAAGTTTTTGAAATGTAAAAATTAGACTATTTTTCATGCTTTCAATTTTCAACTGGACAAGTCACACTTAATAAATTTATAGAAACTTTATACATGCTTTCCGAGTTTTCAACAAAATAATGAGTCAATGTCATAATTACATAATGTAGATAACATTGTAATTTAAATTTTATTTAACTCTTTATTGGATAAAGTCATTTTTTACTTTTGTACACATAAAGCCTTTTAAAAACCAGAAATTAAATTCAAATAAAAGGTTTTTTTTAAAATAAAAAATTAATAAACTAAATTCAAATAAAAAAACTTGAGAAAAAACAGAAAAATTAACAAAGAGTGCCTAGGGAAGACGAAAGGGTGAGAGGAAAAAATCCAGCCATTTAGGGGAAAAAATAAAAAATAAAACCTAAGTGTGAAGCGATGCATTTTGCCCAATCTTCCAGCCTAGGCGGCCTAGATGAGTTTTTCAGAACACTGGTTATAACTGACCCCACATTAGAAAATTGATCTTGTTATGACTAACAATTAAAATGAAGGCAGTACAGCATTTATAATGTTGCCTTCTCTCTTTCCCTTTCAGCTGCTTCTTCCTCTTTGTTATTTCTTTTCAAGTTTTAATTTGACTTTCTCTTCGTTGTTTATTGTGTGTTTTTTTTATCTCTTTTTACGTTCTCTCATTATACGTCTATTTTAATTAAAAAAAACTGTTCACTCTGTTTCACTTTCTTTTTTGCCCTTTTTAGTTGTTGCTACTTGGCAAATATTTATTTTTTATTTTATTTTATTCGACTAGTTTGATTAGAGTATTATAATAAAATATTCTCCACACCTTACTTTTAGGTTTTTTTATGCACGAAAAACAATTGAGCATTATTAAAAAAGAAAAGAAAATTTGATTTGGTGACTCAATTTTTAAGTAGCATGTATTGAGCTCGACTGTAGATAAGTACCTTTATGTAATTCGATAAACTTAAAAAGTTGTAAAGAAATAAAGAAGTAGGAAAATGACATTTTTGTCATGTATATTGAAAATATGTACTAAAAATGAAATCTATAATGAAAATATTATATGACATATTAAAAGTATGAAAATCAACAAGGAACAATTGTAGGTATGAGATTTATTATATTTTTGTCTTATTTGACAAAAAAAAAAAAAAGGTTTTTAATTAAATTTTGAACTCGGACTGAATCCTAGGCCATCCCTTCTACAGTGTATATGTAAAAATCTGCAATGGATTGGTGTCTCGAACTAATTACTCTGCTACTACACCATGCTGTTTTACAAAATTTAAAGTAAAGCCCCGGGATGACTAATAAGAACTCATTCCCACATTTCATACAAATGCTTTCAGCAAAATAACTACAAGTGAGGATAGCAAAAATGTGTGATAAATTTCATAATAATATTGTGGCAATGATAATCTAGATGGTGCAATCAGTAGTTTGATCTTGTTTCTTACGATTCTCCACCCTGATTTTTAGAAGTTCTTTCTCACTGGCTGCAATTAGACACTTGACAGAGTCAAAGGTTGTAAACCTTATGCTGTGCAGCTGTGAAGAAAATGAAGAAGGAATTATTAACCATAAAAAATCTAAACTCTTAACACTTCCCTTCAAACGAAAGGAAAGAAATCCAATAAAAGGGGAAAGGGATGTATAAACGGAGGATGCAAAAGTAAGAGACATAAGCCTGCTGTTTGGTAGCATTTTTAATGCATTCGGCACGAACCCCCCGTACAATCGCAGCCAGCCATCACGAGCCACAATACCTAAATCACATTGTTTTTTGAATGATTAGCAACTTCTAGCTAGAAACTCGAGAGTTTGCAATTTCATTGAATTACATCACATTCATCTGTGACTATATACAACTAACATGACTTTGAATGGAAAAACTGTAATAGAATTATTATCTCCAACTGCCTTTGTGCTGATCTGATGCAAGTCACAATGATGGCGTGTAGGAGTGTTTGTTATTACTGTAGTCTGTAATGTGTAAACTTGTGCAGGAGCTCATGTTTAAGTAAATTTTCGGACTTCTGAGATATATTTCAGTCACTGCTCAATTACCCTCAAGTTTACCATGTTTGACTTAACTTTGAAATTGATGAAATAGTTAATGGGCTTAGTATTATATTACCTGGAATGGCATCCAAAATTGTCTTGTAAGGAGTACCCCTCATTTGCATTGTCACCTAACCGTGTCCAGATGAGCATGTGAGTGTGGCTATTGTGGCTGAGAAGAACGCTGTTGCCATGGATGTTTCCGTCCTGTTTTGATATTTCTTAGGCAGAGCTTTCTTCACCCTAGCATTCAGAACAAATGCAGAGTTAGAGATATTTTCAACTTAGAGCATGTTTGACTAAACTTAAAAATTCACTTATAAACGTTCTCTTATTCAAACCTAAGTAGCAATTAATTGGGACAATTGCTAAAAACTTGACTGCAATGTAAGGAGCAATTCCAATAAGAGAAGGTCCTAAACCATTATAAAAGGACGCAACTCCTTCCTCTCTCTACATGTTCAACGCCACCTGAGAAGAATGAATAGAACTCATTATCAAATGTGGAAAGCCCTTGTGTTACAAATTATCACAAATCAAATAGCATTACCTCTGACATTGTTTTATATCGAGGTTCAACAGCCAACCTTAACCAAAAGGACATCTAGAGGATGTGTAACCTACAAGGACAAAATATCAGAAGATATAAACACTTGATGAAATTAAATAAACTTGGTTTTTGCGCCTGTTTGTTCGAAGAGAGAAATGTAGCGATCCTGAATAACATTGTGGACATCAAGTTTTTGCTGTGTTCGCAAGAAGTTCTTGTGTGCCTCCCCAACCACATAAGTACATAGTACTAATTGAAAAACTAACACCAAGAAAATTCACTATGAAAAACACATTAGCATGGAGGCCACAAACTAAGAGTAATCTAACAAGACATAGTTTTTAGTCTCTCTATTTCTTTTGTAACTTACAAAAGTTGAAGTCATGCCAGCACAAGCACCTGCTACTAATCTTCCAATTACAGAAAGATCAGCGTCCTTTGTTTCTGGAAAATGAAATATCAATTTGTCATATAAATGCAAATGCAAATGTCATATGATGCTATTCTTCTTTCAGAAGATAGTTTCACCATCACCTTGTATGTTTCATCGGCAAAAAGCTGTGCGCCGCTATAAAGTATGATCCGTATCACCTAGTATTAGAGGGAAAAGAAGAACAAAAAATCATCTTTAACCACATCTAGAATTATCGAATGACTGCAGAAAGAAGCTCTTACGTGACACTAAGAGGAAAAAGGAGCAGCATACATGGGGAAGATTTCCTTTCCAGTATCCCTTAATTCCTTTCTCCTTCCCAATTAATGTGAAGGCCTAAACAAATTCAAAAGGTTAAGGATTTGGAATCATTTTACAATATAGAAGCAGCATTTTGCGAACTGTGGATTGAGTAAAAGTACAACAATGCAAGAACGGCTGATGATAAAGTACAGAAAGAGAAGCTAATAAAAGACTTTAAACATGACCTAAATAAAATGCAACCAACTGAATAAGAAATCACGTTTCAGTAACCACGAGTCAAAAAATATGTCCAAGAAGAAAAAGAAGTCGCATGAAGAAAGACAATAGAGAATAGCTGGATATTCGGACAATGAAACAATGCCCAAGCTTCCCGAACAAAATGGGAAATGCAACTGCATCAACACCTTTGGCAATGATGTTACGAACTACAAAAAAGACTATTCAGAAAATGATGAAATAATCTAGCAGATCACTCATATTACAATCAGGAAAAGAAATATGCAGGCAGTTAGGTTTGAGCATATGTAGCACATATGTACAAACATTGTGTTTTCTTAAGGAGTTACATGATGAGTCAAGCCGTCAAGCCATTGCAGCTCAGCACCAATCGACTCCGGACTTATAGATCTTCTCCAGCTCAGTCAGTAAGTTAGTTTAATTTCGTGATTAAAGGATACTGGAATCGATTTCAGTTAAATAAAGTGATAACTAGTCTATATATTGAAACCATAATCTTGCCCAGTTTTTGTCTCAAGACCACTCATAGCCTACAACCACTTTCATCTTGTTTACTCCGCTATGCATGAAAGCTTTAGCTTCAGAGATTCCTCAAATCTGGTAGCTTGCATCTTCTCTTCCTTGCAATTTTCCTTCGCATAAGCACTGGTTTTCTATTTTTCTACTTATCTAGGAATGGGTACACAATGGCAAAATTTTGTAGGTGTGGATGTTAAATCTTTTATCCATTTGTATTTTGCAGATAATATCAGTTTTATCACACTTCAGCTTATTGAATGGCACAGTCAACGCTCATTGGCTAAGTGTAGATGGTCACCCTTAAAGAATGAATAGAATATAAAAAGTTCCATTTTTTATTAGAGGTAAATAGCTTAGCTATGTAGTCTCTAAAGTAAAGCATGAATCTTTCTGAAATTCATCAAGAAATGACCTACTACGGTAAATGTAAGCGGGAAAACAGGACAATAATGTCATTTCCAGCCATTTGGAAATAAATAATATGTGAGCATGGTGGAATAGAAGAATATCCTTAAATGTATTAGCAGTGATCGCAGTCCGCACATCCTGTGATTATAGGTTCAATATACAGTTATTTAGCAGTGTCAATGAAAGTGCATGAAGAACATTTGCAAGCAAACAACTAAGACAATTGGCAAGAAAGACACCATGGAGACCCTAATAAATCCAAAGATAATTTCAAACTTAAAAAGCTTGAGCATATGATATCCAAAGGCCAACAAACATCTCCCTTTTCCTTCCAATAAAAAAAGAATACATAAGTTCACAACAATGAAACAAAAGAACAGCTTACCTAAGAAAGCTTGTAATGGTACTTATTTTTTCGTTTTGCCGTCGATAGAGGAGTTTTTTTTGCAGATTTCCACTTCTTCTAGCAATTTGGTTTTTTATAACTACCTCTTGCTTCCCATAAATTCCAACTCCACCTCCCAGTTTCATTGCTAAAAGAGTCTCTGCCTCACAATTTGTTTAGGGTCTTCAAATGATCATGTCTGTTTTCATACCAGCTTTAGTGCTTTTCTTTACCATTGTTGGAAATTCAGGCAAGCATGCTCTAGTATCCTGTTTTATTGTCTTCTCTAGCACTTATTCTTCTATCCCGGAAGTATGGTTTTTTGTAATCTGATTATGCACAAATGGCCATTTTTAAATTTTATTTTGCAGATGCTGCATTTTATTGCGTTTCTAATGATGGATTGAGTGATGCGATTTACCAGAAGAACATTGTACTCCAATTATGCAAAATGGCCCCTGTTTTCAGCCAAATACTGTCGACAATCACTGTAATTTTGCAGTGAATAGCTATTACCAAAGATATGCTCAGGTTCAGGGGAGTTGTAGCTTCTCAAACTCTGCCGCTGTAGTTCAAGACCCACCTTGTAAGCATCGCCTTACACCCAAAAGCAGAATTATACCTTGAATGATGCTAACTTTTCTTTAATTTACAGCTGCAATTTCTGAATGTTTATGTCGAATATTGGACTCCAATTGCACCACAAAACCGAGCTCAGATAAACCAATCAACACCACAACACAAACCGACCTCCTCCAAACCGACACCAACCCATCCACCGGTTGCTCCCAAGTATTTAGCCCACAAAGGACAAGGTGTGGAGAAGATAGCAGCCTTACTAATCAGCCACCAAGGCTAGAAGAAGAAGAGAGGTCAAGCACAAAGCACAACACGGAACCACCAAGGCTAAGGGACACTCCTCTCACTCACGGCTATATTTTTCTCCCACACATACAACACTAGAAACCGGGTAGGATATATACCAAAGACAAGGAATTGGGCTTTTAGGTCAAACACAAAGTAGAGGCCCAATAAGTTCAACAAACGAGTGGCTTATCAACTAAAAGCCGTCCAAGGTAATGGGTCGGGCCATGAGCAACACTAAACAAATTAGGCTACTTCAAATGGCCCACTTAGGGTGTCGGGATGGTACGTTAATTGTGGTGTCGACATTCCACTTCAATCATCGGCCGAGGCCTATGAAGACCAATCCAACATAAAACCGGTTTAACATCATCGCTCGGATTTATTGGGTATCAAAAACCCAACAGTTTATATCCATCTAGACCCAGGTATGCTTTCTACCTCTTAAAGACACTCGATCTTTTAATTTATTCGGAGCTTAATCTTTCAAGTTTGTGCTAGAACGCGTACATGACTGTTTTGTAATTTATGAAAAGAACTGAGAGACAATTTTTTTATTTTCCCCATTACGATCTCCCCTATGTGATTATTGGCTAATATGTACTGAGCCGTCGAGAAACTGATCATCCATTTCTCCCTCTCAATTAAAATCACTCTTGGGGTCGGCTTAGTGGCAACGGTAATAGCCATCCTAGAGCTGTTTCAAAGGTATAGGAGAAGCGCCAAGGTGAATGAACGGAAGAGCCACCAAGAAGCTGCAAATCATAAAAATGGGCAAGGAGAAATCAAGATTAACACTGTAGGTCTTAATTTTAAAACCAGCAACAGGGGCGTCTTCTTCCTGGGGGCTTTTCCTTTCAATTTCTTCTCTCTCTTTTCAAGAAGGTAGAGAGATTTTGGAAAAATCAAGTTCAAGCCTTAACATCTTAAAAATTCCAACAAAAAGGAGTTGTATCTTGAATCTTGTATTTTCTTCATTATTATCTTCTATTTGCAATAAAATATTCTCCTTTTTTATCATTTATATAACATGAGCTAAGTTTTATTGTTGGGATTTTTAGTTGAAACTTAATCTAGTTTGGACTAATTTATTGTTTAAAACTTATTTTCATGTGTTTTTACTTTTATTATTATTTCATTTTCATTTATATGGTCAATGAATGATTATGTTTAATAATTTGCACATCATTCGAGATAATATTGTATATTTTAGATCAAATAGTTGAAATTTTAGATTAGTGTAAAGGATAGAGATATACAAGTATACCACCTAATCTTAGGTGACACATTGATCTATTTTCACAAAAATTTAATGCGATTGTTTGGTTTTAATTGACATATAGATATAATAAATTAAACCAATCAATTGGGGTTAATTTCGCTCCAGAGAAGTAATTAATTAAAATTGAAAAATTGGGTCTAACATAGTAAATGAGTAATTCATTAATTGTCTTGTGAAAAGTTAATTAGGCGACGATTAAACAAAATCATAAATTTCAACCACATTTTCCTCCGAAAATTTCAAGTTTTTATGTTCTTTTAGTTTGTAAAGTTTTAGTTTATTTTTCCTTATTTTCAAATCATAAATTTAATTGCGTGTGTTTCTTTTTATTGTTGGAATTAAATTAATTGATTTTAACTCCTACCAGGCTAAATATTTTTAAGATGCTTAGTTTGCCAATTTCTTTTAACAACCGTAGCAAATCATAATTATATATTCTTGGGACAAGCCAACTAACATTCTCGAGCAATCAAATCGTGTCCATGAATTCCAAATGCTAATAATTACTTTGTCAAGAAGTTAACTCGGAATGTGCCGTGTGCCCTGTGAACCATTTTGAAGCTTCTTTACACACAAAAACTAAGAAGTAATACGACTATAATATCCACGTGCAAGAGTGAACATTAGTAAATAAAAAACACAGACGAACTTCTCCATAAAAAATTCAAACTGAAAATATTTCCACCTCTGCTACCCCAACTAAGGGCAAATGTAATCTAACAACCACCAAATGAGGTTGAAACAAGCCCTCTAACAGAATCACGACTGAATGTCTCAAAAGAAGGATCTTAACTAGATTCAATACCCTTAATCACATTCAAACCATCAACAAAATCAGTAGAATTGTACCTATGTGAAGTCTTATAACAAAAAAAATGGGTCTATTTCTAGTAATTGAATACGATGACACCATTGATAATGGTGGCAAGAAAATTTTACCCATATCTTCAAAATTCAACTGAGATGTATTCTTAAAAGACAATCCCAAATTAGACTCCAAATATACAAAAGTCAACTCTAAATTCATCTTAGTTCCTAAAATATTTCGATTACACGAAGATTCTGTATCACCTTACAATATATATAAATGTGATTTTCTATGTCTCATCATCAAAATATAGGCTCCCTTGATATCTTTGAGAACTCTAGCTTCAACAGTATACTTGTATCCTTTTAAATTAAGAGTACTTAAAGAGATAAAAAATTTCTTCAAATCTGGAACATGTCTCACTGCATCAAGTGTTCTAACCGTCAAATCAAACATCTTTACACTGACCCCACCAATACTAGCTATCCGACAAGGTGTATTACTAATGATCGTCACAATACCTTTTGAAATTTCGTCATATGTTGAATACAATTCCCCATTGAGTGACGTATGAAAAGTGCAAGCTGTATCAAAAATCCAAACATCGTCAGGTTTGGTGTTGTAGTCAGACATAAGTAGAAACTCTCAATTGCTGTTAAATTTTCTGCAATACTTGCTTTTCCTGAAGTTTCTGATTGTTAATTTGCAGTTGACTTTGATTTATTCTGGAACTTATAACAATCGTTTACCAAGTACTCTTTTTTCTTGCAATAATTATAAAAATTGAAATTAGATTTTGACTTGCCCCTCGAACGACCACTATGAACTTAGACCATCTCCATGATCCTTAGATGTTACAAGATGTTTCATTTTCTCCTTTGTATATAGAGTATCATAGACTTTTTAATGGTAAGATTACCACGATTATATAATATCGTGTCTCTAAAAGACATATATGAAACGGGCAATAAACGCAACAAAATCAATCCCAAATTTTCTTTCATCATATTTGACCTCCAAGATCTCCAAATTAGTGACGATTTCTTTAAAAATAGATATGTGATCCTCAAGAGATGTACCTTATGTCATATGTTGATAATATAGACGTTGTTTCAGATACAATTTGTTAGTAAGACTTTTTGTCATGCATAATTGCTTCAATTTTGACCATAATGCAGCAGCTAAATTCTCATTCAAAACGTTCTGAACAATATTACTTGAAAGATGAAGATGTATTTGAGATATGACTATTCAATCCCTATGTTGTTTTTCCTCCAGAGTCCAAATTGTGGGCATTTTGTTAAATCTCAACACGTCGTCCAAATCCATTTTAGCGAGTACTGCTCGCATTTTTACCTGCCACAAATAGAATCTTGTATTGCAATCTAATAGTGGAATATCATACTTTATCCAAAAGCTCTAATACCAGTTTGTTGTGAAATGAGGATATGATACTGATGACTCCAATACCAATTTGTTGAAAACGATAAGAGATTTTAGTCACAATATGAAGTAATTGATCACAAGAACAAAATAATTTTTAGAGAATGAAGATTTCATTATATTATGGAGAAAGAATACAAAGCTTATGTGTTTACAATATTTTCAACTTCTTACTAAATCATAATGAAGAGCCAATTACATATAGGGAACAAATATGGCACATGTAAACCTTCGTAATAGAGTTGTAGTTGAAGTTAAACCTTCGTAATAGAGTTGTAGTTGAAGTAGAATGCAAAAAGTGGAGTCCAAAATGGAGTTGGGAAAGAAAAAAACAAGCTAAACAGCGTTGCGACGCCGACACCTCGAGTCGGCGCTGGGATGTCGGCATTCTCATCTAGCTTTACGCTGGTGCCGCCTAGCACCCGTCTTGTCCCAATTATCTTCCAAGGATGTTTTTCTTCAAGTTCAACACAAATTCCAACTCTCAATGGGCATCCAAAAAGAATTCAACTAGAATTTGTCAAATAGACATTGAATACGTTACCAAAAACATTCCAAATAGAATTCTTCTTCATATGCATTTTAATTATAACTCTTAATTATCTTAAATAAAGAATTCAGGTTATATCCAAATTCTAACACAAAACATTGTTTTTCTCAAATAATGGCCATCAAACATTGGCTTAGTAATTCAATCAAATTCTCAATATTTAAAATTCCAAGTGAGAGACTTTGAACTAAAACTTATGATTTTTGACCAACAAATGTGTCGTGTTAATCATCTTGGGAGTGGAATATGGATGTGTTTAGTCTCATTAATTTTAGAGTATGAGTCCCACTAATACAAGCTCAAAGTTGCTTACTCAAAATCATTTTTCCAATAATAGCAACTGAATAAAATGTGATTTTGCATTGCGAAAATTACAAAAAATGTCCACTTTCACATGATCATTTGTGAAAATGTCCAAAATTTGTTCAATATCCATTTTGCAATATTTTATACCAAAATACCCTTGTTAATAATTTATAATTCCACACTAAAGAAAAAAATGTGCATACAATTAAAGATTTTGTTGGCCAATAAAATATTGACACATAACCTGCCATACTTATTTCAAAAGTACACATATCAAATTACAATAGATATTATATTTCTCATTGACACATATATAAAATATTGAGAACTATATTTCAAATGTCAAGAACTTTAAGAAATGTAGAGAACTCTCATGTTTGGAATGAAATCTCGTTCTAGAAAAATGAAGTATCAAGATATATAGGATTCAAATATCGATAGTAACTTTTAAAATATCTAGAACGTCATTAATGTAGCTTCTTATGGAAGTTATTTCTTCTTCTCGAATGACAAAATAGAAAAAATTACTTTATTTTTCATTAAGGGTATAACAGACAATTTAGTACTAATTTTGGTCATTTTTGCAAGAGTTGTCAAAAGTAGACACTTTTTAATTGACAAACATGGAATTAGCCATTTTTTAAAATTCCCCTTTTGCATTTTGAAAATAACAATACCACGTCACATCACACGACACGGCTTTAGGCTATGATTTTGTACTTCATCTTATCAACTGCATTTTCTGTTCCCACCTGAGCACGACTTTCAGTCCCACTACATTACCAGAAGCATTTGACATAGGCTTTGACAGGATGACGTGGTAACACCGTGGTGGGCCTCGGCGCCCCTCCAATGAGGAGGCGCCACTTGTGCATTATGTCACCCATTGTGTAAGGGGTGATGTACAATTAGCGTAATTCATTTGAGTAATGCCACTTTTATCATTTTTGATTTCAAAATGCATTTTAAAATAACCCGACCCGACCCGACCCGATCCAACCCAAAGGCTAAACCCGTTTCAACCCCTACCATCTAAACCTAAATCATCCAAGTCCATTTCCCCCCTTGTGGAACCCTCAAAATCGCAGTTGCTGCGCCAACCTCACCTTCCTTCTCCATTGGCCCATCTTCTCCAACGGTGCAAATCGAAGCTTACAATGAGGTAAGAATTATGGGGTTTGTCGTAGCTGTAGAAGTAAGGGACATTTTTTCGTCGAATGCCGGAACAAACGCCCCTGTCCATGGTGCAATCGTGGCTTCTTGAAGTGTTTTGAGGTGGAGAAAAAACGAAGAACCAAGGTAGACTCTTCAATTCTTGCAGCGTGAACTGTGGATTTTGGGAGTGGGTCGATGCTGGTGAAATGAGTGGAGTATCAAGTTTCATTAATGTTGAGAACACAATAGCTGAAGATTTATCTGGCTTGTGGAAATCATGATGCCGCCTAACTGATGAAGAAGTTGAGATATCTGTGACGGTGAAAATACGCAATGGAAGAGCAAGCGAGATTTCGATGGTTGAATGAAACTGTAGTGCCACTGATGTCAATATATGGAGTCGTACTTAGGAATGTAGATTGAATCAGATCTTTAAATTCTGTAAATATACAAATTTGGAATTCCACTATGTACTTAGTGCTAATTTCTGTTATGATATCCTTGTTTGCCTAATTCCAATGTGCTGCTGAGTCACTCAGGAAAATGGTGTGGTATGGTTATTGAATTTTCCTAATTTGCATATATGTGATTGGCAACATTTTGTTTGTAGTTGGCTTTCTGCAGAGCATTACATTAGAAATGCTGTGAATACTTGGCATTGATGTTGTGCAAGTTGCTTGTTGGAGTGAAGCTGGTCACTCTTGTTTGGAATACTCAAACGAGAGCTGGAATAAGTTGATTCTGGGAGTTGGAATAGCCTAAACAAGTTGCCTGTGGGAGCTGGAATACTCAAACCAGTAGGAGTTATAAGATTTATAATGTGGTCTGTCAATGTACTCTGTAACATATTTGAGGACATATAACTGTCTTTGCTGATTTTCCTACTTAAACAACTACATTATTCATCCAATCAATAGTTAATAGTCAAAGAACTGAAAAAGAAAAAGACAACTTTCCTCCTGCAAAAGCATCATCCTAGCCATATATACTCTGGCCGGTGCTATGTGATCAGATTTGCAACCTTTTAATCTCCTCAAAGTGAAATATGGAATTATGAAAATCAAGCAATTCATAACCAACCAAACAGAATTGCTTCAAAAAACCATTATTTCATAAATCCAATCTCAATAGATGATACAAAAGAGGAAGACATAGTATCAACAAATATATAGAAGCTTGGATGCAACATCTTCCTCCAAAAACCATACTAAATTGAGCTTAACAAAAAAATTTCAACTGGAAATTTAGAAATCCTCAGGCCAAGCACTTAATGTCAAGGAAGGTCCCTCATCTGTAGGTGCATTACTAACTCTTCCCTGATGCAAACCTGAAGATGGCCTTCGGTCTCTTGACTTTATTTGAACTTGAAGGTGCCTGCAAAACATCAGAGGTTATTATATTATATAGCATACTAACTTTACGTACTTTGGTTTAAAAAAATTTGGAATGACCTTAACTTTGTTTGAATGTGATTCCAATGGACTCTTCTTACGTAGTTTCCTATGTGCACCCTTTCTTTTCACATAGTCTGGATCCCGCATGCTAACACTTCCGTCCTCCTGTGATGCACCAGACGCAATGGTTGTATGATCAAATAAATCATACTTTTCGATCATCGCTAACCAGCCTCTTTCAAAGTCTTCAACAAATTGACAATTATATACCAATCCGTGAATAGTAGCAAATATTGAAACCTTGTCCATGTGGCATTCGAACTTTTCAAGCAACTTCTTCAAAATATGTGACAAACACCATCTATGCTTTGTGTTTGGCAACACTATCTGGATTGCATTTTGCATAGCCCTGTCTTGATCTGTAATTATCTCATTCGGAGCTTGGCCGTGCATGCATTCTAACTATGTCCTAAATAGCCACGCAAATATATATGTATCCTCATTTAATAACAAACCACATCCAATGAGTTTGGATTGTCCGTGATGATTCACATCAACGAAAGGGGCAAAAGGCATGTCATATTTATTAGTTAGGTATGTGGTGTCGAATGTGACAACATCTTCAAACTCCTTATATGCTTGCCTACTCCTATTATCTGCCCAGAAAACATTCTTTTGTCGCAACTCTTCATCCAAATCCATACTAAAGTAAATGCACGAGCACCGTGCTTGCATTTTCGAAAAGTATGATTGGATTGCTGCGGCGTCTCCTTCGCCAAGTCTTAAATGCCTAACTTGTACAACATAGTTTCGACAGTCCTTTTCAATGCAAGTCATCTTCTCATACCCACCAATTTCAAAGACAGCAGAGTTGTAACTTTTGTGCAACGGAATTCCTGCGATGTCATTTGCTTCAAGGCGTCGTTTAACATGTGCACTCAATTCTTGGTTGCATCAATATAGCCTTGAATTCGAGGGACTTGTTTTATGATTGTGCTCGAGGTATATTGTGCTAATTCTCCATACTCCATGAATATCTGAAGATGCAGTGATCCTGACTTTACATCCACTATAAATGGTTCGTTGCGGCTTCAAAGTACTACTTCTATTTCTTATTCTGTTCCCTTCACGACTACAAACAAATGTAATATATCTCAATACTCCATCATCGTCCTTTTTCGAATTTCTTTTTCTAACTGGGAAGCCTATGTCTACGCATATCTTTTGTAAAATTTAAACATTTCATTTTCATCACCAAACTTCATACCCACCTCAGGCAACTTCGCAGCATCTCCTCATGCTATATCGTCACCCATTAAATCCATATTTTCAATAGCATTCTCGTTATCGGACTCCACCAAAATAATGTCATCCACATATTCCGTAATTTCGTTCCCTACAAAAGAATAATATTTATAATGTTAAACAACACATAACAACGAAATCATTTCTAACACAACAATTGAAACTTACAATAAAGTTGTACATATTTCAGACAGGCAGTGTTGCAGCCAAACCATATGACTTTCATAAAACTTGAACTTTGAATTATAAAATGCATTTGCTAAAAAAAATAGAGCGAAGCTTACCCAAGCCAACCCAAAAGCTTAGCCCATGTCCATATCCAAAAAATTAAACAACTCGTCACAAAGAAAGTTGTACACATTTCAGACATGGTAGCAGCCAAGCCATATGAACTTCATAAAACTAAAAAAAATAGAGGCGAAGCTTACCCAAGCCAACCCAAAAGCTTAGCCCATGTCCATATCCCAAAAAATTAAACATCTCACAAGGAAAAAAGTAAAAAATTCAGTGGAAAACCCTTTTCTGCCATCTTCACATATTCTATCCTGCTTGAAATACCCTTTTCTGCCATCTTCGCATATTCTGTCGTAGCCAAAATTGTGTCCCGATTTACCTTATTCACCGAGATTGGAGACACCGAATATGGAATCCAGCTGGTGAGCAGCCTACCGGAGATGAAGAAGATGGATTCAGCTAGTGTTGGAAACGCCGAATATGGAATCCAGCAAGTGAGCAGCCTACCGGAGACAAAGAAGGTGAATTCAGCTGGTGTTGAAATCTACTGATGAAGTTACCGCAAAATTGTGGGGTACTTTTCAGTTTGCCCAAGTCAAACGTGCCATTTTCCATTTTACCCAAAAATTTTTACCATTCACCACAATAGCCTTCCAAGGCTAAAATGTCGAAATTACCCTTAAAATGTTATATAAATTACAAAAATGGTATTATTTAAAAGACAATAATACCCTTTTTTAAGTTATAAAAAAATCCAACACTTTCCACTTAAAATTTCGAAACCACTTTCTTTATCTGTTTACTCCAACACAGATAAAAATTGTTTCATTTTTCCTCTACTTCAAACTTGAAAACAGATAAATTTATCAAATGCTTAATAAAGAAATATTATTCACAGCCATCAATGAAATCGGCAATATATTTACGTATTTTAATTTTCGTTCGGTAAAATTAGTGCAGCGTTTTAATCTTTAAATCTTATTTCGACATAGGTATATGAAAATTTTACGATCTTAAATGAATCTATAATCATTTTTAACAAAAACGAGAAAAAAATTCATCTGCATAAATAATTGTAGACATCCAGATAGATCCAGACATCCAGATAGATCCAGACGGCCCGGACGTCCGGGCAGTCCGGGCCCAGACTGCCCGGAAGTCCGGGCCGTCCGGGTCCAACGCACCTTGTAGTATTTTTGGGTCATAACTTTCTTTTCTAATATCCGATTGAGGTGATTCAAGATGCGTTGAAAAGCTAACTCAGAGGTCTACAACTTTGTTTCAGATACCATCTTCAAATTCGATCGTTTTCCATATCAAAAATTGGTCTCAATATGAGGCTGAAAATCGGTACAAAACTTTTCATCATTTTTGGGCAATAACTTTCTCTCTTAATATCCGATTGAGATGATTCAAGATGCATTAGAAAGCTAACTCAAAGGGTTACAACTTTACTTCAGATACCATCTTCGAATTCGATCTTTTTCCATGTCAAAAATTGGTCTCAATATGAGGCTGAAAACCGCTGCAAAACTTTTCAGCTTGAAAGTTAATATGTGATAATGTTTTGGCTATATTTCATCCATTTGACTCATTTTTCATCCATTTGACCTCTAACACTCTCGACTCTTCATCGCAAGGTTATAAAGAAGTTTAGAATATTTGCACTTTAATCCATAAACTATCACTTTCCTCAATTTTGGACATTTTCGCTCTTTTCTTCTAATTTCTATTGTATTCGTTCATTTGCAGCAGCTAAACCAAAATGCAAGAGTACTTCGAATATTTAGGCGCCTATAAATCATGAAAAATACAATTATTAGTGGATGAAAAACGTGATAATTGCACTATTATCACCGCCTATTCTGACAAATTTCCGCCAATTCACCATTTTTCACTTCATTTCTTTTTTGTTTCACCTCCTCTTCGAGTCCAATTTTTATGATCACGCACGGCTTCATCTAAGGCTCCAAAATACGTCATTTTCTCCAATGTATTTAAACTACAAAACGACATGAACACACATCAAAACGCTCAAAAGTGCTCAAGAACAAGCTAAAAACTACGATTTAAAGGTATTTGTTTAATGAGTTAATTGCACTCATCAGTATATTATTAATTATAATTTGTATGTTGCATAATTATTGTCGTTAAATATTCAATTATAATTAAATTGCTTATTTTAATTGTTTATATAATATTTAATTATAATTAATAGAATATTAAATGAACAATTGAAATAAATAATTTAAATCGCGTATTTTAATTGTTTACTCATATTTAATTGTAAAAGAAGAATTTATAATTAAATTGCCTATTTTAATTGTTTATACAATATTTAATTATAATTAATAGTATATTAAATTAGCAATTGAAATATAAAATTTAAATAAACAATTCAATGAAATAATTTGTTTTAAATAAATAATTTAAATCGTGTATTTGAATTGTTTACTTAATATTTAATTGTAAAAGAATAATTTATAATTAAATTGCCTATTTTAATTGTGTATATAATATTTAATTATAATTAATAGAATATTAAATAAACAATCGAATATTTAATATTTTATTATTTATAACTAAATAATATTTTATTATTTTTTGTTTTAATTGTTAACCAATTATTTCATTATTTTAATTGTTAATTGAATATTTTATTTATTGTTTATAAATAATAGAAAATTAAGAGCTTGTTTGGGAGAGATTTTTGGAGGAAGAATTGATTTTGAATAGTGATATAATGGGAAATGTGTGGTTGAAAAAGAAGAAAAAATTATTGATGTGATAGAAAATATTATTTTATTGAAAAATGTGTGGTTGAAAATGAGAATTGATTTACTGTAGAAAAATTTAATCCCTCCCAAACAGGGCCTAAATAAACAATCGAATATTTGTTTAATGAGTTAATTGCACTCATCAGTATATTATTAATTATAATTTGTATGTTGCATAATTATTGTCGTTAAATATTCAATTATAATTAAATTGCTTATTTTAATTGTTTATATAATTTTTTAATATAATTAATAGAATATTAAATGAACAATTGAAATATAAAATATAAATAAACAATTAAATGAAATAATTTATTTTAAATAAATAATTTAAATCGCGTATTTTAATTGTTTACTCATATTTAATTGTAAAAGAAGAATTTATAATTAAATTGCCCATTTTAATTGCTTATACAATATTTAATTATAATTAATAGTATATTAAATTAGCAATTGAAATATAAAATTTAAATAAACAATTAAATGAAATAATTTGTTTTAAATAAATAATTTAAATCGTGTATTTGAATTGTTTACTTAATATTTAATTGTAAAAGAATAATTTATAATTAAATTGTCTATTTTAATTGTGTATATAATATTTAATTATAATTTGGGGCCCAGTAAACTGAGCACGCTCTCGAGGATAAGTCTGACCGCATCATCTAAATGGAAATCCATCCTACAACATTTCAAATGTTAGAATCTTGTGCAAGATATAATAAATAAAACATAATATGAGAAAATTAAACTAGCCGAATGATAATAACTACTATCTGCAAGAATTAATAGATAATGGAACAATAAATAATGCAATAATGGAATAAACGAATGACATTAGATTCTTTTTGTAATTAAATATTAAACAAACTATTAAAATAAACAATTAAATTAAATAATTTATTTCAATTATAATTGTTTATATAATATTTAATTATAATTAATAGATAATGAAACAACAAATACTGCAATAATCGAATAATCGAATGACATTAACTACTACACTCTTTTCTGTAAACATATTAAACTAACTATTAATTTTTTTAATATTTATAACTAAAAAATTAAATGAAATAATTTATTTTACATTATTCATTTAATGTTTTTTGAACAATTACAATAAGTAATTTAAAATAATTTATTTTAAATTAATTATTGTAATTGTTCACTTAATATTTCAAAGTAATATTAGAATATTAAATAAACAATTTATTTTGTTTATTTCATTTTTTATTATTTATAACTAAACAATTAAATGAAATTATTTATTGTAATTGTTCACTTAATATTTCAAAGTAATAGAAGAATTTATAATTAAATTCCTTATTTTAATTGTTTAATATTTAATTATAAATTTAGAATATTATAATTTATTTTATTTATTTAATTTTTTATAAGTAAACAATTAAATGAAATAATTTATTTTAAATTGTTTATTTTTTATAATATTAAAATAAATAAAATAAATAAATTTTAAAAAAAAGCCCAAAACAGGCCCAGATCGTCTGGCCTAGACGGTCCGGGCGAAAATTGCCCAGACAGTCCGGGCGAAAATGCCCAGATCGTCCGGGCGACGCCCGGAACGTCTCTCTCCCACACGCTGCCGGCGGCGAAGATCGCCATTTCCGGCGATCTCCACCTCCCAATCACTCCAAAAACATCATTTTATTCAATAATTCCTATATCCACAACAAATTATATAAAGATAATCAACAAATCCTATATATAATCTTTATACACTTAAAAATACAATCATCATTTGTAAAAAAATCATATTATTGTTTCCAACACTAACCTTCTTCAACTGAAAATGATGATTTCTCGGCGTCCGGGTCGTCGGTGAATAATGGTGGGGCCTTGTCCGGGTTTTTTCTTCGTTCTCTCCTCTCCCTCACTCTTCAAATGACAAGGGTAATTTAGGAAAATAATCGTTTTTCCATGTTTTTTATTTTTTCTTTTTTTTTTTATGTGGTCAACGGCTATTTTCCAAAATTGGACGGGTCATCCGGGTATTTGCCATTATTTCCTCATTGTTAGGTTTGCCCGCTTTTTCTTTCATTTTATTTTATATGGGCTTCACCCGGTTTGAGTAATTATGGCCCGTCTTCATTTTGCTTTTCATTTTCAATTTCACTTTTCCCTCCATTTCCACCTCATTCGGTCACTGACAATGTCAACCAAGGTGGTGATATAGCATTTTTCCACGGCTTTAGACTATGATTTTCCTTTGGAAAAAAATAGATGTACTCCTTATTTCTCTCGAAACCTTTACTTCAAGCTGACATGGAATTGGTTGACTATTAAAAAATGACGGCAATCAATTTGAAAAATAAATCACGTGAAATGCCCCTTTTAAAAAATGTTTGAATTAACTCCCAAAATCAAACCCCCTTGCACTCCTCTCTCTCTCTCTCACGAAAATAATTAAGTAATTTTTTTTTGGCAACGGAAATAATTTCAAAACCAGTTGTAAATTTTTTTTTACTTTAATGGACAATTTTCATGTAAAACGAAACCAAATAAACACTAAATTTTGATGAAAAATAGTGCAAAAATAGTTTTCGAGCAAACCTTTTTTTTTTTTTTGCAAAGTAACAAATTTCATAACCAATTGTAAAAAAATATTCACTCTAATGAACAATTTTCATGTAAAATGAAACCAAACATGAACAAAAAGATCCAAAATTTTTAAAAAAAATTCAGGTGGAAAATTATATCAATCATACACACTTAATTAACAATTCCCTGAAAAAAAGTTTTAGGCAATTATTTTTCCTGTAATTCATTTTCTTTCCACCCATTTTCCACTATTGCAATTAAACGGACCCTAAGATCTTTCAATGACGTCAATCTCGTTTCATGTATTTGTATGAACACGTTTTGATATTCTTTGTTTCAATTACCGTTACCTCTTTAAATCAACGAGCAAAATTATATGACAATAGAAATGGATTTCATTAATTTCACACAAAAAGATACAACCGAACAAGCTGTTGTGAGCACTTGTCAGTTAAGTGTTTACAAAAATATACAGCCACATTTGTTACAAAAATCACCCACGTAGAATATGTCAGTTCCTATTAACAAAAAATATACAGTCGAATGTCTCAGAATTCTTTAGACCCCTAAATCAAAATTGCCCACGCTTTCCTGTGTGCCGCCTAGTTGGGAAGGGAAGGTGGCTGTACTGCGAATCTCCTAAAAAAAATAATGTGTTCAAATATTTAGTTTTGGAACTCACGCGAACCAAGCTTATAATTTGACAAATACCTGAACATTGATAGGCCCACTGAGAATTTAGAAATCGAGATTGTCACTCAATAACTCAAGATAGGCCCACTGAGAATTTAGAAATCGAGATTGTTAAAAAAGAAATACCAAATGTGTCATTTTGTATTAGATAACTTTCTAACATATATTGAACCTAAATGAGTATTTCAATAGAGGCAAAATCACAAGCAAACCACTACTCAAAAGTGCAGAATACAATTAGATAACTTTCTAACATATAATTCCAAGCATATGCATTAAAATGAATCTAATTTTGGAGAAGCGTGACTTTCAAGATATATTTCCAAGACTTTATCTTCATCAATCATGTCATAGTCCATCCTGATCAAAACAACAAACACAATCCTGACCTTAGAATAGAAGATTGTAACCTGTGGTTTGGTTTTCTAACAAGTTCACAAAATAAACTTGCTATATTGAATCCAGAAACAAGGCTTCTTGCTTGCTGGTCAAACCCAATTAGCTAAGATTCGAGTTACGCTCTCCATCACTAAAAACACGTCGAGTGTGTGACCTCACCAATCAGCACCTCCCATCTTCAGAATGTACTCCATCCCCATCTCCATCGTTTCCAAATTCCCAGCTTCAAATACTTACATTTATTCAACAAGAACTCACATTGTTCCTATTAACCACCCTTCACACTGCATTCCAATCCCCAGGCTGAATTAAGAAATGGTAGAAATATTTTTCGAGTTCTTGGCGTGGAAGTTTAAATAGAAAAAGTTACCACTCGTCGAAATAGGCCATTCCAAAATATATAAATATTTTTTTTCTTATTTTTGTATCAATTTTTGGGAATTTATTACGGAATGTCAAACAAAGTCGAAATATTACATTCTTAATATCATTTCGAAGTACTCATGGCCTAGTTTATAGCATCCTTAATCTCGTTAGAAACGGCCAACCGTAGCAAAAGTTACCACTTGTCGAAATAGGCCGTTCCAAAATATATAAATATTTTTTTTTATTTTTGTATCAATTTTTGGGAATTTATTACGGGATGTCAAACGAAATCGAAATATTGCATTTTTAATATCATTTCGAAGTACTCATGACCTAATTTATAGCATCCTTAACCGCGTGCGAAACGGCCAACCGCAGCAAAAGTTATCACTCGTCGAAATAGGCCGTTCCAAAATATATAAATATTTTTTTCTTATTTTTATCTCAATTTTCGGGGTTATTATGGGATCTCAAACGAAATCGAAATCTCGTATTCTTAACATCATTTCAAAGTACTCACGGACTAATTTATTACATTCCTAACCGTGTACGAAATGGTTAACCCTAGCAAAAGTTACCACTCGTCAAACTAGGAATACAAACATGCATTATTTGCTATGGTTGAAAATGCCTAGTTGACAATTGGTAACTTCCACTACGGTTACCATTTCGCACCCCGTTAAGGATGGTGAAAATTAGGTCTTGAGTACTTTAAAATAGTATTAAGAATGCGATATTTCGATTTCGTTTGATATCCCGTAATAACCCCGAAAATTGAGATAAAAATAAGAAAAAATATTTATATATTTTGGAACGGCCTATTTCGACGAGTGATAACTTTTGCTGCAGTTGGCCGTTTCACACGCGATTAAGGATGCTATAAACTAGGCCGTGGGTACTTCGAAATGATATTAAGAATGCAACATTTTGACTTCGTTTGACATCCCGTAATAAATTCCCAAAAATTGATACAAAAATATAAAAAATCCAAAACCAAAAAGTTGACCAAAACTTCGGCGTTCAACCGACGACAGAAACTAACAATTCCTATTTCTTTTGCCCTTTTCTTTCAAGGATTACCTTATGCCTTCTCAAGCGCGTTTTCTGGCCCCACCTGAGCCGGGGGGTGCTTGTTCGGTGTGGGGGGGGGGGGTGCGGGGTTGTGCCATGTGCACCACACGAATCTAGACTATGATTTGGTTGCGTTTATTATCAACTCAAAATAAATAAAGTTTATATTCATTAGAGTTAGAGAACAGAGAACCATTTATTATCAACTCCAGTGGGCAGGAGAACAAATGCCCACCGCTGACGTGGCGGTGCCACGTCAGTTATACAATAATTTTTTTTTGCCAACTTTTCGTCCTTTTTTATCCCCCCCCCCCCCAAACACCCACCCACTCCAGTTATCACCCCACTCAACCCCACGCCTTCCCTTTACGTTTTTTCAACTTTTCGTCCACCCCACCCCACCCCACCCCACCCCTTTATATATAAATGATTTTCTTTATTTTTGCCTCAATTTTTGAGATGTCAAACGAAATCGAAATATTACATTTTTAATATTATATCGAAGTGTTCACGACCTAGTTTCACCCATCTCTAACGGCGTGCGAAACGGCCAACCGTAGCAAAAGTTAGCAATCGTCGAAGTAAGACGTTCCAAAATATATTTAGGATTTTTCTTATTTTTGTCTCAATTTTCAAGGTCATTACGGGATGTCAAACAAAGTAGAAATATTGCATTTTTAATATTAAATAGAAGTGCTCACGACCTAGTTTCCCCCCACTCTAACGGCGTGCGAAACGGCCAACCGTAGCAAAAGAGCACTCGTCGAAGTAGAACGTTCCAAAATATATAAATGATTTTTCTTATTTTTGTCTCAAATTTCGATATCATTACGGGATATCAAACGAAATCGAAATATTGCATTTTTAATATGATATTGAAGTGCTCAAAAACTAGTTTTCCCCATCTCTAAGGCGTACGAAACGGTCAACTGTAAAAAAAGTTACGTCTCGTCGAAGTACAAACCTCAAAAATTGATTCATAAATAAGGAAAATCGTTTATATGTTTTGAAATGGCCTACTTCGACGAGTGGTAACTTTTGCTACGGTTGGCCGTTTCGCAAGTCGTTAGAGATGGAGAAAACTAGGTCGTGAGCACTTCGATATAATATTAAAAATACAATATTTCAACTTCATTTGATATCCCGTAATAATCTCTAAAATTGAGACAAAAATAAGAAAAATCATTTATATATTTTGGAACGTCTTACTTCAACGAGTGCTAACTTTTGCTACAGTTGGCCGTTTCGCACGCCGTTAGAGATGGGTGAAACTAGGTCGTGAGCACTTCCATATAATATTAAAAAATGTAATATTTCGATTTCGTTTGATATCCCGTAATAATCTCGAAAATTGAGACAAAAATAAGAAAAATCATTTATATATTTTGGAATATATTATAACGCAGCATGTGGTTCGATTGGCTTTACCAACCAATCTTTTTGTGTTTAAGTTATTTTGCTATATAATCTATTGATGATAACACGGTTCTTTTGGTATGTAATCTATTGATCCCAAGAAAATTGACAAAATCATGTTTTTTTATTGTCCACTTTAGTTGAGTGACTTGAGTCAAATATTAAAGTATTTTTAAAGATGTCAAAAGTATATCGATATTGGTTTCATTTTAAAGCCCACGTTAAATAAAGTGTGTTAGGCTCTAAAAAAATATTTTTCAACTAGTTAAGCTCGAGTTATCGCTATTTGAAGAAACATATAATTTCCTATAATATTTTATTAATAAACTTTTGATTTGTTTTGATATTGGCGTTTCAATACATGAAGATGGGGGTGGGGTACCTACGCTGGGGGGGTGTGGGGGCTGAAAAAGACATTTAATGTTTGATTTTTTTGCTTATGTGGCATTTGGGGGTGGGGTACCTACGCTGGGGGGGTGTAGGGGCTGAAAAAGACAATTAATGTTTGATTTTTTTGCTTATGTGGGTAAAGGGTACTTTACCCAGGGTAAATTGGGTACTTTACCCACTTTATGTGGGTAACCCTTTACCCAGGGTAAATTGGGTACTTTACCCACTTTATGTGGGTAAAGTGGGTACCACTTTACCCACATAAGCAGTGGTACCCACTTTACCGACTTTACCCACATAAGCAGTGGTACCCACTTTACCCACATAAGCAGTGGGTAAAGGAGAACGGAGTTGTTTGTATTTAACCCCACTTTCCGTACTTTCCAGGATCTCAGCCCTTGTTTGCTTTTTGTCTAACATTATTCCAAAAAATTATTTGCTACACTAAGATTTTCCAGCACACATTATTTCAGAACTAGTTTCATTGCTAAAATAGCCTCTGCGTCCCAATTTGTTTAGGACCTTGAAATGATCATGTCTGCTTTCATAGCAGCTTTTATGCTTTTCTTTACCATGGCTGGAAATTCAGGCAAGCAAGCTCTAGTATCCTGTTTTATTCTTTTATAGTAGTATGGTTTTTTGTAATGTGATTATGTAAAAATGGCCTTTGTTTAATTTTTAAATTTTATTTTGCAGATGCTGCATGTTATTGCATTTGTAATGATGGATTGAGTGACGCGATTTACCAGAAGAACATTGATTACGCATGTGGATCTGGGGCAGATTGTGCTCCAATTATGCAAAATGGCCCCTGTTTTCAGCCAAATACTGTTGAGAATCACTGTAATTTTGCAGTGAATAGCTATTACCAAAGAAATATGGGGAGTTGTAACTTCTCAAACACTGCCACTGCAGTTCAAGACCCACCTCGTAAGCATCGCCTTACACCCAAAAGCAGAATTATATCTTGAATTATGCTAACTTCTCTTTAATTTACAGCTTCAATTTCTCAATGTGTATATCCATCCAGCCCCAGGTATGCCTTCTACCTCTTAAAGATACTCGTTCTTTTAATTTATTCGAAGCTTAATCTTTCAAGTTTGTGCCAAAACCCATGACTGTTTTGTAATTTATGAAAAGAACTGAGAGATCCCCATTACAATGTCTCCTATGTGATTATTGGCTAATATGTACAGAGCCGTCAAGAAACCGATCATCCATTTCTCCCTCTCAATTAAAATCACTCTTTCAACCGGCTTAGTGGTAACAGTGATAGGCGTCCTAAAGCTGTTTCAAATGTGTACGAGAAGCGCCAAGGTGAATGAAGGGGAGAGCCACCAAGAAGCTGCAAATCATAAAAATAGGCCAGGAGAAATCGAGATTACCGTAGGTTCTCCGTCCATCATGCTTGATAGTGAGGTTTGAGAATTTCAAGTTTTGAGGTACAGAAAATGTTATAGTACGTCTAGTGAAAATGAGCTTTATACATCTTTGGAAATTTGCAGCATGTTTAGTTTCGTTTTGTATATTAGCAAATTCAGACAATTTGCAATCTTTGTATTAGCATAATGATAAGTGTGTTTTTGCACACTTATTTAATATATAAATAAGCTTAATTATGTGGTTATTGCTTTTGTAAGTAAAAATCATCCAATAAAAAAGATCAAGACAAAAAGAGAGGAAACAGATCACAATCGTGCAAAATTGTGAACTTTTGAACCAAAGTACAAGTCAGAAAGTTTAAGGACCTGGGGTTGCAATTTTTGTAGGGCATAATTGATATGAAAGTGAAAATTTGATGACAAATTGTACAAAATCAAAGTTTAAGGACCTTAAATGAAAATTACTAGAAAACTTTTGTGTAAAAAGAAAAAGAAAACAAACAAAAAATGAAAAGAAAACAGGGATCGAGAAGTGGCCACTTCAAAATTCTGTGGGACCATTTTAATTTATTTTCAAAACCTGGGGACTCGACTGCAATTTTCTAGGTTTTAATTTTAAAACCAGCAACAGGGGTGTCTTCTTCCGGGAAATAATTGAAAATACCCAAAATTCAAAGATAGACTTTCGAAACTACCCTTTGACTATTTTAAATTTTGGAACTACATAACATACCCCCAAAAAATGATAATTGCATCTAAGTCACCACCATATGAAAAGAATACAATCAAGACATATAAAAAATTATTATTGTAAGAATGACCAATAAAACTTATAAAAAAATCCAGATTTAAAAGAGGACCATATAAGATTAAAAGAATCAAGAAAAAATAAAAAAAGAAATTGAATTTGATAAGATAGGATAAATTAGAAAAAAGGAAAAAGAATATTTCAAAATATGATATACCTTTTAGCCCAAATATAGATATAATAACAGATTTTGACATTATAAATTCTCAAACATTACTCGATTTTGAAGATTTACTTAAAACTTTATAAAATGAGAAAACCTATCATGAATAGGAGTGTGTTTGGTAGAGATTTTTAGGGGAAAAATTGATTTTTGAATAGTGATATGATGAGAAATGTGTGGTTGAAAAAGAAGAAAAAAGTATTGATGTGATGGAAAATATTATTTTATTGAAAAATGTGTGGTTGAAAATGAGAATTGATTTACTGTAGAAAATGAGAAGTTCTACCAAACAGGCTCCTAGATTACCTCAAGAATATAAGAAATTAAAATTTAAATTAGCATTAAAATTTTATATATCCATAATAAATAATAGAGTAAGCTTAGTCTTATTAAAAGAATTCTTAGTGTACTAGAAATTTTTTAGATTTTAGAGTTTATTAGATTAGCCATAGATCTGTAAAAACCATTAAAAATAAGGAAAATAAAGAACCATAGAGATTATGGAATTACAAGTACAAAATTAGATAAATATTATAAATTAAGTGAAGAACAAGGAAGCTATATATTTTATGAACCTGTTTCTAATGAATTAAAGACAATATTACTAATTATAAGTAGGGAAATTCCTAGAGAAATAAAAGAACAAATATTACATAAAAATACGAAAGTGATTTATATTATAGAGAAATTTATGAATCATCATTGAAAAAAAATTGATTCTTAAAATACTTAACTAAATGAAAAGAATGGAAAAGGCAAAAAATAATTTGAATAAAAAATCAGAAAGAATAAAATCGATAAATTATCAAATACTAGATAAACATTTGATCCCTGAAAAATTAGCAAAACATCAAGAAAAATAAATATTAAAATTAAAGCATGAAAAATATAAAGAAAGAGCAAATTATTATGAAAATTTAAAAGAACTAACAGATACTAAATTTACAAAAAAATATATAATAGAATTATAAGAGATTGTAAAGATGCTGAGTATAGAACCTATTATCTTAGTCAATCAAAAATAAAATAATACAATGAATAATCATATAGAAGAATTAAAAGCATTAATAAAAA
Source organism: Fraxinus americana (assembly GCA_035079005.1). Taxonomy (NCBI): domain Eukaryota; kingdom Viridiplantae; phylum Streptophyta; class Magnoliopsida; order Lamiales; family Oleaceae; genus Fraxinus; species Fraxinus americana. The sequence goes on along the minus strand of CM068726.1, from coordinate 24,594,665 downwards.
TATTAATAACTGATGTCCAAGATCTAAGAAGTGAAATAAAAGAAGTAAGAAATGACATAAATATATTAAAAATTGAATTATAGAATTAAAAAAAAAAAAGAAAAGAAAAGAAACGAAAATAGATAGGAAATTTATAGAAAATAGATGCCAAGAATTGGGAAGAAACTCATAGAACAAGAAAATTTGATAATAGAGGCAGGACGTATGAATGATGAATTTAGAAAAAATATTTTACCTAAAATATTAGAAGAACAAGAAAATTTTAAAAAATCACTAGGAAAAGAAATAATTGAAGAAGAAGGAAAAAAAAAAATTAAAGAATATAATAAAGATGAATGAGAAATTAGATTTATTAATAGAAAACTTTGATCAATTAAGTTTAGAAAATGTAAGTGAATATCAAGTTCTAATGAATACTGGAGGCCGACTCCAGCAGAAACCTCTAACCAACCAGAAAAATTTGATCCAGATTAAAGATATACACCCATATATAATAAACCATATAAACAATTTTATGATAAGGTAAGAGATAGACAATCGCCTAAAGGAAATAAATATAAAGATAGGTTTTAATTAAATGATAATTATGATAAACCAATTAACCATAGAGAATAAAATTAGATCTAGATTGTAAAATAGATACTAAAAAAACCTTATTAACTTGGGCAGATTCAATGATATTATTCTCTTTATATAACAAAAATGATACATGGGAAAATACAGAAAGAAGAACATAATTCTTAATAGCATCATTTGAAGAAAATGTTAAAAATTAGTAGGAAGGAATAAATAATGATACAAAATCATTATTAAAAGGAATATACAAACAGAAATAATAAAATCAGATAAACATGGTATAGAAAGATTAGTAGAATATATTACAGATGAATTTTTAGGAGAAAATTGGTTTAGAAATGCTAAGAAGAAGCAAAAATAAAAAAAGACGATGCTAGAATGAAATTGATAAATTTAACAAATTGTGATAAGTGCAAAATGAAGGAATATACTTGTGAATTTAGAAATTACTATTATATACAATTTTATAGAAATGAAAATCAAGAAGTATATCAAGATATGTACTATACTAAATTATCAGGAACATTGGGATTATATTTTAAAATAGAATTTGAAAAATATATTAAAAATAATAATGGAATACCAAGATCTTTAGGATCAAAAATAAATTTTATATTTGAAATATTAGCATATATTTGTCAACAAAGACAATTATTAAAAAGATCAGAAAAATCAACAAGAATATGTTGTGAGAATATGGAAAAACCTACACAATAAGGATGTAATCCTGAAAGGAAGAATATTAAAAGAAAAATATAAGAATAGAAAATTTTAAAAATTCAGAAATTTTAGGAAAAAATATATAAAACCAAGAAGAAGATACCATAAAAGAAAGTATAATCCGAATAGATAACAAAAGAATAAACCTTATAAAAAAGATAAAAGCCAATGTAAATGTTGGGATTGTGGAAAAATGGGACATATAAGTCCAGATTGTAATAAAAAGAAAGTTAAAATATTACAGATGGAATATTTAGAGATAGAAGATGAATTGATTGAGATATCTGATATTGAACAATATTATAATCAAGAAGTGTACATAAGTGAAACAGATTAAGAAGAAAATGAGTCAGAATCTAAATAAAGAAATTGAGGAGATAGGAAATAATAATATAGAAATGCAAGAATATGAAGGAATTGAAGGATATGAATTAAAAGTAACTTTTGATAATAATAAATTCAAGAAATTACAAAAATTATCTTTAGACTTGAAAATAGGAAAATGAGAAATTTTTTATTGAATTTAGAAAAGAGAAAGAATAGCCATAAATGAATATTATAAAATTGAAAAGACTATAGATGCTAGAACAACCCAAAGAACACATAAATTAAACCTTCTAACAAGAAATATAGTAGAAGAATTATTATAAAAAAATTAATAAAAAACAAAGTGAAAAAATCTAATATGTCTATCTAGCTGGAATATAAATATTGTTTAAATCCTTATTTAGAGAATGAATAGATTCACCTTTAACTGTAAATTTACATGATGGAAGAATAACAAATTTGAAAGATAGTCATCTAGGAACCACAAAAGGAAACCTAGGATACCAAAAAAAGATATTTGCTTGTTACCAAAAATGTTCTATATCATTAAAAGATAAAAACTTTAATGAAGTCTTAGATTTACATTTCAAGTTACATAGAAATGATATAACGCAACCAAGAGACCAAATTATGACTGTTGAATATAGAACCTTATATACATTCACCAACTCTAATTATAAAAACATTTATTCTAGAAAACCATACATAGAAGTTCATAAAAAAATAAAGATATCAGTAAAATAATATAACCAAATAAGCAGGTAAATATGACTCCAAATGAATATGAATTTAGAATATCAACAGATAAACTTGAACTAATAGAACTAAGAGAAGATAAATATCCTAATAAACCTCACACGAGTCATCACTCGACCCAAAAAACAGAATTCGCCTCACAACTCTCATCAACTTTCCTTTTATCATCCCTAAAACAGTCTATTTCAACAATGTCCAAATAATTGCGGTTAAAGCACATATTACTTTTCGCACATACCTTAGACCACATTTGCCAAATTAAAATATCATATTTTTCATTAAACATGCACAACTTATAACGACCACAAGTAAAGCACCGACACAATTCACACAGAAGAGTCAAGTAAACTTTCCTAAGATCACATGCAATTCTAAATAATGAAAAAATAAATCAACAACAAATTCACGAAGAATTGAAGGCAAATAATTAACAAGTAATTCGTAGGTCTAGCATCAGGCAATAGTTACCCCTTCACGGTAACCCCAAACCTAACGTCACGCCACACGATGACTTCTAATGCGAAAAATAAATTATCCTACACAATAATTTTAACTGCAATAATAAAAGGCAAAGAACACGATATCGAGCGGACCACGTCTGAAGGTCCGTAAATATCGAGAGATGCGAATTCACCACTTTAGGACCGTCACTCTTCGTCCTAAAATCACCGGCAACCACGGCAACACAAAACGACACTCGGCACCCGAACGTCCAAACGGAAACTGGTCTAACTTTCACCGTAGTACCCCAAAATCAAATCCGTCAACACCGTTGGGACCGTCTCGCTGTCCCCAAAAAACTGTCTGAAGAAGTTAACCCTGGAAAATTGCTCCACGCGCCTCCACGCGCCGGCGCGTGACCTACACGCGCCACTCCCCTAGCAGCTCCTCGACCTGCTGAGTCCGCCAGTGGTGTCCGTTTCTCCAAATTCCTTTTGGTTTGGCCGGAAATCATGATTGCAGGTCCGATTTTCGCACAAAAAACTGGGCAGATTTCCTGCTTCGATTCTGCTCCGTTTCTGGGCTGTTTCTGGTCGATTCCTGGAGCCCAATCCACCATAACCTTGCTCTGATACCATTTGTAGGGATATGGGGCTCCAATTGCACCAAAAAACACCGAGCTCAGAAAACCAATCGTCCACCACAATGCAACCCATCTCCTCCAAACGACACCAACCCATCTACCGGTTGCTCCCAAGTATTTAGCCCACAAAGGACAAGGTGTGGAATGTTAGTAGCATCAATAATCAGCCACTAAGGCTAGAGAAGAAGAGAGGTCAAGCACAAAGCACAACCCGGAACCACCAAGGCAAAGGGACGCTCCTCTCTTTCTCACGGCTACATTCTCCCACACACAACACTAGAAAACCGGGTAGCACATATAGGACAAGGGAATGGGCTTTTAGGTTTAGGCAACAAGAGGCCCAATAAATGATCAACGAACTAGTGGGCTATCAACTAAAAGCCGTCCAAGGTAATGGGCCGAGCCATGAGCAACACTAAACAAATTAGGCTACTTCGAATGGCCCACTTAGGGTGTCGGGATGGTACGTTCATTGTGTTGTCGACATTCCACTTCAATCATCGGCCGAGGCCTATGAAGACCAATCCAACATAAAACCGGTTTAACATCATCGCTCGGATTTATTGGGTATCAAAAACCCAACAAAGATAGGATAAGTGTGGTGAGATCTTTGTGAGGTCATTTATGCACTTGTTGAGTATGTGTTGGCCTGTTGATTGACTTTGTGTTAATCTGTTGTTCTGTGTGAACGTGTGTGATAAGATCTATATTATCCTATATGATATCTCCATTGCATGTTTTATTTGCTCTTGACTAATTGCTGTGAGTATTTGCTTCTACTTGGGTGTTCTTGACCTTAGCCCTGGTGAGTATATAGAGCAGGTACGGTATGTGTTTCAGGTGGAGACACGAGGTAAGGTCTGTGATACCAATTTTATTGGTTACCTTGATTGTGCAAGTGTAAACTGTGTGTTTTGTCTACTTGCAGATTTATTGGGATCAAGGTGGAGATTTGTTGGGTTTTTGATACCCAATAAATCCGAGCGATGATGTTAAACCGGTTTTATGTTGGATTGGTCTTCATAGGTCTCGACCGATGATTGAAGTGGAATGTCGACACCACAATGAACGTACCATCCCGACACCCTAAGTGGGCCATTCGAAGTAGCCTAATTTGTTTAGTGTTGCTCATGGCTCGACCCATTACCTTGGACGGCTTTTAGTTGATAGCCCACTAGTTCGTTGATCATTTATTGGGCCTCTTGTTGCCTAAACCTAAAAGCCCATTCCCTTGTCCTATATGTGCTACCCGGTTTTCTAGTGTTGTGTGTGGGAGAATGTAGCCGTGAGAAAGAGAGGAGCGTCCCTTTGCCTTGGTGGTTCCGGGTTGTGCTTTGTGCTTGACCTCTCTTCTTCTCTAGCCTTAGTGGCAGATTATTGATGCTACTAACACTCCACACCTTGTCCTTTGTGGGCTAAATACTTGGGAGCAACCGGTAGATGGGTTGGTGTCGTTTGGAGGAGATGGGTTGCATTGTGGTGGTCGATTGGTTTTCTGAGCTCAGTGTTTTTTGGTGCAATTGGAGTCCAATATCCCTACAAAACTAAATGAAGAATATGATAAATATGTTACAGATTACTCTAATTTGTTAAATCATAGAATAGAACTATATATTATAATTAGAAATAGAAGAAGTATAAGATAAAGACTAATGTTTAAATCTATGAAAAAAAGATGGATATATTATACAATTTTTAAGAGTTTATATCATTAAGGGTAATATAGACTTTTCCATAAAAAATTCAAAAGGCTTAGTCAACCAGGCTTATTGCATTTTCATTTATATGGTTAATGAATGATTATGTTTAATAATTTGCACATCGTTCGAGAAAAGATTGTATATTTTAGATCAAATAGTAGAAATTTTAGATTTGTGTAAAGGACAGAGATATACCACATAACCCTAGGTGACACATTGATCTATTTTTACAAAAAATTAATGCGATTGTTTGGTTTTAATCGACATATAGATATAGACATATAGTAGATTAAACCAATCAATTGAGTTAATTTTGCACGAGAGAAATAATTAATTAAAATTGAAAAATCAGGTCTAACATAGTAACTGAGTAATTCACTAATTGTCTTGTGAAGAAATTAATTAAGGGACGATTAAGCGAAATCATAAATTTCAACCACGTTTTCCTCTGAAAATTTCAAGTTTTTATGTTTTTTTAGTTTGTAATGTTTTATTTTATTTTACCTTATTTTCAAATCATAAATTTAATTGCGTGTGTTTCTTTTTATTGTTGGTATTAAATTAATTGAAATTTTGTAATTGAAAGAAAACATTTTTCGAAGGATCGACAACTCGGACTCAAAATGTCCACTTTATCATTGAATGCGACTCGTGTACTTATTGAACACATAACAAAGACATGCAAACACACAAAGATGTTTATAAGGTGGCATGGTTTTAGAAAACATTTGGAGTGAAATCTTACCACAAAGCTTAGGAGTTCAAGTATGATTAATTAAAGGGTGAAGTTAGACTTAGTGCAAGCACACTCGATAGATGGCATTGAACGTAATTAAAAAATAAAACATGTTAAATCTTATCTATGTCTTTCATTTCTCGTGTTATAACCAGTGTTCTAAAAACCGTAAAGAGTGGTTAGGAGTGTAAGCAAAGTTTAAAGTTTTACGAGTTTAAGTGAACTTAGGCAAAGCGTAGGCGTAAAAAAATGCTTTCTTATTTTAATATTATTTCAAATTTTTAATCACTCTAACTAAAAATCATTTAAAAATTAAAATAAAATATACCAAGCATCTAAAATTGTAAAATAATGTATTTATTTAATAATTCCTATAATTAGTCAATTATACAATTTTTAAATTTTTGAAATGTAAAAATTAGACTATTTTTCATGATTTCAATTTTCAACTAGACAAGTTACACTTAATAAATTTATAGGAACTTCATACACGTTTTTCATGTTTTCAACAAAATAATGAGTTTCAATATCATAATTACATAATGTACATAAGATTGTAATTTAAATTTTATTTAACTCATTATTGGATAAAATCATTTTTTACTTTTGTACATATAAAGCCTTTTAAAAACTAGAAATTAAATTCAAATAAAAGGTTTTTTAAAAAATGAAAAATCAATAAACTAAAGTCAAATAAAAAAAATTTTGGAAAAAAAAAAGAAAAAAATTAACAAAGAGCGTCTAGGGAAGACGAAAGGGTGGGAGGAAAAAATCCAACCGTTTAGGGGAAAAAATAAAAAATAAAACCTAAGTGCGAAGCGATGCGTTTTGCCCAATCTTCGAGTCTAGACGACCTAGTCGACTTTTTTAGAACACTGGTTATAACTGACCCCACAATAGGAAATTGATCTTGTTAAAACTAACAATTAGCCCTTGTTTGGTCCACATTTTGGGAGTAAGAATGTATTTTTACCGTTGATGTGATATGAAATATGTGGTTGAAAAAGAATGAAAAGTTATTGATGTGGTACAAAATATTATTTTATTGAAAATGTGTGGTTGAAAATGAGTAGAAGAATAAGAATGAGAAAAATAATGTGGCTCAAACATGAGCTTAAAATGAAAGCAGGACAATGTTTTTAATGTTGTCTCTCTCTCTCTCTCCTTTTTGCCGCTTCTTCCTCTTTGTTATTTCTTTTCAAGTTTTAATTTGACTTTCTCTTCATTGTTTTTTGTATGTTTCTTTTCTCTTTTTACGTTCTCTCATTATACATCTATTTTAGGGCTTGTTCAGTCTAACTTAAAATCCAATTAAAATTAAAAATATGGTCGTTATTGGGTCACACTCGTCTAATAAAAGTCAACAATAACGACTAGTTTTTCAATTTTAATCTGATTTTACTCTCTATCGAACACGCCCTTGAGTAAAAAAAAACTTTTTCACTTTGTTTCACTTTCGTTTTTTCCCTTTTTAGTTGTTACTACTTGGTAAATATTTATTTTATTTTAGTTGACTAGTTTAATTAGAGTATTATAATAAAATATTCCCTGCAAATTACTTTTAGGTATTTTTATGTGCGAAAAACAATTGAAAAGAAAAAAAAATTGATTTGGTGACTCAATTTTTAAGTAGCATTTATTGAGCTTGACTGTAGATAAGTACCTTTATGTAATTCGATAAACTTAAAAAGTTGCAAAGAAATCAAGTGGTAGGAAAATGACAATTTTGTTATTTATATTGAAAATATGTACTAAAAATGAAATCTAAAATGAAAATATTATATGACATGTTAAAAGTATGAAAATCAATAAGGAACAATTGTAGGTATGAGATTTAATATTATATTTTTGTCTTATTTGACCAAAAAAAAAAAAAAAAAGGATAGCAAAATTACTCTGCTACTATGCCATGATGTTTTACAAAATTTAAAGTAAATCCCTGGGATGACTGATAAGAACTCATTCCACATTTCATACAAATGCTTTCAGCAAAATAACTACAAGAGAGGATAGCAAAAATGTGATAAATTTCATAATAATATTGTGGCAATGATAATCTAGATAGTGCAATCACTAGTTTGATCTTGTTTCTTACGATTCTCCACCCTTATTTTTTGAAGTTCTTTCTCACTGTTTGCAATCAGACGCTTGACAGAGTTGAAGGTTGTAAGCCTTATGCTGTCCAGCTGTGAAGAAAATGGAGAAGGAATTATTAACCACAAAAAATCTAAAATCTTTAAAAGATCCCTTCAAACGAAAGGAAAGAATTCCAATAAAAGGGGAAATGGATGTATAAACGGAGGATGCAAAAGTAAGAGACATAAGCCTGCTGTTTGGTAGTGTTTTTAATGCATTCGGCACGAACCCGTACAATCCCAACCAGCCATCACAAGCCACAATACCTAAATCGCATTGTTTATTGAATGATTAGCAACTTCTTGCTGGAAAATCAGAGATTGCAATTTCATTTAACTACATCACATTCATCTGTGACTATGTACAACTAACAAGACTTTGAATGGCAAAACTGTAATAGGATTGTTATCTCCGACTGCCTTTGTGTTGATCCGATGCAAGTCACAATGATGGCATGTAAGAGTGTTTGTTATTACTGTAGTCTGTAATGTGTAAACTTGTGCAGGAGCTCATGTTTAAGTAAATTTTTCCACTTCTGAGATATATTTCAGTCACTGCTCAATTACCGTCAAGTTTACCATGCTTGACTTCACTGAGAAATTGATGAAATAGTTAATGGGCTTAGTATTATATTGCCTGGAATGGCATCCAAAATTGTCTTGTAAGGAGTACCCCTCATTTGCATTGTCGCCTAACCGTGTCCAGAGGAGCATAAGAGTGTGGCTATTGTGGCTGAGATCAACGCTGTTGCCATGGATGTTTCCGTCCTATTTTGATATTTCTCAGGCAGAGCCTTCTTCACCCTGGCATTCAGAATCAGAGATATTTTCGACTTAGAGCATTTTTGGCTAAACTTCACTTATAAACATTCTCTTATTCAAACCTAAGTAGCAACTAATTGGGAGAATTGCTAAAAGAGTAATCCACAAGTCAAAAATGCAAAAATTGACTGCAATGTAAGGAGCAATTCCAATAAGAGAAGGTCCTAAACCATTATAAAAGGACGCAACACCTTCCTCTCTCAACATGTTCAAGGCAACCTGAGAAGAATGCATAGAACTCATTATCAAATGTGGAAAGCCCTTGTGTAACGAATTAGCACAAATCAAATAGCTTTATCTCTGACATTGTTTTATATCAAGGTTCAACAGCCAACCTTAACCTAAAGGACATCTAGAGGATATGTAACCTACAAAGACAAAATATCAGAAGATATAAACATTTGATGAAAGTAAATAAACTTGGTTTTTGCGCGTGTTTGTTCTAAGAGAGAAATGTAGTGATCCTGAATAACATTGTGGACATCAAGTTTTTGCTGTGTGTTCGCAAGAAGTTCTTATGTGCCTCTAACACCGCTTAGGTACATAGTACTAATTGAAAAACTCTCACCAAGAAAATTCAGTATGAAAGACACACTAGCATGGAGGCCACAGACTAAGAGTAATCTAACAAGACCTAGTTTTTAGTCTCTCTATTTCTTTTGTAACTTACAAAAGTTGAAGTCATGCCAGCACAAGCACCTGTTGCTAATCTTCCAATTACAGAAAGATCCCCGTCCTTTCCTCGAAAAAGTTTGTGAAAAAGGAAATATCAATTTGTCATATAAATGCAAATGTCATATGATGCTATACTTCTTTCAGAAGATAGTTTCACCATCACCTTGTATGTTTCATCGGCAAAAAGCTGTGTGCCGCTGTAAGGTATGATCCGTATCACCTAGAGTATTAAAGGGAAAAAAGAACAAAAAATCATCTTTAACCACATCTAGAATTATCGAATGACTGCAGAAAGAAGCTCTTACTTGACACTAAGAGGAAAAAGGAACAGCATACACGGGGAAGATTTCCTTTCTAGTATCCCTTAATTCCTTCCTCCTTCCCAATTAATGTGAAGGCCTAAACAAATTCGAAAGGTTAACGATTTGGAATCATTTTACAATATATGGTGAAAAATATAGAAGCAGCATTTTGCGAACTGTGGATTGAGTAAAAGTACAACACTGCAAGAACAGCTGATGATAAAGTACAGAAAGAGAAGCTAATAAAAGACTTTAAATATGACCCAAATGAAATGCAACCAACTGAATAAGAAATCACCTATCAGTAACCAAGAGTCAAAAAATATGTCCAAGAAGAAAAAGAAGTTGCATGAAGAAAGATAATAGAGAATAGCTGGATATTTGAACAATGAAACAATGCTCAAGCTTCCCGAACAAAATGGCAAATGCAACTGCATCAACACTTTTGGCAGTGATGTTACGAACTACGAGAAAGACTATTCAGAAAATGATGAACTAATCTAGCAGATCACTCATATTACAACCAGGAAAAGAAATATGACGGGTACAGGCAGTTAGGTTTGAGCATATGCAGCACATACGTACGAAAATTGTGTTTTCTTAAGGAGTTACATGATGAGTCCAGCCATTGCAGCTCAGCACCAATTGACTCGGACTTGTAGATCTTCTCCAGCTCAGTGCGTGAGTCAGTTTTATTTCGTGATTAAAGGATACTAGAAATGATTTCAGTTAAATACAGTGATAACTAGTCTATATATTGAAACCATAAGCTTGCACAATTTTAGTCTCAAGACCGCGCATAGCCCACTATCACTTTTCATCTTGTTTACTCTGCTATGCATGAAAGCTTTAGCTTTAGAGGTTCCTCAAATCGGGTAGCTTGCATCTTCTCTTCCTTGCAATTTTCCTTCGCATAAGCACTGCTTTTCTATTTTTCTACTTATCTAGGAATGGGAACACAATGGCAAAATTTTGTAGGTGTGGATGGTAAGTCTTTTATCCATTAGTATTTTGCAGATAATATCAATTTTATAACACTTCAGCTTATTGCATGGCACAGTCAACGCTCATTGGCTAAGTGTTGATGGTCACCCTTAAAGAATGAATAGAATGTAAAAAGTTTCATTTACCCTTAAAGGTAAATAGCTTAGCTATGTAGTCTTTAAATAAACCGTGAATCTTTCTAAAATTCATCAAGAAATGACCTACTACGGTAAATGTAAAAGGAGAAAACAGGACGATAATGGCTTTTCCAGCTATTTGGAAATAAATAATATGTGAGCATGGTGGAATAGAAGAATATCCTTAAATGTATTAGCAGTGAACGCAGTCTGCACATCCTATGGTTCTAGGTTCAATATGCAGTTACTTAGCAGTGTCAATGAAAGTGCATGAAGAACATTTGCAAGCAAACAACTAAGACAATTGGCAAGAAAGACACCATGTAGACCTCAATAAATCTTATTGCCTTCTTTACACCTTCTTGCCCAGCTCTAAGCCTATGAGTCTGCAATGCAATGTAAAATTAGAGAAGAATAAGCAACGTGAGAAGCCACATTCTTGCCTTATTTTGTCCCTTCTAAAAGAAATCATAGCCTCATTTACTAGTCATATAAGAATGTACAGCTTTCTTATATTAAGATAAAACTTGTAGACACACACAGACATGTGAAAGCATGGAAAATGAACACTTGCACCAACCTGATTTCCAATCAAGAAAATGTTGTGTCCATATGATTAAAAAATACCCGAAGGTGATGACCAGAATGAATCATGTACAATGTGCATTACCACTTTTTAATATCGAGTATTTTTTGTTTTTAATTAAACTTGAAAGCTGTAATTGCATTTCTAAATCACAAGACAGGATTATATGGAAAAGATAAAGTTAAAATCCTGTTTATTGTAATGCGAAACTGTTGTGTGTTCCAAACTTTGAAACCAACCTTATTAGTAAAGACAAATGCGAAAGATTATCATCTTTACTACTCACAAAATTAGAAATAAAAGAAAAATACTGATGAATCAGACGAAAATTTCCTCCAATACAAATCAAGCGATAGATAATTAGAACAAAGGAAGTAGTAATACTGTACTATTATAAAATTAGGGTGAAATTATACCAACATCTGCAAAATTGATAAATTGTTAAAATAAACTGAAAAAATACCTGCATTAAGGAGCTTGATTCGATCGAGCGAAACAGTGATGGTTTTAGCGGCGCGTGCCTCAGACCAAAATTGCCTCGCTTGAGGCTGCCTAAAAAGGTCAGGTGCGCACCAGTTTGTACTAGGCACGCGCCTAGGTCTAATTCCGAAAAGAAAAAAGAAAAAAAAAAATTCTTTCCTAATTTCGTTCTGGTAACAGATTGAAGGCAATCTTTCTATATTTTGTAAATTATAAATTTCTTCCAGAACAAACGGTCAACGGATCCAAGGTTTTATCATAGTTGAGCAAGAAATTAAAGATTTTTACATTCATGAAGCAACATTGCATCTTTTGGGGGTCAAGTTTCAAGCGAGCAATTGATATTTTCATGTGCATCTCAAGTTTCTCAGCCTTGGGTGATGTGTTTCTCTTTCTTTTGTGTAATTTTCATATAGCAATGCTAAGCTAAATCTTTTGTGTATTGGATGGACGACAAAACATATTGATTTATAGTTTTTAATTTGAGACTTGTTGTTTTTTAGTTAATTCTCGTATTTGTGATTTCATATGCATTAATTATATTTGTTTTAATGTTTGTGCACTATTGAGACATATAAGTTGTTTATTTGTAGTGCTAGAAAACTCACATATGTAAAACACTGCATACTTAACACACGTGGTAATAGATATTAGGAATGCTATTTATGGCGTATACAATCGCTTGTGATGATCCTATGATTGAATGAATGTTTTTCATATGAATTTAAATTAATAGGATCGGATCGTGTTAAACAAATGTTTGATATATCTTGAAAAAGAGTGTTGAATATTATTGGATTATTGATTGACACAAACACGTTAGTCTCACTAATTAATATAAGTCGAGAAATGGAACTAGACGTCAATAAATGAAGTCGAGAATTTGAGGAAAAATAAGTTTTGAAATAATGGGCTCACAAAAGGGCTTTATCTTCTCTAATATCTCTTTTTCTTTTATGATGGTAATACAATGATGACTCCCTATTTATAAGACAAAATAGGGTAAGATCGAAATTTACAATGACACAAATTTTTAAATTATTCTTAATGAAATTTTAATCTAGGTGCCCCTCGTACCTCCCGAAAGGAGAGCTTCTTGTCCCTCTTCTGGCCCCCATAATGACCTTCCTGCGAAAGTCGATCTGCGTACTGACTCCTTACAACGACAATAATTAGACTACATAACTTAACAGAAGGGTCATCTTTCATTTGGAGAAGCTTGTTATGAGGCAGGGGAGTGCTACTAGATGGGTTGGTTGGGAGAGTATGGGACGACAGGATGTACGATTTTTGGCGACCTATGGCTTCCATGGCCACCATCTTTTTCATTGATAGGCATAATGAATCAATGAATGTGTGCGAGCTTGTATAGGTGCTTAGACTATGGGATGTGGAACATATTGTGAGGGATTTTTTGCCTATTGATTTTGGACAAAATTCTCTCTATACCTCTCAGTCAGGATGGGACAAACACTTTGACTTGACATTTTGAAAAAGAACCGTACGTATTTGATGAAGAGCTGGTACAACTACCTTCTTAAATCTAAGGATTCCAATGTTGGGACTAGTCAAAATACGATCTTCGCAAGATATCGAAAACCCAACAAATCCTAAGTCCTAACCCATATTAAACGTGTTCCCGTTCTATAGCAATTAGCATTATCATATCAATATTGGAATACAGCTAATGCAAATTATAAGTATTCGTGCTTATCACCAGCATTTGTTATGTCATCGCTCTCATCATCTCCCGCTCTCTCTCTCCCCTCAAACCTACATTCTCTTTAAGAAACACCTATAAACCTCTCTCTCTCTCTCTCTCAGTCAAGGTACAATCGCTTCTTTCTATGTTATACACACACACACACACACACACACACACACACACACTGTATATATCTATATGTATGCTTGTGTCGCGTACACAAGAAGATCTATAAAAAAAACACGCACATCGGAAGCTGACATGCATGCAAGTTTACAAATTTATATGTAGAATGGAAATTTGAGGATTTTGGTTTGAATTTTAATTTTATGAGACGCTCTTCTTGATTTTTCCAATTTTGATTATGGATTGTTTATTTTTCATTTCTTTTTTTGGTTTTGGCAGGTATGGAAAGTGAGGGAGTAACCATCATGTGGTCGCTTGATGAAAAACTTGGATTTTTTGATACTTCAATTTCTTGATGAAAATAAAATCAAAGGAATTGCCGTTGATAAGAAGAATTGAATTCCAGTGTTGAATCTTATTTCATTCTTATTTTCGAGTTACAATACTGCACATTTTTGAGGATTTATTTGAAGTCCATTTTCTATCGTTACTCTGCTAAAATTTCTACAGAATTTGGAAGTAATTTGAAGACCTTCTGAGCGTTGTTTGTCACTCCATACACGAAATTTTTCAACATGTACTACATATGCTCAAATCTGACTTCTTATACCTATCATATTTCTTTTCTTGGTTGTAATATGAGTGCTCTGTTTGATTAGTTCTTCATTTCTGAATAGTCTTTTTCGTAGTTTGTAACAGGTGCAGATGCAGTTGCATTTCCCTTTTTGTAAGGGAAGCTAGAGCATTGTTTCATTGTCCGAGTATCTAGCTATTCCCTATTATCTTTCTTCATGCAACTTCTTTTTCTTCTTGGACATATATTTAGACTTCGTGGTTACGGATAAGTGTGTTTTTGCATAGTTATTTAATACCTAAATATGCTTATTATCGATGAAAAGAGTGGATATCGACTCATAATTGGATAATTTTGGCTTTTGTAGGTCATAAATCCCAAATGGAAAGAGAACAAGGCAAAATGGAGTGAAGATGGTCAAAAGCGTACAAAATTGTGAAGTTGTGGATCAAAATGAATAAGTGCAGAAAGGTGAAGGACCTTAGATGCAATTTATGGAGGGTGTAATTGAGAAAAAGTCAAAATTTGAGGATCAATTTATACAACATTAAAGTTGAGAGACCTTGCGTGCAAATTACTAGAGGACTTGTGTGCCCAAAAAAAAAAAAAAAGACCAATCGATATTTTTGGCAGAGAGTTGGCGACTAGGCGCCACTTTTAAAATGACGGGGTCTGTTTTGTACGAAATTTCAGGAACTTGAGCGGCAGATTTTGGATAGTTTTTTTTTAGGTTTTCAAGTGTGAAAACGGGAAGCAGCTGGAGCTTCTTCCTTTCCTCTTCCTTTTTCATTTTCTTTCTTCTTTCTTTTGATTTTTCTTGGTATTTTGGATAAAATCGTAGAGCACACATGGAGAATACCTCAAGGAAGGTGGAGAAATATTTTTGGAAAATCAAGTTCAAACCATTAACATATTCAAATATCAATAAAAACAGGTTGTATCTTTAATCTTGTATTTTCTTCATTATTATCTCCTACTTGCCAATGTGTTGTATGAAATATTCTCCTTTTTATCATTTGTATAAAATGGGCTAAATATTTGTATTACGATTTATGATTAAAGATTTAAAGTTATCCTAACTTTAATTAATTTCAATATTCGCTTTTTAATTTTGAAGTGCTTATTTTTATGTGTATCTACTATTGTATTTCATGATTTTCATTTTTGTGGCCAATGAATAATTGTGTTTAGTGATTTGTATATCGTTCAAGAGAAGATTGTACATTTTAGACCAAATAGTAGAAACTCTAAGTTTGTGTAGGGGTTAGAGATATACCCCTAACCCTAGGTGACCAATTGAGTTATTTTTCACAAAAAATTAATGCGATTATTTGGTTTTAATCGACATAGAGATATAGTAGGTTAAACCAATCAATTATGATTAATTTCGCTCGAGAAAGCTAATTAACGAAAATTTGAAATCGAGTCCAATATCGTAAATAAGTAATTTGTTAATTGGCTTGTGGAGAAATTAATTAGGCGATGGTTAATCGAAACCATGAATCTCAACCACATTTTCTCCAAAATTCTCAAGTGTTTGTGTTTTCTTATTTTGTAGTGTTTTAGTTCATTTTTCCATATTTTTCAAAATCAAATCTTACTGTGTGTTTGTTTTTATTATTAAAATTAAATTGATTAAAGTTGTGTAAACGAAAGTAAACATTTCTCGAGGAATCGACAACTCAGACTAAAAAATGTTCACTTTATTACTTGAACGCGACCCGTGCACTTGTGGTTGATACTTTTATAGCAAACAAGTTTTTGGCGTCGTTGTTGGGGATGTTTTTACTTTCATTACCACTTTAGTTAATTTTAGTTTTAACAATTTCTTTTTATTTATTCTTAATTGCTTTTATTTTTGTATATTTTGGCTAACCCCCATGTTGCTAATCTATCATGTGTTGGTATCCTCTCCTTTTACTTTTCAATTATAGTTGCATTATTCCAATCTTGATAAAGTAACAAGGTTTTTGTAATGTCTAATCTCTACATTAACTATGAATTTATGCATAGAGGTCCAAGGTGCAAAATTTGTCGAGCGATGCATTGTACGCCCGCTTGTATTCGTGTACCAATGCCTTAATATTGAAACTTCTTTGGTTTAGACAATATTTTAAATGTAGAAAGCAGGCATTAAACAATTTCGAGAATAGTTACATGCTGGCGGGAGATTATTTACCTGACAATTGGGATGAGGACATCAAATTTTCATGAGATGGTCCCCCATTTTTAATCGAGGAGGTACTTGCAAAGTATTACAATGAAGTTGCCAAGTTGGATGAAGAAAACATGCTTGTGGGAGATTACAAAATATTGGGATGGATTTCAAAATTAGGGGTATAATCCACTCGAAAGAGTCGACGGGACCGACTTCTTATTGGCCGTGGATATAGATTGTGGACCGATCATTCAACTTGAGTATATATCGACTATGGAAGAAAGGATTAAAGCGAATGACGAATTGATCACAACGGAATCAAATAAAGATGTAGCAATCAATGAGGATGAAATCAACTCACATTATTCCTACTTTATTGATTGTCCAAAAATGAATTTTGTGATTAAGCTCGATGCAGGGGTGGAAGTCTACATAGTTGAAATTGAATCAGATAAAATAGAAAGCCATATTACATCGACAATGACAAGGTAGAGGTTTGGAGACAAAATGAAGAGTGAACCAAAGCCAAATGAAGAAAAATAGGCAAGGCATCTGAAGTCTTCTTTAGGTGTCCATGACTCAATTCTCAAAGTCGAGCTAAAAATTATAGAAAAATGCTTGTTGGGAGGCAACCCAATTTTTTTTAACTTTTAATCTTTTTATTTAATTTTATGCATTTTCTATTTTTATTTGATTACCTATCATTGATTTTTGTAGGCAATTTTTGAAGTCTCACATATCTATGATTCTTCACAAGTTTGTGGGTAA
Organism: Fraxinus americana; assembly: GCA_035079005.1. Lineage (NCBI taxonomy): Eukaryota > Viridiplantae > Streptophyta > Magnoliopsida > Lamiales > Oleaceae > Fraxinus > Fraxinus americana. The sequence continues at coordinate 24,577,314 of CM068726.1, read as the reverse complement.
ATTGTGTACAAGAAGGTCACTTGCCCAAGTTCATCAAGAACATCACAAGTCCAATTCAAGCATTGGTACCTCTTCACCAAATGTCTGATTGGGAAAGTTTCGTTGCTCCATATTCTATTTTATCTTGTTCTTTTACACATTGAGGACAATGTGTGATTTAAGTTTGGGGAGTGATTGTGCTTAAACTAGTGATATTGTGTTGACACGTTAGATAGCCTTGTCGACTTAGGATGTTTTGATGTTTAAAATTGTTGTGATTCATAAGTTATGACCAAATATGCTATTTGTACCTAAATTTTTCAAAAATTGCTTGTGCATGTGAGATTCCAAGTTATTTTGAGCACAATAGTCACGATTAAGTCCATTGGGTATCTCGAAATCCGGTACCTTTTGGTCTAAACAACCGGAGAGCTATCAACTTAAATCTCGCTACAAGGGTCAAAATGAAATTTTAAGGATGTGAGGTCTATTATGAACTTTAATTGAAAAGAAATTGATTTGGTGCAATTGTATTTGATATTTGGACTTAGATAACTAGTCGTTTTGAATTACTTACTATAAACTTATATGTCGAAGCACTTATCTAGTGGAGAATCATCACATGACTAGAGATTGATATTATCGGTTAGACCCAACCGGACTAGAGCAAAAAAAGAAATGAGTAAATTGAGAACAACATTTAGATTTATACGGGGGAAATAACATGAATAACTATTTGAGGAGTATAAGTCTCACAAGCAGGAAATTAAATATTTGACCAGAGAGGGTCGGGTTGGAGCCAATTTGAAAATTTTTCCATCATGATAATTGTTTCCTAATTTAGATGATGATTGAAAGTGACTATGCACACACATACACCGATCGAATATTGGATAAGTTTAAATTATTTTTGCTAGCATTATTTGAAGCATATTTATGAATTGATTGTACAATTTTATACTCTTGGTATTTTTGGCAAGTTATCTAATATGTTGATCTTTATCTCATTTTGCTTGATTGTATTGTAGATAATCTTGTTCGAGACGAGCAAGAACTTAAGTTTGGAGGTATTTGATAAGTGTGTTTTTGCACACTTATTTAATACCTAAATATGCTTTTATTGTAGAAAAGACCGTATAGCGACTCACAATTGGATAATTTTGGCTTTTGTAGGTCATAGTCCCAAATAAAAAGAGAACAAGGCAAAAGAGAGTGAAAATGGATCAAAAGCGTACAAAATTGTGAAGTAGGGGACCAAAATGCGTAAGTGCAGAAAGTTGAAGGACCTTGGATGCAATTTATGGAGGGTATAATTGAAAGAAAAGTCAACAATGAGGACCAAAATGTACAAAATTAAAGTTTAAGGACCTTGGTTGGAAATTTTTATAGGACTTATGTGCACAAAAAAAAAAAAAAAAGATGAAGAAAGAGACCAATTGATATTTTTGGTAGAGAGTTGGCGCCTAGGCACCACTTTTAAAATCATGGGGTCTGTTTTGTTGTTTGTTCGAAATTTCAGGGACTTGAGTTATGATTTTTGGATAGTGTTTATGCTTTAGGTTTTTAAGTGTGAAAACGGGCAGCAGCTGTAACTTCTTCCTTTCCTCCTCCTTTTTCATTTTCTTTGGATTTTTTCGGTATCTTGGGGAAAATCATATAGCATGCAAGGAGAATATCTCAAGGAAGGTGGAGAAATATTTTAGAGAAATTGAGTTCAAGCCATTAACATCTTCAAATATCCAACAAAAGGGGGGTTGTATCTTTAATCTTGTATTTTCTTCGTTATTATCTCCTACTTGCAATGTATTCTATGAAATATTCTACTTTTTATCATTTGTATAAAATGAGCTAAATATTTGTGTTGGGATTTATACTTAAAGTTTACTAACTTTAATTAATTTCAATATTCGCTTTTTAATTTTTAGGTGCTTATTTTCATGTGTATCTACTATTGTATTTCATGCATTTTTATTTATGTGGCCAGTGGTTATGTCAAAATGATACACATTTGATAAGCCTATACATTTGATAAATAAATTCATACACATTTGATATTGTTGTGCATTTGATACATTTTTACATAAATCACAACAATAAAACTTAGCTCGTGCTATATAGATGATAAAAAAAAAAAAAGAGAGAGAATATTTTATAAAATACATTGCAAATAGAAGATAATAATGAAGAAAATACAAGATTCAAGATACAACTCCTTTTTGTTGGATTTTTTAAGATGTTAAAGGCTTGAAATTGATTTTCCCAAACGGATTTTATTCGTCGGTAAATCCGTCGGTAAAACGCCCGTCGGTAATTTTACCGACGAAATTCTTTGTCGTCAGTAATTAGCGACGAAATATTTCGTCGAACTTGAGCACACTCATTATTTATTTATTTAACCACATACATGTATCTTAAATGTTTGTAACACTACTTCTATGTTATGTTATTTTAATTTATGCAATATTATGTTATTTTCAATTATCTCTATGTCGATTAAAACCAAACAACCACATTAAATTTTTGTGAAAATAGATCAATGTGTCACCTAAGGTTAGGTGGTATATCTCTATCTTTTACACAAATCTAAAATTTCTACTATTTGATCTAAAATATACAATATTCTCTCGAACGATGTACAAATCATTAAACATAATCATTCATTGACCATATAAATGAAAATGTAATAATAACAAAAGTAATTACACATGAAAATAAGTATTTAAACGTTAAAAAGCAAATATTGAAATTAGTCCAAACTAGATTAAGTTTCAACTATATATCCCAACAATAAACCTTAGCTCGTGCTATATAAATGATAAAAAAAAAAAAAGAGAATATTTTATAGAATACATTGCAAATAGAAGACAATAATGAAGAAAATACAAGATTCAAGATACAACTCCTTTTTGTTTGATTTTTTAAGATGTTAAAGGCTTGAACTTGATTTTCCCAAACGGATTTTATTCGTCGGTAAATCCGTCGGTAAAACGCCCGCCGGTAATTTTACCGACGAAATTCTTTGTCGTCAGTAATTAGCGACGAAATATTTCGAACTTGAGCACACTCATTATTTATTTATTTAACCACATACATATATCTTAAATGTTTGTCACACTACTTCTATATTATGTTATTTTAATTTATGCAATATTATGTTATTCACAATTATCTCTATGTCGATTAAAACCAAACAACCACATTAAATTTTTGTGAAAATAAATCAATGTGTCACCTAAGGTTAGGTGGTATATCTCTATCTTTTACAGAAATCTAAAATTTCTACTGTTTGATCTAAAATATACAATATTCTCTCGAACGATGTGCAAATCATTAAACATAATCATTCATTGACCATCTAAATGAAAATGTAATAATAACAAAAGTAAAAACACATGAAAATAAGTATTTAAACATTAAAAAGCAAATATTGAAATTAGTCCAAACTAGATTAAGTTTCAACTATAAATCCCAACAGTAAAACTTAGCTCGTGCTGTATAAATGATAAAATAAAAACAGAGGGAATATTTTACAGAATACATTCCAAATAGAAGATAATAGTGAAGAAAATACAAGATTCAAGATACAACTCCTTTTTGTTGGATTTTTTAAGATGTTAAAGGCTTGAACTTAATTTTCCCAAACGGATTTTATTCGTCGGTAAATCCGTCGGTAAAACGCCCTCCGGTAATTTTACCGACGAAATTCTTTGTCGTCAGTAATTAGCGACGAAATATTTCGTCGAACTTGAGCACACTCATTATTTATTTATTTAACCACATACATTTATCTTAAATGTTTATCACACTACTTCTATATTATGTTATTTTAATTTATGCAATATTATGTTATTCTCAATTATCTCAATGTCGATTAAAACCAAACAACCACATTAAATTTTTGTGAAAATAGATCATTGTGTCACCTAAGGTTAGGTGGTATATCTCTATCTTTTACACAAATCTAAAATTTCTACTATTTGATCTAAAATATACAATATTCTCTCGAACGATGTGCAAATCATTAAACATAATCATTCATTGACCATATAAATGAAAATGTAATAATAACAAAAGTAATTACACATGAAAATAAGTATTTAAACGTTAAAAAGCAAATATTGAAATTAGTCCAAACTAGATTAAGTTTCAACTCTATATCCCAACAATGAAACTTAGCTCGTGCTATATAAATGATAAAAAAAAAAAAAAGAGAGAGAATATTTTATAGAATACATTGCAAATAGAAGATAATAATGAAGAAAATACAAGATTCAAGATACAGCTCATTTTTGTTGGATTTTTTAAGATGTTAAAGGCTTGAACTTGATTTTCCCAAACGGATTTTATTCGTTGGTAAATCCGTCGGTAAAACGCCCGCGGGTAATTTTACCGACGAAATTCTTTGTCGTCAGTAATTAGCAACGAAATATTTCGTCGAACTTGAGCACACTCATTATTTATTTATTTAACCACATACATATATCTTAAATGTTTGTCACACTACTTCTACGTTATGTTATTTTAATTTAAGCAATATTATGTTATTCTCAATTATCTCTATGTCGATTAAAACCAAACAACCACATTAAATTTTTGTGAAAATAGATCAATGTGTCACCTAAGGTTATGTGGTATATCTCTATCTTTTACAGAAATCTAAAATTTCTACTGTTTGATCTAAAATATACAATATTCTCTCGAACGATGTGCAAATCATTAAACATAATCATTCATTGACCATATAAATGAAAATGTAATAATAACAAAAGTAATTACACATGAAAATAAGTATTTAAACGTTAAAAAGAAAATATTGAAATTAGTCCAAACTAGATTAAGTTTCAACTCTATATCCCAACAATGAAACTTAGCTCGTGCTATATAAATGATAAAAAAAAAAAAAAAGAGAGAATATTTTATAGAATACATCGCAAATAGAAGATAATAATGAAGAAAATACAAGATTCAAGATACAGCTCCTTTTTGTTGGATTTTTTAAGATGTTAAAGGCTTGAACTTGATTTTCCCAAACGGATTTTATTCGTCGGTAAATCCGTCGGTAAAACGTCCGCCGGTAATTTTACCGACGAAATTCTTTGTCGTCAGTAATTAGAGATGAAATATTTCGTCGAACTTGAGCACACTCATTATTTATTTATTTAACCACATACATATATCTTAAATGTTTGTCACACTACTTCTATATTATGTTATTTTAATTTATGCAATATTATGTTATTCTCAATTATCTCTATGTCGATTAAAACCAAACAACCACATTAAATTTTTGTGAAAATAAATCAATGTGTCACCTAAGGTTAGGTGGTATATCTCTATCTTTTACAGAAATCTAAAATTTCTACTGTTTGATCTAAAATATACAATATTCTCTCGAACGATGTGCAAATCATTAAACATAATCATTCATTGACCATCTAAATGAAAATGTAATAATAACAAAAGTAAAAACACATGAAAATAAGTATTTAAACATTAAAAAGCAAATATTGAAATTAGTCCAAACTAGATTAAGTTTCAACTATAAATCCCAACAGTAAAACTTAGCTCGTCTTTGTATAAATGATAAAATAAAAACAAGAGGGAATATTTTACGTAATACATTCCAAATAGAAGATAATAGTGAAGAAAATACAAGATTCAAGATACAACTCCTTTTTGTTGGATTTTTTAAGATGTTAAAGGCTTGAACTTAATTTTCCCAAACGGATTTTATTCGTCGGTAAATCCGTCGGTAAAACGCCCTCCGGTAATTTTACCGACGAAATTCTTTGTCGTCAGTAATTAGCGACGAAATATTTCGTCGAACTTGAGCACACTCATTATTTATTTATTTAACCACATACATATATCTTAAATGTTTGTCACACTACTTCTATGTTATGTTATTTTAATTTATGCAATATTATGTTATTCTCAATTATCTCTATGTCGATTAAAACCAAACAACCACAATAAATTTTTGTGAAAATAGATCAATGTGTCACCTAAGGTTATGTGGTATATCTCTATCTTTTACAGAAATCTAAAATTTCTACTATTTGATCTAAAATATACAATATTCTCTCGAACGATGTGCAAATCATTAAACATAATCATTCATTGACCATATAAATGAAAATGTAATAATAACAAAAGTAATTACACATGAAAATAAGTATTTAAACGTTAAAAAGCAAATATTGAAATTAGTCCAAACTAGATTAAGTTTCAACTCTATATCCCAACAATGAAACTTAGCTCGTGCTGTATAAATGATAAAATAAAAACAGAGAGAATATTTTATAGAATACATTCCAAATAGAAGATAATAGTGAAGAAAATACAAGATTCAAGATACACCTCCTTTTTGTTGGATTTTTTAAGATGTTAAAGGCTTGAACTTGATTTTCCCAAACGGATTTTATTCGTCGGTAAAACGCTCGCCGGTAATTTTACCGACGAAATTCTTTGTCGTCAGTAATTAGCGACAAAATATTTCGTCGAACTTGAGCACACTCATTATTTATTTATTTGACCACATACATATATCTTAAATGTTTGTAACACTTTTTATATGTTATGCTATTTTAATTTATGTAATATTATGTTATTCTCAATTATCTCTATGTCGATTAAAACCAAACAACCACATTAAAGTTTTGTGAAAATAGATCAATGTGTCACCTGAGGTTAGGTGGTATATCTCTATCTTTTACAGAAATCTAAAATTTCTACTGTTTGATCTAAAATATACAATATTCTCTCGAACGATGTGCAAATCATTAAACATAATCATTCATTGACCATATAAATGAAAATGTAATAATAACAAAAGTAATTACACATGAAAATAAGTATTTAAACGTTAAAAAGCAAATATTGAAATTAGTCCAAACTAGATTAAGTTTCAACTCTATATCCCAACAATGAAACTTAGCTCGTGCTATATAGATGATAAAAAAAAAAAAGAGAGAATATTTTATAGAATACATTGCAAATAGAAGATAATAATGAAGAAAATACAAGATTCAAGATACAGCTCCTTTTTGTTGGATTTTTTAAGATGTTAAAGGCTTGAACTTGATTTTCCCAAACGGATGTTATTCGTCGGTAAATCCGTCGGTAAAACGCCCGCGGGTAATTTTACCGACGAAATTCTTTGTCGTCAGTAATTAGCGACGAAATATTTCGTCGAACTTGAGCACACTCATTATTTATTTATTTAACCACATACATATATCTTAAATTTTTGTCACACTACTTCTATGTTATGTTATTTTAATTTATGCAATATTATGTTATTCTCAATTATCTCTATGTCGATTAAAACCAAACAACCACATTAAATTTTTGTGAAAATAGATCAATGTGTCACCTAAGGTTATGTGGTATATCTCTATCTTTTACAGAAATCTAAAATTTCTACTGTTTGATCTAAAATATACAATATTCTCTCGAACGATGTGCAAATCATTAAACATAATCATTCATTGACCATATAAATGAAAATGTAATAATAACAAAAGTAAAAACACATGATAATAAGTATTTAAACATTAAAAAGCAAATATTGAAATTAGTCCAAACTAGATTAAGTTTCAACTATAAATCCCAACAGTAAAACTTAGCTCGTGCTGTATAAATGATAAAATAAAAACAGAGGGAATATTTTATAGAATACATTCCAAATAGAAGATAATAGTGAAGAAAATACAAGATTCAAGATACAACTCCTTTTTGTTGGATTTTTGAAGATGTTAAAGGCTTGAACTTGATTTTCCCAAACGGATTTTATTCGTCGGTAAAACGCTCGCCGGTAATTTTACCGACGAAATTCTTTGTCGTCAGTAATTAGCGACGAAATATTTCGTCGAACTTGAGCACACTCATTATTTATTTATTTGACCACATACATATATCTTAAATGTTTGTAACACTTTTTATATGTTATGCTATTTTAATTTATGCAATATTATGTTATTCTCAATTATCTCTATGTCGATTAAAACCAAACAACCACATTAAATTTTTGTGAAAATAGATCAATGTGTCACTTGAGGTTAGGTGGTATATCTCTATCTTTTACAGAAATCTAAAATTTCTACTGTTTGATCTAAAATATACAATATTCTCTCGAACGATGTGCAAATCATTAAACATAATCATTCATTGACCATATAAATGAAAATGTAATAATAACAAAAGTAAAAACACATGAAAATAAGTATTTAAACATTAAAAAGCGAATATTGAAATTAGTCCAAACTAGATTAAGTTTCAACCATAAATCCCAACAATAAAACTTAGCTCGTGCTGTATAAATGATAAAACAAAAAAAAGAGAGAGAATATTTTATAGAATACATTGCAAATAGACGATAATAATGAAGAAAATACAAGATTCAAGATACAACTCCTTTTTGTTGGATTTTTTAAGATGTTAAAGGCTTGAACTTGATTTTCCCAAACGGATTTTATTCGTCGGTAAATCCGTAGGTAAAACGCCCGCCGGTAATTTTACCTACGAAATTCTTTGTCGTCAGTAATTAGCGACGAAATATTTCGTTGAACTTGAGCACACTCATTATTTATTTATTTAACCACATACATTTATCTTAAATGTTTTTAACACTACTTCTATGTTATGTTATTTTAATTTATGCAATATTATGTTATTCTCAATTATCTCAATGTCGATTAAAACCAAACAACCGCATTATATTTTTGTGAAAATAGATCAATGTGTCACCTAAGGTTAGGTGGTATATCTCCATCTTTTACACAAATCTAAAATTTCTACTATTTGTTCTAAAATATACAATATTCTCTCGAACGATGTGCAAATCATTAAACATAATCATTCATTGACCATATAAATGAAAATGTAATAATAACCAAAGTAAAAACACATGAAAATAAGTATTTAAACATTAAAAAGCGAATATTGAAATTAGTCCAAACTAGATGGTCAATGAATGATTATGTAAAAGAGAAAAGAATATACACGTAACACGTAACATTCTGAGTTATCTTCTTGACAAATTAATTATTAGCATTTGGAATTATTTGAGTCACGATTGCTCAAGAATGTTGGCTTGCACAAGAATATATAATTGTGATTTAAACGCAAATTAAAAGAAATTGGCAAACTGCCCATCTTAAAAATATTTAGCCCTGGTAGGGATTAAAATTATTATTTTTATTAAATTCCTATTAATTCTTTTAAGAAATGATAAAAAATAAAAAATAAATATAGTCATTGATTAACAAACAGTCCATGTGTATAACTATACATGATTCACACGTGTGGGTATTCAATTGCTTGAGTTGGATGGAGATTGAACTTCGAGTGCAAAGGCATAAGGGAGCTTGACTGCAAGACCCACCTATCGAGTCCATGTTTGACTCTCTTTAGTTTAAAACACTTTATTTCTCATATTCATTTTCACCATACATTACACCATACATTAAAAAAAATCTGTATGTAGATTTAAAATTTTAGGGAAGAAATAAAAAAGGTGAAAAGTGGGGAGAGGGGGGGATATACATAATAAGATTCTGGCGAACGGTCCCTTCTTCGGGTTGTCTCAGCAAGGCTCAAGGTCACACCACATGTGGTAATTGCTCCTTGAAATTTGACTTTTCTGATTTGGCAAATTACAGTTAACGTTTCCCAATCAAAATTCCAAAATAAATATTCTATGCATTTAATATACCATTAAGCCCACACACCCTTACAGACATGCACATGCAGTGCCTGAACCCTGATAATTGTCTTCTTATGGATTACTATCTATTTCTGTATGTATTTATTGTGAAAAAAAACTTTTACATTTCAAGATTATTTTTTCAAAATACGATTGAGATCAACTTGTTTGTTTACAATGAATTAACAAATGAATAAAATACATATTTTACTATAATTTATAGAAGATAATAGTAAAAGGGAAAAATGCATAAAATGAACAAATACGATTTATAAATTGGACGTTCTGATATTTTGTGAAGTAAAACAAATGTTTTCCTTTTTCTCCTCTAAAATGATGACATATTTTCGACAATAGTTTATTTTTGCTATTGTTTGTGTCAATTAATCTAACGTTAATATTTGAAACTCTGTTAAGCCAAAACCATCTTCCAACGAAGGAAAAGTAAAATCAAAAGAGATTAAATGCCCCACAACTATAGATCCCAACAATAAAACTTAGTTCATGCTATACAAATGATAAAAAAAAAAAAAAAAGATAATATTTTATAGAATACATTGCAAATAGAAGATAATAATGAAGAAAAAACAAGATTCAAGATACAACTCCTTTTTGTTGGATTTTTTAAGATGTTAAAGGCTTGAACTTGATTTTCCCAAACGGATTTTCTTCGTCGGTAAATCCGTCAGTAAAACGCCCACCGGTAATTTTACCGACGAAATTCTTTGTCGTCAGTTATTAGCGACGAAATATTTTGTCGAACTTGAGCTCGTGCTATATAAATGAAAAAAAAAAAAAAAGAGAGAATATTTTAGAGAAAACATTGCAAATAGAAGATAATAATGAAGAAAATACAAGATTCAAGATACAAATCCTTTTTGTTAAAGGCTTGAACTTGATTTTCCCAAACGAATTTTATTCGTCGGTAAATCCGTCGGTAAAACGCCCGCCGGTAATTTTACCGACGAAATTCTTTGTCGTCAGTAATTAGCGACAAAATATTTCGTCGAACTTGAGCACACTCATTATTTATTTATTTAACCACATACATATATCTTAAATGTTTGTCACACTACTTCTATGTTATGCTATTTTAATTTATGCAATATTATGTTATTCTCAATTATCTCTATGTCGATTAAAACCAAACAACCACATTAAATTTTTGTGAAAATAGATCAATGTGTCACCGAAGGTTAGGTGGTATATCTCTATCTTTTACACAAATCTAAAATTTCTACTATTTGATCTAAAATATACAATATTCTCTCGAACGATGTGCAAATCATTAAACATAATCATTCATTGACCATATAAACGAAAATGTAATAATAACAAAAGTAAAAACACATGAAAATAAGTATTTAAACATTAAAAAGCAAATATTGAAATTAGTCCAAACTAGATTAAGTTTCAACTATAAATCCCAACAATAAAACTTAGCTCGTGCTATATAAATGATAAAAAAAAAAAAAAATTGAATATTTTATAGAATACATTGCAAATAGAAGATAATAATGAAGAAAATACAAGATTCAAGATACAACTCCTTTTTGTTGGATTTTTTAAGATGTTAAAGGCTTGAACTTGATTTTCCCAAACGGATTTTATTCGTCGGTAAAACGCCCACCGGTAATTTTACCGACGAAATTCTTTGTCGTCAGTAATTAGCGACGAAATATTTCGTCGAACTTGAGCACACTCATTATTTATTTATTTGAGCACATACATATATCTTAAATGTTTGTCACACTACTTCTATATTATGTTATTTTAATTTATGCAATATATAAAATCATTAATATGACTAACAATGTTACTATAATCACGTTTGTGTAATTGAAATAAAATTAAGATATACCAAAAAGGAGTTATTTCCTTTAAATTTCTAAGCAAATTATGCTTTGAATTAGTGCAAGTACGGGTCAATATAAAAAAAAGTTGTGTAAATGGAAAGTGACAACACTTTTTCTTTATCACACGTATATAACCGATGTTCACTATTTAGTTTTATTGCTCATCCGCATTCCTATATGTGACAAAAGTTGGCTCATGTTTTATGGGCTTTTTTTTGAAACTTTTCTTTTTCTACATACTCATTTTCAACTACACTCATACAATAAAATGTTATGTATATAGATTCAAAACTTTTCTTTACTTTCTAAACACTCATTCTCCAAAAATTCACTAATCAAAATGTTCAGAAAAGCAGAGATAATACCGGATAACTACGATAGCAATTTGCCATTTTGTTGAAGACGATACGAGATTATAGCCACAATATGAAGTTATTGATCACAAAAACATAAGAACAAATTAATTTTCATAGAATGAAGATTTTATTATAATATGGAGAAAGAATATAAAAATTATGTGTTTACAATGTTTCTAACTTCTTACTAAATCATAATGAAGAGCCAACTATATATAGAAAACAAATAGAGGTCGTCCAAACTCGGCATTCTGATCCAGCTTTACGCTGGTGGCACCTAGGCACCGGTCTCCATCCCAATTATCTTCTAGGATGTTTTTCTTCAAGTCCAACACAAATTCCAACTCCCAATGTGCTTTCAAGTAGAATTTCAACTCGAATTTATCGAATAAACTTCGAATAGGATTCCAAAAACATTCCAAACAAAATTCTTCTTAACATGCAATTTAATTAGAACTTTCAATAAAGAATTCGGGTCACACCCAAATTCGACACAATTCGATCCTCATGTCCAACAAGGAACTCAAATTAGGGGCCGGGGCCAGTGATATAACTTAGAAATTTATTCGTTTTATCTTCATCTCAGTATGCGTTATGTAAGACTGACCATCAGGATCACGTGAGAGGTGGACCTTTGATCCCATATATAGTCTCTACAACATTAAACCATTCTTCTTTCACATCAAGATCCATCCACATTGCCTCTAAGTCTTGTGAATCCACACAATCATTCCAGTATTTGAAATTGACAGCCGCCATCCTTGTAATTCACTAAATGCTTCTCATGTCATCTAAAATTAGGGCGGCCAGTATTAACAAAATCTATTAGTTACCAAGAACTATGAAAATTGATGCAAACATTAAAAAAAAAAAATCAGTGTTAATTCGCAGAACCTACATACACATTCAAAGTAAATTATGGTTTCTAACTCTATCTAAGAACCAAGGTTTCATTCGATAAACTCATTTGGCTTTATGGTCTATGAAGATATGTTTGTTTCTCTTTCTTTCCTAACTAACAGGAAAATATCCTCAAATGGGAAGGAGGTTATTGATCGAGAAAGCCACCAGAGCTTGTTGGTCACGAATGCAATTCACTTCAAAAGATGGTAGTCGGAGTCGGTAGCTCACCCAAGGGTGGTCTCTCATTTGAGATCCCTAGGAAAGAAGATCAAATTGGCCTTGAAGATATATTATAGAAGACTTTTCAAATTGTATACGTAATTAGGATTTTATATTCTCTAATATTTTAATTGATTATCTAGTATTTTGTTAGATTCTCGAGTATTTTAATATTTGTTTCTTACCTAAATTTTGTGAATTCTCTAGTATTTTTAGTTGTTACTACTTGGCAAATATTTATTTTCTATTTTGTTTTATTTGACTAGTTTGATTAGAGTATTATAATAAAATATTCTCAGCACCTTACTTTTAGGTATTTTTATGAACGAAAAACAATTGAACATTATAAAAAAGAAAATAAAATTGATTTGGTAACTCAATTTTTAAGTAGCATGTATTGAGCTCGACTGCAGATAAGTACATTTATGAAATTCAATAAACTTAAAAAAGTTGTAAAGAAATCAAGTAGTAGGAAAATGACAATTTTGTTATGTATATCGAAAATATGTACTAAAAATGAAATCTATAATGAAAATATTATATGACATATTAAAAGTATGAAAATCAATAAGGAACAATTGTAGGTATGAGATAATATTATATTTTTGTCTTATTTGACCCAAAAAAAAAAGGTTTTCAGTTAAATTTTGAACCCGGACTAAATCCTACGCCGTCCCTTCTACAGTGTATATGTAAAGATCTGCAATGGTGTCTCGAACTAATTACTCTGCTACTACACCATGCTGTTTTACAAAATTTAAATTAAAGCCCTGGGATGACTAATAAGAACTCATTCCCACATTTCATACAAATGCTTTCAGCAAAATAACTACAAGTGAGGATAGCAAAAATGTGTGATAAATTTCATAATAATATTGTGGCAATGATAATCTAGATAGTGCAATCAGTAGTTGGATCTTATTTCATACGATTCTCCACCCAGATTTTTTGAAGTTCTTTCTTTCTCACTAGCTGCAGTCAAACGCTTGACAGAGTCGAATGTTGTAAGCCTTATGCTGTGCAGCTGTGAAGAAAATGGAGAAGGAATTATTAACCACAAAAAATCTAAACTATTTAACACTTTAAAAGATCCCTTCAAACGAAAGGAAAGAATTCCAATAAAAGGGGAAATGGATGTATAAACGGAGGTAAGAGACATAAGCCTGCTGTTTGGTAGCCTTTTTAATGCATTTGGCATGAACCCCCCGTACAATCCCAGCCAGTCATCACGAGCCACAATACCTAAATCGCATTGTTTATTGAATGATTAGCAACTTCTTGCTGGAAACTCAGAGATTACAATTTCATGTCTTGCTTTTATCCGTTAAGCGTATAATCATAAAGTGTTTTCTCTTCTCATTATGTGTTGAAACATATTGGAAGAGTTTGATTTGGGAAGATCCGGACCAAACAATTAATTCTCTTTGGTAGACACGAGTTGCACTCAATTTGTTTACTCTGTTAACTTGCTTGTTGTAACATGTTATATCAATTTATTCTCTTTGGTAGACACAAGTTACACTCTTAACATGCTTGTTATAACATTTTTGTTCTATCAACAGACAATGGCAACATTCAAGTCCCCTCCACCTGCAGCAACATTTCTGGCATTTCATCCCCAAGACAGTAACATCATAGCAATTGGCATGGATGATTCATCTATCCAAATATATAATGTCAAGGTTGATGAGGTAGTAAATAGTTGTGAACCTCTTGGCTTAAATTTGCGAGTCAAACATGTTAATGAGTCAAGCCATGTTATCGTTGGATCTCCTTTATAACAGGTCAAAGCCGAGCTCAAAGCTCATCAGAAAAGGATAACTGGCCTTGCCTTCTCTAATATTCTTAACGTGCTCGTATCTTCAGGAGCTAATTCTCAGGTAAGGAGCTTTTGTCGCAGATACTTCTAAAATTCGTAAAACTGAAGTTCCTATTTGTGTCTCTATCTATTCCTTTCTCTAAGCCATCTCACAATAACCATACTGGGAGTACCTGTTTGGGAACAACAAAGTGGACCTAACATGATGATATCTAAGTCTAATAAGAGAAATTACTCGTAGGTTTTAGTAAGTAGGCATTTCTTTAACCTCTTTCCTTGTATATTTTGAAATTTATATGTATTTGCCATTTACTTCTGCAAGTAACCGTTCTTTCCTTTCTTTCAGTTTAAGAAGTTGGCTAAGCATTGCATTGTTAAGAATTTTCTGCCACTGACCCATCTTTCTTTAACCGGTTGTGTGTTTGGAGCATTGATACGTGGGATAAGAAAACAAGTGAATACTTGCAAAGCTCACCTGGTTGCTCGGCTGCATCTCTTGCAGATACTCATGTACAATTTCACCGGGATCAAACACATTTACTAGTATTCCAAGAGAGACATATAGCAATATATGAAGTACCTAATTTGACATGCCTTGTGCAGGTGTAGCATATGAACTTACACATGAATATATTTTTCATAAATTATTGCTGCAAATTGGTATCTCTTTGTTACAAAGTTTTTTGACTTTGAATATTGTTCCTTTCTTGGATACTGATGCAATTACTTTCATCGTTTCCTAATCTAAATAGTCTGTACCCCGACGAGCAAGTGGCCGAATCACATGTGCTACATATTCTTGCGATGGCCTATCCATATATATCAGTTTTGAAAATGGAAGTGTAGGTGTTTATACTGCTCCATCATTGTGTTTGAGATCTCGAATCAATTGCTATGCATACGCACCTCCCTATCCAAGGTGCATACTACTGAAATTTTCTGAATTTGTTGTTATTCAACTTACAATGAATTCAATCACCAGAAAACTAACTACGATTATCAAAGTACATTTTTTTCCTTGTACTCATTATCTGATATACTGACTTTTGCAGCGTATCGGCCTATCCCTTAGTTATTGCTGCTCACCCTTACAGGCCTAACCAATTTGCATTAGGACTTACTGATGGTGGAGTGTGTGTAATTGAGCCACTAGAGTCGGAAGGCGAGTGGAGCACCTTACCTCCACAAGAAAACAGTGCTGGCTCAAGCACGGGTCATGCAGCTAGTTCTGATCAACCTCCAAGATAAATAGGTGTATACACACAGGGGCCTCCCCATGAAACCAAATGAGCGTATTTCGTGTTTTAGGATAGTTCCATTTTCTTCCTTTTGAAGGAAAAGCTGCATGATATGATAATATAGTTGTTCAGTTTTTTAAGGTTAGTTTCTTGTCAAATTCGAATTGAAGATGCTTTAGGATGAATATGCTTTGCCTTAAAGAGCAACATACCAGAAAGGTCACCACCAGTAGGAGGCTAGCTAGTCGGATTAGAGTAAGGAAGAGGGCAGAGGCCGTGTCGGCTATCTTTAAAATGAATAACGGCATTTTTTTTGTTTGTGGTTACAGATTAAATGATAACAGGCGAAGGTCATTTGATGTCCTGATTGGTATCGGCAAGGTAGATTTAGTGTAGGCTTGGGCCCTAATTCCTAATTTTGTTTCTTTTGAACTTTTATTTGTTACAACTTCTTGAAAAGTTAATGAATTCAAAAGGTTTTCATCGTAAAAAAAGATACTGATTTTTAGCTAGTACAATATGTTTCACTTGTAGTGGTTAAGCATGTTGATGCACTGCTTCCTTTATGTGTGTGTGTGTGTGTGTGTGTGTGTGTCGTGCATCGTACAGGGGTGATGGATAGGGAGGCGGGGAAGGATCGGCCCTACAACATTTTTCAATTATTTTTGGAGTTACAGAAACTTTTTGATATATACTTAAAACTTATAAAATAAAGCTATATGTACAAATAATGTTACAGATGCACACTAAGCGTGCACCTATCAAGCTACCTATACAGTTATCTGTACAGGTAACACGGTCCAAACTTATATCAAATGAAAACGTTCGCAGGCATTCTGGATTTGTGTCCAGTCTCCAAGTGGCTTTCCATAAAAGCTCCCATTCTGGAGTTAACCCTTTAAGTAAGTATTTTGTCACCGTAAATTATCGCCAACTCCTCAAAGTAGAAAGGATAACGTTATCTAATACCAATGGTATTGAACACTGGTTTAGATGTCAACATATCATAGATCCTATAAAATTAGTAATCATTCATTGCATTTAATTGAATCCGTAATTTAATATCATTAGTGCTACCACCTAAACTAGTGTTAAAACACCAGTTGTGTCAAATAACATTACTCAAGCAAAAACATTGACTCCGCGAATACATGCATACACCTTATCTAATAGCCTAGGACCTTGATGTTTTGTCGTAGAGTTAGCCGTGGTGGGCCAAGGTTTGTCTGACGTGGAAGTCTAGTTAGTCAATTGCATATTAAATTATTATTGTATATATACAAATTTCATAGCTATTTTATGAATTTATCAATATAAAGAAAATTTTTTTAACTAAGATAAAAAATAAAAAAAGTTAAAACACAAAAGTTTTAGGTTCATAATATATAAAATCTTTGCACAGATTTTGAACTTAAAGAAAGCAAACGCTGAACTTAAATGGCAGTCAATTAGTAAACACTCATATACTCACATGCCCTGCTTCTAAATTGGCTAAAATCATCTAATCATCGAATGTCAAGGTTGATGAGGTAGTAAATAGTGGTGACTGGTGAACCTCTTGGCTTAAATTTGTGATTCAAACATGTTAATGAGTCAAGCCATGTTATCATTGCATTTCCTTTATAATGGGTCAAAGCCGAGCTCAAAGTTCATCAGAAAAGGATAACTGTCCTTGCCTTCTCTAATATTCTTAACGTGCTTGTATCTTCAGGAGCTGAATCTCAGGTAAGCAGCTTTTGTCGCAGATGCTTCTACAATTGGTAAAACTGAATTTCCTATTTGTGTCTATATCTATTCCTTTCTCTAAGCCATCTGACAATAACCATACTGGGAGTACCTGTTTGGGAACAACGAAGTGGACCTAACATGATGATATCTAGGTCTAAATTGAAGAGAAATTACTCGTAGGTTTCTAATATACCTATTTGGGAACAACGAAGAGAAATGTTAACTTCGTGAGCTCACTTGATATATCGTCTATAGCTAATCAAAATGCAGTGGGTCGTGTTATTCAGAACCCAATCAAATCTACCAATAGTATCACAAAGAAATTAACATTAACATTAATATAGAACATTCACCATTGAACATTAGTTGAGTGTACTGGTCTCCCACGCCCCATTTCCCGCTCACACCTTCACGGTATTTGACATTTATCTCGTAAAAAAAAACATTTGAGATATATATCTTTCTAAATTATTACTTGACTTATTGACATTTGGAAATAATTGTTTCTTGAAACTTCATATATGTTTATGGATGCATTGACATATATAAATATGCGTGAAACAGTTATAACATAAAACATAATAATCTAGTATCGTGTTCACACAATGACAATTAAGATAACACATTTATACACTTGACCATATGACGTATGCATAAAAACAAGAGGAGATTTACTTACCTTAAATCCTTAATCATTTATTTATTCTTTTGACTAGCAAACGAAGATGTGCCTAGTTGCCAAGACAATGTGCCACGAGTACTATATCATTGCCATTTATTTAGGAACTTGAGCATACTCATTATTTATTTACTTATTTAATCACATACATATATCTTTAAATGTATGTCACACTACTTCTATATTATGTTATTTTAATTTATGCAATATATAAAATCATTAATATGACTAACAAAGTTACGATAATCACGTCTACGAAATAGAAATAAAATTAAGAGATACCAAAAGGGAGTTATTTCCTATAAATTTCTAAACAAATTATGCTTTGAATTAGTTCAAGTTCAGGTCAATATTAAAAAAGTTACGTAAATGGAAAGTGCAGTGAATCATCAAACAACAAAATCAAACTCATAATAACACGTGCATTTTCGGTCCAATATTGAAGTTTAACTAATTAAGCTTCATTGGTTTTCTTTAATCTAATTACCAAATGTATCCTCTGAAAGTTAATTATTTGGGTAACTTCGTCTTCACTCCTAGTTACGATTTATTAATTATAAATGGATTACTAATTTGAGTAACACATTTATGACATAGACATATAACTCGTAACCAGGTCCGGCCCTAGCCCAAGGCAAACAAGACCATTGCCTTGGGCCTCATATTTCAAGGGGCCTCAAAAAAGAGGCCCAAAATCACCCTTATCCATAAATAAATAAATAAATAAAATTATTGTGTTCTTTTTAAATAGAGGAAACTCAAAAAAGGAATAGTCGTCTTGCTCCAGACTCCAATCAATGAATCATCTTCATTCTTCACCCAAAAATATTTCTCTATTCCCTATGCGAGTCTGCGACGAGACGATCCATATTTTTCGTTAATATCTCGCCGAAAATCTGAATTCTTTGATACTTTTCTGAAAGGCCCAGAAAAAATTATTCTGAGATAATTAGGTCTGATGACTTCTTATAATGCTTTCAGATTTTTGCAAATGAAATTATGGAGTCCCCAAAGAGGAAGTCATTATTTTGCAATTGCTTTCCATCAGCACTGCTGCTTTCTGTTGTTCTTTTACTAGGAGTGCAATCCTAGTCACTGATTATAAAGAGGTATTTTTCGTACTTTTTTTCATCTCTATATCTCCAATTATTTACTCAATCTTTGGCCTTTTTCATTGCTGGTTTTGTCTTATCTTGAACTTATCATAATTCCTTAGTTACTTTTATTGAAGATTTAAATATGAGGAAAGAAATGTTGTTCTTGGTAAAATCCCGAATTAAACAAATAAGTTTGTCCCCTTTACACGCCTAATGACTTAGTTTCTAGATGAGTTGGTACAACATGGTATATCAAGAGTACGGAGGTTGTAGTTCAAGTCTCTTGACCATACATTTATACACACATGCATGTATGGGTGGAGCGCCTCATAATGATTAGTCGTCTAAGGCCTCTTAATTCTCAGGGCCGGTCATGCTCGTAACAAAACATTCGAGATATATATCTTTCTAAATTATTACTTGACTTATTGACATTTGGAAAAAATTATTTCTTGAAACTTCATATATGTTTATGGATGCATTGACATATATAAATATGCATGAAACAGTTATAACATAAAACATAATAATCTAGCATCGTGTTCACACAATGACAATTAAGATAACACATTTATACACTTGACCATATGACGTACGCAAGATGTCCCTACCTGTCGAGAAAACGTGCCACAAGTCCTATCTATATCATTGCTATTTATTTAGGAACTTGAGCATACTCATTATTTATTTATTTATTTAACCACATACATATATCTTAAATGTGTGTCACGCTACGTCTATATTATGTTATTTTAATTTATGCAATATATAAAATCATTAATATGACTAACAATGTTACGATAATCACGTCTACGAAATAGAAATAAAATTAAGCTATACCAAAAAGGAGTTATTTCCTATAAATTTGTAAACAAATTATGCTTTTAATTAGTGCAAGTTCGGAGTCAAATTTCAAGGAGCGGTTGGTGTAGCTGAGTTGGTCCCCTTCTCTTCTGCACAAAAACTTGTGATATTTCCCACACGGTTATTTGTGGTATGACATCAAGACCAATATCCATCCAGTTGGTAGTTACCACATGTGGTGTGACCTCGAGCCTTTACATGAAATTTAAAATCTATTTGTTGCATTCTTTGGAGACAACGGCCTGAAAGCCGTTTTTATTCCTTTCCTAGAATTTTAAATTTTCGTACAGATTTTTTCATTTTATTTTATTTTTTATATATGATTGAAAATGAATATGAGAAATAAAGTGTTTTAAACTAAAGAGAGTCAAACGGGGACTCGACGGATGGGTCTCGAAGGTCAATCTCCCTTACGCCTTTGCACTCGAAGGTCAATCTCCCTTATGCCTTTGCACTCGAAGGTCAATCTCTATCCGGCTCAAGGAATTGAATACCCGCACGTGTGTGTATAGTTATACACATGGACTGTTTGTTAATCAATTACTAAATATATTTTTTATCATTTCTTAAAAGAATTAATAGGAATTTAAATATTTGTAAGATTATCTTTTAATTTGCGTTCAACTCATAATTATATATTCTTGTGGAAGCCATCAAATCATGTCCATAAATTCCAAATGCTAATAATTACTTTGTCAAGAAGTAAACTCGGAATGTTACGTGTGCCCTTTGAACCATTATGAAGCTTCTTTACATACAAAAACTAAAAAGTAATAGATTCCTTTTCTCATTATAATCTCTCAAAATCAGACCAAACTATCCATTTATAAAAGCAAAAAACTCAAGTTTCTGTGGTAATTGATTAATTCATATGTATATTCTTTTGTCTTTTATGTGACAACACTTTTTCTTTATCACACGTATATAATCGACGTTCACTATTTAGTTTTATTGCTCATCCGCATTCCTATATGTGACAAAAGTTAGCTCATGTTTTATGGGCTTTTTTTCGAAACTTTTCTTTTTCTGTATACTCATTTTCAACTACACTCGTACAATAAAATATTATGTATATAAATCCAAAATTTTTCCTTACTTTCTAGCAACTCATTCTCTAAAAATTCACAATTCGAAGCCCTATACTCCTTCAGTTAAGTGAATAAAAAATGAGAATTATTTGGCGGAAAAACAAACTCGGTAGCAAGATTATAATAAACAAATTCGACGATAACCTTGGTAAACTCGAGAGAGAAGAAGAAAGGATAAACCAAGGAAAAGAAGAGAAATAATTAAAACGCTGTCAAATGAAAATAAGTAAACAATAAAGGTAATGGCTAGGAAATTTCATTGAAGAAGCTCAGATTGTTGTCAAACTCAAATAAAGATTGCAGATTTCAATCTGCTTATCCTCACATACTCTCTCTCTCTCTAAGAAGGAAGTACCTTTAGAGGAAGAAATGAGAAAATACAGGAAGAAAGCACGGGCAAATTTTGAGACCATTCTTTCGAAATTAACATGAAGCTATTACAAGAGAAAAAGAAATAGCTCACCTGTAGACTTGCCACTCATAAGGGGGTCCGTAATTATAGTCTTTGTTGCTCTGATGCTCAAATTTTAAGGCTACCTAGAAAGGTCATGGAAATGTTACATTTGCATAAGAAATGCTCATTGTTGCAAGCTACAAAATACATGTGCCGACCAACATACATTTGCCCAAATCTTCCTTTCCCTAGTTTCCTCTCAATTCAATAAGCTGGAGAACCACCAACCTAAACTTGTTTCGCATAAAGAAAATTCTAATTAACAAAGACACAAGGTAAGCTACCCATAAATTTTATATCTGAATTTTACACACGCTAGCTATGTGCAACAGAACCTTGAAGAAAACCATCTGGCATAGAACCACAAATGACACTCACTTATCAGCAAGAGCTCACTTCCTTGTATAGAACCAAAATGTTAGTGTCTACATTTAAGGTAGCCAACAAAAGCACTGCGGAGTGGACAAGTAAGTACAAAAAGACTTCCCTTTTTTTTGTTAATGCCGATAAAAAATTGAACTTTCTAGACAAGTAATCAACCGAATAATGTAACACATTACAGAACAAATACATTGAGCCAGAAATGCTCAATAAATTCCACTGAACACTGCTCCACGAATACCCATATTTGATAGCAAAGCACCCAGAGTTTCCCTTCAATTCTGAAGCACAATTTTCTCAAACAAATCCCTCAAAAGAACAATTTTTCAACTGTACTACACATAAACAGGCACCCAAACACCAACACCAACGGACTCGAATACAATTGAGAAAGTAATATATACAGCTCTCTTTAGCAAAAAATGTCATTTATGCACTCACAAACCCCAAATAGAAACTACTTGAGCAAGATTGCTAGAAAATGAGAGAGAAGTCAAATCTTTCAACCCAAAAAATTTACCATCTAGTCCATATCTATTTCAAAAGCCAACAACTGCCAAAATAAACCCATAATTTAAACATCAAAATAACATACATATAATTGGAAAATATTTCAAGAAAATTTCATCATACCCTTTCGTGCAGATTTTTTTTCCAATTTTCTGAATTTTTCCTACCAAAATACTTAAAAGAAACTAAACGACATTAAAAATTAGAGCCCAGTCAGTCAAGTCCAAACCAAGTGGGTAGTCGAGGAATGGCAACAATATAAAAACAGATTTGTATTACATTCTGCATGGTTAAAGTGATATTAGTTTAGCAAGTCGTTCCTTAGGATGACAGATGGCCATCTATTTGGTATTTGGTGATTAAAGAGTGATCATTTTGACAGTCGTTTGATATTAAGCTCCCATGTTCTTACCGAGGAAATACCTGCAAATGGCCGAAAGAAAATGTCATATTTCATATCTAGCCTTTGACCCGTAAATATGTTTTAAAAAAAAGAAAAATTTAAAAGTATAACTTTAGACTAGTAAAAATCAAAAATACCCCCACTTTGTGTTAACGCTATTTGGTCTGTTAACAAACCAAAATATTATTTTTTAACGTGTTATCAAATTCGTATTTTTTTTTTCCTTTTAATACATTAATTAAATATAATTTGTAAACTAATCTTTCATTTTTCAAAATGTAATTAAATAAATATATATTGTTTACTAAATTTAAAAAAATTCATTTTGTTTTAATTTTTAAATATAAAATGAAATAAATAATTTTAAATAGATAATTACGAAAATAAAATATTATTTTTTAACAAATTAGCAAATTCTAATTTTTTCCTTTTAATATTTTAATTAATTTAAAATTCTTTAATTAAATATTATTTGTAAACTAATCTTTAATTTTTCAGGTGTAATTAAATAATATTTTTCTTATTTTTTATTTTAATATTTTTCTTTTGTTTTAATTTTTAAATAGCAAATTAAATATATAAATTTAAATTGATAATTAGGAAAATGAAATGTTATTTTTTAACAGATTAGCAAAATTCTTATTTTTTTCCTTTTAATATTTTAATTAATTTAAAATTCTTTAATTAAATATTATTAGTAAATTAAACTTATATTTTTTTTCAAATGTAATTAAATAATATTTGTATTCTTTTTTATTTTAATAATTTTATTTTGCTTTATTTTTTAAATATAAAATGAAATAAATAATTTTAAATTGATAAATACGAAAATGAAATATTATTTTTTAACAAATTAGCAAATTCTTATTTTTTTTCCTTTTAATATTTTAATTAATTTAAAATTTTTAATTAAATATTCCTTGTATATTAAATTTTAATTTTTTTCAAATATAATTAAATAATATTTATATTCTTTTTGTTTTAATAATTTTCTATTGTTTTACTTTTTTGATATCAAGTGAAATAAATAATTTTAAATTGATAATTACCAAAATGAAATATTCTATACAGCTTATGCGGATACTCAGAGATGCAAGAGCTTGTACGACGCTTACTTCCATGGACAGGGGATGATGGTTCTTTCCCATTTTTTTTTTTTTTATTTATTTTTTTAGAAAATTAGCAAATTCTTTTTTTTTTTTCCTTTAAATTTTTAATTTAAAATTCTTTAATTAAATATTCATAGTAAACAAACATTTAACTTTTTCAAATTTAATTAAGTAATATTTATATTCTTTATTTAATTTTAATAATTTCTTTTTGTTTGAATTTTTATATAAATAATTAAATAATGAATTTGAAATTGATCATTACTAAAATGAAATATTATTTTCTGACGAATTAGCAAATTCTTTTTGTTTCCTTTTAATTTTTTAATTTAAATTTCTTTAATTAAATATTCTTTAAAAATAGATCTTTAATTTTTTCAATTTTATTAAATAATATTTATATTCTTTGTAAATTTTTTTCTTTAATTAAATATTCTTTGTAAATTAATTTTCAAATTTTCAAATTTAATTAAATGATATTTATACTGTTGACTTAACTTTCATATTTTCCTGTTGTTTTAATTTTTTATAGGTATAATTAATTTCAAATTGATAATTAAGAAAATTAAATATTTATTTCTTTTAATTTAAAATTCTTTAATTAAATATTCATTGTAAACAAATATTTATTTTTTTCAAATTTAATTAAATAATATTTATATTCTTTATTTAATTTTTATAATTTCCTTTTGTTTGAATTTTTATATATATAATTAAATAAAGAATTTGAAATTGATAATTACTAAAAGGAAATGTTATTTTTTTGACGAATTAGCAAAAAAAAAAAAATTCCTTTTAATTTTTTAATTTAAAATTCTTTAATTAAATATTCATTGTAAACAAATAAAATATTATTTTTTGACGAATTAGCAAATTCTTTTTTTCCCTTTTAAATCATCATTTGTAAATTCATTAACATTCTCGCTGTCCTGAACTACCGTTTTGTTCAATTCGAACAAATAATTCACTTCAATATCAGATGTAACCTTCATATGTGGAATTGAAAATGTCAAATGCTCTTTGAATTGAATTCTCAGTACCATATCTTATCGATATGAATCGACGTTAAGCTTGTTTTGTATATCAAGGTACAATTCCTCGTACGATATAATCTCTGCTATATGTGTTAGCATACCACTTTGTATGTCATTCGTTCATTTTCATGCCCATCGATTACTTTCATCCAATTCAAAATCATTAAAATAACAAATCGGCAGTACAATCTTCATATATTTGCATGACAAAATAAAATTTGTAAACATTCATTCAAAAATTCGACTTACAGTGGGAACAGAAGCTTTTTAAAAACAAAAACTTCCAAATTTTTGGCTTGATAAGTGTATTTTATACACTTATTCCGGCTCTAAAATATTGACATGTCGTAATTCTTTTAATGAAATTATAATTTAATTTATTATATAATGCGTTATTAGGTGAAACTTAATGAATGGAAGTGAAATTGAAAGAAAAAAGCGAAAATGACAAGATCCAAAGTTTGGGGGCTAAAGTGTGAAAACTCAAAAGTTGTGTCGAAGCTCACGATGAATATTTGAGAATGCTAGGGATCAAATGGATACAACTAAAGATCAAAAGGAGTGAAAACAAATCAATTTTCAACCGCACAAGGATGTTCAATTTTTTAGTTGGAGATTGAGATCCATTTTTTGCCCAGTAAACGTTCAAATTGAAAAAGAGTTATTTCTACCAAAGTTGTAGCCCTTTGAGTTATCTTTCCAACGCATTTTCAATCACCTTAATCGGATATCGGAAACAAAAGTTATGATAAAAATATGAAAATAGACGCATAGTGGTGTTGCCAAAACAGACGAAAATGGTCAGTTAACAGACCATTTTCGTCTGTTAACAGGAATTTTTCGTTGTTTTTGATCTGTTTACAGACCATTTCGCCTGTTAACATACCATTTCGGGTGTTAAGAAAAATAGTCTATTAACAGATCATTTTGTATTAACAGGCGAAATTTTTCTTATACATTTAACGAAAACGAAATTAAACATACGTAAATATACTTACCGATTCTAAATAATTGATAGAAATTTTTTTTCTTCAGTTATCGATATTTTTGAGATTTTCAATGTGAAGAACATGAGAGAGTTTTTATCTATGTTGGAGCGGATTTTGAAATTTTAAGTAGGGAGTGTTTGATTTTTATTTGTTAACTAAAATGGTTGTATTGTCTTTTTAACAAAATCATATTTTGTAATTATTTTATTCACTTAAGGACATTTTTATCTTTTAAACTCCAATAGGCCAATTTTAAAATATACAATGAATGAAAAGTCAATTATGAATTATGGGCGTTTGACTTCGTCATTTTTAAAAGAACCCCGTTCTTATTTAAGCTCACGACAAAAATATATTTCAAAGGAGAGCTTTAGTTGAGATAACCTTTTTAGATATCAGTGTCCAAAAAGGTCAGGAACAGTTCACTTCATTTTTAGAATTTCTTGAAGGAAGTGAAAAAAAGGATCCTCTTATAAGTTATAAGAGTAGAAATTCTATTCATTCCCAGTTTCATTGCTCTAAAATTCTCTGCATCACAATTTGTTTAGGGTCTTCAAATGATCATGTCTGTTTTCATAACAGCTCTAGTGCTTTTCTTTACCATGGCTGGAAATGCAGACAAGCAAGCTCTAGCATCCTGCTTTATTGTCTTCTCTAGCACTTATTCTTTTATCCCCTTAGTATGGTTTTCTTGTAATCTGAATATGTAAATTTTATTTTGCAGATGCATATTATTGCATTTGTAATGATGGATTGAGTGATGCGATTTACCAGAAGAACATTGATTTTGCATGTGGAGCTGGAGCAGATTGTACTCCAATTATGCAAAATGGCCCCTGTTTTTAGCCAAATAATGTCCAGAATCACTGTAATTTTGCAGTGAATAGCTATTACCAAAGATATGTTCAGGTTCAGGGGAGTTGTAGCTTCTCAAACACTGCCACTGTAGTTTAAGACCCACCTCGTAAGCCTCCCCTTACACCCTAAAGCAGAATTATACCTTGAATGATGCTAACTTTTCTTTAATTTACAGCTGCAATTTCTGAATGTTTATATTCATCTAGCCCCAGGTATGCTTTCTACCTCTTAAAGATACTCGATCTTTTTAATTTATTCGGAGCCTAATCTTTCAAGTTTGTGCTAGAACACGTACATGAATGTTTTGTAATTTATGAAAAGAACTGAGAGACAATTTTTTTATTTTCCCCATTACAATATCTCCTATGTGATTATTGTCTAATATGTACAGAGCCGTCGAGAAACCGATCATCCATTTCTCCCTCTCAATTAAAATCACTCTTTCAACCGGCTTAGTGGTAACGGTAATAGGCGTCCTAGAGCTGTTTCGATGGTATAGGAGAAGTGCCCGGGTGAATGAAGGGGAGAGCCACCAAGAAGCTGCAAATCATAAAAATGGGCCAGAAGAAAACGAGATTACTGTAGGTTCTCCGTCCATCATGGTTGATAGTGAGGTTTGAGAATTTCAAGTTTTGAGGTACAGAAAATGTTACAGTACGTATAGTGAAAATGAGCTTTAGACATCTATAGTGGCATGTCATGTAATGCAACATATTTGGAAATTTGCGGCATGTTTAGTTTCTTTAATTTTAAAACCAGCAACAGGGGCGTCTTCTTCCCGGGGGTTTTCCTTTCAATTTCTTTTCTTTCTTTTTCTTTTCGTTTTCGTTTTCTTTCTTCTTTCTTTTTCTCTCCTTCTTCTTTTGATTTTTCTTGGTATTTTGTAGCAAATCATGGAGCACGTGAGAATGCATTCAAGAAGGTGGTGATATTTTGGGAAAATCAAGTTCAAGTCTTTAACATGTTAAACAATCCAACAAAAAAGAGTTGTATCTTGAATCTTGTATTTTCTTCATTATTATCTTCTATTTGCAATGTATTCTATAAAATATTCTCCTTTTTTATCATTTATATAACTTGATTTAAGTTTTATTGTTGGGATTTATAGTTGAAACTTAATCTAGTTTGGACTAATTTCAATATTTGCTTTTTAATGTTTAAATACTTATTTTCATGTGTTTTTACTTTTGTTATTATTGCATTTTCATTTATATGGCCAATTAATTATTATGTTTAATGATTTGTACATCGTTAGAGAAAAGATTGTATATTTTAGGTCAAATAGTAGAAATTCTAGATTTGTGTAAAGGATAGAGATATACCACCTAACCCTAAGTGACACATTGATCTATTTTTACAAAAAAATTAATGCAATTGTTTGGTTTTAATCGAAATAGAGATATAATAGGTTAAACCAATCAATTGGGCACACGAAGGCAGCAACGTGTCCTGACCATGGTAGTGACGCAGACACACGAAGGCAGCACCGTATCGTAGCCATGTCAGGGACCCAAGCACACGAAGGTTAATTTCGTTCGAGAGAAAAAACTAATTAAAATTGAAAAATCGGGTCTAACACAGTAAATGAGTAATTCATTAATTATCTTATGAAGAAATTAATTAGGCGACGGTTAAGTGAAATCATAAATTTCAATCACGTTTCCTCCGAAAATTTCAAGTTTTTATGTTTTTTTAGTTTGTAAATTTTTAGTTTATTTTTCCTTATTTTTAAATCATAAATTTAATTGTGTGTGTTTCTTTTTATTGTTGGAATTAAATTAATTGAAATTGTGTGATCGAAAGTAAACATTTTTCGAATGATCGGCAATTCGAACTCAAAATGTCCACTTCATTATTTGAACGCTACCCGCGTACTTAACGAACACATTACAAAGTCATTCAAACACACAAAGATGTTTATAAGGTGGCATGGTTTTAGAAAGCATTTGGAGTGAAATCTTACCACCAAGCTTAGGAGTTCAAGTATGATTAATTAAATGGTGAAGTTAGACATAGAGCAAGCACACTCTATAGATAGCATTGAACGTAATTAAAAATGAAACATGTTAAATCTTATCTATGTTTTTCATTTCTCTTGTTATAATCAGTGTTCTAAAAAGCGTAAAGAATGATTAGGAGTGTAGGCAAAGTCTCAAGTTTTACGAGCTTAAGTGAACCTAGCGAAGCTTATACGTAAAAAAAAAACGCTTTCTTATTTTAATATTATTTTTAATTTTTAATCATTCTAGCTAAAAAATATTTAATAATTAAAATAAAATATAACAAACATCTAAAATTGTAAAATACTGTATTTATTTAATAATTATTATAATTTGTCAATTATACAATTTTTAATTTTTTGAAATGTAAAAAATAGACTATTTTTCATACTTTCAATTTTCAATTAGACAAATCACACTTAATAAATTTTTAGGGACTTTATATATGTTTTCCGAGTTTTCAAAAAAATAATGAGTCTCAATATCATAATTACATAATGCACATAACATTGTAATTTAAATTTTATTTAACTCTTTATTGGATAAAGTCATTTTTTTACTTTTGTACATATAAGGCCTTTTAAAAACTAGAAATTAAATTCAAATAAAATGTTTTTTAAAAAATAAAAATTAATAGACTAAAGTCAAATAAAAGAACTTTTGACGAAAAAAAAGAAAAAAATTAATAAAGAGCGTCTAGGGAAGATGAAAGGGTTGGAGGAAAAAATACAGTCGTTTATGAATGGGGAAAAATAAAATAAAAAATAAAATCTAAATATGAAGCGATGCGCTTTGCCCGAGTTTCGAGCCTAGGCAGTCTAGACGAGTTTTTTAGAACACTGATTATAACTGACCCCACAATATGAAATTGATCTTGTTATAATTAACAATTAAAATGAAGGCAGGACAGCGTTTATAATGCTGCCTTCTCTCTTTCCCTTTTCAGATGCTTCTTCCTCTTTGTTATTTCTTTTCTCTTTTTACGTTCTCTCATTATAAATCTATTTTAATTAAAAAAAAACTTGTTCACTTTGTTTCACTTTCTTTTTTTCCCTTTTTAGTTGTTACAACTTGGCAAATATTTATTTTCTATTTTTTATTTGACTAGTTTGATTAGAGTATTATAATAAAATATTCTCCACACCTTACTTTTAGGTATTTTTATGCACATAAAACAATTGAACATTGTTAAAAAAGAAAAAAATATTGATTTGGTGACTCAATTTTTAAGTAGCATGTATTGAGCTCGACTGTAGATAAGTACCTTTATGTAATTCGATAAATTTAAAAAGTTGAAAAGAAATCAAGTAGTAGGAAAATGACAATTTTGTTATGTATATTGAAATTATGTACTAAAAATGAAATCTATAATGAAAATATTATATGACATATTAAAAGTATGAAAATCAATAAGGAACAATTGTAGGTATGAGATAATATTATATTTTTGTCTTATTTGACCAAAAAAAAAAGGTTTTCAGTTAAATTTTGAACCCGGACTGAATCCTAGCCCGTCCCTTCTGCTGATTTTTTTCAATATTACCATCTCTTTCATTTGGAGAAGATAAAGCATTTTGGGAAGTGTATGATGTCATAGTCTAGTAATAAAGAATGAGTGAAGTATTATTCCCACTAGAACTAAGTATCTTATCTAATTTTCAGTTAAATGAAACTTTACTCAAATGGAAAGATTTTGAAAGAGTTTTATTAACAACCTAAAATCTACGTCTAAATTAATTAATATAACTAATTGATGGGAAGCATTATGAAACTTAAGTAATTGAAAATATTAGGACTTCAAATCACCTACAATCATCCATTTTAATATCAATCCAACATATTCGGATACGAAGATCAATATTCCTCATTCGTTTAATAATCTCTTTCTATTAGAATTAAACACATCCCCACATGTAATCCTTCTATATCTCTTCATGAAGAATGTGAAAATGCAACGATGCATTAAATCACAAAAAACGTTTAAAAAAGCATGCAAAGTATAATGGCAAATTATATTCTCTATGAGGCTTTACATTAATTGTTACTACATGTCAAATTCAAATTCCTTCTCTCGAGCCCTTGTTTGGTGGGCATTTTTTGGGAAAAATGTTATTTTGAATAGTGAATTTTTGAAGAATGTGTGACTTAGAAGGTAGGAAAATTTTTTTGGTTTACCTATAAAATATTTTATTGTGTAAATATATGATTGAAAATAAATATATAGATAAAAGCGTTTTAAAAGAATAGGAGACAAACATAGGACTGAACGTCAATAGAAATCATAAGACAATTCAATTAGGGAAAAATTCATATATAAGATTTACCCTACGTACCATTTCAAAAATAAGAAAATAACTTTGAAATTTCTAAAATCAGATAATTTGACACACACACACACACACACACACACACACACACATATATATATATAACGCATCCCACCCCCACAATCACTGCCGCTCCGACGACCATCCGGCGACTACTCCAATTCCGACAACTGATCGTGTGACTATTTCGACTACGTTCCGCCGTCGATTTATTCCGGTAACTGCTCCAATTTCGGCAATTGTTCCAACTCTGGCGACTGCTTCGAATCGTGACTCTACAAACAACATGTGACCTGTCAATATTGATATGTGATCCGTTAATATTGATTTGTGACCTATAATTAACCTGTGACTGTTATCTGTGACACTTACGACTGTGACTATGATCTGTGACCTTAAGAAGTTTGACTGTGATCTGTAACCTCAAACCTGTGACTGTGACCTTAACGACGAAATAATTAACCACAGTTCTATACAATATGGTCATAGCTATCAAATTAATTGATCATATAGATATGTGACCCGTCTGTATTGATTTGTGAATTTTATAGGTCACATATTATTTGCCGGTCACGAATCGAAAATTTTATAAGTCACCAATTATTTCAAGGTCACAAATCAATAATTTTTATAGGTCACGGATTATTTTATTGGTCATGAATTAAAAAATTAAAGGTTACATTTATCTATCAACCACATATTTTCAAATTTATTCGTCACAAATTAATTTTTAATCACAAATTGTCAAATTTTAAGGTCAAAGTTAGTCCAAATAGTTGGTCACATACACCACACCCCACCACCGATCCCGATACACTACCAATCTTGGTCACTAATCACCACCAAACACCACGATCACTGTCCACCACTACCATCAACACCAATGGCGCCTTACATGCCCTAACCCTACTCCGCCGTTGCTACCACAGCATGCAACTCACCACAACCACCATCACTAACTTCGCCAACACAGCCTCACCATAAGCGTCGTCGTCGTCGTCGCCGTCAACACAGCCTAACCCATACTCCACTATCCCGCAACCCCACTCCACTCCACGCGGTGCCACCACCATCAATACCAATGGCGTCTCTACCACCACAAAACACCGTCAACACCGCCACAAGACCACCAAGAAATACCGACGCACCACCATAAATCACCAAAAACCACAGCAACAAACACAAACTGTTGCATCGTGCGGTGCCACCACCATCAACACCAACGGAGCCTCCACCACCACCTACCAAAGATTCACACCAATCGCAGGTTCGTGATCCTGCCAGTATCCAATGAACAGCTCGAATCTAGTGAGGGCCTCTGTACGATACCATGATTTGCACCACAGATTCGTACTGCCACCAATTATTCGCACCACAGATTCGTAGAAACCGTTTTACCAAGGAACCTTTTAAGACCCATACACCACCACAGATTCGCACCGCCACATTTAATTGATCCAATTGCTGCTCAATTGCCTCGAAATTTGATCCCCAAAGTGGCGACTAGGGCAGTTCCGTTAATTCCAATTGGTGGCCAAATTACACAACATCGATCTCCAGCACCACCACACAAATTACACAAATCAGCACACACAAATAACACAAATCAGCCACCTCCACCACTTGTCGACGCTTACATCGATGCTGGAACGACTTCGCAGCAGTCGTGGCATCAAAGCTTGTCAAAGCCAGGAGAGGCGCATCTAAGCTCGTCGCAGCCACCTCCACCACCTGTCGGCAGTGAACAAAGATGATGGAGAGGGAGAGTGGTTTCCGGCAGTGGGCGAAGTTGGCGGGTGACGGAGATGAGAGGAGTGAGCGGAGAGAGAGTGAGATGAGAGAGAGAGAGAGGTTTTGAAAATTAATTTAGGGGTGGGGGATGGGGTGTATATATATTAATTTTTATAATATTATTATTAATATTTAATTAAATATAAAAAAATATGTATCAATATATAAAATATCTGATTTTTGAAAATTAAAACTTGACATCTGATTTTTGAATTTAGATTTCCAAAAGTAGGGAATTGGGTAATTTGCACATTCAATTAATGATCAAGTAATTGAAAAGAATTAAATGCATATTTAATGTCAAATATGAAATTGAGTATCAAAACCTGAAACATAGGATTCAACTTTATCCTATCATCTATATAATTGCCAAGTATCAAATTAATTACAAAAACACAATTGAATTTATACAACATCTCCCGGAATTAAAGTTTTGGAAGGAGATAGAAAGAAATCTCGAAAGTTTTGAATATCTTCAATGGCTCATTGATCAATCTCCTTTGATTGTTTTTCTTCGTAGTCAATCTAAGAAATAGATGTATGAAAGTGTATATGAATGTGTAATAAAGTTTCTTGTAAAGCTTGAAAATAATATGGATTTGATTATCAAAAGCTTTCTCTTTGGTTCTCTTCCTTTGTAAGATATATGTAATTTATACCCCAAGAGGCACTCTTAGCTTAAATGATTTATGTATATTGAATCCCTGAACCTTCCTTTAATTGTTGGATGATGATAAATATTTGAAAACCAAATAATTAGGTCAAAAATCGTATTCTAATTGTTTTTCAAGTCGAGATTGAGTCAAAATAGGAAACAAAATCAAATCCACGATTATTACTATGCGAGCGAACAACCTATTGAGTTGCAATTGCATGGCATAGTATTTGCTTTCGATTATGTACTTTAAGACATTACGATCGCAATGGCCTATGTTTTACAATCGCAAGGCATAAGTTTGATTTCTTTCTACTTTGGTCTCCAACTTCCTCATATTGTTCAGCCCGTCTTTTCTTATTTGCGCAATGTGTGCTACATCTTTAAATCTTCATGGATTGGTCCTCATCATCCAGAGTTAAATGTTTTTTGGTCACCGAACTTTACATCATGTCACGACTTACTCACCGAACTTCCAAATTTGTTCCATTAGGCACTAAACTTTACTCCATTATTGTCCATTACTCTCCGGCTAAAATTTATTAGTAGATGTGCTGATGTAGCGAACGAAAAGTTGAGCTGGCCGGTTAATTGTCTCCAAATGTTAAATGTTCGCCAAATAAGGATGGAAAAAAAATCCGACAAATCCGATACTCGGGCGGGGAAAACCCACTTAATCGGGTAACGGGGCGGGGATGGGGCGATGAATTTTTCCCCGGGGCGGGTTCCGGGTAACGGTGGCCTCCCCCCCTAAACGGGTACGAGGCGGGGATGGGGTGGGGAATTTCTTAGCGGGGCGGGGGACGGGGAAGGCTCCCCGGCCCCGCCCCGTTGCCATCCCTATCGCCAAATCAACTAACCAAACACGCCTTTAGAAAGATTTAACAACTGAAATGTGTCTCTTCCCAATTGAATTAAAACCTCCAAATCCCTTGAAATCCAGGAATTTCCCATATCAATTTCTCTCGAACCTCCACTCCAAAACCCCAAAATCCTTGAGATCTACTCGACATTCGAAACCCTAACTCCAGAAGTGGTCAAGAAATTGAATTCCTTTGTGCAAGCTACCTTCGTTTGACGATTTCGTAAGTTATACTGTGGTATTTTCATTACTTTCTGTAATTTTCTGAATCTTTACCGTGTTTGTTGTTATGGGTTTTTTAATTCAATGTCCACACTTACACTTCATAATATTGCGATATTGGCAACATTTAATCAATAATTACGCACATGTCTGACAAAGTTTGAATGCATGTTGTTGGGTAGAGATCAATTTTTATCCTCCTATTGATAAGAATAATTGACATTCAAGCATGATTAAATTTTTTATTTTGCTCTTATTGATAATGTTTTAGATTGAATATTTATTGACAATATCCTCCGACAATAATTCATATGTTATGGTACTGCGCGGTAATGGTAATTGATAGTTGATAGTGAGTTCCTGTTCGATGATGTTAATTATAAGCAGTAAGCATAAATGTGTGGGTATGTGTTTTGACAATTCATTAAGATAACTGCATGACTGTCTTACTATTTGTGGCTCTCAGGCCAGGTGAAACCCGACGTGCTTGTTCAGGTAACTTTCAGCCCGAAGTTCCAATAGAAGATTTGTCACATGTATTGAAGGATTTGGTCCACATAACCGAACAAGAGGAAGTGGAGGTCGTGGATGTCTCATTCAATGTTACTATCCACAAGGGTAAATGTCGTGTAGCAGATAATGGGAAACAAAAGGGAAGAGCTCTGTGAAATTAGACCTCCTATATTGTTCATTGTACCAATATTATCGTACTAGTCAAGTTGGACCAATGTTATTGTATTCATCAAAGTTTTTTTAATTACATGACGTTAAGTTTGTATACATTTCTTATGAAGTTTGAACATTGTCGACCTTAAGTTTGTCTGCTTGAAGTATTATTTAGTGAAGTGTGTGAATACCTGTTAAGAGAGTATCCAACTATATTTCTAAACAGCTGAACTAACTTATCTGACTTTTATGCTTAATGCATGCAGAATTATCTGCCAAAAATATACTGAAAGTTAAGAGCTCCTGGACTTCTAAATTTTGAAATATTGAATATCAGATATTCTACTTCATTCATCTCAACATCTGGTGGTTTAAACAGATTTCATAAATGTGTAGATCGAGTCTCAATAACATTGTACCATCCCAATCTGACTTCAATTTACATGCCAAAAACAAAACATTGGACATTGCAAAATACAACTTCTGTTGAAATAACAGCCACTGAACTGTCGACTTTAGTACATGGCTGCTTCACAATTGTTCCATGCTTGATCTAAACAATATGGCTGCTTCAATTGTTCTGTGCTTAACAATATGGTTGCTTCACAATGAAAATCATAGAATAGTTAAAATGTAACCAAATTCAGACAATGATCTAAACAAGTAAGGCAATTACTAGTGTACTAAAGCAGTTCCAGCTCATTAACATGAAAAAAAAGGAGACTGGAAAAGCTAAAATGGACCATACGTTCCGCCATAGATTTCCTCAAAAACACCGAAGTCAGAAATGATGTCCTTAATGTGGCTGTGGAACATCAAGAGGAACCGTTTGACTGCACATCGTTGCTGTTAGACTAGATTTAAGACCACCTGACCGCGCTTCCCGCGACACCATGGGGGTTGGAATGAAATGGAAAGTTTATTCTTCCACAGGATTATGGTCCGTCGATGCTCTCTTTCCTTTGTCTGCGACCATTTTACCCCGTCAAATGCATACATTATGTAATCAGATTACACGCATTATTCGACAAATATCATGATGAACATTTAAAAAAACAAAGCAAATGTTTAAATTGTAAACAATATAAAACCCAGATTACATCATCAGATTCAATACTCAGCCAGTTTCAGGAATTGTAAACAATATACACACTAAGTCAACCAACATAGAAATAATATTCCACCAAAACTAACAGG
Organism: Fraxinus americana; assembly: GCA_035079005.1. Taxonomy (NCBI): domain Eukaryota; kingdom Viridiplantae; phylum Streptophyta; class Magnoliopsida; order Lamiales; family Oleaceae; genus Fraxinus; species Fraxinus americana. The sequence goes on along the minus strand of CM068726.1, from coordinate 24,540,324 downwards.
TATGCAACTAAATTTTCCAATGCAACATAAATTACGAATTACAAATCATAGGCCTAAAAAATAAAAACTTCCAAACTAGTATATGAGATGGAAGCTTTAACACTGTAACCGAGTAGCTATCCAAGTTGAAGGGAAATTGCAAGTGATGGAAAATGCACATCGGTCAAATATTACCCCCCCTATTTTTTTCTGTAAATAACAATATTATAAAAAATTCAGCTTTCCTTATGAACTCTTCCTTCGCAGTAAAAAAAAAAAAAGTTTGGAAACTACCTTCGTGTGGTCCGTCCATTTGCTTGAAGTACAAAAATGAAATGGGTGGTGCTTCTTCGCGCTTGGGTTGGGCTCTTTGAGTAGTCAACAACGGCGGGAGGACCTCACATCAACACGTCAACTAACAAATTTTAGCCGGTGATTAATGGGCAATAACAGAGTAAAGTTCAATGGCTAATGGACAACTTTGGAAGTTCGATGAGTAAACCGTGACATGGTATAAAGTTCGATGGCCAATGAAACATTTAATTCCATCATCCATAATTAAGTTCCAAAAGTTTGCGATTAAGTCCCAAAAATTTCAACACATTGGATTTAACTCTCGAAACTTGTGATTTTCCTTTAATTGCTCTTTTAATTCATTACATTGAACAATTGTAATATGGTTGATCAATTAATCCAAATCAACTCCAATTAAGCTCCAATTATAAATTTTCATGTTAATTGTATTCGAGTAGAATTTTACCTACAATTAATAATATTTATACTAAATTGGATAGATATATGTTCAATATAGAAATAGATAAGCAAGTTTTGAAGCTCAGATAAGTGTATTATGCACTTATCATATTCCACAACTTAAAATATTGTTTGTACTGAGCAAAAATGTCCAATAAACACACAAGCAAATTACAAATAAAAATCAATGCATTGGATAACTTGACGAAATTAGTTGTGCAAATTCTAATGTTGACTTGGGAAATTAGTTGTGCAAATTCTAAATGAGGATAATGGCATTTAAGTTTCCTTTGCAAACTTTTAACCCTATAAAAACTAGACGCAAGAGTTCATAACATATCAAACGAAGATGTTAAAAAGATTATTTTCAGGTTTTTGTTCTACTTTTTCTGTTCTCAAATTCGACTTACATTTTCCTCACTCAGTACACTTTCAACTGATGGAAACTTTTAATATTTAAGGGTTACGATCGTTGTTCATTGCATATCAAATGCCTAGAATGTGGTACGAAGAAACAGTGTGCATTTCGTATCTTTTGTTTACTCTGAAGTTGGGAAATCAAGCACTAAAGACGAATGGAGCCCTCTAAGAAGCGTGCGTCTGAGGAATTCAGCAAGTTCTCAGAAAGAGAAACAATCTTCTTTTAAGAACGAGAGCAGATCACAAATATCTGTCATACGGGAAAACATGTCAATGGAGAATCAAAGCTCCACTCGAGATGGAGCTAGCCGAAGAACATCCACCAAGCAAATCAACAACATCCTAAGAGCTCCCAAACAAAAAACTGAATAGACATTTGTCAGGGTCTAGAGATAAATTGGTTTGATAATTTATATGAAGTTAGCCAATTAATTCTCATTTCTATCTGTCGTGATTTAAATAATTAATCTGTTAGAGCAATTCATAAAAAGCTTATAAGTAATGATACCAAAACCAATTGTATACTTAATCTGTGGTCAATCAGTGTTTGTGTGTGCGTAATCGATCTAATCATCATAGAACTTTAGATTGGCTATTTTCTCGACTTTCAATAGTGAAAATTTTCCTTTCTTTTTCGTGAGATGCACACCCCCAAACTTGTTTTCCAATTACCCAACATGGGCATTTATTCTAAAGGTGTTTACACGTCACTCATTCCTTTTTTCCGTTCAAGTTTAGTTTGGATTTTATCAATGGAAGTAACTATCTTGATATGTGAGAATGTCTCAAACCTCCAAGTTTCAATTAAGATAATAAACTCAATAAAAATCTACACTTCAAATCCTATGTTTGTCCTTCATTTTTTCAAATCTCATTTTTAACCACAAATTATCCCATAAAATAAATTTGTACGTAAATTGAAATTTTTTCTTACTTTTTAATCACAAGTACTCCAAAAAAAAAAAAAAAATTAGGGCTCGTTTTGCGTATGTTTTAGTTTTTAGTTTTCAATTTTGAATTCATTTTCAGTTTTCAATTTTGAGGGTATATTTTAATATTGCTAAAAATGCGTTTAAGTTATCATTTTGAAAAATTATTTCTCAAAATATAAAATTAGAAAACACATTTGATTTGAAATTTTGAAAAATTATTTTATGATATTTTATTCAACATTTTAAATTGGTCCATCTCACAATATTTTTTCGCTAATAAATTGAGTTCAAATATAGGAAATAAAAATGAAAATTAATAATGTGGATTGAGAATATTTTTACCTGTATTCACTTAAATACATGTTTAGAATTTTTATGTAAATAATCATTAAGAGTTTGAGCTATTTTATTTTAAATTTTAAATTATTTAAAACTTTAAAATTTTACTTGGCAGAATTTTATATTTTAATTTTAAAAAAATCAGAATTTTTACAGAAAACACTAAAAATGGAAAAATGTATTTTGAGTTTTATGTTATAAGTTTGTCATTGTTTCCAAAAATGCATTTTTAGAAATAAAGACCAAATATGTTTTCAATGTTCTACGAAATCGAAAACAGAAAATAACTTGAAAACTACAAATCAAACGTTCCCTTACTTTTCTAAAATACATTTTCACGAAAAAAATGAGGATCAAACAGGGGTTTAAATGTCTAAGGCTTAGCTTGACAAAGAATATTGCCCACACTTGTTTTGCAGCTTCTTCAACACACTTTAGTGTATTGTGTTTTTTTTGGTCTCCCTCCTTTTGTCTTTTGGATCTTTTGTTTGGTTTTTAAGGGTAGTTTTTATTTTACACGACAGTCGCCTTCTTCCTCCTTAGATTGTCTTCTAAATATTTGTAATAAATATAGTCTGATTCCTTAAAACTAACTTCACAAAATGATATAGGTAACTTCGTTCCTACGTGTCACAATTAGTGAATGCCTTTTATTGAGACAAGTAGTTGAGACAAAATTTGTAATGTATGATTACTACTTAGATTTCACTTGTTAGTCGCAAATACTCCATATAGATATTCAGGGTGTGTTTGAACCACATTATTTTAGAAGAATGTATACTGAATAGTAAATTAATGGAAAATGTGTGGTTGAAAAAGAAGGAAATGTTATTGATGTGATGAAAAATATTATTCTATTGAAGAATGTGTGGTTGAAAATGAGTAGAAAAATGAGAGTGAAAATTTTAATGTATACCAAACAGGGGTTCAACAAATACGAAATCATTACTTATATCAATAGCTCATAACATCGGATCAACCATAAACAAATTATCATTTCATTTGGTTAAATGATTGTGTTGTACATTATGATCTTGGCACCGAATCGCCATCTTCGTTTTTTCTTTTGAATTTTAATCTCGAGAAAAAAATAATGTATTTGTCTCTGAAATGGAATATTTGATTTCTTAGTGGCAACCTTTGACTGCTTATTTATCATGATAAGAACTGATGTTCTTATCTCGACAATGAATAATAAATGAAAGAAGATAGAGTGGAGTGCTTTACTTATATATTTGGGGATGGTGTGCGGGCCCATTTGACAAGTTTATGATTTTCCTTTCATGTAGAAGTGTTTAACGAGGAAGTGATCTTATAACTCGTTTGACAAGCTTTTGCTTCTGTTTTTTGTATAGAAGAGTTTCATGAAAAGTTACACTAAATCAACTTACTCTAAAATTTTTCTCCCAAACAAAACATTTTCAAAAAAATTATTCAAACATGTTTGAAAGTAGCTTTTTAACTTCAGAAGCAACTTTTGACTTTTCAAAAGTTATGTCAGATGAGCCCTATTGTCAGTTTTCTTTAAAAAAAACTATTTTAGCCGGACAATATTTTCTAAAAATTATCCGAAGATGTTAAAAGTAACTTCTTAATTTTATTGCAAGCAGCTTTAAATTAAAAAAGAAAATGCCTTAATTTATCAAACGTAACAGAGTTCAATACAGACTTCTACTTATCAAAATTATTCGATTTGCTTATATTACTAACTTATCAACGCTCTTATCATTTCCCACTATTTCTTCTCTCTCTCTCTCTAAAGCTCTAGAAGGAGAACTCCAGTAAACATACAGTGTTCCTTTCTCTCTCTACAGAAAAACGCTCCCAGTTGTCCTTTCTCTCTCTCTCCCCTCATTCATTCAAGGTACATACCCTTCTCTCTCTCTAAATATATATACACTTTCACACATGTATATATGCAAACAAAGATACGCGTGCAGAAATACACGCAGATAGGATCATAGGAAGCTTGCATGCATGAGTGTATGTCGTCTTTGGAAAAATGTGGAATTGAGCTTTCAGCTTTGTGGATTTTTCATTTCTTTTGGCAGGTTGGTTACTGAGGGGAAGCGAGCATGTCGTCTTTCGAAAAAGATATGTTGTTTTTGATACTTCAGTTTCTTGATAAAAAAAATCTCACAAGAACTGTTCACGAGTAAGGATTCAACTTTTTATATCTAACTTTATTTTTTGGGATTTCTTAGCGTTTTGATTGTTAAGAAAATGGGGAAATTAATTATTAATTTTAGATGAAAACAGTTGGGTTAGATAAATTCAGACTGCTCTTCTATATTTTATTTTACTTTCATTCTCTCTCTCTCTTTTTTTGTAATTTTTAGTTGTTCTGATTGCTGGGAAATAGGGGGAAATTAATAATTACATTTAGATTAATAGATTATTTTTAGGATCAATATTTAATTCACCAAAGAAACATGGGTGTTCAAAAATTCAAGATTTTCTTTATAATAATTATGTTTTTTTGGTTGAATATTGTTGATGTAATTGGTGAATCAATGGTTGAGTTCTTTGTCGTGATTTAAGATTGGAACAAGAATCAGGAATCTTCTTCAGTATGCCCTATTTCGAGGACAGGGTAACTAATGGGGATTGGGATGAGGTGGAAAATTACTTATCTGGGTTCACATGGCCTGATGAGAACACAATTTCCATGAAAATCTTCTATGCGATCCGAGAACACAAGTATATGGAGGTCCTGGACAGGTTAGATTGTTTCTTGATCTCATTGAATATTTTGTCAGTTTTGTGTTAGTATTCATATTCTCATGAATTCATATGATTTTGAATGCATAATTGTAGGAAGGAACGGGCTAAAGCCTTTGACATTTTAATGATGGACTTAAAACAAATTTCAGTTGATAATGAAGAGCGTTTTGAATATTTAACTCGGCTTTTCTTCCTTGAAAACATCAGGTGAGAGAGTAGTGATACTTGTATTGGAGAGTTTGCATAGATTTATTTTCAAGAATATTGATTTGATACAATGACATGCAGAGAGGATAAGGAAGTATCCAAGCACGGAGACCTAATCAATGCTAGGGGTGAAATGCTTGCTCGTGTTAAGAAGCTTATAGAAGAAAATCCCGTGTTCCGTGATAAGCTGATATTCCCCACCTTCGATCCCTCAAAATTAGGGACACTAAGGTTTATTTCTTCACTATTGGTAATATCAGCATTTTCTTTCAGGTTGAGATAAACACCGGCATTTTCCTCTGCTTTGTTGGCCTGCAGTTTGAACTTGCAGCACCATTTGGCTGCAGTTTCACCTTCACAGTCCAGTAGTGCTGTTCCTAAGCCTGTGGAATCCCCTCCTGTAAGCTAAAATAGGCATTTTCTTTCTTGTTTTAACTATCAAGCGATGTGATATTGACTTTTGTCTTTTTTTGTGAAGCCATTTCAAGATCCATCATCTCCTCCCCAACCTTCAGCAAGTTATTCATCCTCAGTTCCTCACCCTTCAGATTCTGCAGGTCTAACTGGTTTAAATACCCAAAACAATTCTGGTATTCATAGATTCTAACTTTTCCATTTACTAAAAAGTTGAAAAACATGTCTTGGATTGACATGTTAGTCTGAAGTGTGAAAGTATATGTTGATAAAAGTGGAAGAAGATAGTTCTTTCTCCACCTTCCTCCTGTCTATTTGTGACAGGCTCCTAACTCATGACTTGCACCTTTTCACCATGCTAACTTAATTTCTAGCAGATATTATGAAGCATCCTACAACTCCTACAAATAAACCAGCTGTGGACAACCAAAATGATCTCTCTGAACTGGATTCCTCGTATGAAGTAAGGATTTACCATCCTAAATTCTTCTATTATGATTATTACCCTCTTTCTATGAAATGGATACTTTCTTGGTTCTTATAGTTTAAAGCTTTGACATATTGTACACCTTGGTCTCTCATGTTGATTTATAGTTTGTGCTCATCTTTGCTGAAACGTTTTATGCATCTTCAGTCTACCCCAATAAGTACATTTGGTGATGTCAATGCTACTACTGGATCGAGCATTAAGGATCGAGCTTCTCCAGTAACATCCACAGATTCAGTGGTATGCTAATGCTTTCAAACTTATAAAATGGATATATCTGTTTCAAAATCTCTGATTAATTTCTTTTGCAAATTGATTGAATAGCATTTTGCATTTTTTTTTAGGTGTGCACAACTTAGGTGCATTGCATAATATTTCATATGATAATAGCTCTTGCCTGCACTACTACAACTTTTTGGTTGACATTATATAATCTTCACATTTGTGATCAATTTCTTGTAGAATGAAGATCGGCAAAATTCGGAAGATGGGAAGCCCAGAGTTGCAGATGGTTCCACCTGGAAATCTAGGTTGCGGAAACTGATAGAAGTGAATAAGCCGTCAGAATGTCGTGTCCTGAGACTTCCAGATAGTTCGGCGGCGATGAAAGTATTAGTTACTCTGCCCTCGATCATTTAAAATGCCTGGATAGATTATTACCTAGATATTGTCCATAGCCACCTCTGTCTCATATACTGTGACATAATGCATAGCTCATACTTTATGTGCATGGCCATGTGGATAGAGAGAAATCAGAAGTGAAATTAGAAGTGAAATTAGAATAACAATGATTCAACTTCTTAAATTGATTGTTTGGCAATAAAATTTATTCAGCCCATGTTTGGTTCCCCTTCTTTGAATAGTGTTTTAAAAGAATGTGTGGTTAAAAAGTAGGAAACTGTTTTGGGTTTACATGCATAATATTTTATTGTGTGAATGTGTGGTTGAAAATGATCCAGTAGAAAAAATGTTTGAAAAGAATGGGAATCAAACAGGGGCTCAGTTCCATTTCCAACATTAAAAAATTCATCATTTTCAAGTTTCAATCAATTCTGTGCTTTGTCAAAGCAACAGGCCACCATTGTAGCTAAAAAACACGCAAGAAAAAGGAAGAAACTTTGAAGTTGTTAAAATATACTGTTGTGTCAATCTTGAAAATTCTTATAGTGAACTCTAATTTTGCTTTAAACGTTCTTGTTGTTAAACACTTATTTTCGGTTTCTGCTTCTGACTCTCACTCAATGAGGCCCTTTTAAATTTCATTCTCACCATTTATCAGGTTCCAAGATTGATGTATACCAATTCAGGATCCGCCATACTGGCTCTATATGTTAATGCTGTACATAAACTGTGGAAATCACCAGAAAATGACAGTATTTCGATGGGAAAATTCCCCACCAATCGCATTCGATCCTGTACTGCGAGATTGATGACAAATGCAACTAGTGGCATGAATCCAGAAGACGCTGTTCCATGCTTTGCTCTGTCCAATAATGATTCTTATGTTATGTCAGCGTCAGGACGGAAAATTTCCTATTTTAATACGTTGACCTTCCAAGTAAGTGGCTTTTGTTTTGCTTATGTAGTCTTTTTTTCTCATAATGGTTAGAAATATATTGAAAGCGTTTTATATGATATGAGAATTTCTGCACCGAATAATTTATTCTCTTTCGTAGAAATGAGTTGCACTCAATTTGTTTACCCTCTTAACTTGCTTGTCATAACATTCTCGTTCTATCCACAGACAAAGAAATCATTCACATCCCATTCATCGGAAGTAACATTTCTGGCATTTCACCCCCAAAACAATAACATCATAGCAATGGGCTTGGATGACTCATCCATCCAAATATATGATGTCAAGGCTGATGAGGTAGTAGTGGTGAACTTCTGGCTTAAATTTTTGAGTCAAATGTCTTAATGAGTCAAGCCTTTTTATCATTGCGTTTCCTTTGTAACAGGTCAAAACCGAGCTCAGAGCTCATCAAAAAAGGATAACTGGCCTTGCCTTCTCTAATATTCTTAATGTTCTTGTATCTTCAGGAGCCGATTCTTGGGTAAGCAGCTTGTGTCTTAGATGCTTCTACAATTGGTAAACTGAAGTTCCTATTAGTGTAAACTGATCCATTTTTGTTTACCTAGCTGTGTGTTTGGAGCACTGATACATGGGAGAAGAGAACAAATGAATACTTGAGAAGACCAGCTGGTCGCTCTGGTGCTTCTCTTGCAGATACCCATGTTCAATTTCACCAAGATCAAACACGTTTGCTAGCCTTCCAAGAGACGCAGATAGTAATATATGAAGTAGAAGCAGCTAATTTGGATTGGCGTGCAAAGGTGTAGCATATAATTGCATTGCCTTTTAACCAATATCATCTACTTGTACATATGGACATATTTTTCTTGAATTTTGCCTAGACTTCTGATGCAATTACTTTCTGTTTTTCCTTATCTAAATAGTGGCCCCTACAAGCAAGTGTCCCTATCACGTATGCTACATATTCGTGTGATAGCAAATCCATATATGTCAGCTTTATATGCGGAAGTATAAGTGTTCTTACTGCTGCATCACTGCGGTTGAGATGTCGAATCAATCCCTCTTTATACTTACCTGCCAATCCAAGGTGCGTACTATTGAAATTTCTTGAATTTGTTTTTAATCAAGTTACAACGAATTCAACCATCAGAAAGCTGTTCATGGCTATCTATAAGTACATTTTCTTCCCCATACTAATTAACTTTTAATACGATTTTTGCAGCTTACAGGCCTATCCCTTAGTTATTGCAGCGCACCCTTCCAAGCCTAATCAATTTGCAGTAGGACTTACTGATGGTGGTGTCTATGTACTTGAGCCACTAGAGTCTGAAGGCAAGTGGTACCCCTAACCTCCCCTAGAAAACGGTGGGAGTGGTGCAGCTAGTTAGGATCAACCTCAAAGGTGATAGGTTTATACACAGTGGCCTCTCCATGATATCAAATGAACAAATTCTTGTGCTTGTGTACTGTTAAACCATTCTTTTTCTTCTAGAGGAAAGGCTCCAAAATCTGTTGATATAGTTGTAGTCAGTTTCTTAGAGTTAGTTTTGAGGTAGTTTATCTTTACAATGAACAATGGTGTTTCTGGTCCGTGGTTACAGTTGAATGATTACCGATGAAGTTCATTTGAAGTCCTCCAAGGAGTCAGCAAGGCAGATTAGGAAGAGCTTCTTCTTCTTTTGTTTCCTTTCGCTTACCCAAAAACTTCATGTATGTGATTGGTTTTTACCCTTAAAATTTACTGATTTTTCCAATATTACAATCTCTTTCATTTGGAGAAGATTAAACGTGTTGATTGTGCTTCCTATGGAACTTGTATATGGTTTTCTTTACCATTTCTTGAATTGTGGCTGTCATCCTTGTGCACTGTCATGCTCATATTCACATCAAAGTATTTTATTGGACTCTGTATATAGGTTATAATGTGATAATTTGAGCGCTCAACTATATATATTTCGTGTACACCCTATGTAGTTTGGTTAATATTGAGATCATGGTGAAAAATATGAACCATGAAAAAAAAGAGGTACCCTGTTAAAATAATAATCAAATAGGAATTAGACATGTATAAGTGCCATGTCTCTCTTACGCGTGCATTATTAACGTGGTTGATAGTATTTAATGAAACGTGGTAGCTAAGAGTTCATTTTCACAGGAAAACAGGAACGTATTATTTTATGCATTTTTTTTTATTATTTTCTTCCTTGATCCTAGTATTGAAATGAGGACCAATTAAGTGAAGCATAGTTCAAGTTATAATGTGCTAAAGTAGCAAAAGAAGCAAGTTCATGAACCGCTTTATTCTCATATTTGGGGACAAAACACGTCCTGCAAATAAGTGAGTTTCACAAGTCGTCGCTCCATCAATCTTCAAAATAAAGAAAAAGGTTGGCCAGAAAATCAAAAGAACAATTTACTAGTAATTGAATCAAAAGAACAATTTACTCATCACATCATATATTGGTTTCAGATAAATTCAAGATAGTAAAGCATTAGCAATCAGGAGTATAAGTAGCCCTACTTGTCAGATTTTAATACAGGAATACAACTAATCAAGATTATAACTGACAGGACTTATCGTCAGATTTAGTCCTTATACGCTCTTATCATTTCCGTCCTCAAACCCACATCCTCTCACAAAGAAACTCTAGTAAACCTCTCTCTCTCTCTCTCTCCGCAAAAACCCTCCACTCTGTTCTCTCTCATTGATTCAGGGTACAAATCGCTTCTCTCTCTATAATATGTATATATGTATAGACAAAAACATGTATAAATGTATGCTCGCGTACGCAAAAAGATATGTTCAAGTGACATACATCGGAAGCTTACATGCATGCATGTTTATATATGTGTATGTAGAATTAGAATTTGGGGATTTTGGATTGACTTTATGTTATATTTTAATTTTCTGAATTTGATGAATTTGAGTTCTTCAATTTGAGTGGAATGTTAAATTTTCATTTCTTTATTTGTTTTTGGCAGGTATGGCCGTATGGAGAATGAGGGGGTACCCAGCATGTCATTATGCGACAAAGAGCTGGTGTTTTTGATACTTCAATTTCTTGATGAAAAGAAATTTAACGGGGCTGTTCACACGTAAAAATTGAATTTCAGAGTTGAATCTTATTTCATTTTCGTTTTTGGGAATTTTTAGTTCTTCTGGTTTTTGAGGAAATGTGAAAGATTGATTATAATTTTAGATTTAAAAAAAAAAAAAAAAAGATTTGCCTTAGAGAAATTTAAAAGACCGGGATTCAATTTTCAAAATTTAATTTGACTTTCATTCTCCTTTTTCAAAATTTTTTAATTGTTCCATTTGTTGTGAAAATCTGGAGTATTAATAATTAGTTAATTGTGTTATGTGTATATACATAATCTTTACCCATTTAATTAGCATAATTATTAATACACTGTTTCTGGGAAAACACAGGGCTTTTACAATATATCACTGTGGTTTTTCATTAAATTAGTTGATTAATGGTTTAATTATTTGTGGTGATTTAAGATTGGAACAAGAATCAGGAGTGTACTTCAATATGCATTATTTTGAGGACAGAGTAAGAAATGGGGATTGGGACGAGGTGGAAAATTACATATTTGGGTTCACAAAGTATGATGATAACAAATATTCTAAGGCAATCATCTTTCAGATCCGAAAACAAAAGTACCTTGAGGCCCTAGACAGGTGAATTTGTTTCTTGCTATCATTTATCAGCTTTGAGTTGATTTTTGTATTCTCATAATTCATCTGAATTTCAATGCGTTATTGTAGGAAAGATCGGGATAAAGCTTGTGACATTTTAATGAAGGACTTCAAAGTACTTTTAGATTCTAATGAAGACATCTATAAAGAATTAACACAGCTTTTGGTTCTTAAAAACTTCAGGTTGATGAGAGTACTTGTTCTTGTCCTGGTTGTCACTATTATCTTTTCCATTTATGGGATTATGCATATTTTATTTTCAAGAATGTCGATTTGATTGCAATGACATGCAGAGAGAATGAACTATTATCTGGATATGGCGACACTGAATCTTCCAGGGGTGTAGTTTTTGCTGAAATTAAGAGGCTTATAGAAAAAAACCCCGTGTTCCATGATAAGCTGAACTTTCCCAGCTTCAAGGACAGAAGATTAAATACTCTACTTAGTCAGAGGTTTGTTTCTCCATTAAATATAACATCAGCATTTACCTTCAGGTTAAGATCAACATTGGCGTTTTCCTCTGTGTTGGCTTGCAGTTTGAAGTGGCAGCATCAGCTCTGCAAGAATCCAAACCATAAGCCTGGAACTCTGTTTGTGGACCATTTGTGTGTAACTGGTAACCTTGTGTGCGCTGTTCCACCTTCACATTCAAATGGTCCAAGGGCTCCATCTTCTGTAATTAATCCACTTTTGAACGCTTTTCCAGCTTCACAGTCAAATGGTGCAGGGCTTCCATCTTCTGTAATTAGGCCGCTTCTGCTTTCGGGTGCTATTCCTAACCCTACGGGAGTCCCACTTTTGAGGGCTCATGCTGTAAGCTATAATAGACAAGAAAAAACCTATTCAATTGGAGTTGTTACAATATCAAGAGATGTGAGATTGACTTTCGTCCTTTTTCGTGAAGGCATTTCAACCAGATCCGGGTTCTCCTTCCCTTGATAAATGGATGACTAATCTGTCTTCAGTTCCTCACCCTTCAACTTCTGCTGGTTCAATTGGTTTCAATATCCAGGATTGTTCTGGTATTAATAAATTGTAGACTTTTTCCATATGCTAATAAGTTGAAGCATGTCTTTGATTGACATGTTAGTCAGGTTACAGCAGGTTTTATTGATAAAAACATGAAAATAATTCTTTCTACCCCTCCTTCATCTCTTTGTAACTAGCTCTTAACTTACACCTTTTTATCCATGCTAATGCTAACTTACTTTCTAACAGATATATTGACGCATTTAAGGACGCCTATGAATACCCCAGTTGTGGACTACCAAAATGATGATCCTGAACAAGTCTTGAAAAGAACAAGACCTTCGGGAAGATCGAATGAAGTATGGAATTGCCATCTTTAATTCCTTATCTTTTAAGAAGGATATCTCTATTTCTGAACCTCTGATTAATTTCTTTGACACAATGGTTAAATAACATTTTGCATATTTTTTTATTTAGGCGTGCACAGCTTAGGTGCATTTCATAATATTGCATTTAATATTAGTTCTGGTGTGCATTACTATGACATTTTAGTTTGCATTTTCTATATTTTCTTTGTGATCTTTTTCTACTTCAATTTCTTCAGCATGAAGATAGTCAAAGTTTGGTAGATTGGAAGAGCAAAGTTGCAGACGAGTCCTCTGAGAAATCCATTAGTTGGAAACTGTAAGAAGTGAATGATCCGTCATCGTGTCGTTCGTTGAGACTTCCGGATAGTTTAGTGTCTACGAGGGTAATAGTTAACTCAGCTATCAACCATTTAAAATGCCTAGATGTTGCAGAGAAACGGATTTAATTTTGACCAGTTTTTACGTACTTCAATATATTTCATCTAACCTGCTTTATATCTCAATGCCACATCCCCACCTCTCTCATATAAAACATTACAAACACACATGCATCGCTCTACTTTATGTGCATAGTCATGTTGATAGGAAAATATCAGAACTTTTTACATGAAATTAGAATAACAATGATTCAACTTCTTGAATTGTTTTTTAGTAGAGTCTGACCTCTAGTAATTTGACAGTTGGAAAATATAATTTATTCCATTCCATTTTCAACATCAAGGTTCCTACAAACTTCACCACACTCAAGTTTCGTCAATTTTGTGCGGTCTCAAAGCAACAGAACACCCTAGTGTAGCCTGAGATATAGCTAAAAGAACTCACAAGATAATGAAGAAAATTTTACGTTGTTTAATAAAATAATATATTCCTTAAATTGAGTTTGCTTTTGATTTAATCTAGTTTTTGTTAATGATTTATGATTTTTTATGTCATAGTTAACACCTATTTCTGGTTTCTATTTGTTACTCTGACTCGTGTGAGGCCTCTCAGTTCTATTCTATCAATTTATTAGGTTTCAAGGTTGGTGTATGCCAATTCAGGATATGTCATAATGTCTCTATATGCCAATGCTGTACACAAACTCTGGAAATGGCCAAAAAATGATTGTAATCCAACAGGGGTGGTATTGGTCTATTACGCATGAAAGCTTCCCAAATTTCATTATTCTATTGACACTGGTAGCTTCTTCTTAATGCAATTTGATTCTTTTAGGCAAGAACAAATACTTTACCACAACTATGGCAGCCTTGTAGTGGGATATCACTGACCAATTATATTAGTCTCATAAATCCTGAAGAAGCGGTTCCATGCTTTGCACTGTCCAAGAATGATGCTTACGTAATATCGACGTCTGGAGGGGGAATTTCTCTATTTAATGCAATAACCTTCCAAGTAAGTGGTTTGATCTGCTCAACTCTTGCATTTTTCAGTACATGTTAAATCACGAAGATTCTTTTCTTCTCATAATGTGTTAAAACACGTTGAAAGAGTTTGATTTGGGAATTTCTGAACCAAACAATTTATTCTCCTTCTTAGACACAAGTTGCACTCAGTTTTTTTACCTCTCAACTTTCTTGTTGTGACATTTTAAATCAATTTATTCTCTTTGGCAGACACAAGTTACACTCAACTTGTTTACCCTCTATAAGATTTTTGTTCTATCCACAGAAAATGACAACATTCATGCCCCCTCCACCTGCAGCAACATTTCTGGCATTTCTTCCCCAAGACAATAACATCATAGCAATTGGCATGGATGACTCCTCTATCCTAATATATTATGTCCGTCTTGATAAGGTAGTACCTAGTGGTGAATTTATGGCTTAAATTTTTGTGCCAAACGCATCTAATGAGTAGAGCTATTTTTCTAATTTTGCATTTCCTTTGCTCAGGTCCAAGCCAAGCTCGACGCTCATCAGAAAAGGATAACTGGTCTTGCCTTTTCTAATATTTATAATGTGCTTGTATCTGCAGGAGCTGATTCTCAGGTAAGCAGCTTTTGTCACAGATGCTTCTACAATTGGCAAAACTGAAGTACCTATTAGGGTCTGTATCAATTCCTTTCTCTGAGCACTCTCACAATAACTCTACTGGGAGAATCCTTTCTGGGAACAACAAAGTGTAACTAACATGATGATATCTAAGTCTAAATTTCTAGAGAAATTACTAGTATGTTTTAGTAAGTTGGTATTTCTTTAACCTCTTTCCTTGTCTATTTCAAAATTTATATATATTAGCCATTTACTTCAGCATATAGCCATGTCTTTCCTTTCTCTGAGTTTACGAAGTTGGCTAAGCATTGCATTGGAAGATTCAGCCACTGACCCCTTTTTGTTTACCCAGTTGTGTGTTTGGAGCATTGATACGTGGGAGAAGCAAACTAGTGAATACTTGCAAAGCCCACCTGGTTGCTCGGCTGCTTTTCTTGCAGATACCCATGTACAATTTCACCGGGATCAAACGCGTTTACTAGCATTCCAAGAGAGACAGATAGCAATATATGAAGTACATAATTTGACATGCCTTATGCAGGTATAGCATATGAACTAACAAATGAATCTATTTTTCATAAATTATTGCTACGAATTGGTACTTCTCTGTTCTAAAGTTTTTTGACTTTGAATATTATTCCTTTCTTGGATACTGATGCAATTACTTTCTTCTTTTCCTAATCTAAATAGACTGCACCCCTACCAGCAAGTGGCCGAATCACATGTGCTACATATTCTTGCGATGGCCAATCCATATACATCAGCTTTGAAAATGGAAGTATAGGCGTTTTTACTGCTTCATCATTGTGTTTGAGATGTCGAATCAATTACTATGCATACGCACCTCCCTATCCAAGGTGCGTACTACTCAAATATTCTTGAATTTGTTGTTATTCAACTTACAATGAATTCAATCACCAGAAAACTAGCTGCAATTATCAAAGTACATTTTCTTCCTCGTACTCATTATCTGATGATACTGACTTTTGCAGCGAATTATCCTATCCCTTAGTTGTTGCTGCTCACCCTCACAAGCCTAACCAATTTGCATTAGGACTTACTGATGGTGGAGTGTGTGTAATTGAGCCACTAGAGTCGGAAGGTGAGTGGGGCACCTTACCTCCACTAGAAGACAATGCTTGTTCAAGCACGGGTCATGCAGCTAGTTCTGATCAATTTCAAAGGTAAATAGGTGTATACACGCAGCGGCCTCCCCATGAAACCAAATGAGCATATTTCTCGTGTTTTAGGAGGGTGTCATTTTTTTCCTTCTGAAAGGAAAGCTGGATGATATTATGATATAGTTTTAGGTCAGTTCTTTAGGGTTAGTTCAAAGGGCAGGTGAAGGTCATTTGATGTCGTGACTGGTCTCAGCAAGGTAGATTTAGTGTAGGCTTGGGCCCTAATTCCTAATTTTGTTTCGTTTGAATTTTTATTTGTTACAACTCCTCGAAAAGTTCATGAATTCAAAAGGTTTCCTCCATCTTAAAATGGCATTGATTTTTAGCTAATACAATATGTTTCATTTGTAGTGGTTAAGCATGTTGATGCATTGCTTCCTTTATGTGTTTGTATGTATCTCATACACCGTACAGGGGCGGAGGGATGTGGGTTGGGGAGGGATGAGCGGTCTTGCAACATTTTTTAAATTTTTTTCGGAGTTACAGAAATTTTTTGATATATACTCGAAACTTATATCAGATGGTAAAGTTCAAATTTTCAACATTTAAGTCTTGGAAGTTTAGTGGATAAATTAAGCTTCATTCTGTTGAAAAAATAGATTTTGTAATAATCATTGTTTTGGAGAATGTATGATTAAAAATGAGGAAAAAGTTTTGAGTTTATATATAAAATTATTTTGTTGGTTAAAAAAAAGTTCGAGAAAAAAATGAATTTTGAAACAATTGGCTCACAAAGGGGTTTATCTTCTATAATCTCTCCATCTTTCTTTTATGATGGTAATATAATGATGGCTCCCTATTTATAAGATATATTATGGTAAAATCAAAATTTATAAGTACAAAAATTCCTAAATTATTCTTAATGAAATTTTAATCAAAGTGTCCCTCGCACCCTTCGGAAGGAGAGCTTCCTGCCCTTTTTCCAACCCCAATGACGACCATATCATGAATGTCGATCTGCGTACTAACTCCATATAACGAAAATAATTAGGCTATACAACTTAACAGAAATGTCATCTATCCTTTGGAATCCAAAGTTTGTTATGAGGCAGGGGAGTGCGATTAGATAGGTTGGTTTGGAGAGTAGGAGAAGACAGGGTATACGTGTTTTTGGCGACCTATGGCTTCCACGACCACCGTGTTTTTCATTGATAGGCGTAATGATTCAATGAAGGTGTGCGAGCTCATGGAGGTGTTTGGATTATGGGATGTGAAACGTATTGGAAGGGATTTTTTGCCTATTGATTTTTGGCAAAATTCTCTCTATTTCTCTCTAGTCAATTGAGGGAATGGGATAGGTGGGGGAGAATGTGTGGTCTTTGGAAGCCCCGCCCGAAGTTTGTATCTTTCGTTGTCGATTTTTCATGGGGTTCTTCCTAGACTCGGTAATTTGGCATTTAGAAATATTAGCAATGTTACCCAATACTTTCGGTGTTGGTTGGGGTGGGGTGTGGGGGGGGTGGGATGGGATGGAGACTTCCATTCATGCCTTGTTCACTTGACATTATGCAAACATTTAGGGTGGTGGTGCAATGAAGGATGTTTTGGGGGTGAGTGACATAGGGAAATTCTTATGGGCATGGGGAAGGACATCATGCAAAGTGGGTTTGTCTTCTTTGGGTTTATATGTGTTAGAGAAATAGGTTGTTGTATGGGGTTGTGCCACGGCCTATTACGGAATTGGTGCAGTGTGGAAGGGGCTAGTATCCGGATTAGGCTGTAGGGTCATGCGTGGTCTGGGTAAGGCTGAAATGGTCGCTACAGCCCGGGGACTTCAAATTAAACACAGGTGCGTCTTGTCATTATTGATCATTTCATTATGTTATGTTGAGCAATTCCAGCAGTATTAGTTAGGTTCAAGGCCATTAGATTTGCAAACGTCACCTGACAGATAATAGTTCATGTAGTTCTTTCCGCACTAAATAAATAAACTTATAGACGAATCAATTATTCGTTTGTTCAAGTCCAATACGGAGATGACTGACGAACTCACTAGAGATAATCAAAACACAAAGTTAATCATCACTGATCAATTAAAGAAATCGAATTAAACAAATGGAGTAATGGGGCTTAGATCAACCAACCCAAGACAACTAGATAATACCAAAACTCAATTGGACCCAAGAATCTGACTAGAATCACCAAAAAACGACCACAGAAGCACGAAAGAACCGAGCAGCTGCCATGAAGGAGCCTAAACCAAGGGACAAATTAGGAACAAAACAGGAGCTACTGGAGGTCACAAGGCGGCGATAGACGTTGGCAATGGGTGAAAAGGAAGTGTGACCAGAAATCACATTGAGAAAACTACAGAGGAGTCGCAAGCAGTCAGAGAGAAGGGAAGTCATGTCTTTATATGTACTCATCTCTCAAATGTGGACCAAGTCCAATTAAATAAGTGGCAGGGTAGGTCAAACATATGGGCCAAGTAAATATAAAATGGGTCGAGCCCTAATCGCCCCTAATTACCATTTACCACGTGAGATCTCGATTCGTATTGGTTCCATGGGCCGTCAATTGTTACCTTGGGTCGATCGTTATATAATATTCATAATGGGCTCGAGGCCTATTGAATTAATCTGACCCGATTTATCGTATCACTGTCCTAGGTTTATTTGGTATCAAATACTTAAAAATCTCCACTTTAATGCCAAATATACCTGCAAAATAAAAAAAAAAATTAGTAGTCGCACAATGTGATTTCAAATAAAACTGAAATATCATATATCTTTACTAATGTTTAGAAGTGTAAGACAGCTTCTAAACTTTACTAGAGAGAGCACCTTGGTGCCCATATCTGCGGGTCATAGTTTAAATACACTTTCTCAAGTTTATTCAAATCTTGAGATACTACATCTCAAATAATATACAGTCTAACATTTATATGTTTAGTGCATTCATAAACACATGGGATTTTTATACAGATGAATAGCTGATTGATTATCAAATTATATAATCACGATATCACTTAAAACACCTAGTTCATTAAGTAACCATCTAATTTACATAGCTTCTTTAATAATTTCAGTGGCAAATACTCAGATTTAGTGCTAGATAAAGCAATAACATGTTGGGATTGATACTTTCAACTCGCACAAGAGCCACATAGAGTAAACACATAAGAGAGAGTATATTTCATATTATCTATATCACCATTATAGTCAACATCTGTGAAACTTTTTAGTTTCACACCCTCATTAGTAGATTTATAAACTAACCTACATCAAAAGTACTCTTCAAATACCTAAACAATCACGTTAGCACTTCCCAATATTTGGGACCAGGATTAGACATGTATTTACTTAACAAACTCATAGTGAAAGTCAAATCAATTCTAATGTAAACGATAAGGTACATAAAAGAGCCAATGACATTAGAATAAATAATATTACTCATAAAGTATTTTTCTTCATCATTAGCAGGTGATTGTTCTTTTGACAAAGTAAAGTCATTTTCAAGAGGCATAGAAGCAGGTTTGCAATCGGTCATGTCCAATTTTTTCAAAACTTTAAGCACGTAAGGAGTTTGATGCACATACAAGCAAGAATTAAACATATCCATGTTAATCTCCATACTAAGGATCCTCATAGCATGTCATATGTCTTTCAAGTCAAATTCTTTTCCTAACTCCATTTTAATCTTACTTATCACTTTCATGTTAGGTCCAATTAATAACATGTCATCCAAATAAAGTAAAAAGTATACTCTTTATTAGTGATGTGGTGTAGGTAATACAAGCAATTGTCAAACTCACTCCTCTTGAAACCAATAGATAACACATAAAAATCAAATTTTTTTTATACCACTGATGTAAAGACTGTTTTAGCCCATAAAGAGATTTCTTTAAAAAAAATACACATGATTAGATTTATCTTTACTTTCAAAATCATGATTGATTCATAAATATCTTTTTATCAAGATCACCATACAAAAAAACAGTTTTAATATCAAGTTGTTTAAGTTTCCAGTCATAATAAGCAGTAAAAACAAGCATGAACCTAATAATGGTGTACTTAACAATGGATAAAAAGATCTCATTACGATCTACCCTTCCTTCTGTGTATACACTTGGTTACCAACCTAACCTTATATCTCACATGCTCACGCTCCGTGGTTCTCTCCTTAATCTTATAAACTCATTTCCATCCTACTATGAATTTATCCTTAGGTCTAAGAACTAAATCCCAAGTTTGATTCTTGGTAAGAAAACACATCTCTTCTCTCATGGCACCTAGCCATTCCTCACTTTTTTCACTTCTCATAACCTCCCCATAAGTGTTTGGCTCCTTATCGACTAGTTCTTGATAACTAGTGTAGGCTATGATATAATCAATCTTTGGGTTCCCTACTTGGTTCTCTATCTCTAGCTAATAGCAGTTAACTAGAGTGTCTTGGTTGATAGGATTGTCCTCAACAATTTTCTCATTCTCTTCTATTTCTATGTTCTACTGATTTTGTGTATTACTCTCCGCCTCGCTCGGGGTAATGGGGATGTGGACACTCACTCGCTCCACCTCGACTGATGATTCTTCCCTAGCATTCTCTTGTTATCTTTACTCTCCTTACAAGCATCTCAAACTCATTAAAGGTGGCATCTCAACTTATCATTATTCTCACACCCTTCTAGTTCCTATGCCATAACATATATCCCTTAACACCCTCAAGATAACCTAAGAAGACATACTTCTTAGCTTTATGTTCTAATTTTCCGTTACTTTGATGAAAGAAAGCAGCACGGCCAAAAGTTCTAAACATAGAATAATCAACACATTTATCGTACTATATCTCATACAGAGTATTATTGTTTAAAGCAGCAGATGGAGTCTTATTGGTCGAATAGCATGCAGTTATAACAGCTTCAACCCAAAACGACTTAAGCACACCAGAACTCAACATCATATATCTAACTTTATCAAGCACTATGACTAGTGATGACAGATTCATTACACAAATTATCTAATTCAACATTGTAAAACTTAAGACCATTATCAGTACGCAAATATTTTTCCTTTTTACCTACTTGATTCCGCACCTTAACTTTTCAATTTTTAAAATTCACGAAAGTTTCAGATTTATCATTCAACAAGTAAATCCTCATATGTCGGGAGAAATAATCTATAATAGGCAAAACATATTTGTTATCACCAAAAATAAAATTGCTCCCCGGATCCCACAAATCAGCATGAATGTATTCTAACACTCAAGATATCTTGTGTGTGCTAGATGCAAATGAGATCTTACGATATTTATCAAGCACACAATGATCACAAAATGGCATGTCAAATGACGTGAGCTAACCTATTAGGCGACTTCTATCTATGATCAGTGTCAGTAATAGTGTTAGTGGAATTTAATCCAACCATCAACTCAACATGCGTGATGTATATGCCATTGTTCCTAGCAGTTTTAAAGGCTCTAAATGCTCCATTAAATTTTTTTACACCCCATCACTGTGTGCACGAATGAAACATGTACGCTCCAACTTCCCCACATAAATTAGATTCCTACCCATATGTGGAATGTACCTAACTTTTGTTAATATATGAACAAAATCGGTGTCAAATTTGACAGTCGCACTACCAACACTAGTGCTATTATATGCGACTCTATCCCTTGTAACTACATGTCCATGATCAAACTCGTACAAATTATCAAATCACAATTTATTTGATGTAATATGAAGAGAAGAACAGGAGTTAAGAATTCACTTATACATATGGGAGTTCATATACATGTTAACCTCAGTTGGTTCAGTATCTAAGATCCTATAAACCTCCCTAGGTTCATCTCTCGGGACAACAACGTTTGTCTCACTAGGTTCATAACCCTCTGATCTTTCAACTTGTTTTTCTCTTTATGAAATGTTCTAGTTTTCCACAACCATAACTATAACACCTCATATGTA
This sequence comes from Fraxinus americana, assembly GCA_035079005.1. Classification (NCBI taxonomy): domain Eukaryota; kingdom Viridiplantae; phylum Streptophyta; class Magnoliopsida; order Lamiales; family Oleaceae; genus Fraxinus; species Fraxinus americana. Next base: position 24,518,415 of record CM068726.1, on the reverse strand, counting down.
GACACTCTAGATTTGGAAGTATTATCATTAATTTTATTTATAATATCATTAATGCGAAAAAATGATTACATTTTTCTTCAACATAATAAATGTCAACGGCTTCATTTTTTTTGAAAAATAACTTGTATATCATAAAATACAAAATAATTAAATTAAATATTATTATTTTTAAAACCAAGTCAATATTTAAATGTGATAATACTGAGTCCTGTCACCACCGGTCGTCGTCTCGAATCATCTTGGTTTCATTGTCTGAAAAATGAAAAGGGATAACGTGGAATGAGCTAACGCACAGTAAGCAAACATCGTGCATATGATAATAAAAGTTAATTATTTGGGTAACTTCATCTTCACTCCTAGTTATGATTTATTAATTATAAATGGATTACTAATTTGAGTAACACTCATTTAAAATGAACCAACTACTGAATCTTTTATTCAGGTCAAGAAGAACTTAAAATGATTAAATTATATGAATTAAATCACTAGAGGAGTTTAACATGGAATTAATTGAGACGATGAAAACATTAAAAACATCTTATGCTATAATCTCGCTATATGACTAAACATTCAATAGCTTAAAATATTCATATGGTTAAGAACATATAAGCATCAAGATCGATATCCATTTTATTTATATGCACGTTGACAATATCTTCTATATATTAAAAGTGGCTATGTAACGGAATTTCTTGTTTTTAACGGAAAAACTAACGGAATTTGTTGTTTTAATGGACTATGTAACGAAATTTCTTGTTTTAAACAGGCAGCTGCACCTTCTTTCAGTATTTTTACCATAACTTTGTATTCTGATATCCGATTGAGGCGATTCAAAATGCGTTGAAAAGCTAACTCATATGGATACAACTTTGATTCAGACATCATTCTCCAATTCGATCACTTTCTATACCAAAAATAGGTCTCAATATAAAACTAAAACATCGGAGCATAACTTTTCGGTTGAAAATTGATTTGTGATCATCTTTTGACTAAATCTGATTTCATTGACGTCTTTCTTTATCCAATTGACTCCGAGCACTCTCAAATTTTCATCGTGAGGTTCGGCACAACTTTTAAGTATTTATATTTTAGTTCCCGAACTCTGGATCCCTTACAATTTAGCCATTTCTCCAAATTTGTCAACTTTTGCTTATTTTCTTCGATCTCACCAACTTACATCATAACATCAAAATCACACATCTAATTATTTATCAATTATATAAACATTACTTCATTAATTATTTAATTAACCAAAAAAATTACATCTTTATTAATAACAAATTAATTCTTAAACAAAACTATTAAATATAAACTAGGCAAACGTGCATTGCACGTTGCTTGCACCTAGTTATTCTAAAAAGTATATAATATAACAATTAAAAGAAAATAACCTCATTATTTATTGAGGAATGAGTAAATAGCACCGTTCGTGTTCCTTAAAGCCGTTTCCAATTTGGTGTTGAAAAGATGATTAGATGGTTACAAGAGATAATGAATGATTTTCATTTTTCAAACAATACAACTAAAACATGGGGACCATATTTGGACGTCTTCTACCTTAGAGATGGAAACCTTTAACTTTAATTTGCCAAATCAAATTTAAATTTTTTGGACATTCATTTACGTTAATTACATACAAGAAAGTAGAAAATCACATTTTATTTCCATTAATTTATGGAATTTCCCAATTAAGGTCTAATAATCAATTCAATTAATAAAATGGACTTATATGGGCAAATGAATGCTTTATGTCCATCCTAGAAAAGGAAATGATAACTAACTAAATTATAACATAAAATAAATGCATTAAATCATAATTTACTCCAAATTCTACTAACATTATATGCGTATTAAAGTTAAGTGATGTGGATCATCTAGTGTGTCAAGGTACCTTCTCTTAAAAATATAATTTGACACATGAATAATATTCATTAATTAAATATGACATTAGAGTAAACATGATTTTTAACGGTGACACCGTTTCTTAATATGTCTGTGCACCGTTTCGACTTAGATATTTTTAACGGTAAACATGATTTGTTTATTTGGAAACAAAAGATGAAAAAATTTTTAGTACAACAAAATGTTTATAAAGCTATTGATAATATTTTTTCTGATACTGTAACCGAGGATCAGAAAAATGAGTTTGACGAACTTGCTTACACCTCTACTACCTTGTACTTATCTGGTTCTTTTTTGCGAAAAATTGGTAAACATGATATGTTGGAAAATTATAGAAAAAACTTGAAAATCTTTATTTGACTCCATTCATGCCTAACAAACTTTTTTATTCGGAAGTTTCTTCAATTCTAAAATTGATTCCTCAAAAGATTTAGATGACAATCTTGACGTTTTCAATAAATTGGGTCAAATGGGTCTATTTTTAGTAATCAAATACGATGACACCGTCGATAATGGTGACAAGATGAATTTATCCATATCTTAAAAATTCAACTGAGATGTATTCTTAAAAGAAGACCTCAAATTAGACTCTAAAGGTACAGAAGTTACTAGTCACAACACGAAAAAGAATCTAACATTCAACATATATTATAAAATTATATTTTCAAATTATAATATATACTCATAACTCACAAACATACTCTAAAGTGCGAAGATCTATAGATGTATTTTTTTTCTTTGGACCTCAACACAATCTCATATATAAGCACTAAACATAGTTTGTATTTATCATCCATGTCTTGTATCTCTTTTTCAAATGCCTCATTTAATTCTTTAGGTGTAACCTTATTAGATGTTGGAAAATATTTATTTCTCAATCTACCATTTTCATTTATCTGGCTCTCATACTCTAGCTCATTCGTAGAGCTTAATCCAGTGATGAGCATAAACTTGTATAGGGAAAAATGAACAGCTTTTTTCAAGCTTAAACAAAACCACAATTCATCTTTATTGACAGAGACAACCCTTCGTAATAATAGATTGTAAATTAATTGAGCATATATTTTCATGTTCTTGATGTCATACAGTTTACCAAAGCACGACTTCAAGAAAATTTCCTTATGGGCATCATCTAATGCTTCATATACTTTTTCCACATTCGACACGTTAGAACGTGTTGTAACCTTAGTATCACAGTGATCACCAATGTTGTATATGTACTCCATCCTGTAAATAACATGAAACTATTAGTAACTCATTTGAAGTATGATGATCTAATGCTCTCAAATATCTTTATTCTTTTCCTACTGCTATTCAAAGGCATAAGCAGATAACACTAGAAAAGGTAAACAATGAAGATTCCATTGCTATTCAGCACAGAAGACCTGGTAACATAATTAAGATAAATAGAAAACATATATGTTGAATTTGTTCAATTGCATTCATTCCAGAAAAGAAAAAAATACACCACTAAGTTTCTACTTATTCAAGACCCAGAGAAAAATTTAAGTGCAATGGTTTAACCACATATATTCTAGCTAAAAAGCTCAGAATGATTATCAATCCAAACTCCAAACAGATAAAAGAATGGAATTATGGTTTTTTAACCAATTCAGATATAAAAAAAGAAAAAGGGTGTCTGACAGCATAACAACCCCTGTTTCTCTTTCCCCCTAAAATTGTCTGATTATGTCATCATTTAAGAGAAAAACATAATAAATTAGAACAGAATTTGCATCTGTATGGGAAAATTAAAAGCAAATTCTGAATGCTGATTAAGAAATTGAAAGTTAGCAAGAAACTTTAAATCATGCTTTTCTTGTCTTCCTCCCTTAAGTAAGAATTAATGGTACATTTATTCCTATTTTCATAGTAAATAAACAAAATTAATGTACGTTTTATTCCTATTTTCATAGTAAACAAACTTCCATTATTCTTATTTTCTTAGTTATCCTAAAATTATTTGATTTACCTGACTTTCCAACAATTCAAATAATCTTTTTTGTCATCTCAGACATCTTCCACTTCATTAAAACCTTTATTTCATCTAAAATCCCTGATTTCTCCAACACAGAAAGCATATATCATTAATCATATACACCACCCAAAATAGAATTCATCAAAATATGGGAAAGGAAAATCAAAATGCAAAAGATACTTTAATCCTAGAAAAATAAAATTGCCTACGATTCCATAAACTCAATATTAGCCCATATTAGATTCTTGAAATTGAAGAATGATGATATAATTTACCTCAAAGTAAAGGGAAATCAACACAGATATTTTTGAAGAGCTCTAATGATTTGGGATTTTTTTCTTCTCAGTGTTGAATATCACTGTTCATTTGTGATTTGAGGAGCAAATTGTTGTATTTGAAATTTCTTCTATTTGATTTTGTGGATTTTAGCTTTGGTTGAGAGAGGAATCGAGAAGAAAAGCCTATTGAGGGAAAGAAGAAATGGGAAAGAATAAGGCCCTGTTCTCTTTACTGTTTTCAAGTCTTTTTCTGTTTTTGATTTTTCAAAACGGTGAAAACGTGTTCTCTTTCCCGTTTTCGAAAACGTATTTTCGAAAACACCAAAAAAAATACTGAAGAAAACAGAAAACGGGGAAAATGTCGTTTTGGGCATTTTTTTGTTGAAAACTCGAAAAAGTTGAAAAACACGGGAAACAAGTTTCTATATAAAAAAAAAAAAAACATTTCTCTCTCTCATTTCCCACAGAGAGAGAGAGAGAGATAGCGACGGGAGGGAAGGGGCTTCGCCCCCTTCCTCCAATTCCACCACCACCGCCGACGGCGGTTGGTGGCAGCGCCACCACTTATGGTAGTGGTGGCGCCGGTGCAGTAAATTAGGCGTGGATTGAAGGCTAAACCGAGGTGTTAGGGGTTCGAGCTTTTGGGTTTCTTGGCTCGGATTCTTGGGTTTTTCTGGTAGTGTTCGAGCAGGGGTGGCGAAATGAGGTAAGTCCATGGGTTTTCGTGTTTTCTTGGTTTTGTGGTTAATTGTGTGATGTTGGTGAGGTGAACTTGTGGAGGTGTTGCAGGTGGTTGTCGATTTTGGAGGTGAAGATGGTGGTGGTTTTGGAGTTCGAATTTGTGACTGTGGCAGCTGTGTTGGAGGTTATAGCTTGGGGTTTTGGCTTAGTGCAGTGTCTGGGTTGAGGTGAGCTTCGGTTTGGTGGTTTTGGGTCGATGGCCGTGTGGTGTTGTTGGTCTCGTGAGCTGGAGGTAGTGTTGTTAGTGATGGTGTAAGCTGCTGGTTGTTGGTTTGGTGAGTTGGGGATGGAAGCTGAGGCTCGAGTGTGTGTAGCAGTTAGGTTTTGAGGTTGAGGTCGTTTTTGCAGCTTGGTGGTCTTTTGCAATGGGTAGTTTGAGGTGGTTCAGGCTGCAGCTTGGTCTCCGTTTTGGTGATGGTGAAATGGGTGGAGTCTGCTGGTGAAGGTGCGGGTGTTGAGCTAAGGAGATGGTGGTGTTGATGCTATTTTCTAGCATCACGCTTGAATCTCCAAATTGAGGGATGGGAGAAATTTACCAAAAATAGCTGCTGTCAAATTATGTGTCGAAAATCTTTAAAGACAACTGGAGAGCGGAAGATGTTGTAATAGATTTGGAGAGTGATGCGGCTGAATATTCAATCAGTGATGTTGCTGATGATGACTCTTGACTTCAATTAAGAATAGTAATTCTTGTAGTTCATTTTAGAACATAGCAATCTATACTTGGGAACTACTGAATTTCGTTTATAGCTGGTGAAGTTGCTTGCTTCGAATGAAAAGGCAACTTTCTCTAGTGTTTCATGATTAAATCAGTTGGGATTGGATTAATGCATTGCAGAGTTGTAATAGCAAATTCAGTATTAGATTCCTTACCATCATTGATTCACATTTTTGCTTAAGATGGTAAAACATAAAATTTACATATATTTAATTAAATGAGTTTTAGATATTTTTTGAATCATTGGAAATGATATTAGTAGTACGAGAATAATACAGTATAGGAAGTATTAAGGAAGAAAAATGACCTGAAATATTCCTAATAATATTGTCCATTTTTTTGTCAAATATTGAGTACCAAACATGCACCAAATGAATATGACACCAAATGTCATCAATATGGATATCTGAACTCGATAAGATTGATTTCAAAATATTTATTACCATGTCAACTTGAGATTAGTGCTCCTTTTTTTGCAACTTGATTAGGTTTGGTTGTAACCTGGTGCTAGTTAATTTTTGTAACAAGTTATGTACAAGGACAAAAACAAGGACTTGCCAAATTTAATTTAGGTTGTATTTTTTGTATTTAGAAAAAAATATTTTATTTCAAGATTCACCAATTTCAAAATGTAAATATTATTTAATACTATATTAACATTAAACCATTAAAATTTATTGAATAATCAGATTTTTTTAATAAAATATTATTTAAAAAAATTCTCAAAATTTCAAAGTAAACGCGTTTTCCATTTTTACGTTTTCGAAAACAGTTTTTCAGAACGACAAAAAGAACGCATTTTCAAAAATTTCAAAACAGACATTCAAAACACAAAACGAATTCAAAACTCAAAATACAAAACTGAAACACAAAGAGAACGCCCCCTAAATCTTTCGTAGGTTTGGAAGGAAGGGTAAAATAAGTTTTTTGTCCTTGTTTGAGCAGAATTATTGTCTTTTCTTTTTTTAAATTGTCCAGTCAGTGTTTGACACATGTATCTGATTTTGATATCAAAAAAACACGTGTAGCACTGCTCAAATGGGAACCCATTTTAGTCAGAGGGACCCAAATGATCTCCTATCATTCCTTTTGTCATTTGGGTCCATTTGACAACAGAAATTCGAGGAAAGTAATGTTTGTAAAATTAAAGCTGATCTGAAAGCAAACTTCCAAGAAGGCCTTTCATGAGATAGTAGTTCAATTTGAGTCACGTTCATTTTCATTCTTTTACTCATTTTCAATCGCACGTTAAAAAGAACAATAACTTCCAAACAGGATCTTATAAGAGGGTAGACATTCTATTAATTCCCAGTTTCATTGCTCTAAAAGTCTCACAATTTACATAGTGGAAGAACATTTTTAAAGTTGATTTTAACAATACGCTGAAACATTAGATATTCCACTTTTTATTAGAGAAGAACAACGAATCTGGATGGGTCCCTCTGACAAAAAAAAATTATAGGAAAGTCAAGTTTGTAAAATTTGTACTGACATCAAACTTCTAAGAAGGCCCTTCCCCGTCAATCCAAACTCCAAACATATAAACGAAAGGAAATTATGGTTTTGCTTGCTTAAAGTAAAACTAATTACTTTTATTATTAGAAAAATCAAGTTATATACTTATTTTTAACTTTGATGAATAAAAAATATTCAATAGTATTTGAAATTTCTTCTATTTGATTTTGCGGATTTTAGCTATGGTTGAGAGAGGAATCGAGAAGAAAAGCAAGAAGAAAGGCCGATTGAGGGAAAGAAAAGAAATGGGAAAGAAGAAATCTTTCATAGGTTTGGAAGGCAAGAAGGGTAAAATAAGAAATAGCAATATTAATTTTTGTTTTTTTTATGAAACTGTGGTCAAGGGTATTTTTGACTTTTTGACCAACGGCCAAAAAAAGTGTTAATCCAACGAGTCCTTAGTGGACCCCCAATTGGAGAATTCTCAACTCAATGAGAATTCTCAATTCAATGAGTTGAGAATTCTCCAACGAGTCCTTAGTGGACCCCAATTGGAGAATTCTCAACTCAATGAGTTGTATCTCAACTCAATGAGAATTCTCAATTCAATGAGTTGAGAATTCTCCAATGAGTCCTTAGTGATTGAGTTGAGAATTCTCCAATGAGTCCTTAGTGGACCCTCAATTGGAGAATTCTCAACTCAGTGAGTTAATGCCGCAAAAATACCCATAAATAAAGTTAATTCCCAGTTTCATTGCTCTAAAAGTTTCTGCCTCACAATTTGTTTTGGGTCTTCAAATGATCGTGTCTGTTTTCATAGCAGCTCTAGCACTTTTCTTTGCCATGGCTGGAAATGCAGGCAAGCAAGCTCTAGTATCCTGCTTTATTGTCTTCTCTAGTACTTATTCTTTTATCCCCTTAGTATAGTTTTCTTGTAATCTGAATATGTAAATTTTATTTTGCAGATGCATATTATTGCAATTGTAATGATGGATTGAGTGATGCGATTTACCAGAGGAACATTGATTATGCATGTGGAGCTGGAGCAGATTGTTCTCCAATTATGAAAAATGGCCCATGTTTTCAGCCAAATACTGTCGAGAATCACTGTAATTTTGCAGTGAATAGCTATTATCAAAGATGTGCTCAGGTTCAGGGGAGTTGTAGCTTCTCAAACACTGCCGCTGTAGTTCAAGACCCACCTGGTAAGCATCGTCTTACCTACAAAAGCAGAATTATACCTTGAATGGTGCTGACTTTTCTTTAATTTACAGATGCAATTTCTGAATGTTTATATCCATCTAGCCCCAGGTATGCTTTCTACCTCTTAAAGAGCGCGAGATAGGAAACCTTCAGACTGAGGTCTGTACGTTATGGGGTGACGTAGCAGCCCTACGAGGGACTGGCAGTCATCGGGATGGAGGGGGTGACGTTGGAGCGAGACAGATGGGGTATGATGATCTGTCATGGCCGAGGGGAGATTATGACTCATTTTGTGATGGGGTACCGGAGGAGGGGGTACCGACGGAGGTGGAGGTGAACGGAGGATACCAGTACCGACGAGGTTCCAGGGGTACCCGCAGAGGTGGAAGCGGTACCGACGAGTTCCCAGGGGGTACCGACGGAGGTGGATGGAGGGGCGATGGATGACGAAGGGGTACAGGCGGAGGTGAGGGGGTACCGACGGAGTCCAAGGGGGTACCGACGGAGGTAGAGAGTGTACCGACGGAGTTCGAGGTGGTACCGACGGAGGTAGAGGGGGGAATGCAATCTTGAAGAGCTCTAATTAGTTATTACTACTCGTGACATGGGGTAATTGCTCCTTGAAATTTGACTTTTCTGATTTGGCAAATTACAGTTAACGTTTCCCAATCAAAATTCCAAAAATAATATTCTATGCATTTAATATACCATTAAGCCCACACACCCTTACAGACATGCACATGCAGTGCCTAACCCTGATAATTGTCTTCTTATGGATTACTATCTATTTCTGTATGTATTTATTGTGAAAAAAAACTTTTACATTTCAGGATTACTTTTTCAAAATACGATTGAGATCAACTTGTTTGTTTACGATGAATTAACAAATGAATAAAATACATATTTTCATATAATTTATAGAAGATAATAGTAAAAGGGAAAAATGCATAAAATGAACAAATACGATTTATAAATTGGACGTTCTGATATTTTGTGAAGTAAAACAAATGTTTTCCCTTTTCTCCTTTAAAATGATAACATATTTTCGACAATAATTTTTTTTTGCTATTGTTTGTGTCAATTAATGTAACGTTAATATTTGATGCTCTGTTAAGCCAAAACCATCTTCCAACGAAGGAAAAGTAAAATCAAAAGAGATAAAATGCCCCACAACTATAAATCCCAACAATAAAACTTAGTTCATGCTATATAAATGATAAAAAAAAAAGATAATATTTTATAGAATACATTGCAAATAGAAGATAATAATGAAGAAAAAACAAGATTCAAGATACAACTCCTTTTTGTTGGATTTTTTAAGATGTTAAAGGCTTGAACTTGATTTTCCCAAAATACAACTGAAGTTCCTATTTGTGTCTATATCTATTCCTTTCTCTAGGCCATCTGACAATAACCATACTGGGAGTACCTGTTTGGGAACAACGAAGTGGACCTAACATGTTGATATCTAGGTCTAAATTGAAGAGAAATTACTCGTAGGTTTCTAATATACCTGTTTGGGAACAACGAAGAGAAATGTTAAACGTCGTGAGCTCATTTGATGTATTGCCTATAGCTAATCAGAATGCAGTGGGTCGTGTTATTCAGAACCCAATCAAATCTACCAATAGTATCACAAAGTGGAGAAAACGTGCCACAAGTCCTATATCATTGCTATTTATTTTGGAACTTGAGCATACTCATTATTTATTTATTTAACCACATACATATATCTTAAATGTATGTCACGCTACTTCTATATTATGTTATTTTAATTTATGTAATATATAAAATCATTAATATGACTAACAATGTTACGATAATCACGTTTGTGTAATTGAAATAAAATTAAGATATACCAAAAAGGAGTTATTTCCTTTAAATTTGTAAACAAATTATGCTTTGAATTAGTGCAAGTTCGGGTCAATATAAAAAAAAGTTGTGTAAATGGAAAGTGCAGTGAATCATCGAACAACAAAATCAAACTCATAATAACACATGCATTTTCGGTCCAATATTGAAGTTTAGCCGTGTAAATGGGTTGTGCAAGTATCTTGTTGCCGTTTAGCCGTGTGTTGGCGTTTGAGGCGTTGTTAGAGAAAGCCATTAGAACCCTGTTACCTTTCAAGGTGATGTTTTAACAAGGAGTTGAAAGGAAAACTGTGATTCCGTGTGATCCATTGTGAGTTATGCAGAAGAGTCGAGAGAAAAATAATAAGAGTGCGGAAGTCGTGTTGGACCATAACCCACTTTCTTAAACTCAAATAACATCGATCACTTATATCTGAGTATACAAACATACGGAAGCAAGCTCGAGGGAAATCTCGTTGATATTATTCTGCATTTACCTTCTGCTTCAATACTGTAAGATCTTTCTTATTTATGTTAAATACTTGTATTAATATTTGCACTTATTCTATTTATGAAGTTTTAGTTACTATTATTCAATGTTTAGAAATTGATTGCGAAAGGAAAAGAGAAGAAATTAAATCATTTTATACTGTACTTGATTATTTTCTGAAAAATAGTAGAAATATACCTGTGCCTTTATATTTTACAGAAAATATAGTCAGAATTAATAAAGAAATTAATAAATTAGAAAATAAAATTAGAATATTAAACGATTGTTTTAATAAAAAATATATTGATAAATACGAGCATAATTGACTTTTCCCTTCATTAGGAGAAATAAACCAAACATATCCTATATTAAAAATAGAAAACCTTGACTTGACTAAAAGATAGTGGAAGGATATTTAAGTCTTTTTGTCAGGAAGTGTAATCCAAAGTGTAAGCCAGCAAGTACGAATAGCAAGGTCCATAGTATTATTTAAGCAAAAATATTGACTGCGAATACATGCATACACCTTATCTAATAGCCTAGGACCTATGATGTTTCTTCGTAGAGTTAGCCGTGGTAATGCACAGTCAGAGTTTCAATGGCTAACACTGGATCCAGTGATAATGCACAGTCAGCTCAATCATCAGCAAGCACACTGATACCAGCTTTAGTGCTTTTCCTTGCCATAGTTGGAAATTCAGGCAAGCAATCAAGCTCTAGTATCCTATTTCATCGTCTTTTCTAGCGCTTAATCTTTACTGTAATTTTTAAATTTTATCTTGCAGATGATGCACATTATTGCTTTTGTAATGATGGATTGAACGATGCGATTTACCAAAGAACATTGACTATGCATGTGGAGCCGGCGCAGATTGTATTCCAATTATGCAAAATGGCCCCTGTTTTCAGCCAAATACCGTGAAGAATCACTGCAATTTTGGATGAGCTAAATTTGAATTTTTTTTTGTTGTAAATGGGACCCTCAAGTCAATTTTGAGAAAGGTACGTAGGTAGGAATCTAGATGACCATTTTTACTTCCATTAAGTTGACGTCGTGTAGGACCACTCCCACGTGGCCGCCGTGTACATAAAAAGGTATGGGAGATTTTCACAAATATCACTAAATTTGAAAATACACAAAAAGTTTGTATGTGCACTCAATTTGTTCAAAAATGTCACTTTTTTGACTTGAAGGGTCCAAATTACCCTTGGGTCACCTTTGTAAGAGCAATTAATGCTTGATTGGATTGTCATTAATGGTTTGATTTGATGATTTAATTTTTATTATTTTATTCATTGTATATATGTATATTATATTCAATAACATGTATTTTCTTCCATAAAATAAAGAAAAGAAATTCAAATCCTAACATAAACAAACCCTAAGTCCTAAATAGACTTCCATGAACATATTTTCTTCCAAGAACTTCATCTTCTTCATTTATTCCTTCATCGAGAACACATACTTAATTGATCATCTATTTGGAAAGGTTAGCTATTATTTCATCTCTTAGCTCATTATTTCGTAAATGTAATACAACATGGTGATAATAAATTTCAAATTATTACTCATTGATTTCTTAGGTTTTTGACCATGATTATGACGGTAAAGAAATTTGTAATAGTTCATTAAATGTGATTGATTCCATATTTAATGAATCATTGACTTATTTTTTTTTCCAAAATACATTGTCATGTTGAATGTGAATTGATTATCACCATTAATGTTCTATAATAATGTCTTAAAAATTTCTGAAATCACTGTTCGGAAACCACCCGACAGTTCGTACTGAAATGGTCGAATGCAGTGTTTCAAACCGTTGGGTCCGACAGTTAAACTGTCGAATTCGACACTTGAGAACTGTTGCGACTTGCTTAGCTGTTTTCCTCATTTGATGGTATTCAATGTTGATAATTTGATTGTGCCGACTTCTTACAGTTGCAATCTCAACATTGCAGGTATGAGTGATGGTTTGAGATTCATAGTCTCGTACAGGGGAAATTTCACAAATGTGGACGACGAATGGAAGTGGAGAGGGGACAAAACAACTTCCATTTTGGTGCCGACAAATATTACGGTAGCCGGACTTGCTTTACGGTTGAAGGAAAAACTTGGTATTGTTGATCCCAGTAGTGAAATTGAATTGAAGTTCAAAGTCCCCAATGTGAATGTACCTCCGGCTGAATTGAAGTTCAGTAGGGGGAAGGTGGCTGCTTTACTCAAGCTGCATGGTGAATCGGGGGATAGTTTTCATCAACTTGCTTTGTATTGTCACGTCCTTGGACAACATAACCCCGGAACTATAACCCACATGTAAGTCGACGGCCATAATAGGTTTACTTATTTCTTCCTAGCATTTGGTGCAAGCATTCGTGGTTACTTGCAATTCTTGAGGCCGGTAATTTGTGTAGACGGCAGTCACTTGAAAGGTCCATACAAAGGTACACTTCTACTGACAACTGCCCAAGATGCTAACAAACAAATCTACCCTTTAGCACGGGGGATCGTAGATGCCAAAACAAATAAATCGTGGTCGTGGTTTCTGTCCAACTTGAGAGATCTTATAGGCGATTCTGATGAACTTGTATTTGTGTCGGATAGGAAAACAAGTATAGAAAAAGCTATTTCTTAGCTTTTTCCCTTGTCTCAACATGGTTGTTGTATGTGCCATATGGAAAAGAACTTAATACAGAGGTACAATAATGCTGGTTCAGTTTTCCTATTCAAACGCGCGGCGACAACATATCGGGTGGAAGAATTCGAACGACTAATGGGTCAGATTCGGAGGATAAGTGGGCGATCGTACGAGAGCGAGCAGGTTTTCCTTTTTGGTCTAGAGCACTATTCGTTGGGTATAGGTATAATATTATGACAAACAACAATGCGGAATCCCTAAACGCAATGTTGAGACATGCCCGTTCGTTACTGATCACAAGCTTTGTTGAACACATTCGGAGCACAATGCAGAAGTGGTTTTACGAACGTCGAACGACTTCAAACTCATGCAGTACCGTGTTGTCATCAAACATGGTGAGCGAGTTACGAGCAAAGTTCGACGCTGGTTCTCTACTTCGAGCTCATTCCTTGACAGCAAACTTAACACAGGTCAGAATATCCAACGACATGGACACGGCAGATTTTTCTGAGAACATATGCACATGCCGTGAATTCTAACTAAATCGTATGCCATGTGTTCATGCAACCCGTGCAGCTTGCCTAAGAGGTTCGTCCTTGTACGATTTATGTTCTCCTTACTATACAGCGGACTACTGGAGGGGTGCTTACAGTGAAGCAATATATCCCGTCCCGCGGAAAGATAATTAGGTTGTTCCGAATGACATTACAGGTACTCATATTTTGCCACCATTGGTACGTCATTCGCCAGGTAGACCCCCTACATGCCGTAAGAGATTCAGACACGAGTCCACCACCTCTAGGCCACGAACTCGACGCTGCACTCGGTGCAGCAGATTTGGTCATAACCAAGCCACATGCACGAACACCATCGTAACGCAACCCAGTTAACATTGCTATCGACATTTCTGTTGTTTTGTATGTTACTGTACTGGCCACCTCCCATTTTTAATTAGGGAGTTTTGTAAATTAAAGTACTATCGGCCATCAACTGTATGTCATTACCATACTTTGTCTCTTATTGTACTTTGAAAGTAACAAGTGTAGTGATGTTGTCAGTCACACCCCGACACTTCATCTGTCGATCCCGACATATATTCTCTGTTTCTCGACAGTTCGAACAATACAACAATTGAATTTAACAAACACATTGCAAAAGGGACATTGTTGCCCATGGATTTCATTAATAACCATGATTACATATGCGCAAAATAGCTGGATGAACATAATATGAACGTCAATAAGGGCTCCTCGACAAAAATGTACAAAATTGGAGGCCACACATCTACGATGTCTTTCTAACACATCGTACCACAAGTACTACAACGTCGTTTCCTTCCCAATTAGAGTCCACGTTCATCCCACATCAAAATTTATATACATACTTACCGATAGATTATTTAGTGACGTAATGGTATCCCATCATCAGTCTACTTTTAATTGCACACGGATCCGGTATCTGCACCACTGTCATCATCAGAGTCGTCCGACGATATGATAATTATTTCAGGAGCTCCTGCGATGGGGGCCACGCGTACATCATCGCTGTCATCATCAGAGTCGTCGACGACATTGCGGAGCACACTTTTTGGTGATTGCAATTCTTCGCTGGTTAGTGAGTCGAGGTTAGGAAACGGAACAGGGGAAGTGATTCTCCAACCACGTAAAGGGACGTCCTCTTCATCATCCGACGAAATTATGATGGGGACGTCTACAGGTGAGCCGGGCATCGGAGTCGGATTATTGAAGAGCTTGGTGTCGTTGCTCGTAGTGGAGAAAGCCATATATTTGAATAATGACTAGGTACGAATTTGATAAATGTCTATTGCACTAACATGTAGGTTTCTCAAGTGTTACTTGTATGAGAACAAAGATGTACTATATGTAATGAACTGGGTGATTTCCACATTTATGATGCACACTTGCTAACCACCTAGTCAATATCAAACTTAAATTAGACAGGAAAGGGACCTTGATGAGACATCGTAAAAGAGTTGAAGTCTACTGACCCTTTTATATTACAATTTACTTCATATTTATTTACCATATCATTTGCCAATTGTAAATAAGATGTATCTGTTGCATTTTTGTATCTTCATACGTACGAAATTATGATTCTCAATGCTAATATTTTCATACTAGACGATTGCCGTAATTAAGGGTTGCATGTCCTAAATAACTCGCACTTCGAACCATATATAGTCACCTAACTGGACCATAAATTAATCCATGCAACAAAAATTTGTATAGTTGTACCACATCAAATTTCCAGATAATGCACAATTTGCCGTAAATGTTTGAAACAATTCATATGCCAAGAACATTACAAAATTATCCAATTTACTGAAACCAGGCTAGACATTACACCATTTGCACCATATGCCATTAACCAGGCTCGACATTACAAAACAAATTCCACGCGGATTTGGCAAGAATCTATTGAAATGAAACTATGTGGAAAATTTTTGTTCGTCGGAGTCACGTTACGTACACGTTCAAAAACACATGGTTACTTGATAGGTACCGGCACAAAAGATTTGAAACGAACAAAATTTGGCTCAACTATTTCTTTTGTGTTTGCCTCTTAGCCCAAGTGTACGGAGTCCTTGTCGATGCTGCTGGCATTCGAAGACGAGTGGAACGCCGCCTGCGAATAGGTGCCGATATAGGCTACACTGGGTCGAACGTTGGGCCACCTACGGCACATAAACAATAGACAAATTTTTAATATGGAACTATCTAAATGAAATATCTAAATGTCAGGTTTCGTTTCTTACCTTCCACCTCCTCCGCTCCTGAAGCGGTCCCCGCCTCCATCTCCCCTGAAGCAGTCCTCGTGGTGTCGCTCTCATTGCCATGCAGATCTTGACCTGTTTCGACCTGGCCACTCATTCCTCCTACAACTGGTCCTCCTGCCACTACAGAACAACGGAGGAAAAACACTTTCCAATAATCTCCATAGAAGGTAACACAGGTCGGTGAAATGAAGAAACGAAATGAAACGTAAAAAAGTAGACATAGTCAAACTGGAAAATAATTTATCATTACATATGAAGAGTCTTAAGCTAGATAGTTCAAAAACCTAAAAACATAAACTGACAAGAAGATGTAAACAACACATTGCACACATCGTTCAGTGGATTGACCAAGTGAGATAGGGCTACGAAACTTGGCAACGTACCCAACGGAAAAATAAAACTCCTAAAAGCAATGAATTACAGATAAATAGTGGAAATTAAAACAGACTACTAAAAGCAATTACAACTCCTAATTTTTCAACTGGAATGCAAGGAAGGATACAAAGTTGTGGCCCTCAAAACTGCTCCAGTCTAATATTATGTGCTACAATTAATATATTGATTTTCTCCAATATTGGCATTGAGAATCATAATTTCGTAAAGCGTACCTTCAGGTTCTCCGCCACCCAATGCCAAATCGTGTTCTTCCGGCATCTGATTCATGTCAACGCCAAAGTCAGTTTCATGACCTGCATATTGTTACAGTGAGACAGTAAATGCAGGTTATTTCATCCTGTCATATGACAAATAAGGAGAGCCATAATAGAAGGTAGAAGAAAATTCGAAAAAGTACCTCCATATGGTTGTGGAGAATGTTCAGGGACATCGTTTCGCACGTCATTCGGAACTGCAGATGCGGTGGCAACGGCAGGTGCCACTACCATCGATATGAATTCCCGAAGTCTAGCGTTTTCAGCCGTAACGTGCTCGAATATTTCATGTTTCACGGTTCGGAGTCGTATCTCAAATAGGACTCTTTGATCCAATAACATGTCATCGACGTCCGATCTTGTCAACCCACCTCCCATTTATACACCCGTCATCCCTCCCTATGCAAGATCAGCATGGCTCTCTCTGTCGTCACCGTCCCTGACGTTGTCCGAACTAGAATCGTCATTTTGTTCGGTAGACTGCACGACACGATCACCTGTACTAGAATCCTCGCCATCTTCCTGTTTACTCGAATCCTGGCCATCTCCTCCACCGACATCGGCCACGGCAGCAAACTGTGCATCGACCACATTATTTATAATGTCGTCCAAAACAGGCACGACATTATCATCAAACGGCATAAGAGTTGCCATGTAGTGTTGGTTTCGCTCCAACTCGGTCGGACGTAGCGTTGCGAAAACACGCAGCTGCGGATGATGAAACACTTTGATCAGGTCACTTGAAAAATAGGGCATATTTGGATTGAATGCCAACAAAATGTTGCCTATCTTGGGAGACGAAAGGTTACCATGTCAACTTGAGATTAGTACTCCTTTTTTTGCAACTTGATTAGGTTTGGTTGTAACCTGGTGCTAGTTAATTTTTGTAACAAGTTATGTACAAGGACAAAAACAAGGACTTGCCAAATTTAATTTAGGTTGTATTTTTTATATCTAGAAAAAAATATTTTATTTCAAGATTCACCAATTTCAAAATGTAAATATTATTTAATACTATATTAACATTAAACCATTAAAATTTATTGAATAATCAGATTTTTTTAATAAAATATTATTTAAAAAAATTCTCAAAATTTCAAAGTAAACGCGTTTTCCATTTTTACGTTTTCGAAAACAGTTTTTCAGAACGACAAAAAGAACGCATTTTCAAAAATTTCAAAATAGACATTCAAAACACAAAACACAAAACGAATTCAAAACTCAAAATACAAAACTGAAACACAAAGAGAACGCCCCCTAAATCTTTCGTAGGTTTGGAAGGAAGGGTAAAATAAGTTTTTTGTCCTTGTTTGAGCAGAATTATTGTCTTTTCTTTTTTTAAATTGTCCAGTCAGTGTTTGACATATGTATCTGATTTTGATATCAAAAAAACACGTGTAGCACTGCTCAAATGGGAACCCATTTTAGTCAGAGGGACCCAAATGATCTCCTATCATTCCTTTTGTCATTTGGGTCCATTTGACAAAAAAAATTCGAGGAAAGTAATGTTTGTAAAATTTATGCTGATCTGAAAGCACACTTCCAAGAAGGCCTTTCATGAGATAGTAGTTCAATTTGAGTCACGTTCATTTTCATTCTTTTACTCATTTTCAATTGCACGTTAAAAAGAACAATAACTTCCAAACAGGATCTTATAAGAGGGTAGACATTCTATTAATTCCCAGTTTCATTGCTCTAAAAGTCTCACAATTTACATAGTTGAAGAACGTTTTTAAAGTTGATTTTAACAATACGCTGAAACATTAGATATTGCACTTTTTATTAGAGAAGAACAGCGAATCTGGATGGGTCCCTCTGACAAAAAAAAATTTATAGGAAAGTCAAGTTTGTAAAATTTGTACTGGCATCAAACTTCCAACAAGGCCCTTCTCCGTCAATCCAAACTCCAAACAGATAAAAGAAAGGAAATTATGGTTTTGCTTGCTTAAAGTAAAACTAATTACTTTTATTATTAGAAAAATCAAGTTATATACTTATTTTTAACTTTGATGAATAAAAAATATTCAATAGTATTTGAAATTTCTTCTATTTAATTTTGCGGATTTTAGCTTTGGTTGAGAGAGGAATCGAGAAGAAAAGCAAGAAGAAAGGCCGATTGAGGGAAAGAAAAGAAATGGGAAAGAAGAAATCTTTCATAGGTTTGGAAGGCAAGAAGGGTAAAATAAGAAATAGCAATATTAATTTTTGTTTTTTTTTTTATGAAACTGTGGTCAAGGGTATTTTTGACTTTTTGACCAACGGCAAAAAAAAGTGTTAATCCAACGAGTCCTTAGTGGACCCCCAATTGGAGAATTCTCAACTCAATGAGTTGTATCTCAACTCAATGAGAATTCTCAATTCAATGAGTTGAGAATTCTCCAACGAGTCCTTAGTGGACCCCAATTGGAGAATTCTCAACTCAATGAGTTGTATCTCAACTCAATGAGAATTCTCAATTCAATGAGTTGAGAATTCTCCAACGAGTCCTTAGTGGACCCCAATTGGAGAATTCTCAACTCAATGAGTTGTATCTCAACTCAATGAGAATTCTCAATTCAATGAGTTGAGAATTCTCCAATGAGTCCTTAGTGATTGAGTTGAGAATTCTCAACTCAGTGAGTTAATGCCGCAAAAATACCCATAAATAAAGTTAATTCCCAGTTTCATTGCTCTAAAAGTCTCTGCCTCACAATTTGTTTTGGGTCTTCAAATGATCGTGTCTGTTTTCATAGCAGCTCTAGCACTTTTCTTTACCATGGCTGGAAATGCAGGCAAGCAAGCTCTAGTATCCTGCTTTATTGTCTTCTCTAGTACTTATTCTTTTATCCCCTTAGTATAGTTTTCTTGTAATCTGAATATGTAAATTTTATTTTGTAGATGCATATTATTGCAATTGTAATGATGGATTGAGTGATGCGATTTACCAGAGGAACATTGATTTTGCATGTGGAGCTGGAGCAGATTGTTCTCCAATTACGAAAAATGGCCCCTGTTTTCAGCCAAATACTGTCGAGAATCACTGTAATTTTGCAGTGAATAGCTATTATCAAAGATGTGCTCAGGTTCAGGGGAGTTGTAGCTTCTCAAACACTGCCGCTGTAGTTCAAAACCCACCTGGTAAGCATCGTCTTACCTACAAAAGCAGAATTATACCTTGAATGGTGCTAACTTTTCTTTAATTTACAGATGCAATTTCTGAATGTTTATATCCATCTAGCCCCAGGTATGCTTTCTACCTCTTAAAGAGCGCAAGATAGGAAACCTTCAGACTGAGGTCTGTACGTTATGGAGCGACGTAGCAGCCCTACGAGGGACTGGCAGTCATCGGGATGGAGGGGGTGACGGTGGAGCGAGACAGATGGGGTATGATGATCTGTCGTGGCCGAGGGGAGATTATGACTCATTTTTTGATGGGGTACCGGAGGAGGAGGTACCGACGGAGGTGGAGGCGAACTGGAGGATACCAGTACCGACGAGGTTCCAGGGGTACCCGCAGAGGTGGAAGCGGTACCGACGAGTTCCCAGGGGGTACCGACGGAGGTGGATGGAGGGGCGACGGATGACGAAGGGGTATAGGCGGAGGTGGGGGGTACCGACGGAGTCCAAGGGGGTACCGACGGAGGTAGAGAGTGTACCGACGGAGTTCGAGGGGGTACCGACGGAGGTAGAGGGGGGGAATGCAATCTTGAAGAGGCTCTAATTAGTTATTATTACTTGTGACGTCTGCTTGGCTTTGTATGTCTTTTTCGGTTGCCTGAAGATGACTGACTTGATTCTACCGGCAAAACAGTCCCTCCCTTGATGCTGTCTGAATCGTTCATGTTTGCAACCGTTCGTTGGGCTTCAACATAAATTTTTTAGTCTCTAATCTGCAGGAAAAATATTACATTTTTAAGTGGTTAACTGCATTCGATATACAATATGTAATGTAATCAAGATCTAAAGAAGTTTAATGCAACTGTCAAAGATGCAGAACCAGACTTGCTCTTGTAGATCTATTACTTTTTCCTCCTTAGACTTGAGAGAGAGTCTTTCCCTATAAATTGAGAAATCGAAATTTAATCAACTCGATAAGCTTAGAGCTGTCAAAGTCCAATTTATTTCAAGAAATGGAAAGGATCCAGTGATGTTTTCATAATTTGCATTGAAAGCACATCATCATGGTGGTACCAACAAATGAACTATACCATTTGACCCCTCTATCAGCCAAAAGAATATAATAAAATACATCATCGAGGGATTTGAGTTTACCATGAATTTAAAGAATTGCAAGAAGAGAAGCCACTGGGGATGTAGTAAATAAAAGACATACTAGTAGGAATTGACTACAAGATTACTGAATTTCTGTTGAAGTATCATGTTAAAAATATGAAAATATTGAATCACGTCATTCAAAGTCCCAAAGACTTAAATTTACATGTAAATGGAGAGAGAAAAGGTTGTACCTTTCTTCAATTTCCTTAAACTTTTTCTGCAGCAATTCTTGTAGTTTCATTAGCTCTTGATTCCTCTAAAAGAAGAACGAGAAGACATTTTAGGTCAAAATGTTAGATGAGATAATAAAAATATAAGCCACGTAAGTACTAATAGAACCAACACAACAACCTTGTAGGTTTTCAGACAATTAAACTTATATTATTCTGAAAATTCAATATTTAACTGCATGGATATAGCAAAGATTGTCTAAAACTTGAAATAAAAAATGTTTCTAAGATATATATAATAATAATAAAAAATAAAGTACATAATTCCATTTTACAATATTTATAGAAATAATATCACTGAAAATTTCATCAATAATCTACGTCTGAAAGCTAATATATAATACCACACATTATATTTGTTAGTGACAAATGATCATTATAATTTTTATTTCTTTAACAAATGATATAAAAGAATGTAAATTAATAGGTCAATATCATAGCTTTGGCTTGATGAGAATAGATTTGAAACTTTAAGTAACAGCAAAATTCTTTTCATGTTGAATTGAAATTTTGGAAAAATAAAGGAGAGAACTAGAGACTAAATGACAATGAAAAATCAATGTTTAAAGATAAACATATTAAAAGATCGGATAGCGGTTCATTTTATTTTTTCATCTTTCACCACTAAAAATGTGTGACCATAAAGAAAAGTTAAGGAAAGCAAAAGGCTCAAACATTAACATAGGCAATATTTTCATAATTCTTCTGTAATCATTCCTTAAAAGGGGCTTTACAGATCTAAAACAGTCGGTACCTCCAAAAAGGGGCTTTATGACTCGACTGGCTCTCTAAAACCATTCCTTAAAAGGCAAGTTCTGTAGATGTATTTACCTGACAGTGTCGATATATCCGCTGTTCAGTTTCTTACAGTCTGTTGAAATATAACAAGCATCAGTTAAGCATTTGAGGCGTGAATCATCAGTGAATAAGGAGCTGCTAATGTGCACCTTGGGACCACAATATAGCTGTTATTTACTCATTGGATAGTACTGAATTAATTCAATCAATTTCTTAATTTAACTTGTCTTCTGCTACAATATCAGTATCCCTTTTTATCATTTCTTCAACTTGGTATCAGAGTTTCAATGGCTAACACTGGATCTAGTGATAATGCACAGTCAGCTCAATCATCAGCAAGCACACTGATACCAGCTTTAGTGCTTTTCCTTGCCATAGTTGGAAATTCAGGCAAGCAATCAAGCTCTAGTATCCTATTTCATCGTCTTTTCTAGCGCTTAATCTTTACTGTAATTTTTAAATTTTATCTTTCAGATGCTGCACATTATTGCTTTTGTAATGATGGATTGAGCGATGCGATTTACCAGAAGAACATTGACTATGCATGTGGAGCCGGCGCAGATTGTATTCCAATTATGCAAAATGGCCCCTGTTTTCAGCCAAATACCGTGATGAATCACTGCAATTTTGGATGAGCTAAATTTGAATTTTTTTTTTTGTTGTAAATGGGATCCTCAAGTCAATTTTGAGAAAGGTACGTAGGTAGGAATCTAGATGACCATTTTTACTTCCATTAAGTTGACGTCGTGTAGGACCACTCCCACGTGGCCGCCGTGTACATAAAAAGGTATGGGAGATTTTCACAAATGTCACTAAATTTGAAAATACACAAAAAATTTGTATGTGCACTCAATTTGTTCAAAAATGTCACTTTTTTGACTTGAAGGGTCCAAATTACCCTTGGGTCACCTTTGTAAGAGCAATTAATGCTTGATTGGATTGTCATTAATGGTTTGATTTGATGATTTAATTTTTATTATTTTATTCATTGTATATATGTATGTTATATTTAATAACATGTATTTTCTTCCATAAAATAAAGAAAAGAAATTCAAATCCTAACATAAACAAACCCTAAGTCCTAAATAGACTGCCATGAACATATTTTCTTCCAAGAACTTCATCTTCTTCATTTATTCCTTCATCGAGAACACATACTTAATTGATCATCTATTTGGAAAGGTTAGCTATTATTTCATCTCTTAACTCATTATTTCGTAAATGTAATACAACATGGTGATAATAAATTTCAAATTATTACTCATTGATTTCTTAGGTTTTTGACCATGATTATGACGGTAAAGAAATTTGTAATAGTTCATTAAATGTGATTGATTCCATATTTAATGAATCAGTGACTTATTTTTTTTTCCAAAATACATTGTCATGTTGAATGTGAATTGATTATCACCATTAATGTTCTATAATAATGTCTTAAAAATTTCTGAAATCACTGTTCGGAAACCACCTGATAGTTCGTACTGAAATGGTCGAATGCAGTGTTTCAAACCGTCGGGTCCTGACAGTTAAACTGTCGAATTCGACATTTGAGAACTGTTGCGACTTGCTTAGCTGTTTTTCTCATTTGATGGTATTCAATGTTGATAATTTGATTGTGCCGACTTCTTACAGTTGAAATCTCAACATTGCATGTATGAGTGATGGTTTGAGATTCATAGTCTCGTACGGGGAAAATTTCACAAATGTGGACGACGAATGGAAGTGGAGAGGGGACAAAACAACTTCCATTTTGGTGCCGACAAATATTACGGTAGCCGGACTTGCTTTACGGTTGAAGGAAAAACTTGGTATTGTTGATCCCAGTAGTGAAATTGAATTGAAGTTCTGAGTCCCCAATGTGAATGTACCTCCGGCTGAAATACGCGATGACGAAGACCTGAGTTGGTACATATCAGTTCATAAGGAAACTGCAATATGCGTTACGGTGTTAGAAGTCGAGCCCCCAATTCTTGGCATGGCAACGGATACAAATTGGCCGGATCGTATGATTGTCATAGGGGATGTTCATCAAAACGTACAAAATGAGGACATAAGTCATCATCATAATATCTCAACTGAAATTGCACCCGAGGAGCTGTTTTCTGATGTTGGGGTTGCACCCTTACATGAGAACTTGGACAATCCATTAAATGCTAACGTTCCCGCTAATATTGCTGAACGGATTACACCTGTTAATACATCGGACCTTGCCGAACGGGAAATATTCTTCAGTAAGAATGAATTGTACTCGAAGATTCGTGTACTCGCATTGCAAGAGAAGTTTGAATTCCGAGTTAGTAGGTCAAGTATGAAGATGTTAACCGTGAAATGCGTCGACAGTAATTGCAAGTGGATGCTACGTGCCTCGGTGGTAAAGAAGTCTACACTCTTTATGATCCGTAAATTCAGGAAGCAGTACACATGTTCCATAGACATGCGTCGTAACGCACACCTTCATGCCACTAGTTCTATAATTGCCGAACTGATATTCGGAAAACTTGACACTCCAAACCACAAGTACGGTCCTGCTGCTATTGCACATGATATGGAACATGAGTTCGGAGTAAAAATTAGTTACAGCAAAGCACGTAGGGGGAAGGTGGCTGCTTTACTCAAGCTGCATGGTGAATCGGGGGATAGTTTTCATCAACTTGCTTTGTATTGTCACGTCCTTGGACAACATAACCCCGGAACTATAACCCACATGTAAGTCGACGGCCATAATAGGTTTACTTATTTCTTCCTAGCATTTGGTGCAAGCATTCGTGGTTACTTGCAATTCTTGAGGCCGGTAATTTGTGTAGACGGCAGTCACTTGAAAGGTCCATACAAAGGTACACTTCTACTGACAACTGCCCAAGATGCTAACAAACAAATCTACCCTTTAGCACGGGGGATCGTAGATGCCAAAACAAATAAATCGTGGTCGTGGTTTCTGTCCAACTTGAGAGATCTTATAGGCGATTCTGATGAACTTGTATTTGTGTCGGATAGGAAAACAAGTATAGAAAAAGCTATTTCTCAGCTTTTTCCCTTGTCTCAACATGGTTGTTGTATGTGCCATATGGAAAAGAACTTAATACAGAGGTACAATAATGCTAGTTCAGTTTTCCTATTCAAACGCGCGGCGACAACATATCGGGTGGAAGAATTCGAACGACTAATGGGTCAGATTCGGAGGATAAGTGGGCGATCGTACGAGAGCGAGCAGGTTTTCCTTTTTGGTCTAGAGCACTATTCGTTGGGTATAGGTATAATATTATGGCAAACAACAATGCGGAATCCCTAAACGCAATGTTGAGACATGCCCGTTCGTTACTGATCACAAGCTTTGTTGAACACATTCGGAGCACAATGCAGAAGTGGTTTTACGAACGTCGAACGACTTCAAACTCATGCAGTACCGTGTTGTCATCAAACATGGTAAGCGAGTTACGGGCAAAGTTCGACGCTGGTTCTCTACTTCGAGCTCATTCCTTGACAGCAAACTTAACACAGGTCAGAATATCCAACGACACGGACACAGCAGATTTTTCTGAGAACATATGCACATGCCGTGAATTCTAACTAAATCGTATGCCATGTGTTCATACAACCCGTGCAGCTTGCCTAAGAGGTTCGTCCTTGTACGATTTATGTTCTCCTTACTACACAGCGGACTACTGGAGGGGTGCTTACAGTGAAGCAATATATCCCGTCCCGCGGAAAGATAATTGGGTTGTTCCGAACGACATTACAGGTACTCATATTTTGCCACCATTGGTACGTCGTTCGCCAGGTAGACCCCCTACATGCCGTAAGAGATCCAGACACGAGTCCACCACTTCTAGGCCACGAACTCGGCGCTGCACTCGGTGCAGCAGATTTGGTCATAACCGAGCCACATGCACGAACACCATCGTAATGCAACTCAGTTAACATTGCTATCTACATTTCAGTTGTTTTGTATGTTACTGTACTGGCCACCTCCCATTTGTAATTAGGGAGTTTTGTAAATTAAAGTACTACCGGCCATCAACTGTATGTCATTACCATACTTTGTCTCTTATTGTACTTTGAAAATAACAAGTGTAGCGATGTTGTCTATCACACTCCGACACTTCATCTGTCGATCCCGACATATATTCTCTGTTTCTCGACAGTTTGAACAATACAGCAATTGAATTTAACAAACACATTGCAAAAGGGACATTGATGCCCATGGATTTCATTAATAACCATGATTACATATGCGCAAAATAGCTGGATGAACATAATATGAACGTCAATAAGGGCTCCTCGACAAAAATGTACAAAATTAGAGGCCACACATCTACGATGTCTTTCTAATACATCGTACCACGAGTACTACAACGTCGTTTCCTTCCCAGTTAGAGTCCACGTTCATCCCACATCAAAATTTATATACGTACTTACCGATAGATTATTTAGTGACGTGATGGTATCCCATCATCAGTCTAATTTTAATTGCACACAGATCCGGCATCTACACCACTGTCATCATCAGAGTCGTCCGACGATATGGTAATTATTTCAGGAGCTCCTGCGATGGGGGCCACGCGTACATCATCGTTGTCATCATCAGAGTCGTTGACGACATTGCGGAGCACACTGTTTGGTGATTGCAATTCTTCGCTGATTAGTGCGTCGAGGTCGGAAAATGGAACAGGGGAAGTGACTCTCCAACCACGTAAAGGGATGTCCTCCTCATGATCCGACGAAATTACGATGGGGACATCTACAGATGAGTCGGGCATCGGAGTCGGATTATTGAAGAGCTCGGTGTCGTTGCTCGCAGTGGAGGAAGCCATATGTTTGAATAATGACTAGGTACGAATTTGATAAATGTCTATTGCACTAACATGTAGGTTTCTCAAGTGTTACTTGTATGAGAAAAAAGATGTACTATATGTAATGAACTGGGTGATTTCCACATTTATGATCCACACTTGCTAACCACTTAGTCAATGTCAAACTTAAATTAGACAGGAAAGGGACCTTGATGAGACATCGTAAAAGAGTTGAAGTCTACTGACCCTTTTATATTACAATTTACTTCATATTTATTTACCATAGCATTTTCCAATTGTAAATAAGCTGTATCTGTTGCATTTTTGTATCTTCATACGTACGAAATTATGATTCTCAATGCTAATATTTTCATACCAGACGATTGCCATAATTAAGGGTTGCATGTCCTAAATAACTCGCACTTCGAACCATATATAGTCACCTAACTGGACCATAAATTAATCCATGCAACAAAAATTTGTATAGTTGTACCACATCAAATTTCCAGATAATGCACAATTTACCGTAAATGTTTGAAACAATTCATATGTCAAGAACATTACAAAATTATCCAATTTACTTAAACCAGGCTAGACATTACACCATTTGCACCATATGCCATTGACCGGGCTCGACATTACAAAACAAATTCCACGCGGATTTGGCAAAAATCTATTGAAATGAAACTGTGGAAAATTTTTGTCCGTCGGAGTCACGTTACGTACACGTTCAAAAACACATAGTTACTTGATAGGCACCGGCACAAAAGATCTGATACGAACAAAATTTGGCTCAACTATTTCTTTTGTGTTTGCCTCTTACCCCTAGTGTACGGAATCCTTGTCGATGCTGCTGGCATTCGAAGGCGAGTGGAACGCCGCCTGCGAATAGGTGCCGATATAGTCTACACTGGGTCAGACGTTAGGCCACCTACGGCACATAAACAATAGACAAATTTTTAATATGGAACTATCTAAATGAAATATCTAAATGTCAGGTTTCGTTTCTTACCTTCCACCTCCTCCGCTCCTGAAGCGGTCCCCGCCTCCATCTCCCCTGAAGCAGTCCTCGCGGCGTCGCTCTCATTGCCATGCAGATCTTGACCTGTTTCGACCTGGCCACTCATTCCTCCTACAACTGGTCCTCCTGCCACTACAGAACAACGGAGGAAAAAAACTTTCCAATAATCTCCATAGAAGGTAACACAGGTCGATGAAATAAAGAAACGAAATGAAACGTAAAAAAGTAGACATAGTCAAACTGGAAAATAATTTATCATTACATATGAAGAGTCTTAAGCTAGATAGTTCAAAAACCTAAAAACATAAACTGACAAGAAGATGTAAACAACACATTGCACACATCGTTTAGTGGATTGACCAAGTGAGATAGGGCTACGAAACTTGGCAACGTACCCAACGAAAATAAAACTCCTAAAAGCAATGAATTACAGATAAATAGTGGAAAGTAAAACAGAATACTAAAATTAATTACAACTCCTAATTTTTCAACTGGAATGCAAGGAAGGATACAAAGTTGTGGCCCTCAAAACTGCTCCAGTCTAATATTATATGCTGCAATTAATATATTGATTTTCTCCAATATTGGCATTGAGAATCATAATTTCGTAAAGTGTACCTTCAGGTTCTCCGCCACCCAATGCCAAATCGTGTTCTTCCGACATCTGATTCATGTCAACGCCAAAGTCAGTTTCATGACCTGCATATTGTTACAGTGAGACAGTAAATGCAGGTTATTTCATCCTGTCATATGACAAATAACGAGAGCCATAATAGAAGGTAGAAGAAAATTCGAAAAAGTACCTCCATATGGTTGTGGAGAATGTTCAGGGACATCGTTTTGCACGTCATTCGGAACTGCAGATGCGGTGGCAACGGCAGGTGCCACTACCATCGATATGAATTCCCAAAGTCTAGCGTTTTCAGCCGTAACGTGCTCGAATATTTCATGTTTCACGGTTCGGAGTCGCATCTCAAATAGGACTCTTTGATCCAACAACATGTCCTCGACGTCCGATCTTGTCAACCCACCTCCCATTTGTACACCCGTCATCCCTCTCTGTGCACGATCAGCATGGCTCTCTCCGTCGTCACCGTCCTTGAGATTGTCCGAACTAGAATCGTTATTTTGTTCGGTAGACTGCACGACACGATCACCTGTACTAGAATCCTCGTCATCTTCCTGTTTACTCGAATCCTGCCCATCTCCTCCACCGACATCGGCCACGGCAGCAAACTGTGCATCGACCACATTATTTGTAATGTCGTCCAAAATAGGCACGACATTATCATCAAACGGCATAAGAGTTGCCATGTAGTATTGGTTTCGCTCCAGCTCGGTCAGACGTAGCGTTGCGAAAATATGCAGCTGTGGATGATGAAACACTTTGATCAGGTCACTTGAAAAATAGGGCATATTTGGATTGAATGCCAACAAAATGTTGCCTATCTTGGGAGACGAAAGGTTAACTGCACTATCTTGAAGAAGGCATCGTATGTGCGATGCTGTGTCTGTTTTGTGGCCGTCCAGCTCAGAATACGTGGGGATCGTTGGGCAAGCCACTGACCAAAACGTTGACCAATTTCAGGAATCGCCTCGAAGGCCCATATCTATTGTCCATGGGTTAAACATAGTGAATTAGTGTCGCGTCAATTATCCAATACATTGTCAAGTTAATAAGAACTTCAGCTGAAATTAAAATAAAAGACATTGTTACCTGCATGGCTATGGGAAAGCCGTGAACTGTGTAACTAATCTCCTTCTTGCGCTTCCTCTTTGCATCACGAAATTTACTAGCGTATCTGCCCTGGAATCCCTTTATGAGACGATAGTACCCCTCTCTACCCCAAGGGTAGGCAAAAAAAACATCAAAGTCGTCAACGATCGAAAGTGTCACGAACTCGATACCTACATTATTGTCTGGAGCGTTGAAGACTCCTTCTACTATGAGTGCAAGCCCCAGCTTGTATCGATCAGCCCGTGGGGTCGACGATCGAACTAATGTTTTCTCGATCTGGGCACAGGAAATCTTGTCCAAAGATCTAAAATACTTGTCCTTTAGTCTCGTTTTTTCCAAGACTCGATGAAACCGATCGTCATCAGGCAGGACACCGCAACACAGGCCGGTAACCACTGCATACTCTTGCAGTCCAAACCGGCAATAGTTTCCTTGCACGTTGAACCACAATTCGTGCTCCTTGTATGTTCGGATGCCTCTGAAGACAAGCTGTTGAATGAGTTGGGCAGAGAATTGGATGTCTGAAATTTCGGTTAAGAAGCCAAGGGATGACTCGCGAAAGTCGTGGCGTTGTCGTTCGTCGAAGTGCTCCAACACCCTTTGCACGTACTTGAGGTTACTTCGCTGGGATATGCGTGCACGCAACCTTGCGTCTTCCGGAACCAAGGCTTTGAACTCCATGGACTCTGCAATGAATAAGAAGGTGAAAACATCAGCTTATCACACGTCATGAATGTATGCGATGGGAAAAACGGATGCAAACAAATAGCAATCAACATATGTACATCAACTATATAACGACATGAAACTACTACCCAATGCAACATGAACAAGTTGTAAAAGCACATGTCACGAAGATTTAACAATAAATGGAACATAATGTGCTTCACATTATTGCTGGTCTAACTGTCGGGATCGACAGTTCAGTTGTACCCAATTTACTCAACTGTCGGGATTTCTGAGACTAACTGTCGGGAACGACAGTTCGCCTATCCCTAACGCAGCTAACTATCGGGAACGACAGAACACATGTTCTCATTTCACCCAGACGTAGATACTTTATAAGGTAAACTAGAGCATGGAAGTGGTGACATATAGCAATCAACAATTCTCCAATGTTCAGTTTTGGAGGGTACAACTTCGTCATGTTTAAAAGGATGGACTTGATAAAATTGCTAATAATCACCTCACATAACAATGACACTACGAGCATATTTATAAAAAGCTTCGGTACAATTATTAAGTTCACCGTTTACTCTTTCGAAAATATCAATAAACATTCTTCCAAGTTCTATGGATAGTTTGTGGTAGACAAGATGGCATGTATCATGGATACAGATATCCCAACTCTAGGTTTACCCACAATTTTGTTTCGCATGGAATTTCAATATCAATTATTTCCATAAAGGTGGCACACAGTGACCACAAAAATCAGTCTCAAAACCCCAAATTAGCTGATAATGATCACACTGGATTCAATGACCATTTAATGTGAGGAATAACAATCTTAAAGCAAAATTCCAGTAGCAATTGCCATCAATTATCTAAATCTACCTTAATAACAATAAACAAACTTAAACAAGCTCGGACGATTATCACATTATGATGCATGAACACTACCTTGATGGCAAAATTCACTCACTTCCCATTATTATTGTTGAAGTAGAGAGAGGAGTATTGAGAAACAATGGCTTGGCTTTTCCATTGATTAAGAATGAATATATATACACAAAATTGGGCATTGCCGTGAGAGATCCAAAACACAGAAATAGGAAACTATCCTAGAATTAAGGGATTACAACTAAATCCCTAAATGCTAAATCCCTAAATAAAGATTCACAAATCTTAAATCACAATCACAGTATATAAAGATTCACAAATCACCAATAACTAAATCAAAATCCCTAAATAAAGCTAGAAACAACCAATAAATTATAAATCAATCGGGTAAACGGAAGAAAAATAGAATTAAATAAAAATGGGAACTTACCTCGCCAGTGACAGGAGCAGTGCGACGGCGGACGACAACGGGAATGGCAGCTTCGAAGGGGTGGAGCTCGGCCTCAGTCCTCGAAAACGGAATGCCGAACGCGGAAGTGCAGGGGCGGCGGGACAGGAGAAATGAGGAGAGTTGGAGAAAGGGGAGAAATCGGATGGCTAAGACTAGAGAGGAGAGCTGGAGAGGCGAGCTGTGGAGAGAAGAGTAAGGTAGGTTTCAATTTTATTTTTTCTCTCGTTGTTGTGGCCGGTGGTGGGTAGTCCACAGTGAGGTTGGCCGGTGGAGTTGTCTTCGCATTTCTCTCTCTTTCTCTGGCCGGAGGAGGTGAAGGGTTTTGGAGAGATGAAAATGATTTCCCCCCTTTTTTTTCCTTCTTTTGACGATTGGACAATTTGGACAATATTTGATGTGTAGTCAAATCCCAATCAATACAAGACATGGAAGGTATTTAATTTATGCATGGGGGTAAAAATGTCCAATTTTGACATTCTTGCAACTCCTTAAAAAAAGTGACATTTTGGTACATACATGATGGCAAAATGCCATTTGGTGTAATTTCCTCAAAAGGTATAATAAGGTAAAATCTTGATTCTTGAACCAAATGGCGTTTAATTAGGTATGATTTGTATGAATTAATAAATGAGATACCTATTTTATTCCTGTTAGTTTATTTAGCCTTAAATTGGATCCATTGGTTAACTAAATTTCCAATTATGTCGTTCAATTATAATTTTTTCAAGTTAAATAATTCAAAAATAAACTTATCAAGAGAGATATTATTATAACTCGACACCTAGTTTTCACCCAAAAATGCAAGACTAGCCATAAGTCCAAAATGAAACAAATGTATCATGTAATTTAATCTAAACCTAATAAAATTGTAAATATATTAAAATTAAATTAGTAGGCACGGCAATCATCTTGGACATCTAAGGTACATTCCACTGTAAAAGATATAATTAGTCACCTAGAAGATAATTTTATTAATAAACAATACATGTAACCTTAATAAAATTAATCTAGATAGGGATGATAATTCATGAAAAGTATGTGACATCACATTTTCCTACCCCATAAATACATTTCATCCTCAAAATTAAAATATACCAAATAATTAAGGGTACTTGGCACGTATCGTCTCGTGCTGCCCTATGTTGGGTTTTCCACTACGTACTTTCTTCAAAATAAGTTAACTATAGTTATGCTCTAAATTCTAAGGCATTCTCTTCTATCTAAGAATTTGATGCATTGTAAGTGGAGTGGTCCCTTGGTTTCTAAAATATTAATGCTAGGTTACATAAAAGTCCTAAGTATATAATCGTACATATATGGAATGTTAACAAGGATAAAAGTATCAAATAAATTTAAATTCATTGTTGACATAAAAATATAGCACAAGACAAACATTATTTATTTATTTTCTTATTTATAAAACTTTCACAACAAGTTAGTACACAATAATAAAATATTTTCACAAGAAGCCTTTTACGAATTTTGGTAAAAAAAAAAAAAGGTTACACACACACACACAAAAACATTAAATTTTTAATTACTTATGGACTTAATTGTAAAAATATTTCTACTCAAAATGCATACATTAATTAAGTAAGAAATTTGAAATGATAAAGAAAACATACGCGTGTCAATTTAACATGCTATATCCTTTTTTTTTTTTTTTTTGGACAGTTTAACGTTTACTATTTTTAAGTTTTAATTAATCGTATATAGCCTTAAGCAAATAAATATATACATATTTGAATCTTATATCGAAAATAAACTCATTTGCACCCCTTAAAAAATAAAATCATAGCAATAACATGTAAGTACTAATAGAACCAACACAACAACCTTGTAGGTTTTTAAGACAATTAAACTTATATTATTCTGAAAATTCAATATTTAACTGCATGGATATAGCAAAGATTGTCTAAAACTTGAAATAAAAAATGTTTCTAAGATATATATAATAATAATAATAAAAAATAAAGTACATAATTTCATTTTACAATATTTATAGAAATAATATCACTGAAAATTTCATCACTAATTTACGTCTGAAAGTTAATAGATAATACCACACATTATATTTGTTAGTGACAAACGATCATTATAATTTTTATTTCTTTAACAAATGATATAAAAGAATGTAAATTAATAGGTCAATATCATAGCTTTGTCTTGATGAGAATAGATTTGAAACTTTAAGTAACAGCAAAATTCTTTTCATGTTGAATTGATTTTTTGGAAAAATAAAGGAGAGAACTAGAGACTAAATGACAATGAAAAATCAATGTTTAAAGATAAACATATTAAAAGATCGGATAGCGGTTCATTTTATTGTTTCATCTTTCACCACTAAAAATGTGTGACCATAAAGAAAAGTTAAGGAAATCAAAAGGCTCAAACATTAACATAGGCAATATTTTCATAATTCTTCTGTAATCATTCCTTAAAAGGGGCTTTACAGATCTAAAACAGTCGGTACCTCCAGAAAGGGGCTTTATGACTCGACTGGCTCTCTAAAACCATTCCTTAAAAGGCAAGTTCTGTAGATGTATTTATCCGACAGTATCGATATATCCACTGTTCAGTTTCTTACAGTCTGTTGAAATATAACAAGCATCAGTTAAGCATTTGAAGCGTGAATCATCATTGAATAAGGAGCTGCTAATGTGCACCTTGGGACCACAATACAGCTGTTATTTACTTATTGGATAGTACTGAATTAATTCAATCAATTTCTTAATTTAACTTGTCTTCTGCTACAATATCAGTATCCCTTTTTATCATTTCTTCAACTTGGTATCTGAGTTTCAATGGCTAACACTAGATCCAATGATAATGCACAGTCAGCTCAATCATCAGCAAGCACACTGATGCCTTCAATGTTGGGAGGAAATCAGTCGCCGCAAATTGGGATTAATTACGTAACCAATGAATTTTCATACCGAAAAAGGTTAAGATTAATTAAGCACAGGTTTCATTTAATTCGCGTGATCGAAGTTTGAATTCATATTATAGAATTTTGTAATAGAGTCAAAAATTAGGGATGGCAACGGGGCGGGGCGGGGCGGGGCGGGGAGGCCCTCCCCGTCCCCCGCCCCGTTAAGAAATTTCATCCCCATCCCCGCCCCGTTCCCCGTTTAAGGCGGGGCGGGGCGGGGGCGGGAGATTTCCCCGTTTATTCCCCGTTTAATTTTTTTTTTTTTTTTAAGTTTTTGATAATTTTTTTTTATCGTCCATATTCATTATATTTAGCCAACTAATTTTAGTTGCTATTTTTCTATTAGAACTAATGAAAATTTTCATTCAAAGTATTGAAAATTTTCATTCAAAGTATTGAATTCCAAAAAAAAAAAAAAAAAAAAAAAAATTTTTTTTTTTTTAAACGGGGCGGGGCGGGGACCCCAATACCCGTCCCCGCCCCGTCCCCGCCTCGGGGAAAAACTCCCCGCCCCGTCCCCGCCCCGTTACCCGTTTAAGCGGGTTTTTCCCTCCCCGTTCGGGGCGGGTCCCCGCGGGTATCGGGTTTGTCGGGTTTTTTTGCCATCCCTATCAAAAATAGGATACTCCATTAATACATGAAGATAACGTCATATAAGATTATTCCTTTTTTGTAATCAAAACCCATACGTCCTTTTCCAAGTTGTAAACACGTAATATCCCCACGTAACATTCTTTTGTAGTCAAGGCCAAATTGCAAGTTCTTTTTACCTTTATACCTTTATAAGTCCCTGTTTCACGAATAGATTATAAGTTGGTGAATCTCATAAAATGTGTATTAAAAGTTGATATAAGTGATTCAATGAAATTTATGATTAAAAATGAATTTTGATTTGATCAACTTATAATTTCAAAAAAAGCTTTGTCAACTATAAGAAATCCTTGAACCTAGCCCAGGCTTAAATCCTTGAACAATAAGTGTCCTAACTTAAATCGTATATATATATAATATGCTTTCACACTGAAATTGACTAAATGCTCTAATTTCATCCAACCGACTCGCAAAGAATTAGGTGTTTCGGAAAATGGACCAATAAGACGTTTCAACATGGATAGATGTTTCCTTTAGCTCTCACAGTTTTATTTACTTTATTAAATGAGTTAATTATTTTTCTAACTTATTTTAATTAATAAAAAATAAAAAACTCTCTAAATATCTCAATTAATAATATTATACTATTATCTAATATTGATTTTTATTTGAAAATATGTTTATTTATCTTTATGTAACTAATTGGTTCGACTAGCTACTTTCATTTTCACGGGTCGGGGTTTTAAAACATGGTAATAACAAAACAAAATTGAAATTATGTGAGAGATGTCAACGAAAAAATTAACTGCAATAACAGAAGGTTCTAAACCATTATAAAATGACATTGTTTTATATCCAGGTTCAACAGCCAATCTTAATCTAAGGACATCTAGAGGATATGTAATCTATTTCAGTACTACTGTTTTTCTCTTTCAGTCATTTCATGCGAAATTTAAGAGACATTGAAATGATACCAGCCGATTCGAAAATGGAACGCACCTGTCACAATTGACAAAGAAAAAT
Source organism: Fraxinus americana (assembly GCA_035079005.1). Classification (NCBI taxonomy): domain Eukaryota; kingdom Viridiplantae; phylum Streptophyta; class Magnoliopsida; order Lamiales; family Oleaceae; genus Fraxinus; species Fraxinus americana. The sequence goes on along the minus strand of CM068726.1, from coordinate 24,482,328 downwards.
AATAGAACCACAACAAAAAGAGCAAAATAAACAACAAAAGATGGCCAACTAAATTCTTCTTGTTAAGGTTCACATAAGACTTTAATTAAACTCCTGTTTGGTGGAGATTAAAATCAGATTTTTAGTAGATTTTGATAAAAGTTGATGAAATATATAGTTAAAAAGCTGTAAATCTAATGAAATATGTTGTTAAATTAATTATTAATTTTGACTTAAATTAAAATTTTGATTTTGGGCACTTAAGACTTTTTCTAATTTAGAAAGATAAGGTTCACATAAGACTTTAATTTAAGATTTTAATTGAAATCCAAATTACTTTTCATGTTCAATAATATGATTTCGCACTGAAATTGACCAAATGCCCTAATTTCATCCAATACGTACTCGTAAAGAAATGACTGTTACGCAAAATGGACCAATAAGTTATTAGGCGTTTTCGATGTGGTCCGAGGTTTCCATTTACTCTGTTCGAGTATCATTCTTTTAAAATTTATTTTAAATGCACATTTTTTAATAAAATAATTTTACACGTAAATGCAAAATCTTTCTAACAATACAAAGAGCACGCAATTTGGCCTTGAAATGAAGAAACTATAAAATTTTAAAGTTTTTGTAGTAATTTAAAGTTAAAGAAGAAGAACAGGGTTAGAAGTTCATTTTCAATCTAGATGGTCGACCATGTACTTATTTTCATGTGTTTTTACTTTTGTTTTTATTGCATTTTCATTTATATGGTCAATGAATGATTATGTTTAAAATTTGCACATCATTCGAGAGAATATTGTATATTTTAGATCAAATAGTAGAAATTTTATATTTGTGTAAAGGATAGAGATATACCACCTAATCTTAGATGACACATTGATCTATTTTCACAAAAATTTAATGTGCTTGTTTGGTTTTAATCGACATAGAGATATAGTAGATTAAACCAATCAATTGGCATTAATTTCGCTCCAGAGAAGTAATTAATTAAAATTGAAAAATCAGATCTAACATAGTAAATGAGTAATTCATTAATTGTCTTGTGAAGAAGTTAATTAGGCGACAGTTAAACAAAATCTTAAATTTCAACTACGTTTTCCTCCGAAAATTTCAAGTTTCTATGTTCTTTTAATTTGTAAAATTTTAGCTTATTTTTCCTTATTTTCAAATCATAAATTTAATTGTGCATGTTTCTTTTTATTGTTGGAATTAAATTAATTGATTTTAATTCCTACCAGGCTAAATATTTTTAAGATGAGTAGTTTGCCGATTTCTTTTAATTTGCGTTCAAATATAATTATATATTCTTGGGACAAGCCAACTAACATTCTGAGTGAAAGAAATTGATGATAAGGCAAAATATTAGTAAATGAAAGAGTGAATATTAGTAAATGATAAGCCAATAAATTTCTATAAAAGAAAATATTGGATTGACGACGGACACGGGAGTCACTAAAAGTTGGACGGAAAATGAAACAGAACACCATCCGTTCAAATACTATTTAGTTCGTCTGGTTGCGCTTATTTTGGGATTTTTAGCAACTTTTGGTTTGTTATACATTGCAAGCGGGCAATATTGCAATTTTTGTTAAAAAAAAAAAGGCAGCCGTCTTATTTTTAATTTGAATTATCAAAAATCCCTGCTCAAGAGGAAATGGGCACATAGATCATTTTTTAGTTCATTTTAGTTGTGGGGGCAAGGAAGCAGTAAATAATTGCTGCTGGTATGGGACCCCGTTTGCACTGTATCATATCCAAAAATTGCTAAAATTCCTAGAAGAAACGCGATTTGACCGGAGCTTAAAATATTATTAATTTATTTTAATAAATATTAATTTTAATGAAGCTATTTCATAGTAATTCGAACATGAACTATTGAAACAGGCCCTAGGGATTCAAATTTTAATGATAAATAAGTTTAATAGAAGTTATTTCATATTAATTTGAACTTGAACTACCAAAACAAGCCCTACAATGGTCTTTTCTAATTAATTTTGATAGTAGCATTTTAATAGAAGCTATTTCATATTAATTCGAACTTGAACTATTGAAACAAGCCCTAGGGATTCAATTTTTAACGATAAATAAGTTTAATAGAAGCTATTTCATATTAATTTGAACTTGGACTACTAAATTAAGCCCTACAATGGGATTCAGACAAGCTCTACAATGAGTCTTTTCTAATAAACTTTGGTAATGTCATCGAAGTGCAGTCAATATTACTAAAACAATATTTGAATGTTTTGGTCAAAGTTTCTTTGGATTTCGAGATGATTTTCTAAAATCTTCAACGAATGTTGATTTTTAAGTAGCTTCGAGAAGTAAATTCTAATGCTAATAATTACTTTGTCAAGAAGGAAACTCGGAATGTTACGTGTTACGTGTGCCCTTTGAACCATTATGAAGCTTCTTTGAGTAATGCTATTCATCCCCACTGGGAATGAAAACACAGTCTAGGTGACGATAATGTGTCATTAAATGATAGGTAAAATTAAATAAGTCATTTAATTTCACCTTTCATTTCACCTATCATTTACAGCCACCTAAACTGTGTTTTCATCTCCACTGGGGATGAATAACATTACTCAGCTTCTTTACATACAAAAACTAAGAAGTAATACCATGTTCATTTATTGTTACGTGAAATTTATTGGCTTATCATTTACTAATATTCTCTCTTTCATTTCCAATAAATTTCTTAGCCAATAAACTAAGAAGTAATACCATGTTCATTTATAGTTGGTATACCAACTATAATATCCATGTGAAAGAGTGAATATTAGTAAATGCAAAGCCAGTAAATTTCTATAAGGGGTACTTACAAAAATATCTTTAAAATTAGAGATGTTTCGAAAAATCATGTGAAATGTTTTTAGGAAGTAAAAAATACTGTGTAAAATGAAAAAAAGTGACGCAATGTCACTTTTTTTATAAAAATTGTCACTTTTTTACTTTATTAAAAAAGTGACAAAACTCAAAAAAAAGTGACACTCAAAAAGTGAGACAAACTTAAAAAGGTAACACAAGCTCAAAAAAAGTGACAAATAACAAAATGGCAACATCTATTCGTGCAGCACCAGTAATCATGTTTTTAAAATAATCAGCACGTTCAGACAAATCCACGTGCTGATTATGTTAGGAAAACATAACATATTATTTCATTTTTTTATCTTCTTAAAAATTGACAAACTTTTAAAAGGTGACAAAATTTAAAAAAGTGATACAATGTCACTTTTATAAAATTGAAGAGTAACTTTAACATCCCTGGATGGTACTGTATAAAATAAGTAAGTGACACAATCTCACTTTTACAAAAAAGTGATTTTGTTAGTCAAAAAATGACAAATAATAAAAAAATATGATAGAAAAAAGTGGCAACCACTAAAAAAGTGACATGAATTCAAAAAAAGTGACAAACGTTCAGAAAAGTGACAAAAAGTTAATGAATTCAAAATCATTTGATGTCCTGATTGGTAGCGGCAAGGTAGATTTAGTGTAGGCTTGGGCCCTAATTCCTAATTTTGTTTCTTTTGAACTTTTATTTGTTACAACTTCTTGAAAAGTTAATGAATTCAAAAGGTTTTCATCGTAAAAAAAGATACTGATTTTTAGTTAGTACAATATGTTTCACTTGTAGTGGTTAAGCATGTTGATGCACTGCTTCCTTTATGTGTGTGTGTGTGTGTCTCGTGCATCGTTCAGGGGCGGATGGATAGGGAGGCGGGGAAGGATCGGCCCTACAACATTTTTCAATTATTTTTGGAGTTATAGAAATTTTTTGATATATACTTAAAACTTATAAAATAAAGCTATATGTACAGATAATGTTACATATGCACACTAAGCGTGCACCTATCAAGCTACCTATACAATTATCTGTACAAGTAATACGGTCCAAACTTATATCAAATGAAAACGTTCGCAGGCATTTTGGATTTGTGTCCAGTCTCCAAGTGGCTTTCCCTAAAAGCTTCCATTCTGGAGTTAGCCCTTTAAGTAAGTATTTTGTCCCTTTCAGGACATGTATACGAATCCAATTAGCCATATTAACAATTTTCTTAGGATTTTGGACAGTTAGTCCTTAACATTTAACGCTTGTAGCAAATACATCCTCAATATTTAAAATCGATCTTCTCAATCCCCAGCTTTTATTTCCATTTTCGTGGTTTTACTCGATTACTCCATCTTCTTCTTTTGTTTTTGGTCCGCAAAGAAAGCTTTCGTAAACAAACATGTACTCAATCTATGGAGCATTAAATTACTCTTTATGCATATAAATTTATCATTTCACTAATTAAGCTAACTACCAACGAAATGGCAAAACAAATTATATTTATTATTGCGAATGGATAAATCTGAACATGCCATTATCTATGTAAAAATGTCAAAATTGTACCACAAACCCAAATACATCAAATGAGTAGACCATTTCTTTAGCTTAAAACAATGCTTTTTATTTATTTTTATTATTGTTATTATTATTGAATTTTTGGGTGTTGTGTAATCAAACCTTGATTTTTCTTTTAAAAAAATGTTGATTAATTTATTTTTTCTATTTTCTTCATTATTTTATTTTTATGTTTGTGTTAGTCCAATTGCTCATATGTTTTTGGTATAGTGTTTATGATAAAATAGGAAATTTTATTGTTATCTTTTAGTTACCATCAGTATACCATTAATTGATACAACACTGTAAATTATCGCCAACTCCTCAAAGTAGAAAGGATAACGTTATCTAATACCAATGGTATTGAACACTGGTTTAGATGTCAACATATCATAGATCCTATAAAATTAGTAATCATTCATTGCATTTAATTGAATCTGTAATTTAATATCATTAGTGATACCACCTAAACTAGTGTTAAAACACCAGTTGTGTCAAAAAACATTACTCAAGCAAAAACATTGACTCTACGAATACATGCATACACCTTATCTAATAGCCTAGGACCTTGATGTTTCGTCGTAGAGTTAGCCGTGGTGGGCCAAGGTTTGTCTGACGTGGAAGTCTAGTTAGTCAATTGCATATTAAATTATTATTGTATATATACAAATTTCAAAGCTATTTTATGAATTTGTCAATATAGAGAAATTTTTTTTAACTAAGATAAAAAATAAAAAAAGTTAAAACACAAAAGTTTTAGGTTCATAATATATAAAATCTTTGCACAGATTTTGAACTAAAAGAAAGCAAATGCTGAACTTAAATGGCAGTCAATTAGTAAACACTCATATACTCACATGCCCTGCTTCTAAATTGGCTAGAATCATCTAATCATCGAATGTCAAGGTTGATGAGGTAGTAAATAGTGGTGACTGGTGAACCTCTTGGCTTAAATTTGTGATTCAAACATGTTAATGAGTCAAGACATGTTATCATTGCATTTCCTTTATAATGGGTCAAAAAGTTCATCAAAAAAGGATAACTGGCCTTGCCTTCTCTAATATTCTTAACGTGCTTGATCTTCAGGAGCTGATTCTCAGGTAAGCAGCTTTTGTCGCAGATGCTTCTACAATTGGTAAAACTGAATTTCCTATTTGAGTCTATATCTATTCCTTTCTCTAAGCCATCTGACAATAACCATACTGGGAGTACCTGTTTGGGAACAACGAAGTGGACCTAACATGATGATATCTAGGTCTAAATTGAAGAGAAATTACTCGTAGGTTTCTAATATACCTGTTTGGGAACAATGAAGAGAAATGTTAACGTCGTGAGCTCACTTGATATATTGCCTATAGCTAATCAGAACGCAGTGGGTCGTGTTATTCAGAACCCAATCAAATCCACCAATAGTATCACAAAGTGATTAACATTAACATTAATATTGAACATTCACCATTGAACATTAGTTGAGTGTATTGATCTCCCACGCCCCATTTCCCGCTCACACCTTCACGGTATTTGACATTTATCTCGTAAAAAAAACATTTGAGATATATATCTTTCTAAATTATTACTTGACTTATTGACATTTGAAAAAAATTATTTCTTGAAACTTCGTACATGTTTATGGATGCATTGACATATATAAACATGCGTGAAACAATTATAACAAAACATAATAATCTAGCATTTTGTTCACACAAGGACAATTAAGATAACACATTTATACACTTGACCATATGACGTATGCATGAAAACGAGAGGAGATTTACTTACCTTAAATCCTTAATAATTTATTTATTCTTTTGACTAGCAAACGAAGATGTGCCTAGCTGCCAAGACAATGTGCCACGAGTACTATATCATTGCCATTTATTTAAGAACTCGAGCATACTCATTATTTATTTACTTATTTAATCACATACATATATCTTTAAATGTATGTCACACTACTTCTATATTATGTTATTTTAATTTATGCAATATATAAAATCATTAATATGACTAACAATGTTACGATAATCACATCTACGAAATAGAAATAAAATTAAGCTATACCAAAAAGGAGTTATTTCCTATAAATTTGTAAACAAATTATGCTTTGAATTAGTGCAAGTTTGGGTCAATATTAAAAAAATTACGTAAATGGAAAGTGCAGTGAATCATCAAACAACAAAATCAAACTCATAATAACACGTGCATTTTCGGTCCAATATTGAAGTTTAACTAATTAAGCTTCATTGGTTTTCTTTAATCTAATTACCCTCTAAAAGTTAATTATTTGGGTAACTTCGTCTTCACTCCTTTAGAGGAAGAAATGAGAAAATACAGGAAGAAAGCACGGGGAAATTTTGAGACCATTCTTTCGAAATTAACATGAAGCTATTACAAGAGAAAAAGAAATAGCTCACCTGTAGACTTGCCACTCATAAGGGGGTCCGTAATTATAGTCTTTGTTGCTCTGATGCTCAAATTTTAAGGCTACCTAGAAAGGTCGTGGAAATGTTACATTTGCATAAGAAATGCTCATTGTTGCAAGCTACAAAATACATGTGCCGACCAACATACACTTGCCCAAATCCTCCTTTCCCCAATTTTCTCTCAATTCGATAAGCTAGAGAACCACCAACCTGGACCTGTTTTGCATAAAGCAAATTGTAATTAACAAAGACACAGGGTAAGCTACCCATAAATTTTTTATCTGAATTTTACACATGCTAGCTATGTGCAATAGAACCTTGAAGAAAATCATCTGGCATAGAACCACAAAATAACGTGCACTTATCAGCAAGAGCTAACTTCCTTGTATATAACCAAAATGTTAGTATCTACTTTTTAGGTTGCCAACAAAAGCACTGCAGACCGGACATGTGAGTAAAAAAAGACTTCCATTTTCTTTATTAAAGATGATAAAAAATTGAGCTTTCTAGAGAAGTAATCAGCTGAACAATGTAACACATTACAGAATAAATACATTGAGCCAAAAATTCACAATAAATTCCACTAAACACTGCTCCACCAATTTGACAGCAAAGTACCCAGAGCTTCCCTTTCAATTCTTAAGCACGATTTTCTCAAACAAATGTCTCAAAAAAATAATTTTCAACAGTACCACACATAAACAGACACCCAAACACCAACAGACTCAAATACAATTGAGAAAGTAATATATACTACTCTCTTTAGCAAAAAATGTCATTTATGCACTCACAAACCCCAAATAGGAACTACTTGAGCAAGATTGCTAAAAAATGAGAGAGAAGTCAAATCTTTCAACCCAAAAAATTTACCATCTAGTCCATATCTATTTCAAAAGCCAACAACTGCCAAAATAAACCCATAATTTAAACATCAAAATAACATACATATAATTGGAAAATATTTCAAGAAAATTTCATCATACCCTTTCGTGCAGATTGTTTTTTCCAATTTTCTGAATTTTTCCTACCAAAATACTTAAAAGAAACTAAATGACATTAAAAATTAGAGCCCAGTCAGTATAAAAACAGATTTGTATTACATTCTGCATGGTTAAAGTGATATTAGTTTAGCAAGTCGTTCCTTAGGATGACAGATGGCCATCTATTTGGTATTTGGTGATTAAAGAGTGATCATTTTGACAGTCGTTTGATATTAAGCTCCCATGTTCTTACCGAGGAAATACCTGCAAATGGCCGAAAGAAAATGTCATATTTCATATCTAGCCTTTGACCCGTAAATATGTTTAAAAAAAAAAGAAAAATTTAGAAGTATAACTTTAGACAAGTAAAAATCAAAAATACCCCCACTTTGTGTTAACGCTATTTGGTCTGTTAACAAACCAAAATATTATTTTTTAACGTGTTATCAAATTCTTATTTTTTTTTCCTTTTAATACATTAATTAAATATAATTTGTAAACTAATCTTTCATTTTTCAAAATGTAATTAAATAAATATATATTGTTTACTAAATTTCAAAACAAATTCATTTTGTTTTAATTTTTAAATATAAAATGAAATAAATAATTTTAAATAGATAATTACGAAAATAAAATATTATTTTTTAACAAATTAGCAAATTCTAATTTTTTCCTTTTAATATTTTAATTAATTTAAAATTCTTTAATTAAATATTATTTGTAAACTAATCTTTAATTTTTTAGGTGTAATTAAATAATATTTTTATTATTTTTTATTTTAATATTTTTCTTTTGTTTTAATTTTTAAATATCAAATGAAATATATAATTTTAAATTGATAATTAGGAAAATGAAATGTTATTTTTTAACAAATTAGCAAAATTCTTATTTTTTTCCTTTTAATATTTTAATTAATTTAAAATTCTTTAATTAAATATTATTAGTAAATTAAACTTATATTTTTTTCAAATGTAATTAAATAATATTTGTATTCTTTTTTATTTTAATAAATTTATTTTGTTTTATTTTTTAAATATAAAATGAAATAAATAATTTTAAATTGATAAATATGAAAATGAAATATTATTTTTTAACAAATTAGCAAATTCTTATTTTTTTTCCTTTTAATATTTTAATTAATTTAAAATTTTTAATTAAATATTCCTTGTAAATTAATTTTTAATTTTTTTCAAATATAATTAAATAATATTTATATTCTTTTTGTTTTAATAATTTTCTATTGTTTTAATTTTTTGATATCAAGTGAAATAAATAATTTTAAATTGATAATTACCAAAATGAAATATTCTATACAGCTTATGCCGATACTCAGAGATGCAAGAGCTTGTACGACGCTTACTTCCATGGATAGAGGATGATGGTTCTGTTTTTTTTTTAGCAAATTAGCAAATTCTTTTTTTTTCCTTTAAATTTTTAATTTAAAATTCTTTAATTAAATATTCATAGTAAACAAATATTTAACTTTTTCAAATTTAATTAAGTAATATTTATATTCTTTATTTAATTTTAATAATTTCTTTTTTTTGAATTTTTTATATATATAATTAAATAATGAATTTGAAATTGAAATTGATCATTACTAAAATGAAATATTATTTTCTGACGAATTAGCAAATTCTTTTTGTTTCCTTTTAATTTTTTAATTTAAATTTCTTTAATTAAATATTCTTTAAAAATAGATCTTTAATTTTTTCACTTTTATTAAATAATATTTATATTCTTTGTAAATTTTTTTCTTTAATTAAATATTCTTTGTAAATTAATTTTAAATTTTTCAAATTTAATTAAATGATATTTATATTGTTGACTTAACTTTCATATTTTCCTGTTGTTTTAATTTTTTATAGGCATAATTAATTTCAAATTGATAATTAAGAAAATTAAATATTTATTTCTTTTAATTTAAAATTCTTTAATTAAATATTCATTGTAAACAAGTATTTATTTTTTTCAAATTTAATTAAATAATATTTATATTCTTTATTTAATTTTTATAATTTCCTTTTGTTTGAATTTATATATATATATAATTAAATAAAAAATTTGAAATTGATAATTACTAAAATAAAATGGCCGGTTAATTGTCTCCAAATGTTAAATGTTCGCCAAATATGAATAGCAAAAAAATCCGACAAATCCGATATTCAGGCGAGGAAAACCCATTTAATCGGGTAACGGGGCGGGAATGGGGCGATGAATTTTTCCCTGGGGCGGGTTCCGGGTAACGGGGGCCTCCCTCCCCCCCTTAAACGGGTACGGGACGGGGATGGGGTGTGGAATTTCTTAGCGGGGCGGGGGACGAGGAAGGCTCCCCTGCCCCGCCCCGCCCGTTGCCATCCCTATCGCCAAATCAACTAACCAAACACGCCTTTAGAAAGATTTAACAACTGAAATGTGTCTCTTCCCAATTGAATTAAAACCTCCAAATCCCTTGAAATCCAGGAATTTCCCATATCAATTTCTCTCGAACCTCCACTCCAAAACCCCAAAATCCTTGAGATCTACTCGACATTCGAAACCCTAACTGTAGAAGTGGTCAAGAAATTGAATTCCTTTGTGCAAGCTACCTTCGTTTGACGATTTCGTAAGTTATACTGTGGTATTTTCATTACTTTCTGTAATTTTCTGAATCTTTACCGTGTTTGTTGTTATGGATTTTTTAATTCAATGTCCACACTTACACTTCATAATATTGCGATATTGGCAACATTTAATCAATAATTACGCACATGTCTGACAAAGTTTGAATGCATGTTGTTGGGTAGAGATCAATTTTTATCCTCCTATTGATAAGAATAATTGACATTCAAGCAGGATTAAATTTTTTATTTTGCTCTTATTGATAATGTTTTAGATTGAATATTTATTGACAATATCCTCCGACAATAATTCATATGTTATGGTACTGCGCGGTAATGGTAATTGATAGTTGATAGCGAGTTCCTATTCGATGATGTTAATTATAAGCAGTAAGCATAAATGTGTGGGTATGTGTTTTGACAATTCATTAAGATAACTGCATGACTGTCTTACTGTTTGTGGCTCTTAGGCCAGGTGAAACCCGACGTGCTTGTTCAGGTAACTTTCAGCCCGAAGTTCCAATGGAAGATTTGTCTTGTGTATTGAAGGATTTGGTCCACATAACCGAACAAGAGGAAGTGGAGGTCGTGGATGTCTCATTCAATGTTACTATCCACAAGGGTAAAGGTCGTGTAGCAGATAATGGGAAACAAAAGGGAAGAGCTCTGTGAAATTAGACCTCCTATATTGTTCATTGTACCAATATTATCGTATTAGTCAAGTTGGACCAATGTTATTGTATTCATCAAAGTTTTTTTAATTACATGACGTTAAGTTTGTATGCATTTCTTATGAAGTTTGAACATTGTAGACCTTAAGTTTGTCTGCTTGAAGTATTATTTAGTGAAGTGTGTGCATACCTGTTAAGAGAGTATCCAACTATATTTCTAAACAGCTGAACTAACTTATCTGGCTTTTATGCTTAATGCGCAGAATTATCTGCCAAAAATATACTGAAAGTTAAGAGCTCCTGGACTTCTAAATTTTGAAATATTGAATATTAGATATTCTACTTCATTCATCTCAACATCTGGTGGTTTAAACAGATTTCATAAATAGATCGAGTCTCAATAACATTGTACCATCCCAATCTGACTTCGATTTACATGCCAAAAACAAAACATTGGACATTGCAAAATACAACTTCTGTTGAAATAACAGCCACTGAACTGTAGACTTTAGTACATGGCTGCTTCACAATTGTTCCATGCTTGATCTAAACAATATGGCTGCTTCAATTGTTCTGTGCTTAACAATATGGTTGCTTCACAATGAAAATCATAGAATAGTTAAAATGTTACCAAATTCAGACAATGATCTAAACAAGTAAGGCAATTACTAGTGTACTAAAGCAGTACCAGCTCATTAACATGAAAAAAAAGGAGACTGGAAAAGCTAAAATGGACCATACGTTCCGCCATAGATTTCCTCAAAAACCAAAAACACCGAAGTCAGAAATGATGTCCTTAATGTGGCTGTGGAACATCAAGAGGAACCGTTTGACTGCACATCGTTGCTGTTGGACTAGATTTAAGACCACCTGACCGCACTTCCCGTGACACCATGGGGGTTGGAATGAAATGGAAAGTTTATTCTTCCACAGGATTATGGTCCGTCGATGCTCTCTTTCCTTTGTCTGCGACCATCTTACCCTGTCAAATGCATACATTATGTAATCAGATTACACGCATTATATCATGATGAACATTTAAAAAAACAAAGCAAATGTTTAAATTGTAAACAATATAAACAATACTTAGCCAGTTTTAGAAATTGTAAACAATATCCACACTAAGTCAACCAACATAGAAATAATATTCCACCAAAACTAACAGGTATGCAACTAAATTTTCCAATGCAACATAAATTACGAATTACAAATCATAGGCCTAAAAAATAAAAACTTCCAAACTAGTATATGAGATGGAAGCTTTAACACTGTAACCGAGTAGCTATCCAAGTTGAAGGGAAATTGCAAGTGATGGAAAATGCACATCGGTCAAATATTACCCCCCTATATTTTTCTGTAAATAACAATATTATAAAAAATTCAGTTTACCTTATGAACTCTTCCTTCGCAGTAAAAAAAAAAAAAAAAGTTTGGAAACTACCTTCGTGTGGTCCGTCCATTTGCTTGAAGTACAAAAATGAAATGGGCGGTGCTTCTTCGCGCTTAGGTTGGGCTCTTTGAGTAGTCAACAACGGCGGGAGGACCTCACATCAACACGTCAACTAACAAATTTTAGCCGGTGATTAATGGGCAGTAACAAAGTAAAGTTCAATGGCTAATGGACAACTTTGGAAGTTAGATGAGTAAACCGTGACATGGTATAAAGTTCGATGGCCAATGAAAGTATCAAACATCTAATTCCATCATCCATAATTAAGTTCCAAAATTTTGCGATTAAGTCCCAAAAATTTTCACACATTGGATTTAACTCTTGAAACTTGTGATTTTCCTTTAATTGCTCTTTTAATTCCTTACATTGAACAATTGTAATATGGTTGATCAATTAATCCAAATCAACTCCAATTAAGCTCCAATTATAAATTTTCATGTTAATTGTATTCAAGTTGAATTTAACCTACAACTAATCATATTTATACTAAATTGGATAGATATATGCTCAATATAGAAATAGATAAGCAAGTTTTGAAGCTCAGATAAGTGTATTATGCACTTATCATATTCCACAACTAAAACTATTGTTTGTACAGAGCAAAAATATCTAATAAACACACAAGCAAATTACAAATAAAAATCAGTGCATTGGATAACTTGACGACGTAAATTGAAAACTCAAATAAAAAAAATTCAAAATTTTTACAGAAAACACTCAAAACGGAAAAATATATTTTAAGTTTTATGTTATAAGTTTGTCCTTGTTTCGGAAAATGCATTTTTAGAAATAAAGACCACACATGTTTTCAATGTTTTACCAAATCGAAAACAGAAAATAGCTTGTAAACTACGAACCAAATGCACTCTTATTTTTCTAAAATACACTTTCCCAAAAAAGGGGATCAAACAGGGGTTTAAATGTCCGAGGCTTAGCTTGACAGAAATATTGCCCACACTTGTTTTGCTGCTTCTTCAACACACTTTAGTGTTTTGTGTTTTTTTTTTTTTTTGGTCTCCCTTCTTTTGTTTTTTTGGATCTTTTGTTTTGCTTTTAAATGTAGTTTTTATTTTACACGACAAGTAGCCTTCTTCCTTCTTAGATTGTCTTCTAAATATTCATAATAAATATAGTCTGATTACTTAAGACTAACTTTACAAAATGATATAGGTAACATTTTTCCTACGTTTCACAAAGTAGTGCAATGCCTTTTATTGAGACAAGTAGTTGAGATTAAGAGGGTGTTTGGTGGGGATTAAAATTAGATTTTTAGTGGATTGTGATAGAAGTTTTTGAAATATGTGGTTGAAAAGATGTGGGACCCATGAAAGATGTGGTTTATATTGATTGTTTGACTTTGACTTAGATTAAAATTAGATTTTAATCCGACCCAAACATGCCTTAAATTTGTAATGTATGATTACTACCTAGATTTCACTTGTTAGTCGCAAACGCTCCATATAAATATTCAACAAGTACGGAATCAGTACTTATATCAATAGCTCATAACATCGGATCAACCATAAACAAATTATCATTTCATTTGGTTAAATGATTGTGTTGTACATTATGATCTTGGTACCGAATCGCCATCTTCGTTTTTTCTTTTGAATTTTAATCTCGAGAAAAAAATAATGTATTTGCCTCTGAAATGGAATATTTAATTTCTTAGTGGCAACTTTTGACTGCTTATTTATCATGATAAGACGTCATGTTCATATCTGGACAATAATTAATGAATGAAGATAGAGTGCATCCCTTATATTTTCCTTTTAAATTGATGATGGTGTGCGGGCCATCCGACAAGTTTATGCTTTTCCTTTATGTAGAAGTGTTTAACGAGGAAGTTGTCTTATAACTCGTTTGGAGGGTGTTTGGTGGAGATTAAAATTAGATTTTTAGTGGATTGTGATATAAGTTTTTGAAATGTGTGGTTGAAAAGATGTGAGACCCATGAAAAATGTGGTTAATATTGATTGTTTGACTTTGACTTAAATTAAAATCAAATTTTAATTCGACCCAAACAGGTCCTTGACAAGCTTTTGCTTCTATTTTTTGTATAGAAGAGTTTCATGAAAAAATTATATTAAACCAACTTACTTTAAAATTTTTCTCCCAAACAAAATATTTCCAAAAAATTATTCAAATATGTTCAAAAGTGACTTTTTAATTTCAGAAGCGACTTTCAACTTTTCGAAAGTTCTGTCAAACGAGCCCTAATGTCAGTTTTCTCTAAAAAAAAAAAAACTATTTTAGCCGGACAATATTTTCTAAAAATTATTCAAAGATGTTAAAAGTAACTTCTTAATTTTATTATAAGCATCTTTTTTACTTTTTAAAACCTTGACAAACGAGCCTTTCTAAAAATTATCCAAACATGTTAAAAGTAACTTCTTAATTTTATCATAAGCAGCTTTTTTTAAAAAAAAAACTTGACAAACAAGCCTTAATTTATCTAATTAAACCGTTTTATATGACCTTAAAGGCCACAATACCTAACTTAACAGAGTTCAATAGAGACCTGGACTTATCAAAATTATTCATTTGCTTATATTACAACTTATCAACTTTCTTATCATTTCCCACTATTTCTTCTCTCTCTCTCTCTCTCTAGTAGGAGAACTCCAGTAAACATACACAGTGTTCCTTTCTCTCTCTACAGAAAAAGCCAGTTGTCCTCCCTCTCTCCTCATTCATTCAAGGTACAAACCCTTCTCTCTCTCTAAATATATATACACTTTCACACATGTATATATATGCAAACAAAGATACGCGTGCAGAAATACACGCAGATAGGATCATAGGAAGCTTGCATGCATGGTGTATGTCGTCTTTGGAAAACTGTGGAATTGAGCTTTCAGCTTTGTGGATTTTCATTTCTTTTTGGCAGGTTGGTTATTGAGGGGAAGCGAGCATGTCGTCTTTCGAAAAAGATATGTTGTTTTTGATACTTCAGTTTCTTGATAAAAAAAATCTCACAAGAACTGTTCACGAGTAAGGATTCAATTTTTAATATCTAACTTTATTTTTTGGGATTTTTTAGCGTTTTGATTGTTAAGAAAATGGGGAAATTAATTATTAATTTTAGATGAAAACAGTTGGGTTAGATAAATTCAGACCGTTTTTCTATATTTTATTTTACTTTCATTCTCTCTTTTTTTTTTTTTTTTGTAATTTTTAGTTGTTCTGATTGCTGAGAAATAGGGGGAAATTAATAATTACATTTAGATGAATAGATTCTTTTTAGGATCAATAATTAATTCACCAAAGAAACATGGGTGTTCAAAAATTCAAGATTTCTTTATAATAATTATGTTTTTTTGGTTGAATATTGTTGATGTAATGGTTGAGTTCTTTGTGGTGATTTAAGATTGGAACGAGAATCAGGAATCTTCTTCAGTATGCCATATTTCGAGGACAGGGTAACTAATGGGGATTGGGATGAGGTGGAAAATTACTTATCTGGGTTTACATTTCCTCATGAGAACACAATTTCCATGAAAATCTTCTATGCGGTCCGAGAACACAAGTATATGGAGGTCCTGGACAGGTTAGCTTGTTTCTTGATCTCATTGAATATTTTGTCAGTTTTGTGTTAGTATTCGTATTCTCATGAATTCATATGATTTTGAATGCATAATTGTAGGAAGGATCGGGCTAAAGCCTTAGACATTTTAATGATGGACTTGAAACAAATTTCAGTTGATAATGAAGAGTGTGGGCTTTGTGGTTCTCATAGCCCATTGGGCTGAGCCGGTTTTTTGTGCTACTTGTGAGGATTAATTGTGTCCCTTGATCTTGATCTTGATCTACGGTTGGGATCAAAACTTACCTTGATATTTTCTTGATTTAAACTTGGCTTCTCCCATACGACTCAACCCCTTCTTCGACTTCTCTCTCTCTGCTGCTCGACAATTAGGGCTCTCGGTTTCTTCTCTTCTTGGGGTTCTCTTTGAGGGTGAAAACCGGTGAGTTAGAGGGTGATACCTTGGGGTTTCTAGGCCTGAAATAGTGGCTAGGATATTGGCATCCTTCTCTAAATCGTTTGGTAGAATCTCTGGCCATTTGGGAGATCGTTTGATCGATGACCAAATCGATTCTTTACCTTGGGTTTTCTGTTGATCTCTCTTCTCTGGATGGCGGGTTGCAATCATGGAAAAAGAACTGTTCCTGAGCCTAAAATCCTCGACCATTGAAGAGGAAGGAGTGCTCTAGGTCTCGAGAAGAGGAAGGCTGCAGCACAGGCTATAGGGGAGTTTCTTTCTGACCATTTTATACCTTAAATGTTTCGGTCACTTTATGTATTTAGGACTTGCTGTATATTATTGGTTGTCTCAGTTTCGGTTTCATCATAAAGTCTATGATTACTTTGTTGTGTCGATTTCGATGTTATGGTAATGTTGAACCTGGACTTGGTTTCTGCCTTTGGTTGTATACATTCACTGCATGTTGGATTCTAGCTTATTGTTGAAGAATGATTGGGTACTGAACTTTGATATTCAGATTAATGAACATGCTAGAACTCTGCTGTAATTGGTTATGGTGCATGTTGTTATGCTATTGGATTCCATATTAGGCTGCATATTGCTCAACATCTGGTATCAGAGCTAGATTTAGGTCTAGGTTTTTTGATTTTATCCTTCACTGATTAGGGTTGTTTGTTTTGGGCATTCTAGGTTTTTTTTTTTTGATTCGATACTGATTATTGTGAATTTGTGTTGTGCATGTTGTTAACCGACTGGTGACTGGTGATTCTGGAAATTTGGTCTGCCTGAGGACTTGGTGGACTTGGTGGTATATTTACTGTTTTTCAAACAGTTGGTTGGTAAGATTATTCCAAACTCTCCGTAGGTTAAGTTTGGCACTTTTACCATTTTTATACCTGGCACGTTTATTTGTATAATATACCTGTGCATTGATTAAGTTTGAATCACACCGGCACACACATCACATCAAAGTTTAAGTGATCGAATTGATTCGGTGTCGTGTTTCATTTCTGGACATTGCTTTTAACTCTGCATTCATATCGTGTGTTGATCATCTGTGAAAACATTTTTCAAAACCTTTTCTGTTTAGTCCATGAGTACGAGCCACCCTTTTACAGAATCTAGTATGGGTTCGAGGGTCGAATTATCGCAATTCGATGGAAAGGGGGACTACTCAATTTGGAAACAGAAAATGAGGGCCATTTTGGTCCAACAGAGAGTTGCTAAAGCTCTCGATGATCCTTTGACTTTTTCTGACGAGTTAAAAGCTAAACCTGATGAAATCGAGGACATGAATGAAATTGCATATAGTTCCATAATCTTGCACTTATCTGATAACATCATTAGACAACTTGATCATGCTAGAGATGCTAGGACATTATGGACTGCCTTAGATGCCTTATTCTTGACTAAGACTTTGCCTAACAAGATTTATCTGTTAGAAAAATTGTTTAGTTTTAAGATGGACCCGGGGAAGGATTTAGAGGGGAATTTGAGTGATTTTAGCATAATTGTTAAAAGTCTGGCTCATAATGATAAGAAGTTCGACGATGAGGATTTAGCTGTCATATTGTTAAATTCATTGCCCGAATCATATAAAGAAATCCGAAATGTAATTAAATATGGCAGGGATGCTCTCACGCAGTCTATTGTGATAGATGCGTTGAAATCAAGGGAACTTGAACTGAAACGTGATAACCGAACAAATGTAAAAGAAGAAGCCTTATTTGTTAGGGGGAGAACCGAAAAGAAAGAATTTAACTTCCATAACAAAAAGGGAAGGGGAAAGTCTAAAATGAGATCGAAATCAAAAGACAAAAGTGGTAAAAAATGTTATAACTGTGGAAAGTTAGGACATTTTAAGAAAGATTGTTTTGACTGGAAGAAGAAACAGAGAGAACTAAATAACACCGATCAAAACAATGCTGCTGTTGTTTCTGAATTTGATAGTCTACATGTCCTAAATGTGTCTGAGGGGGAATTTGATAATAATTGGATCCTAGACACGGGGTGCACCTTTCACATGTGCCCTGAAAGGTCTTGGTTCTATAACTATCGAGAGATTGAGTCTAGGAAGGTCTACATGGGAGATAACAATTCTCAGAATGTGGTTGGAGTTGGTGACATAGCCATCAGGATGTACGATGGAGTTGTCAGGCAACTCAGGGAGGTTAGGTATGTCCCTAATTTAAAGAGGAACCTCATTTCCTTAGGTACTCTTGAAGATGAGGGATATACTTTTAAGTCCGGGAATAACGTTCTGAAAATTTTTAAGGGATCTCTGATAGTTATGAAAGGACCCAAGAGGAATGGGCTATACTATCTAGAGGGAAAAACTGAAACAACACCTGATTCAAGTCTTCTTGCAACAAGAAAACAAAACCGAACTTTGGCATAACAGAATGGGTCACATTAGGTTTAAAGGGTTAAAATCTTTAAGTAATCAAAAATTGCTTGGAAAAGATGATATTGAATCAATGGACTTCTGTGAAACATGTGTTTTGGGTAAATCTCACAAGATTAGCTTTGAAGCTAGCTCTCATAGGACCAGCAGTCCATTGGACTATATTCATGCTGATCTATGGGGTCCTGAGAAGCATTCCACATTTGGTGGAAGTAAGTACTTCTTATCCTTAGTGGATGATTACTCAAGAAAAGTTTGGATTTATCCTCTTAAGGCTAAGTCGGAAACTTTTGGGAAATTCAGAATTTGGTTAAAGTCGGTTGAGAATCAGTTAGAAAAGAAACTTAAAACATTAAGAACTGATAATGGGCTTGAATTCTGCAATTTCGAATTTGACAATTTCTGTAAGCAGAAAGGGATAACAAGACACAGAACGGTTAAGTACACACCTGAACAGAATGGGGTCGCGGAGAGAATGAATAGGACCATAATGAACAAAGTTAGGTGTATGTTGATTAGCTCGGGCCTTGCCAAAGGGTTTTGGGCTGAAGCTGCTAGTACCGCAGCTTATCTGATTAATAGGTCTCCGTCCAGCAGTATAGGTTTTAAGACCCCGCAGGAGATGTGGACGGGGGAGCCTCCAAATCTGAGTCATTTGAGGGTGTTTGGATGTGCTGCATTTGCACATCAATCTGAAGGGAAACTTGAGCCGAGGGCGGTCAAGTGTGTGATGTTAGGGTATCCAGAGGGTGTGAAGGGCTATAGGTTGTGGGTTTTAGGGGTTCAAGGCATTAAGATTATTAATAGCAGGAATGTGGTCTTTAATGAATCTGAAATGCCATGTCTAAAACAGAAACCTGATGAAGCTAACAAATCTGAAACTGAGAGGAGTGTTCAGACTGAGGTGAAGTTGACTAATCTTAATTCACCGACACCTAGGAATGATGATAATGATGACCCTACACATCACGAAACTGAACCTGAAACTGAGACTGAAATTGAACCTGAACAGGTGACTGAACTTCAAGATAACACTGAACAAGTTGAAGTTGAACACTTTAATGATCAGCCACCTAATCAAGATTATCAACTCACTAGGGATAGGGCGAGACGGCAGATTAGGCCGAACCCTAGGTACGAATCCCTAAGTCTGACTGAGTTTGCATTAGTTTCAGTGAAGTTCTTGAACAAATAGAACTCGCTAGTTATGAAGAAGCTATTAATGGAAATTATTCTAAAAATTGGATAGAAGCTATGCAGAAGAAATGAAATCTTTGAGTGATAACGAAACTGGAAACTTGTTAAGAAACCTAAAGATCAGAAATTAGTTCCATGTAAGTGGATTTACAAGTTGAAGGAAGGTTTAAGCCCTAATGATTCTGTGAGGTATAAGGCGAGATTAGTGGCTAAGGGTTATACTCAAAGAGAGGGTGTGGACTATAATGAAATATTTTCACCCGTGGTTAAGTACAAGACGATCGATCGATGTTGGCTCTTGTCGTTCAATTCAATTGGGAACTTGAACAACTCGATGTAAAAACTGCATTTTTACACGGAGAGTTGGAAGAGGATATCTTCATGAGCCAACCACAAGGGTTTGTGGCTAGGGGTAAGTCTGAGTATGTGTGCAAATTGGAGAAATCTTTGTACGGGCCAAACAGAGCCCAAGACAATGGTACAAGAGGTTTGATGCCTATGTATCAAGATAGGGTTTAAGAGAAGTGAATTTGATGCTTGCTTGTATTTTAATGACGTAAAGAGCGGTTGTGAAGTCTACTTGTTGCTTTATGTCGATGATATGCTTTTAGCTGAACCTAGCAAGTCTCAAATTAATGAACTAAAAGATCTTTTGAAATCGGAATTTGATATGAAGGATTTAGGGAATGCTAGAAAGATTCTAGGGATGGTGATAACAAGGGATAGGGCTAAGAACAAGTTAACAATTTCACAAGAAGCGTACTTGAACAAAGTTGTAACTAAATTTGGAATGAAAGACAAGAAATTGTTAATGTGCCTCTTGCTAGCCATATGAATTTTTCACGTGATCATTCGCCTAAATCCGAATCTGAATTAATAGAGATGGAAAATATTCCGTATGCTAATGCCATAGGTTCTGTCATGTTTTCTATGATTACTACTGCACTCGATCTTGCATTTTCCATCAGTCTTCTAAGTAGATTTATGTCCAACCCTGGTAAGCCGCATTGGGCGGGTATGAAGTGGTTATTAAGATACTTGGTTAGGACTTTAAATCTAGGCTTAGTGTATGAGAAAAGATCTGAGGAGTTGACTCTTAAGGGTTATGTTGATTCGGACTTTGCTGGTGATAGAGACAAGAGGGAAATCAACTACCGCTTACTTCTTTACCCTAGGTGATAACTCAGACATTTGGAAATCTCAGCTACAACCCTTAGTGACTCTGTCTAGTACTGAAGCTGAATACGTTGCCATAACCGAGGCGGTTAAGGAATGTATGTGGTTAAAGGGAATCTTAAAAGAATTGAACTTCATGCATGATACACCTATTATGTTTACGGATAGTCAGAGTGCGTTGTCACTTAGTAAGAACCCTGTTTATCATGAGAGATCCAAACATATTGAGGTGAAGTATCATTTTATACGTGAGAAGCTTTCTCAAGGTGAAGTCGAACTTGTTAAGATTCATACTGATAGGAATCCCTCTGATGTGGGAACAAAAATTCTACCTGCAGGTAAATTTAAATTGTGCTTATCTTTGTTACATATTGACACTGGTTAATTTTTCTTGCAGGTAGTGGGCGATGATGATGAACAAATATTCTATGTGCAACCTCGCAACCGAGAGAGAGTGTTATGAGAACCAAGGTGAAGAATGTGGGCTTTGTGGTTCTCATAGCCCATTGGCTGAGCCGGTTTTTTGTGCTACTTGTGAGGATTAATTGTGTCCCTTGATCTTGATCTTGATCTACGGTTGGGATCAAAACTTACCTTGATATTTTCTTGATTTAAACTTGGCTTCTCCCATACGACTCAACCCCTTCTTCGACTTCTCTCTCTCTCTCGCCGCTCGACAATTAGGGCTCTCGGTTTCTTCTCTTCTTGGGGTTCTCTTTGAGGGTGAAAACCGGTGAGTTAGAGGGTGATACCTTGGGGTTTCTAGGCCTGAAATAGTGGCTAGGATATTGGCATCCTTCTCTAAATCGTTTGGTAGAATCTCTGGCCATTTGGGAGATCGTTTGATCGATGACCAAATCGATTCTTTACCTTGGGTTTTCTGTTGATCTCTCTTCTCTGGATGGCGGGTTGCAATCATGGAAAAAGAACTGTTCCTGAGCCTAAAATCCTCGACCATTGAAGAGGAAGGAGTGCTCTAGGTCTCGAGAAGAGGAAGGCTGCAGCACAGGCTATAGGGGAGTTTCTTTCTGACCATTTTATACCTTAAATGTTTCGGTCACTTTATGTATTTAGGACTTGCTGTATATTATTGGTTGTCTCAGTTTCGGTTTCATCATAAAGTCTATGATTACTTTGTTGTGTCGATTTCGATGTTATGGTAATGTTGAACCTGGACTTGGTTTCTGCCTTTGGTTGTATACATTCACTGCATGTTGGATTCTAGCTTATTGTTGAAGAATGATTGGGTACTGAACTTTGATATTCAGATTAATGAACATGCTAGAACTCTGCTGTAATTGGTTATGGTGCATGTTGTTATGCTATTGGATTCCATATGAGGCTGCATATTGCTCAACAAAGAGCGTTTTGAATATTTAACTCGGCTTTTCTTCCTTGAAAACATCAGGTGATAGAGTAGTCATACTTGTATTGGAGAGTTTATTTTCAAGAATATTGATTTGATACAATGACATGCAGAGAGGATAAGGAAGTATCCAAGCACGGAGACCTAATCAATGCTAGGGGCGAAGTGCTTGCTCATGTTAAGAAGCTTATAGAAGAAAATCCCGTGTTCCGTGATAAGCTGACATTCCCCACCTTCGATCCCTCAAAATTAGGGACACTAAGGTTTATTTCTTCACTATTGGTAATATCAGTATTTTCTTTCAGGTTGAGATAAACATCGGCATTTTCCTCTGCTGTGTTGGCCCGCAGTTTGAACTTGCAGCACCATTTGGCTGCAGTTTCACCTTCACAGTCCTGTCAGTCCAGTAGTGCTGTTCCTAAGCCTGTGGAATCATCACCTGTAAGCTAAAATAGGCATTTTCTTTCTTGTTTTAACTATCAAGAGATGTGATATTGACTTTTGTCTTTTTTTGTGAAGCCATTTCAAGATCCATCATCTCCTCCCCAACCTTCAGCAAGTTATTCATCCTCAGTTCCTCACCCTTCAGATTCTGCAGGTCCAACTGGTTTAAATACCCAAAACAATTCTGGTATTCATAGATTCTAACTTTTCCATTTAATAAAAATTTGAAAAACATTTCTTGGATTGACTGGCTCTTAACTCATGACTTGCACCTTTTCACCATGCTAACTTAATTTCTAGCAGATATTATGAAGCATCCTACAACTCCTACAAATAAACCAGCTGTGGACAACCAAAATGATCTCTCTGAACTGGATTCCTCGTATGAAGTAAGGATTTACCATCCTAAATTCCTCTATTATCATTATTAGCCTCTTTCTAGGAAATGGATACTTTCTTGGTTCTTATAGTTTAAAGCTTTGACATATTGTACACCTTGGTCTCTCATGTTGATTTATAGTTTGTGCTCAGCTTTGCTGAAACGTTTTATGCATCTTCAGTCTACCCCAATAAGTACATTTGGTGATGTCAATGCTACTACTGGATCGAGCATTAAGGATCAAGCTTCTCCAGTAACATCCACAGATTCAGTGGTATGCTAATGCTTTCAAAATTATAAAATGGATATATCTGTTTTTAAAATCTCTGATTAATTTCTTTTGCAAATTGATTGAATAGCATTTTGCATATTTTATTTTTAGGTGTGCACAACTTAGGTGCATTGCATAATATTTCATATGATAATAGCTCTTGCCTGCACTACTACGACTTTTTGGTTGACATTATATAATCTTCACATTTGTGATCAATTTCTTGTAGAATGAAGATAGGCAAAATTCGGAAGATGGGAAGCCCAGAGTTGCAGATGGTTCCACCTGGAAATCTAGGTTGCGGAAACTGATAGAAGTGAATAAGCCATCAGAATGTCCTGTCCTGAGACTTCCAGATAGTTCAGCGGCGATGAAAGTATTAGTTACTCTGCCCTCGATCATTTAAAATGCCTGGATAGATTATTACCTAGATATTGTCCATCGCCACCTCTCTCTCATAAGCTGTGACATAATGCATAGCTCATACTTTATGTGCATGGTCATGTGGATAGAGAGAAATCAGAAGTGAAATTAGAATAACAAATTGATTGTTTGGCAATAAAATTTATTCAGCCCCTGTTTGGTTCCCCTTCTTTGAATAGTGTTTTAGGAGAATGTATGGTTAAAAAGTAGGAAAGTGTTTTGGGTTTACGTGCATAATATTTTATTGTGTGAATGTGTGGTTGAAAATGATCCAGTAGAACAAAATGTTCGAAAACAATGGGAATCAAACAGGGGCTCAGTTCCATTTCCAACATTAAAAAATTCATCGTTTTCAAGTTTCAATCAATTCTGTGCTTTGTCAAAGCAACAGGCCACCATTGTAGCTTAAGGTAATGCTAAAAAAACACGCAAGAAAAAGGAAGAAACATTGAAGTTATTAAAATATATTATTGTGTCAATCTTGAAAATTCTTATAGTGAACTCTAATTTTGCTTTAAAACGTTCTTGTTGTTAAACACTTATTTCCGGTTTCTGCTTCTGACTCTCACTCAATGAGGCCATTCTAAATTCCATTCTCACCATTTATCAGGTTCCAAGATTGATGTATACCAATTCAGGATCTGCCATACTCGCTCTATATGTTAATGCTGTACATAAACTGTGGAAATCGCCAGAAAATGACAGTATTTCGATGGGGAAATTCCCCGCCAATCGCATTCGATCCTGTATTGTGAGATTTATGACAAATGCTACTAGTGGCATGAATCCAGAAGATACTGTTCCATGCTTTGCTCTGTCCAATAATGATTCTTATGTTATGTCCTATTTTAATACGTTGACCTTCCAAGTAAGTGGCTTTTGTTTTGCTTATGTAGTCTTTTTTTCTCATAATTGTTAGAAATATATTAAAAGCTTTTAATATGATATGAGAATTTCTGGACCGAATAATTTATTCTCTTTCATAGAAATGAGTTGCACTCAATTTGTTTACCCTCTTAACTTGCTTGTTATAACATTCTTGTGTTATATATTTATACAATAAATATAATATGTGAAAAAAAAAATTAATTAAGATGAAGTACCCAACTGGTGAAAAGTGTGGAATTTGTGTGGGAGGTCAGGTGTTCGAGCCACGCCTCACGCACTATATTAAAAGTCTTTGATTGGACCTTGGTGAACAAGCTCCTAAGCAATGGCATGAGAAATTTGATACTGTCTTGATATCTAATGGTTATGTGATAAATGAAGCAGATAAATGCATATATAGCAAATTTGTGGGGGATTGTGGTGTTATAATTTGCTTATATGTGGATGATATGTTAATAATGGGAACTAGTTTAGATATGATTAACAAGACTAAACAGTTTCTGAAAAAGCACTTCGAAATGAAAGATTTGGGTGTTGCTGATGTTATTCTAGGGATTAAAATAGTAACACATTTCGAAGGAGTTACTTTAACCCAATCACATTATGTAGAAAAAATCCTTAAGAAGTTTAACAAATATAATTGTATTCCCGCTAAAACACCTTATGATGCAAGTCATTATTTGAGAAAACATTCAGGTCCTAGTGTTTCTGCTTTAGAATATGCTAGGGTGATCGGCAGTCTCATGTATCTCATGAACTGTACCAGACCTGATATAGCATATGCCGTTGGTAGACTTAGCAGGTATACTAGTAATCCTAATAGTGAACATTGGGATGCTCTCATTCGAGTCTTAAGGTATTTGAGATACACCATAGACTGGGGAATACATTATACTAAATATCCTGTTGTACTCGAGGGATATTGTGATGCTAATTGGATTTCAGATACCAATGAAACTAAATCTACAAGTGGCTATGTTTTTACATTAGCAGGTGGTGCTGTATCTTGAAAATCCACTAAGCAAACCTGCATTGCGAGATCTACTATGGAATCAGAGTTCATAGCATTAGATAAGGTAGGTGAAAAGGCTGAATGGTTAAGGAGTTTTCTTATGGATGTTCCTTTGTGATCCAAACCACTTCCAGCTATCTATGTCCATTGTGACAGTCAAGCAGCCATTGTAAGAGCTCAAAATTCATCCTACAATGGAAATTCTAGACATATTCGTAGGAGGTACAATACTGTGCGTCAGCTGCTTAAGGATGGGGTTATAGCTATTGACTATGTGAAGTCAAGTGATAATATTGCTGACCCATTAACCAAAGGATTAGCTCGAGAGCTAGTTCAGAAAACATCAAGGGGGATGGGGCTAAAGCCTATTACAAATTAGATCACCTATAATGGAAACCCAACCTTGCGATTGGAGATCCCATGGATAAGGTTCAATGGGATAACAAAGTTATTGGAGTGATCTGTGGGGGTACTACATTGAATTTATTTCAAACCCCTCCCTATGATGAGTAGTACAAACTGTATTAATTAGAGGATGAGCTAATGCTCTTAATGCTTTCTATAGCTGATATTCAGTGGGGTGTTTAAATACAGTGCATCCTTGATAGAAGCACCTATTTGAGTGTGGAAGTGGGGCCGCTTCCTATGAGAATTAAGGCTAATTCTCTAGAGTACTCAAAGAAACCGGGAAAGTTCACGGCCGAAATGAACACAACCGTGAGAACTCAATGATTGTTTTAGAAGTCATGTGTGTGTTCTATTGTCTCAGTTTGCAAATCATAATTGTGGAGTTCAAGACATAGTTCACTCTACAGTTAGCAAACTCGATATAATATACAAAGCTAAGGTTCAAGTCGATAGACACCTAAGCCTGCGTGATTTCTACCGTACTCCAGAATAGTATTTTTATTTATCTTATTTCTTTCATGTGGGGGATTGTTATATATTTATACAATAAATATAATATGTGAAAGAAATAATTAATTAAGATGAAGTGCCCAACTGGTGAAAAGTGTGGAATTTGTGTGGGAGGTCAGGTGTTCGAGTCACGCCTCACGCACTATATTAAAAGTCTTTGATTGGGCCTTGGGGCCTTGGGCTCTTGGGCTTTATTGATTCTAATAAAATAATAATTATTTTTTTAAATCATTTTCGGAATTATTTAATGGGTCAACTAGCCAGTAGAATATGACAGTTTTAACTGTCCAGTATTAATACCCATTACCATTGGCCATTACATCTGCAACTTAATACTAGATCATAGTGGAAGAAGTTACATCTCTTTCTGCCTATATAAACACACTTTTGGGTATTAGAAAATAACAAGAAACACGAGATTATATATTTCTATACAGTACAAATATTGTTCTTAGTTTTACAAATTTCTGGAGTACACTTGAGAGTTCTGAAAACCTTTTGTGATTGCTACACAATTGGTTTATTTGATCGTTGTATCCTGGAGGTGATTGTCCACAGAGGTCGCAGCAGTTATCGACGGGTAATTTCGCTTTAGGACATCGTGCTGTCACGAGACTCGATCTATTGATAAGTTTTTCTGCACTTTACTGTTATTTTATCCAACATCTTGTTCTATCCACAGACAAAGAAATCATTCACATCCCATTCATTGGCAGTAACATTTCTGGCATTTCATCCCCAAACCAATAACATCATAGCAATGGGCTTGGATGACTCATCTATCCAAATATATGATGTCAAGGCTGATGAGGTAGTATATAGTGGTGAACTTCTGGCTTAAATTTTTGAGTCAAATGTCTTAATGAGTCAAGCCATTTTATCATTGCGTGTCCTTTGTAACAGGTCAAAACCGAGCTCAAAGCTCATCAAAAAAGGATAACTAGCCTTGCCTTCTCTAATATTCTTAATGTTCTTGTATCTTCAGGAGCTGATTCTCAGGTAAGCAGCTTGTGTCTCAGATGCTTCTACAATTGGTAAACTGAAGTTCCTATTAGTGTAAATTGACCCATTTTTGTTTACCTAGCTGTGTGTTTGGAGCACTGATACATGGGAGAAGCGAACAAATGAATACTTGAGAAGACCAGCTGGTCGCTCTGGTGCTTCTCTTGCAGATACCCATGTTCAATTTCACCAAGATCAAACACATTTGCTAGCCTTCCAAGAGACGCAGATAGTAATATATGAAGTAGAAGCAGCTAATTTGGATTGGCGTGCAAAGGTGTAGCATATAATTGCATTGCTTTTTAACCAATATCATCTACTTGTACATATGGACATATTTTTCTTGAATATTGCTTTAGAATTCCTCAGTAATTTCACAAGGTATATAGTTCCCGCCTAGACTTCTGATGCAATTACTTTCTGTTTTTCCTTTTCTAAATAGTGGCCCCTACAAGCAAGTGTCCCTATCACGTATGCTACATATTCGTGTGATAGCAAATCCATATATGTCAGCTTTATATGCGGAAGTACAAGTGTTCTTACTGCTGCATCACTGCAGTTGAGATGTCGAATCAATCCCTCTTTATACTTACCTGCCAATCCAAGGTGCGTACTATTGAAATTTCTTGAATTTGTTGTTAATCAAGTTACAACGAATTCAATCATCAGAAAGTTGTTCATGGCTATCTATAAGTACATTTCTTCTCCATACTAATTAACTTGTAATACGATTTTTGCAGCTTACAGGCCTATCCCTTAGTTATTGCAGCGCACCCTTCCAAGGCTAATCAATTTGCAATAGGACTTACTGATGGTGGTGTCTATGTACTTGAGCCACTAGAGTCTGAAGGCAAGTGGTACCCCTAACCTCCGCTAGAAAACGGTGCGAGTGGTGTAGCTAGTTAGGATCAACCTCAAAGGTGATAGGTAAACACAGTGGCCTCTCCATGATATCAAATGAACAAATTCTTGTGCTTTTGTACTGTTAAACCATTCTTTTTCTTCTAGAGGAAAGGCTCCAAAATCTGTTAATATAGTTGTAGTCAGTTTCTTAGAGTTAGTTTAGAGGTAGTTTATCTTTACAATGACCAATGGGGTTTTTGGTCCGTGGTTACAGTTGAATGATTACCGATGAAGTTCAATCGAAGTCCTCCAAGGAGTCAGCAAGGTAGATTAGGAAGAGCTTCTTCTTCTTTTGTTTCCTTTCGCGTACTCAAAAACTTCATGTATGTGATTGGTTTTTACCCTTAAAAGTTACTGATTTTTCCAATATTACAATCTCTTTCATTTGGAGAAGATTAAACATGTCGATTGTGCTTTTTATGGAACTTTTATATGGTTTTCTTTACCATTTCTTGAATTGTGGGTGTCATCCTTGTGTGCACTGCCATGCTAATCTTATCTACTCTGTATATAGGTTATATAATGTGATCATTTGAGTGCTCAACTATATATATTTCGTGTACACCCTATGTAGTTTGGTTAATATTGAGATAATGGTGAAAAATATGAACTATGAAAAATATGTAGCCCGTTAAAATATTAATCAAATAGGAATTAGACATGTATGAGTGCCACGTCTCTCTTACACGTGCATTATTAATATGGTTGATAGTATTTAATGAAACGTGGTGGCTAGGAGTTCATTTTCACAAGAAAACAAGAACATATTATTTTATGCATTTTTTTTATTATTTTCTTCCTTGATCCTAGTATTGAAATGAGGACCAATTAAACGAAGCATAATTCAAGTTATAATGTGCTAAAGTAGCAAAAGAAGCAAGTTCGTGGACTGTCTTATTCTCATTTTTGGAGACAAAAAAGGTCCTGCAAATAAGTGAGTTTCACAAGTCGTCGCTCAATCAATCTTCAAAATAAAGAAAAAGGTATGCCAGAAAATCAAAAGAACATGTACTTATCACATCATATATTGGTTTCAGATAAATTCAAGATAGTAAAGCATTAGTAATCATGATTATAAGTAGGCTTACTTATCAGGCTGTAGGAACATGTACTTATCAGATTTTAATACAGGATTACATAGAGGTGTTAAGACGGGCGGGTCGACCATGACCCGTGAAAATCGGCCCGTGAAAATCGGGATCGGGGCCGACCCGTGACCCGTGCGGGCGGTTCATTGGCCAAAGAGTTGTGACCCGCGGGTTTCGCGGGTTTAGGCTTCATGGGCCGCGGTTAACCCGCGGCCCGTGAAGAAAAAAAAATTTTTTTTTTTCAAAAAAATGGTGGGAGAGCCGTTGAACGGGAGAGCCGTTCGACTCTCCTACAGGAGCCTGCTTGCTGCAGGCTACGCCTGTAGCAAGCAGCAGCTACTGCTGCTTGTTGCAGGCTACGCTTGCAGCAAGCAGCGCATGCAGGCGTAGCGCCAGCTACGCCTGCATGCCATTTTTTTTTTTTTATTATTTTTATTTTTGTAACTAACGGTAATATTTTCAACATGTATAAATTCAGTTAATTGGTAGTATTAGTTCACTTCATTTTCGCCTTTCAACTACAAATATTATCATCATCTCTATTATATTTCTTTCTTCTTACTACGAAACTGTTTAATACTACTATATTATGGATTCTCACGATTTTTCGTCTCAAAATCCTATTTTGAATGATAGTTGCTCCCCAATAAATTTAGAAGATGATAATGTTGCAGAAGTTGGATCATCTCAATCATCAAGGAAAAAAAAACAAACATCAGAGGTGTGACAAATTTTTACAGTAAATGAAAAGCATGGAAAAACAGTATGCAATATCTGCAAAAAAGATTATATCTAGAGATATGGTCAAGGCACCGGCACGCTATGGAGGCACAAAGAGAAACATCTAAATGAAACAGGACATTTGGATCCTAGACAAACTCAAATTACTGGTTTTACTAATGCTAGTGGATCAGTCACTTTTACTAATTTTGTTTATTCGCAGGAACGAATGCGAGTTGGGATGTCGGAATTTTTAGCAGCTCGTGAGATGCCCTTCACATTTGCGTAAGATCGCATTTTG
This sequence comes from Fraxinus americana, assembly GCA_035079005.1. Taxonomy (NCBI): domain Eukaryota; kingdom Viridiplantae; phylum Streptophyta; class Magnoliopsida; order Lamiales; family Oleaceae; genus Fraxinus; species Fraxinus americana. Next base: position 24,451,354 of record CM068726.1, on the reverse strand, counting down.
AAGAATTCCTGCAAAAGTACATTCAACCTTCTTACAGGAGTGTAAGTAGAAATACTGCTCGTTCTGATTCTATGAAATTATTTCATACAATGGCTGAGAATTTAAAAAATGAACTTAAAAAAATTGATGGAATTATGTGTTTCACGTCTGATTGTTGGTCTGGACGAAATCATGATGGTTATGCTTGTGTTACAGCACATTTCATTGATAATAATTGGTTATTGCATAAGAGAATTATTGCTTTTCGTTTACTTGAATATCCACATAATGGTGTAAATTTGTGTGAAAATTTATTACAAGTTTTTAATGAATTTGGTGTGTTAAATAAACTATTTAGTGTTACCTTTGATAATGCAAGTGCTAATAATGCATGTATTGAGCTTTTAATTAGGGCGATTAGACCCCTATATGATTCTAAATTATTTCACATGCGTTGTGTTTATCATATATATAATTTAGTTATGCAAGATGGTTTGAAATTAATAACACCACAAATAAGTATAATTAGAGAATCTATTAATTATATTTTTTGTTCAGATTCTAGACAACAAGAATTTGCAAAAATTTGTAAAAATCTTGGATTGAGAAGAAGAAAATTTGTTGATGATGTTCCTAATAGATGGAATTCAACATTTTTAATGTTAAAATCGTGTGTTGGCTATACTAATGCTATTAATGCATTTGTTAATTCAAAGCAAATCAATTTTATATAACTGTTTCGGATTGCGAAAAAACATTTAAAGTTATGAAATTTTTGAAACTTTTCTATAAGGAAACAAAAGTTAGTTCTGAAGTTTATTATCCAACTAGTAATCTTATACTTTTACAATTAGTAGAAATTGTTGGACAGTTTTCATCATTTAGAGACGGTCCATTTTTCTTTCAAATTATTCACTCAATGGAAGAAAAGTTTAAAAATATTATGAAAATATGCCACTAATTTTTCCAGTGGCAGCTGTAATGGATCCTCGTATTACGTTGTTTGGAGTTCATTGCGCTTTAGAATCACTTTCTGAAACATTAGCTTTTAACATAAATATTACAAATCGATAATTGGATATTTTTATTAACGAAATGTAAAACAACCATTTTATTAAATATGGTAACAATGAAAATATTTTTTCTACAAACTCTACTACAACTTCGAAAGGCAAATCTTCTTTTTTCTCCATGATAGCTAAGAAACGTAATATTTTTGGTTCTTCATCTACAACTTCAACTTCAACTGCAAATCCAAATACCACACCTGCTGAATTAAAAAGATATTATCAATTTGATCATTATAGTGTAATACCTGAAGATGAAGTTGATAAATTAGATATTTTAGGATGGTGGAAATTAAATGAGCGGTCGTATCCTATATTATCTAAAATGGCACGAGATCTACTAACAGTTCCAGTCTCAACAGTTGCATCCGAATCTGCTTTTAGTGCAGGTAACAGGGTATTGGACGAAAGAAGATCTAGACTTAAAGAAGATATTTTGGAAGCTCTCATATGCGTGAAAAATTGGATATTCGCGGATCGAAGGATACAAGATAAAATTATTGATGATATTGCTGAAGATTTCAAAAATCTTGCAATTCCTGAAGATTGCAATTCCTGAAAATTGATTGGAAAACAAAAATTATAGTTAAGTAGGTGCCAACCTAGTTGGGATATACTTAAACTATAAATTATAGTAAAAGTAGGTGCCAACCTAGTTGGGATGTACTTATACTATAAATATTTGATAATAATAATTAAACATGTATTTTGATGTAGTTGTTATTTGTTTAAATTAAATTTAAGTTTGCAAAGTTATAAATAATTCATGTAACATTAAATTTGAATTCTATGTAAAAATTTCTTGATATAATTATGAATTTATCATTTTGTTCAATTCTTAGTTTACATTTAACAAAAAAATATATTTTTTGCTATAAATATAAAAAATTCTATATTTTTATAAATTTATTTATACAATCATACGGGCCAAACCGGAACGAACCGCGACCCGCGCGACCCGTGACCCGCATGGGCTCGACCCGGATGGGTCAGCGGGCGGGCCTGGGTTGTAGTCGAAAATTGTGGGTCGACCCGTAACCGGCCCGGAACCCGCAGTGGACGGGCTTTTTTTCACGCGGGCCGTTACCGGGCTCACATGTTGGCGGGCCGACCCGACCCGGACCACCCGGATTGACACCTCTAGGATTACAACTAATCAAGATTATAACTGACAGTACTTATCGCCAGCGTTAGTCCTTATACGCTCTTATCATTTCTCTCTCAAACCCATATCCTCTCACAAAGAAACTCCAGTAAACCTTTCTCTCTCTCGAGGCAAAAACCCTCCACTCTGTTCTCTCTCATTGATTCAGGGTACAAATCGCTTCTCTCTCTATAATATGTATATATGTATAGACAAAAACATGTATATATGTATGCTCGCGTACGCAAAAAGATATGTGCAAGTGACATACACTGGAAGCTTACATGCATGCATGTTTATATATGTGTATGTAGAATTGGAATTTGGGGATTTTGGATTGACTTTATGTTATATTTTAATTTTCTGATTTTGATGAATTTGAGTTCTTCAATTTGAGTGGAATGTTAAATTTTCATTTCTTTATTGTTTTTGGCAGGTATGGAGAATGAGGGGGTACCCAGCATGTTATTATGCGACAAAGAGCTGGTGTTTTTGATACTTCAATTTCTCGATGAAAAGAAATTTAACGGGGCTGTTCACAAGTAAAAATTGAATTTCAGAGTTGAATCTTATTTCATTTTCATTTTTGGGAATTTTTAGTTCTTCTGGTCTTTGAGGAAATGTGAAAGATCGATTATAATTTTAGATTTAAAAAAAAAAAAAAAAAGAGTTGCCTTAGAGAAATTTAAAAGACCGGGATTCAATTTTCAAAATTTAATTTGACTTTCATTCTCCTTTTTCAAAATTTTTTAATTGTTCCAATTGTTGTGAAAATCTGGAATATTAATAATTAGTTAATTGTGTATATACATAATCTTTACCCATTTAATTAGCATAATTATTAATACACTGAAAAAATCTCGAGATTATTTTCTGGGAAAACACAGGGCTTTTACAATATATCACTGTGGTTTTTCATTAAATTAGTTGTTAATAGTTTAATTATTTGTGATGATTTAAGATTGGAACAAGAATCAGGAGTGTACTTCAATATCCATTATTTTGAGGACAGAGTAAGAAATGGGGATTGGGACGAGGTGGAAAATTACATATTTGGATCACAAAGTATGATGATAACAAATATTCTAAGGCAATCATCTTTCAGATCCGAAAACAAAAGTACCTTGAGGCCCTAGACAGGTGAATTTGTTTCTTGCTATCATTTATCAGCTTTGAGTTGATTTTTGTATTCTCATAATTCATCTGAATTTCAATGCGTTATTGTAGGAAAGATCGGGATAAAGCTTGTGACATTTTAATGAAGGACTTCAAAGTACTTTCAGATTCTAATGAAGACATCTATAAAGAATTAACACAGCTTTTGGTTCTTAAAAACTTCAGGTTGATGAAAGTACTTGTTCTTGTCCTGGTTGTCACTATTATCTTTTCCATTTATGGGATTTTGCATATTTTATTTTCAAGAATGTCGATTTGATTGCAATGACATGCAGAGAGAATGAACTATTATCTGGATATGGCGACACTGAATCTTCCAGGGGTGTAGTGTGTTGGAAAGTAAACTTGATTTTGGAGTAAGTAATATGAGTTTAAGAATTTTGCTCATAGGCCCAATTCAAAGACCCAACAAAGTCTAGCATTTTCTAGAATTATATTCTAGAAAGACCCATATAAATATCTAAGTAATAGATAAATATGCATTGTACCTAGAATACTCTAGGAAAATATCTAGTCCAAATATGAAATCTAGAAGCCTCATGAAATTTTATGGACTAGAATTCTCTAGATTAATGTGTGGTCTAGAAGTCTCATGTGAGCCCTATATAAAGGGGTAGAGTCTCTCCATTTTGGAACAACAAGTCAAGTCAAGTGTTGTAAGTGTTGAAGTTGAGAAATATAAGTTACATTTTATTTACCTCTTCCTATTAGTATTGTCCTTCCTATCAAGTCTTAGCCAAATCGAGTTAGTAAACCCCTCTTTCCTCCAACATAGTGTTTGCTGAAATTAAGAGGCTTATAGAAAAAAACCCCGTGTTCCATGATAAGCTGAACTTTCCCAGCTTCAAGGACAGAAGATTAAATACTCTACTTAGTCAGAGGTTTGTTTCTCCACTATATGTAACATCAGCATTTACCTCACGTTAAGATAAACATTGGCGTTTTCCTCTGTGTTGGCTTGCAGTTTGAAGTGGCAGCATCAGCTCTGTAAGAATCCAAACCATAAGCCTGGCATATTAACTCTGTTTGTGGACCATTTGTGTGTAACTGATAAGCTTGTGTGCGCTGTTCCACCTTCACATTCAAATGGTCCAAGGGCTCCGTCTTCTGTAATTAATCCACTTTTGAACGCTGTTCCAGCTTCACAGTCAAATGGTGCAGGGATTCCATCTTCTGTAATTAGGCCGCTTCTGCTTTCGGGTGCTATTCCTAACCCTACAGGAGTCCCACTTTTGAGGGCTCATGCTGTAAGCTATAATAGACAAGAAAAAACCTATTCAATTGGAGTTGTTACAATATCAAGAGATGTGAGATTGACTTTCGTCCTTTTTCGTGAAGGCATTTCAACCAGATCCGGGTTCTCCTTCCCTTGATAAATGGATGACTAATCTGTCTTCAGTTCCTCACCCTTCAGCTTCTGCTGGTTCAATTGGTTTCAATATCCAGGATTGTTCTGGTATTAATAGATTGTAGACTTTTTCCATATGCTAATAAGTTGAAACATGTCTTTGATTGACATGTTAGTCAGGTTACAGCAGGTTTTGTTGATAAAAACATGAAAATAATTCTTTCTACCCCTCCTCCATCTCTTTGTAACTAGCTCTTAACTTACACCTTTTTATCCATGCTAATGCTAACTTACTTTCTAACAGATATATTGACGCAGTTAAGGACGCCTATGAATACCCCAGTTGTGGACTACCAAAATGATGATCCTGAACAAGTCTTGAAAAGAACAAGACCTTCGGGAAGATCAAATGAAGTATGGAATTGCCATCTTTAATTCCTTATCTTTTAAGAAGGATATCTCTATTTCTGAACCTCTGATTAATTTCTTTGACACAATGGTTAAATAACATTTTGCATATTTTTTTATTTAGGCGTGCACAGCTTAGGTGCATTTCATAATATTGCATTTAATATTAGTTCTGGTGTGCATTACTCTGACATTTTAGTTTGCATTTTCTATATTTTCTTTGTGATCTTTTTCTACTTCAATTTCTTCAGCATGAAGATAGTCCAAGTTTGGTAGATTGGAAGAGCAAAGTTGCAGACGAGTCCTCTGAGAAATCCATTATTTGGAAACTGAAAGAAGTGAATGATCCGTCATCGTGTCGTTCGTTGAGACTTCCAGATAGTTTAGTGTCTACGAGGGTAATAGTTAACTCAACTATCAACCATTTAAAATGCCTAGATGTTGCAGAGAAACGGATTTAATTTTGTCCAGTTTTTACTTCAATATATTTCATCTAACCTGCTTTATATCTCAATCCCACATCCGCACCTCTCTCATATAAAACATTACAAACACACATGCATCGCTCTACTTTATGTGCATAGTCATGTTGATAGGAAAATATCAGAACTTTTTACATGAAATTAGAATAACAATGATTCAACTTCTTGAATTGTTTTTTTAGTAGAGTCTTTGACCTCTAGTAATTTGACAGTTGGAAAATATAATTTATTCCATTCCATTTTCAACATCAAGGTTCCTACAAACTTCACCACACTCAAGTTTCGTCAATTTTGTGCTGTCTCAAAGCAACAGAACACCCTAGTGTAGCCTGAGATATAGCTAAAAGAACTCGCAAGATAATGAAGAAACTTTTACGTTGTTTAATAAAATAATATATTCCTTAAATTGAGATTGCTTTCGATTTAATCTAGTTTTTGTTAATGATTTATGATTTTTTATGTCATAGTTAACACCTATTTCTGGTTTCTATTTGTTATTCTGACTCGAGTGAGGCCTCTCAGTTCTATTCTATCAATTTATTAGGTTTCAAGGTTGATGTATGCCAATTCAGGATATGTCATAATGTCTCCATATGCCAATGCTGTACACAAACTCTGGAAATGGCCAAAAAATGATTGTAATCCAACAGGGGAGGTATTGGTCTATTACGCATGAAAGCTTCCCAAATTTCATTATTTCTATTGACACCGGTAGCTTCTTCTTAATGCAATTTGATTCCTTTAGGCAAGAACAAATACTTTGCCACAACTCTGGCAGCCTTGTAGTGGGATATCAGTGACCAATTATATTAGTCTCATAAATCCTGAAGATGCGGTTCCATGCTTTGCACTGTCCAAGAATGATGCTTACGTAATATCAACGTCTGGAGGGGGAATTTCTCTATTTAATGCAATAACCTTCCAAGTAAGTGGTTTGATCTGCTCATCTCTTGCATTTATCAGTACATGTTAAATCACGAAGAGTCTTTTCTTCTCATAATGTGTTAAAACACGTTGAAAGAGTTTGATTTGGGAATTTCTGGACCAAACAATTTATTCTCCTTCTTAGACATGAGTTGCACTCAAGTTTTTTTACCTCTCAACTTTCTTGTTGTGACATTTTAAATCAATTTATTCTCTTTGGCAGACACAAGTTACACTCAACTTGTTTACCCTCTATAAGATTTTTGTTCTATCCACAGAAAATGACAACATTCATGCCCCCTCCACCTGCAGCAACATTTCTGGCATTTCATCCCCAAGACAATAACATCATAGCAATTGGCATGGATGACTCCTCTATCCTAATATATTATGTCCGTCTTGATAAGGTAGTACCTAGTGGTGGATTTATGGCTTAAATTTGTGTGCCAAACTCATCTAACGAGTAGAGCTATTTTTCTAATTTTGCATTTCCTTTGCTCAGGTCCAAGCCAAGCTCGACGCTCATCAGAAAAGGATAACTGGTCTTGCCTTCTCTAATATTTATAATGTGCTTGTATCTGCAGGAGCTGATTCTCAGGTAAGCAGCTTTTGTCACATATGCTTCTACAATTGGCAAAACTGAAGTACCTATTAGGGTCTGTATCAATTCCTTTCTCTGAGCCATCTCACAATAACCTACTGGGAGAATCCTTTCTGGGAACAACAAAGTGTACCTAACATGATGATATCTAAGTCTAAATTTCTAGAGAAATTACTAGTATGTTTTAGTAAGTTGGTATTTCTTTAACCTCTTTCCTTGTATATTTCAACATTTATATATATTAGCCATTTACTTAAAAATATAGCCATGTCTTTCCTTTCTCTGAGTTTACGAAGTTGGCTAAGCATTGCATTGTAAGATTCAGCCAATGACCCCTTTCTGTTTACCCAGTTGTGTGTTTGGAGCATTGATACGTGGGAGAAGCAAACTAGTGAATACTTGCAAAGCCCACCTGGTTGCTCGGCTGCTTTTCTTGCAGATACCAATGTACAATTTCACCGGGATCAAATGCATTTACTAGCATTCCAAGAGAGACAGATAGCAATATATGAAGTACATAATTTGACATGCCTTATGCAGGTATAGCATATGAGCTAACAAATGAATCTATTTTTCATAAATTACTGCTACGAATTGGTACTTCTCTGTTCTAAAGTTTTTTGACTTTGAATATTATTCCTTTCTTGGATACTGATGCAATTACTTTCTTCTTTTCCTAATCTAAATAGACTGCACCCCTACCAGCAAGTGGCCGAATCACATGTGCTACATATTCTTGCGATGGCCAATCCATATACATCAGCTTTGAAAATGGAAGTATAGGCGTTTTTACTGCTTCATCATTGTGTTTGAGATGTCGAATCAATTACTATGCATACGCACCTCCCTATCCAAGGTGCGTACTACTCAAATATTCTTGAATTTGTTGTTATTCGACTTACAATGAATTCAATCACCAGAAAACTAACTGCAATTATCAAAGTACATTTTCTTCCTCGTACTCATTATCCGATGATACTGACTTTTGCAGCGAATTATCCTATCCCTTAGTTATTGCTGCTGACCCTCACAAGCCTAACCAATTTGCATTAGGACTTACTGATGGTGGAGTGTGTGTAATTGAGCCACTAGAGTCGGAAGGTGAGTGGGGCACCTTACCTCCACTAGAAGACAATGCTTGTTCAAGCACGGGTCATGCAGCTAGTTCTGATCAATTTCAAAGGTAAATAGGTGTATACACGCAGCGGCCTCCCCATGAAACCAAATGAGCATATTTCTTGTGTTTTAGGAGGGTATCATTTTTTTCCTTCTGAAAGAAAAGCTGGATGATATTATGATATGGTTTTAGGTCAGTTCTTTAGGGTTAGTTCAAAGGGCTGGTGAAGGTCATTTGATGTCGTGACTGGTCTCAGCAAGGTAGATTTAGTGTAGGCTTGGGCCCTAATTCCTAATTTTGTTTCGTTCGAACTTTTATTTGTTACAACTCATCGAAAAGTTCATGAATTCAAAAGGTTTCCTCCATCTTAAAATGGCATTGATTTTTAGCTAATACAATATGTTTCATTTGTAGTGGTTAAGCATGTTGATGCATTGCTTCCTTTATGTGTTTGTATGTATCTCATACATAGTACAGGGGCGGAGGGATGTGGGTTGGGGAGGGATGAGCGGTCTTGCAACATTTTTTAAATTTTTTTCGGAGTTATAGAATTTTTTTGATATATACTCGAAAACTTATATCAGATGGTAAAGTTCAAATTTTCAACATTTAAGTCTTGGAAGTTTAGTGGATAAGTTAAGCTTCATTCTGTTGAAGAAATAGATTTTGTAATAATCATTGTTTTGGAGAATGTATGGTTAAAAATGAGGAAAAAGTTTTGAGTTTATATATTAAATTATTTTATTGGTTAAAAAAAAAAAGTTCGAGAAAAAAATGAATTTTGAAACAATTGGCTCACAAAGGGGCTTTATCTTCTATAATCTCTCCATCTTTCTTTTATGATGGTAATATAATGATGGCTCCCTATTTATAAGATATATTATGGTAAAATCGAAATTTATAAGTACAAAAATTCCTAAATTATTCTTAATGAAATTTTAATCAAAATGTCCCTCGCACCCTTCGGAAGGAGAGCTTCCTGCCCTTTTTCCAACCCCAATGACGACCATATCATGAATGTCGATCTGCGTACTAACTCCATATAACGACAATAATTAGGCTATACAACTTAACAGAAATGTCATCTATCCTTCGGAATCCAAAGTTTGTTATGAGGCAAGGGAGTGCGACTAGATAGATTGGTTTGGAGAGTAGGAGAAGACAGGGTATACATGTTTTTGGCGACCTATGGCTTCCACGACCAACGTGTTTTTCATTGATAGGCGTAATGATTCAATGAAGGTGTGCGAGCTCATGGAGGTGTTTGGATTATGGGATGTGAAATGTATTGGAAGGGATTTTTTGCCTATTGATTTTTGGCAAAATTCTCTCTATTTCTCTCTAGTCAATTGAGGGAATGGGATAGGTGAGGGAGAATATGTGGTCTTTGGAAGCCCCGTCCGAAGTTTGTATCTTTCGTTGTCGATTTTTCATGGGGTTCTTCCTAGACTCGGTAATTTGGCATTTAGAAATATCAGCAATGTTACCCAATGCTTTCGGTGTTGGTTGGGGTGGGGTGTGGGGGGGGGGGGGTGGGATGGGATGGGATGGAGACTTCCATTCATGCCTTGTTCACTTGACATTATGCAAACATTTGGGGTGGTGGTGCAATGAAGGATGTTTTGGGGGTGAGTGACATAGGGAGGTTCTTATGGGCATGGGGAAGGACATCATGCAAAGTGGGTTTGTCTTCTTTGGGTTATATGTGTTAGAGAAATAGGTTGTTGTACGGGGTTGTGCCAAGGCCTATTATGGAATTGGTGCAGTGTGGAATGGGCTGGTATCCGGATTAGGCTGTAGGGTCATGAGTGGTCTGGGAAAGGCTGAAATGGTCGCTACAGCCCGGGGACTTCAAATTAAACACAGATGCGTCTTGTCATTATTGATCATTTCATTATGTTATGTTGAGCAATTCCAGCAATATTAGTTAGGTTCAAGGCCATTAGATTTGCGAACGTCGCCTGACAAATATTAGTTCATGTAGTTCTTTCCGCACTAAATAAATAAACTTATAGGCGAATCAATTATTCGTTTGTTCAAGTCCAATACGGAGACAACCGACGAACTCACTAGAGATAATCAAAACACAAAGTTAATCATCACTGATCAATCAAAGAAATCGAATTAAACGAATGGAGTAATGGGGCTTAGATCAACCAACCCAAGACAACTAGATAACACCAAAACTCAATTGGACCCAAGAATCTCACTAAAATCACCAAAAAACGACCACAGAAGCACGAAAGAACTGAGCAACAGCCATGAAGGAGCCTAAACCAAGGGAGAAATTAGGCACAAAACAGGAGCCACTGGAGGTCACAAGGCAGCGATAGACGTTCGCAATGGGTACAAAGGAAGTGTGGCCAGAAATCACGTTGAGAAAACTACAGAGTATCAAGCAGTCAGAGAGAAAAGGGAAGTCATGCCTGTATATGTACTCATCTCTCAAATGTGGACCAAGTCCGTGGCAGGGTAGGTCAAACATATGGGCCAAGTAAATATAAAAGGGAAAAATTTATGAATCAGACATTTACTTTACCAAAATCAAAAATCAGGTCCCCAATTTTAAAATTGCAAAAATCAGGTTTTTTTTGAATTAATTAATTATATTTCACAATTATTATATTAAATTAAATATTTAACTGTAATATAGTATAATTAACCCCACCCCCACCCCCCACCACCACCCCTATTGCTCCGGCGACTACTCCGGCGACTGTTTTCCGGCCGTACTTAATTCCGACGACTATTCCGGTGACCATTCTGCCGCCGCTTAATTCCGGCGACTGCTCCGATTCTGGCAATTGTTAATGTCACAGTTATATGCAATTTGATCACAGATTATTTCGAAATCACAGATCAAAAATGATAAAAAAATTATAGATCACAGGTTATATTTTAAGGTCACAGAGTAATGAATTTTAAGGTCACAGTTACCATATAAATGGGTCACAGATCATTTTATTGATCACAGATCAAAAAAATTATATGTCACAAGTCACGTATTTTAAAATTTGTGGGTCACAGTCAAATAACTAAGTCACAGACACCTAAAAAAATCGTCACTATTCAATAGCTAGGTCACAGATACCAAAAAAAATCGTTCAATAACTAGGTTACAGACACCAGAAAAACCGTCTCCCATCCCAATCCACCACCAATAATGGTTACAGACACTCCTAGCTAAGTCACAGACACCAAAAAAAATCGTCACTGCTCAATACCTAGGTCACAGATACCAAAAAACACCGTTCAATAGCTAGGTCACATACACACCAAATAGTTGGTCACAGAAACACTTCGTCCCATCCGCCCGACGTCCCCGCCACCTCCATCACATCGACCACCGATAACACAGTCGACAACCAACCACACACAGATCAGCCCGCCACAGCCACACACACAGATCTGCCACGCCAAAATCGAGAAACCACTGCAAAATCACCACCACTAGCCCGACCACCACCTCACCATTTTCATTTTCAAAAAAATCACAATGTGCAAATCACTAACAAGATTTGAGAATGAATAAAAACCCAATATCACCATAAATAAAAAACCCAAGATTTGGTAGTAGGAAAAAAAAAAAAGAAGATCCGGCGAGAAGATCGGCAAGAAATGCAGTGCGATGACGGCCACTGCGGCGCTGTGACACGTTGCACGACAGCGTCGCAGCAGCGTCGCTGCGACGCCGTTGAACTCAGCCGATGTTGCTGCTGCTCGGCGAGAGGAGGGGGAGAGGAAGGGGAAGGGGAGGGGGAGGGGGAGGGGCGACGGGCGGTCGCTGCTGTTGCACGGCAGCAGCGTCGCTGCCTGCCTGCGCAACTGCGACGCTGCTGAACGGCAGCGACGTTGCTGCTGTTCAGCAGCAGAGGAGGGGGAGGGGAAGGGGAAGGGGAGGGGTAGCGGCCTGTGGCCGGAGCGAAAGGTGGCGGTGGAGGCGGAGGCGGCGGTAGAGATGGGAGAGATGAAATGGAATGAATTAGGTTTTGGTTGAGTTTTATATTTAAATAAAGTTGGTGGGGTAGGTAGTAGGGTGGGTATATATTTAATTTAATTTAATAATAATATTATTAATATTAATTGTGAAATTAAAACCTGATTTCTGATTAAATAAAGTAAAAAACCTGATTTTTTAAAAGTCAAAACTAAACAGTTGGTTTAGTGTAATTTTCACAATATAAAATGGGTCGAGCCCTAATCGCCCCTAATTACCATTTACCACATGTGAGATGTCGATTCGTATTGGTTCCATGGCCGTCAATTGTTACCTTGGGTCGATCGTTATATAATATTCATAATGGGCTCAAGGCCTATTGAATTAAGGGAAAATTTCATTTCTAAGATGTTAAGTATGTAACATTTCAAAAATAAGAAAACAAGTTTCAAATTTTAAAAATCAGATTTTTTTAAATTTTTATTTATGAATTAATAAATTTATTAAATATTTAATTCTAATATAATATAATTAATTCACCCCATCTCCACCACCCCTACTGCTCTGGGGACTATTCTGGTGATCGTTCCGGCCAGCACTCTTCTCCAGCGACTACTCTGGCGATCGTTTCGAAGACTTTCCGGCTAACTTTTTCAATGACTATTCCAGCGACCGTTTCGACAACTATTCCGGTGACCGTCACAGATTTATATAATATGATCAAAGATTCACAATTTAGTTAGTCACATTATTTTTCGATCACAAATCATAATTTTTTACGGTCACAGCTCAAAAATTTTATAGGTCACAATTTGTTTATCAATCACGGATCAAAAATTTTGTAGGTCACAAATTATTTCATCACAAATCAAAAAATTTGTAGGTCACGAATTTGTTCATCGGTCGCAAATAAAAAATTAAAATGTCACAAATTATTTTATGGTAACAATTCAAAAATTTTATATGTTACAATTTGTTCATCTGTCACAAATCAAAGATTTTATAAGTTATGAATTATTTTAATCTCACAAATCAGAAATTTTATAGGTCACAATTCAAAAATTTTATAAGTCACAATTTGTTCATCAATTACATATAAAAAAAATTATACATCACAACTTGGTCACATTTTTATACAATTTGGTTACAAATTCATTTATCGGTCACAAATCAAATTTTTTGTAAATCACAATTCATTTATCGATCACAAATCACAAATTTCATAAGTCACAATTCAAATGTTTAGGTCACATTTATTTATTGGTCACAATTTATCGGTCATATATTATTTTTTAGTCACGAGATACCCAAATTATTTCACAATTTATTTCATTGGCCACAAACTAAAAAAATTTACAGTCAAAAGTTTATCGGTCACGGATTTTTAAATTTGTTGGTCACAAATTATTTCCCACTCACAAGTTATCAAATTTTAAGGTCACGGTTTAATATTTGGTCACATATAACCAAAATAATTGGTCACATGCACCAAATAGTCACAAACCACCACCATTAACACTACCGCCACTATCACCGCCACTTGCAACAATCCTCACCTTGCTACTGTCGTCGTCGTCGTCGCCATCGCCATCAACACCTCCACCTGCACCACCACACAAAAATCGCAGCCAGTTCCACCATCACCGCCACCATCAACACCTTACCATCATCGCCAGCAGCTCCACCATCCTGCTCCAACAACCACCACCTCCAATCAAACACCACGCCACCGCCGCCTATTAAAACCCACAATCTCTCCCAACACTAGCACACCTCCACCACCAAACCCCATCGTACACATCCACCACACACCGCACCACAAACATCCTCCACCACCACTAAACAACCATCAACACCACTACCACCTCCCACCAAAACCAACACCTCACCACCATTGCCATATCCAACACCACCTTCACCAACCACCTGTAGCACCACCATATCTACGACCATCTCAAATCCCCAAACCACCCTAAAATCACCCAAGACTGGTTTAGATAGTTAGGACATCAAAAGAAGCAGGTTCGCCACTATCTAACTATAGCAGCGGCTAGGGAGATGCCTCTGTCGACGCTTGTATTGACGGCTACTAGGGCGCAGCACAGCAGCGGTATCACATCAACAGGAGCCTTGTAGCCGTGTTTGGAGTCTCATGCGGTGGGTTTTCTTACCTATTGTAGCAATGAGGGGGAAACAAAGCAACGGCTACGACGATGCCGCTGCAGACTCTCACAACGCCGGCTGCGAGGGGGAAACACAGCAGCGATGACGCTATTGCTCGACTCTCACACGTGTCTCTGGCGGCGGGCGCTCAACAGCAACGGTAACAGAGAGAGAGAGAGAGAGAGAGAGAGAGAGAGAGAGAGACGAGAGAAATGGGTGGGATTTTGGGAAATTGAGGTGGGGGTGGAGGGAGGTAGGGTTAATGTGGGAATTAACTAGGGTTTGGAGTGTATATATTTAGTAAAAATATTTATTTTATAAAAATATTAATTAAAATAAAATATCTGATTTTTGAAATATTAAACTTTCCACCTGATTTTAGAATGTTGAATAATTAAAGTAGAGATTTGTGTAATTTCCAGTTGAATTAATCTGACCCGATTTATCGTATCACCGCCCTCGGTTTATTTGGTATCAAATACCTAAAAATCTCCACCTTAATGCCAAATATACATGCAAAATAAAAATAAAAATAAAAAATTTAGTAGTCACACAATGTGATTTCAAATAAAATTGAAATATCATATACCTTTACTAATGTTTAGGAGTGTAAGACAGCTTCTAAACTTTACTAGGGGGAGTACCTTAGTGCCCATATCTACGGGTTATAGTTTAAATACACTTTCTCAAATTTATTCAAATCTTGAGATACTACATCTCAAATAAAATGTAGTCCAACATTTATATGTTTAGTGCATTCATGAAACATTAGATTTTTATACAGATGAATAGCTGATTGATTATCAAATTATATAATCACGATACCACTTAAAACACCTAGTTCATTAAGTAACCATCTAATTTACAAAGCTTCTTTAATAATTTCAGTGGCAAATACTCAGATTCAGTGCTAGATAAAGCAACAATATGTTGGAATTGATACTTTCAATTCGCACAAGAGCCACACAGAGTAAACACATAAGAGGAAGTAGATTTCATATTATCTCTATCACCACTATAGTCAACGTCTGTGAAACTTTTAAGTTTCACACCCTCATTACATCAGAAGTACTCTTCAAATACATAAACAGCCACGTTAATGGTTCCCAATATTTGGGACTAAGATTAGACATGTACCTACTTAAAAGACTCACAATGAAAGTCAAATCAGGTCTAATGTAAACGATAAGGTACATAACGGAGCTAATGACATTAGAATAAATTATATTACTCATAAAGTACTTTCTTCTTCATTAGCAGGTGATTGTTCTTTTGACAAAGTAAAGTAATTTTCAAGAGGCACAGAAGCAGGTTTGCAATCAATCATGTCCAATTTTTTTCAAAACTTTAAACACGTAAGGAGTTTGATGCACATACAAGCAAGAATTAAACATATCCATGTTAATGTCCATACTAAGGATCCTTATAGCATGTTATATGTCTTTCATGTCAAATTCTTTTCCTAACTCCATTTTAATATTACTTACCACTTTCATGTTAGGTCCAATTAATAACACGTGATCCAAATAAAGTAAAAAATACACGCTCTTTATTAGTGATGTGGTGTAGGTAATACAAGCAATTGTCAAACTCACTCCTCTTGAAATCAATAGATAACACATAAGAATCAAACTTTTTTATGCCACTGATGTGAAGACTGTTTTAGCCCATAAAGAAATTTCTTTTAAAAAATACACATGATTAGATTTATCTTTACTTTCAAAACGATTGGATTGATTCATAAATATCTTTTTATCAATGCCACCATACAAAAAGGCAGTTTTAATGTCAAGTTGTTCAAGTTTCTGGTCATAATAAGCAGCAAAAACAAGCATGACCCTAATAATGGTGTACTTAACAACGGATAAAAAGATCTCATTATGATCTACCCTTACTTCTGTGTATATACTTGGTTACTAACCTAACTTTATATCTTATATGCTCACGCTCTGTGGTTCTCTCCTTAATCTTATAAACTCATTTCTATCCTACTATGAATTTATCCTTAGGTCTAAGAACTAAATCCCAAGTTTGATTCTTGGTAAGAAAACCCATCTCTTCTCTCATGGCACCTAGCCATTCCTCACTTTTTTCACTCCTCATAACCTCCCCATAAGTATTTGGCTCCTTATCAACTAGTTCTTGATAACTAGTGTAGGCTATGATATAATCAATCTTTGGGTTCCCTACTTGGTTCTCTATCTCTAGCTAATGGTAGTTAATTAGAGGGTCTTGGTTGATAGGATTGTCCTCGACAATTTTCTCATTCTCTTCTATTTCTATGTTCTACTGATTTTGTGTATTACTCTCCGCCTTGCTCGGGGTAATGGGGATGTGGATGCTCGCTCGCTCCACCTCGACTGATGATTCTTCCCTAGCATTCTCTTGCTATCTTTACTCTCCTTACTAGCATCTCAAACTCATTAAAGGTGGCATCTCAACTTATGATTATTCTCACACCCTTCTAATTCCTATCCCATAACATATATCCCTTAACTCCCTCAAGATAATCTAAGAAGACATACTTCTTAGCTTTATGTTCTAATTTTCTGTTACTTTGATGAAAGAAAGCAGCACGGCCAAAAGTTCTAAACATAGAATAATCAACACATTTATCGTACTATATCTCATACAGAGTATTATTGTTTAAAGCAGCAGATGGAGTCTTATTGGTCAAATAGCATGCAGTTATAACAGCTTCAACCCAAAACGACTTAAGCACACCAGAACTCAACATCATATATCTAACTTTATCAAGCACTATGACTAGTGATGACAGATTCATTACACAAATTATCTAATTCAACGTTGTAAAACTTAAGACCATTATCAGTACGCAAATATTTTTCCTTTTTACCTACTTGATTCCGCACCTTAACTTTTCAATTTCTAAAATTCACGAAAGTTTCAGATTTATCATTCAACAAGTAAATCCTCATATGTCGGGAGAAATAATCTATAATAGGCAAAACATATTTGTTATCACCAAAAATAAAATTGCTCCCCGGATCCCACAAATCAGCATGAATGTATTCTAACACTCAAGATATCTTGTGTGTGCTAGATGCAAATGAGATCTTACGATATTTATCAAGCACACAATGATCGCAAAATGGCATGTCAAATGACGTGAGCCAACCTATTAGGCGACTTCTATCTATGATCATTGTCAGTAATAGTGATAGAGGAATTTAAACCACCCATCAACTCAACATGCGTGATGTATATGCCATTGTTCCTAGCAGCTTTAAAGGCTCTAAATGCTCCATTAAATTTTTTTACACCCCATCACTGTGTGCATGAATGAGACATGTATGCTCCAACTTCCCCACATAAATTAGATTCCTACCCATATGTGGAATGTACCTAACTTTTGTTAATATATGAACAAAATCGGTGTCAAATTTGACAGTCACACTAACAACACTAGTGCTATTATATGCGACTCTATCCCTTGTAACTACATGTCCATGATCAAACTCGTACAAATTATCAAATCACAATTTATTTGATGTAATATGAAAAGATGAACGGGAGTTAAGAATTCACTTATACATATGGGAGTTCATATACATGTTAACCTCAGTTGGTTCAGTATCTAAGATCCTATAAACCTCCCTAGGTTCATCTCTCGGGACAACAACGTTTGTCTCACTAGGTTCATAACCCTCTGATCTTTTAACTTGTTTTTCTCTTTATGAAATGTTCTAGTTTTCCACAACCATAACTATAACACCTCATATGTAGACACTCTAGATTTGGAAGTATTATCATTAATTTTATTTATAATATCATTAATGCGAAAAAATGATTACATTTTTCTTCAACATAATAAATGTCAACGGCTTCATTTTTTTCGAAAAATAACTTGTATATCATAAAATACAAAATAATTAAATTAAATATTATCTTTATTTTTTTTAAAACCAAGTCAATATTTAAATGTGATAATACCGAGTCCTGTCACCACAGGTCATCGTCTCGAATCATCTTGGTTTCATTGTCTGAAAAATGAAAAGGGATAACGTGGAATGAGCTAACGCACAGTAAGCAAACATCGTGCATATGATAATAAAAGTTAATTATTTGGGTAACGTCATCTTCACTCCTAGTTATGATTTATTAATTATAAATGGATTACTAATTTGAGTAACACTAATTTAAAATGAACCAACTACTGAATCTTTTATTCAGGTCAAGAAGAACTTAAAATGATTAAATTATATGAATTAAATCACTAGAGGAGTTTAACATGGAATTAATTGAGACGATGAAAACATTAAAAAAAACATCTTATGCTATAATCTCGCTATATGACTAAACATTCAATAGCTTAAAAATTTTTCTCTTGTTTAAAATAATCTGAAGAAGAACGTGAAATACTAAAATAAATATATTCATATGGTTAAGAACATACAAGCATCAAGACCAATATCCATTTTATTATGACTCGTGATATTTATATGCACATTGACAATATCTTCTATATATTAAAAGTGGCTATGTAACGGAATTTCTTGTTTTTAACGAAAAAACTAACGGAATTTGTTGTTTTAACGGACTATGTAACGGAATTTCTTATTTTAAACTGACAGCTGCACCTTCTTTCAGTGTTTTTATCATAACTTTGTATTCCGATATCCGATTGAGGTGATTCAAAATGCGTTGGAAAGCTAACTTATCTGGCTACAACTTTGATTCAAACATCATTCTCCAATTCGATCACTTTCTATGCCAAAAATAGGTCTCAATATGAGACTAAAACATAGGAGCATAACTTTTCGGTTGGAAATTGATTTGTGATCATCTTTTGACTAAATTTGATTCCATTGATGTCTTCCTCTATCCAATTGACTCCGAGCATTCTCAAATCTTCATCGTGAGGTTTGACACAACTTTTGAGTATTTACATTTTAGTCCCCGAACTTTGGATCCTTTACAATTTAGCAATTTCTCCAAATTTGTCAACGTTTGCTTATTTTCTTCGATCTCATCGACTTACATCACAACATCAAAATCACACATCTAATTATTTATCAATTACATAAACATTACATCATTAATTATTTAATTGACAAAAAAAATTACATCTTTATTAATAACAAATTAATTCTTAAACAAAACTATTAAATATATAAAGTGCCTATGAAGCGGAAATTTTTGTTTTAACGGAAAATCTAACGGAATTGGTTGTTTTAACGGAAAATCTTTTTTCACCGTTAGTTTTATTGTTTCCATTAAATAGCAATTAAGCCACCGTTTGTGGCAATTGATGTTGTGTATGTTGGAATTCCATTATCTAATAATAAATGAATGGGAAATGCAAAATACTTTGTACTACTACATTTTAGTCGCTAGGAAAAAATTAAACTAAAAAAACAAAATGGACGTGGAGATTATCAGTTCAAAAATGCTAATAATTTATTTGGTAATGTACATTGAACTTAATGAAGAAAAAATATTTATTTATTTAGTTTTGTATTGTAATGTAATGTTATCTATTATTTTATTATGTACAAAAGGTTCATGATTAAGTGCAAAATTTGATATAATATAATAGTACGAAACACAAACTTATACTTTTTTTGTCTTTACACTAACATTCATTGTAAAAATTGATTATGATTTAATGTAAAAAGCAAAATTCTGGATATGGGCGGAGATAAATGTAATTGAGTTTGTCCAAGTATTTTATTACATGTCATGTGTTGACTGTAATAAAGGAATTGGATATAAATACAATAAAAGCTTCGTTTGTATATATTGCAAAAGCCAATGGGTCTACAAATCACGTTATGTATCTTACAATTTTAATTTAAAATTGATGTCTGATTTAATTTAGAATTTAACACTATTCAAATTAAAATTAATATATTCAACGCATTTAAAGTGTTAGGGGATATGTTCAACTGGACGATAATACTGAAAAACTAGCTGCTACTATGTTTGGTGAAGTAGCAGAACATGCACTTGGTTGTTCAACAGTTGAATTGATGGGACATGCTGGAGAGGTATTTCTTGAATTTTTCTTCAAAACTTGATTTTTATTATAATGAGTTATTTAAAAATAATTGGGTTTTTTTTATTAATTATGTAAATATATTCAAAATTTATTTTGTAGGAAAATCGATCATATGTTAAAAGCGTTGCAGAGAAATTATCAAAAGAAATTTGGAAGATTCAAGTTTATGTAGATCCAGAGAAACTAAAGGAGAAAAAATATAGGCAGTTTAATGTCCTCTCTATTGAAACAGTGCAAGATGAAGAAAATGCTGAATCGTTATCTTAAAATCAAAATTATCTCAAACAGCTTTCATAAAACTATGAACGATATTTATATATAGGACGATGCTATAGATTCTATTAATGCTCTTTTTTTAATAAATCACAATGTGTAATTATTTATCAATTACATAAACATTACATCATTAGTTATTTAATTAACCAAAAAATTACATCTTTATTAATAAAAATTTAATTCTTAACCAAAAAAATTATATATAAACTAAGCAAACGTGCATTGCACGTTACTTAAACCTAGTTATTCTAAAAAGTATGTAACTTGGCATACTTATCAAAGTCTTATTCCCTTTGTCTCACGAAAAGTATGTATTAGGGCAGGCAAAAATGATGGGTTTAGTTTATTCTGCCTCGAAAATTTCGTTTCCTTTACCTGTGAACCAAAGAAATTTAAAAGAAAACTAAACAGCATCCATTCATTCAAGATTCACACAAAGGTGTGCCCAGATTATTTCGAATTCTCTACCATTTGTGTAATTAAAAGAACCTAACAATCTCTTCGGACATTAATTCCATGATCCATTGAGAAATATGATAGATGCTCCACAGGGGCCAGTTGCAACGATCACGTAGAATAATATTAAAGTAGCAGAAGCTAAAACAATAATGAGAGGTAGAGGTTAAAATTCCCAACACAAGCCGTCTATTTATTTATTACTTGAGGGATGAACTAAAGTATGTTGCACGCAATACATAAGGTTGGATCGAAATAGGTACCAAATATGCTTTTAATTTATCAATTTTGTAGTTAAATAATTACTATTTCTTTCTTTCTACTTTCATCTATTCATTTTCTCTCATTTATCCATCAATAAAAAATTGACAAGTACAATATTTTTTAGATTAAAAATTGAATCAATCAAATATATTTAATTAATACTTTTTATACAAATAAGCTCGCAATCAAACTAATTACTTGGCCGAATAAATCAAATAAAATTGCCTACGATTCCATAAAATCAATATTAGCCCATATTGGATTCTTGACATTGAAGAATAATGATATAATATAATTGCCTACATTGAATATAATATAGTATTATTTTGTGACTTTGTACCTACATTGAACGTTTGCTCTGATATTCTATAACCGCGTCATCACTTTTTATTACAGAAGTACGGCGATTCTGGATAGGGACTTGTGGGCCGCCTTTTTTTTTTGATGAAGGGACTTGTGATCTTTTACTAGACAAGCGCGGTGAATCAAACTTGTGCTTATTTAATAGGATGGGTCTCTCTGACAAACAAAAATTATAGGAAAGTCAAGTTAGTAAAATTTGTACTGATATCAAACTTCCAAGAAGGCCCTTCCCCTTCATGAGATTCTATTAATTCCCACTTTCATTGCTCTAAAAGTCTCACAATTTGCTTAGGGTCTTCAAATGATCATGTCTGTTTTCATAGCAGCTCTAGTGCTTCTCTTTACCATGGCTGGAAATGCAGGCAAGCAAGCTCTAGTATCCTGCTTTATTGTCTTCTCTAGCACTTATTCTTTTATCCCCTTAGTATGGTTTTCTTGTAATCTGAATATGTAAATTTTATTTTGCAGATGCATATTATTGCATTTGTAATGATGGATTGAGTGGTGCGATTTACCAGAGGAACATTGATTTTGCATGTGGAGCTGGAGCAGATTGTTCTCCAATTATGAAAAATAGCCCCTGTTTTCAGCCAAATACTGTCGAGAATCACTGCCATTTTGCAGTGAATGGCTATTATCGAAGATATGCTCAGGTTCGGGGGAGTTGTAGCTTCTCAAACACTGCCGCTGTAGTTCAAGATCCACCTGGTAAGCATCGCCTTACCCCCAAAAGCAGAATTATACCTTGAATGATGCTAACTTTTCTTTAATTTACAGCTGCAATTTCTGAATGCTTATATCCATCTAGCCCCAGGTATGCTTTCTACCTTTAAAGATACTCAATCTTTTAATTTATTCGGAGCTTAATCTTTCAAGTTTGTGCTAGAACACATACATGACTTTTGTAATTTATGAAAAGAAACTGAGAGATCCCCATTACAATCTCCCCTATGTGATTATTGGCTAATATGTACAGACCAGTCGAGAAACCGATCATCCATTTCTCCCTCTCAATTAAAATCACTCTTGCAACCGGCTTAGTGGTAACGGTAACGGTAATAGGCGTCCTAAAGCTGTTTCAAAGGTCTAGGAGAAGCGCTCGGGTGAATGAAGGAGAGAGCCACCAAGAAGCTGCAAATCATAATAACGGGCCAGGAGAAATCGGGACTAACACTGTAGGTTCTCTGTCCATCACGCTTGATAGTGAGGGTTGAGAATTCCAAGTTTTGAGCTACAGAATATGCTAATGAAGGTTTTTTTTATACACTTATTTAATATCTTGAATCTTGTATTTTCTTCTTTATTATCTTCTATTTGCAATGTATTCTATAAAATATTATCATTTATATAACATGAACTAAGTTTAATTGTTGGGATTTATAGCTGAAACTTAAATCTAGTTTGGATTAATTTCAATATTTGATTTTTATTATTTAAATACTTATTTACATGTGTTTTTACTATTGTTATTATTGTATTTTCATTTATATTGCAAATGAATGATTATGTTTAATGATTTGTACATCGTTCGAGAGAAGATTTATATTTTAGATCAAATAGTAGAAATTCTAGATTTGTGTAAAGGATATAGATATACCACCTAATCTGAGGTGACGCGGTG
The DNA here is from genome assembly GCA_035079005.1 of Fraxinus americana. NCBI lineage: Eukaryota > Viridiplantae > Streptophyta > Magnoliopsida > Lamiales > Oleaceae > Fraxinus > Fraxinus americana. The sequence goes on along the minus strand of CM068726.1, from coordinate 24,428,006 downwards.
AGCTATTTTCATACAAATTTAATGCGATCGTTTCGTTTTAATCGACATAGAGATATAGTAGATTAAACCAATCAATTGATGTTAATTTCGCTCGAGAGAAGTAATTAATTAAAATTGAAAAATCGGGTCTAACATAGTAAATGACTAATTCATTAATTATCTTGTGAAGAAATTAATTAGGCGACAGTTAAGCAAAATCATAAATGTCAACCACGTTTTCCTCCGAAAATTTAAAGTTTTTGTGTTCTTTTAGTTTGTAAAGTTTTAGTTTATTTTTCCTTATTTTCAAATCATAAATTTAATTGTGTGTGTTTCTTTTTATTGTTGGAATTAGATTAATTGAGATTGTGTAATCGAAAGTAAACATTTTTCAAGGGACTGACAACTCGAATTCAAAATGTCCACTTTATTATTTGAACGAGCCCGTGCACTTAGAACACATAACAAAGACATTCAAACACACAAAGATGTTTATAAGGTGGCATGATTTTAGAAAGCATTTGGAGTGAAATCTTACCACAAAGCTTAGGAGTTCAAGTGTGGTTAATTAAAGGGTGAAGTTAGACATAGAGCAAGCACACTCGGTAGATGGCTCTTGGCATTGAACGTAATTAAAAATAAAACATGCTAAATCTTATTTATGTTTTTCATTTCTCTTGTTATAATCAGTGTTTTAAAAAGCGTAAAGAGCGGTTAGAAGTGTAGACAAAGTTTCAATCTTTACGAGCTTAAGCGAACCTTGGCGAAGCGTAGGTGTAAAAAAGTGTTTTCTTATTTTAATATTATTTTATATTTTTAATCACTCTAGGTTAAAATCATTTAATAATTAAAATAAAATATACCAAGCATCTAAAAATGTAAAATACTACATTTATTTAATAATTCCTATAATTAGTCAATTATACAATTTTCAAGTTTTTGAAATGTAAAAATTAGACTATTTTTCATACTTTCAATTTTCAATTAGACAAGTCGCACTTAATAAATCTATACAAACTTCATACACACTTTCCTAGTTTTCAACAAAATAATGAGTCTCAACATTATAATTACATAATGTAGATAAAACTGTAGCTTAAATTTTATTTAACTCTTTATTGGTTAGAGTTATTTTTTTACTTTTATACACATAAAGCCTTTTAAAAACTAGAAATTAAATTCAAATAAAAGGTTTTTTAAAAAAACTAAAAATTAATTAAAAAATCAAGCCATTTATGAATGGGGAAAGAAAAAAGTCGAAGCGCAGAGCGATGCGTTTTGCCAGAGTTTCGAACCTATGCGGTTTAGACGAGTTTTTTATAACACTGATTATAACTGACCCCACAACAAGAAATTGATCTTGTTATAACTAACAATTAAAATGAAGACAGGACAACTTTTATAATGCTGCTATTTCTTTCCATTTTCAGTTACTTCATCCTCTTTATTATTTCTTTTCAAGCTTTAATTTGACTTCCTCTTCGTTGTTTTTCGTGTTTCTTTCCTCTTTTTATTAAAAAAAATTTTTTTTTGTTCACTTAGTTTCACTTTCTTTTTTTTTTTTCCCTTTTTAGTTGTTACTACTTGGCAAATATTTATTTTCTATTTTTCTATTTTATTTTATTTGATTAGAGTATTATAACAAAATATTCTCCACACCGTACTGTTAGGTATTTTTATGCACGAAAAACAATTGAACGTTATGAAAAAAGAAAAAAAGATTGATTTGATGACTCAATTTTTAAGTAGCATGTATTGAGCTCGACTGTAGATAAGTATCTTTATGTAATTCGATAAACTTAAAAAGTGTAACGAAATCAAGTAGAAGGAAAATGACAATTTTGTTATGTGTATTGAAAATGTGTACCAAAATTGAAATCTGTAATTAAAGTATTATATGACATATTAAAAGTATGAAAATCAATAAGGAACAATTATAGGTATGAGATTTAACATTGTATTTTTGTCTTGTTTGACCAAAAAAAGGGGTGGGGGTGGGGGAGGCTGTCCCTTCTACCGTGTATATGTAAAGATCAGCAATGGTGACGAACTAATTACTCTACTACTACATCATGCTGTTTCACAAAATTTAAAGTAAAGCCGTGCGATGACTAATAAGAACTCATTCCCACATTTCATACAAATGCTTTCAGCAAAATAACTACAAGTGATGATAGCAAAAATGTGCGATAAATTTCATAACAATATTGTGGCAATGATAATCTAGATGGTGCAATCACTAGTTTGATCTTGTTTCTTACTATTCTTCACCATGATTTTTTGAAGTTCTTTCTCACTGGCTGCAATCAGACGCTTGATAGAGTCGAAGGTTGTAAGCCTTATGCTGTGCAGCTGTGAAGAAAAAGGAGAAGGAATTATTAACCACAAAAAATCTAAACTCTCGACACTTTAAAAGATCCCTTCAAACGAAAGGAAAGAATTCCAATAAAAGGGGAAAGAGATATATAAACGGAGGATGCAAAAGTAAGAGACATAAACCTGCTGTTTGGTAGCGTTTTTAATGCATTCGGCACAAACCCCCGTACAATCCCAGCCAGCCATCACGAGCCACAATACCTAAATTGCATTGTTATTGAATGATTAGCAACTAGCTGGAAACTCGGAGATTGCAATTTCATTTAATTACATCACATTCATCTGGGACTATATACAACTAAAAAGACTTTGAATGGCAAAACTGTAATAGAATCATTATCTCCGACTGCCTTTGTGCTGATCTGATGCAAGTCACAATGATGGCGTGTAAGAGTGTTTGTTATTACTGTAGTCTGTAAATGTGTAAACTTGTGCAGGAGCTCGTGTTTAAGTAAATTTTCCCACTTCTGAGATATATTTCAGTCACTGCTCAATTACCCTTAAGTTTACCATGTTCGACTTCACTGTGAAATTGATGAAATAGTTAATAGGATTAGTATTATATTACCTGGAATGGCATCCAAAATTGTCTTGTAAGGAGTACCCCTCATTTGCATTGTTGCCTAACCGTGTCCAGAGGAGCATGTGAGTGTGGCTATTGTGGTTGAGAACAACGCTGTTGCCATGGATGTTTCCGTCCTATTTTGATATTTCTCAGGCAGAGCCTTCTTCACCCTGGCATTCAGAATAGATGCAGAGTTAGAGATATTTTCGACTTAGAGCATGTTTGACTAAACTTAAAAATTCACTTATAAACGTTCTCTTATTGAAACCTAAGCAGCAATTAATTGGGAGAATTGCTAAAAGAGTAATCTCACAAGTGAAAAACGCAAAAACTGACTGCAATGTAAGGAGCAATTCCAATAAGAGAAGGTCCTAAACCATTATAAAAGGACAACTCCTTCCTCTCTCAACATGTTCAAGGCCACCTGAGAAGAATGCATAGAACTTATAATCAAATGTGGAAAGCCCTTGTGTTACGAATTAGCACAAATCAAATAGCTTTACCTCTGACATTGTTTTATATCGAGGTTCAACAGCCAACCCTAACCTAAAGGACTTCTAGAGGATATGTAACCTACAAAGACAAAATATCAGAAGATATAAACATTTGATGAAAGTAAATAAACTTGGTTTTTGAGTGTGTTTGTTTTAAGAGAGAAATGTAGTGATCCTGAATAGCAGTGTGGACATCAAGTTTTTGCTGTGTGTTCGCAAGAAGTTCTTATGTGCCTCTAGCACCACTTAAGTATATAGTACTAATTAAAAAACTCACACCAAGAAAATTCACTATGAAAAACACATTAGCATGGAGGCCACAGACTCAGAGCAATCTAACAAGACCCAGTTTTTAGTCTCTCTATTTCTATTGTAACTCACAAAAGTTGAAGTCATGCCAGCACAAGCACCTGCTACTAATCTTCCAATTACAGAAAGATCCCCGTCCTATCCTCGAAAAAGTTTCTGGAAAATGAAATATCAATTTGTCATATAAATGCAACCGTCATATGATGCTATACTTCTTTCAGAACATATAGTTTCACCACCACCTTGTGTGTTTCATCGGCAAAAAGCTGTGCGCTGCTATAAGGTATGATCCGTATCACCCAGAGTATTGAAGGGAAGAAAAGAACAAAAAGTCATCTTTCCAGTATCCCTTAATTCCTTCCTCCTTCCCAATTAATGTGAAGGCCTAAACAAATTCGAAAGGTTAGGGATTTGGAATCATTTTACAATATAAGGTGAAAAATATAGAAGCAGCATTTTGTGAACTGTGGATTGAGTAAAAGTACAACAATGCAAGAACGGCTGATGATAAAGTACAGAAAGAGAGGCTAATAAAAGACTCTAAACATTTTCCCAAATGAAATGCAACCGACTGAATAAGAAATCACCTATCAGTAACCACGAGTCAAAAAATATGTCCAAGAAATAAAAAAGAAGTTGCATGAAGAAAGATAGTAGAGAATGGCTGGATATTTGGACAGTGAAACAATGCTCAAGCTTCCTAAACAAAATGGGAAATGCAATTGCATCAACACCTTTGGCAGTGATGTTACGAACTACGAAAAAGACAATTCAGAAAATGATGAACTAATCTAGCAGATCACTCATATAACAACCAGCAAAAGAAATATTACAGGTACATGCATTTAGGTTTGAGCATATGCAGCACATACATACGAACATTGTGTTTTCTTAAGGAGTTACATGATGAGTCAAGTCATTGCAGCTCAGCACCAATTGACTCCGGACTTAAAGATCTTCTCCAGCTCAGTAAGCAAGGTAGTTTAATTTCATGATTAAAGGATACTAGAACTGATTTCAGTTAAATACAGTGATAACTAGTCTATATATTGAAACCATAAGCTTGCACAACTTTAGTGTCAAGACGGCTCATAGCCTACAATCACTTTTCATCTTGTTTACTCCGCTATGCAGGAAAGCTTTAGCTTCAGAGGTTTCTCAAATCGGGTAGCTTGCGTCTTCTCTTCCTTGCAATTTTCCTTCGCATGAGCACTGGTTTTCTATTTTTCTACTTATCTAGGAATGGGAACACAATGGAAAAATTTTGTAGGTGTGGATGGTAAATCTTTTATCCATTAGTATTTTGCAGATAATATCAATTTCATCACACTTCCGCTTATTGCATGGTACAGTCAATGCTCAGTGGCTAAGTGTAGATGGTCACCCTTAAAGAATGAATATAATATAAAAAGTTTCATTTTTTATTAAAGGTGAATAGCTTAGCTATGTAGTCTCTAAAGTAAAGCATGAATCTTTCTGAAATTCATCAAGAAATGACCTACTATGGTAAATGTAAAAGGGGAAAACAGGACAATAATGGCTTTTCCAGCCATTTGGAAATATATAATATGTGAGCATGGTGAAATAGAAGAATATCCTTAAATGTATTAGCAGTGAACGCAGTCTGCACATCCTTTGGTTCTAGGTTCAATATACAGTTACTTAGCAGTGTCAATGAAAGTGCATGAAAAACATTTGCAAGCAAACAACTAAGACACCATGGAGACCTCAATAAATCCTATTGCCTTGTTTACACTTTCTTGCCCAGCTCTAAGCCTGTGAGTCTGCAATGCAATGTAAAATGAGAAAAGAATAAGCAACGTGAGAAGCCACATTCTTGCCTTATTTTGCCCCTTCTAAAAGAAATCATAGCCTCATTTACTAGTCATATAAGAATGTACAGCTTTCTTATATTATGATAAAACTTGTAGACACACACGGACATGTGAAAGCAAGGAAAATGAACACTTGCACCAACCTGATTTCCAATCAAGAAAATATTGTGTCCATATGATTAAAAAAATACCCGAAGGTGATGACCAGAATGAATCATGTACAATGTGCATTACCGCTTTTTAATATCCAGTATTTTTTGTTTTTAAATTAAATCTGAAAACTGTAATTGCATTTCTAAATTACAAGACAGGATTATATGGAAAAGAAAAAGTTAAAATCCTGTTTATTGTAATGTGAAACTGTTGTGTGTTCCAAACTTTGAACCCAACCTTATTAGTAAAGACAAATGCGAAAGATTAACATCTTTACTACTCACAAAATTAGAAATAAAAGAAAAATTCTGATGAATCAGACGAAAATTTCCTGCAATACAATTCAAGCGATAGATAATTAGAACAAAGGAAATAGTATTACTGTACTATTATAAAATTAGGGTGAAATTATACCAATAACTGCAAAAATTGCTAAATTATTAAAATAAACTGAAAAAATACCTGCATAACTCCTTAGCTGCATGCACCTCAGACCAAACTTGCCTCGCTTAAGGCTGCCTAAAAAGGTCAGGTGCGCACCCAGTTTGTACAAGGAACGCGCCTAGGTCTAAGAGAGAGAAAAAATTGAAGGCAATCTTTCTACACTCTGTAAATTATAAATTTCTTCCAGAACAAAGAGATCCAAGGTTTTATCATAGTTGAGCAAGAAATTGAAGATCTTTTGCGGTCAAGTTCCAAGCGAGCAATTGATATTTTCATATTCTTCTCAAGTTTCTTAGCCTCGGGGTGATCTCTTTCTCTTTGTTTTGTTTTGTGCAATTTTCATATGGCAATGTTAGGCTAAATTTTTTTTGTATTGGATGGACTACAAAACATATTGATTTATAGTTTTTAATTTGAGACTCGTTTTTTTTTTTTTTTTTGTTAATTCTTGTCATTTCATATGCATTAATTATATTTGTTGTAATGTTTGTGCACTATTGGGATATATAAGTTGCTTATCTGTAGTGTTGGAAAACTCACATATGTAAAACAATGCATACTTAACACATTGGGCAATAGATATTAGAAATGCTATTTATGGCGTGTACGATCACTTGTGATGATCCTATGATTAAATGCATGTTTTTCATATGAATTTAGACTAATATGATCGGATCATGTTAAAAATGGGTTTGATATATCTTGGAAAAGAGTGTTGAATATTATTGGATTATCGATGACACAAACATGTTAATCTCACTAATTAATGTAAGTCGAGAATTGGAACTGGACGTCAATAAATGAAGTCGAGAATTTGAGAAAAAATGAGTTTTGAAATAATGGTGCTCACAAAAGGGCTGTATCTTCTCTAATCTCTCTCCTTTTCTTTTACGATGGTAATACAATGACAATTCCCTATTTATAAGGATTCCGATGTTCGAACTAGTCAAAATACGATCTTTGCAAGATATCGAAAACCCAGCAAATCCTAAGTCCTAACCCATATTAAGTGTGTTCTCGTTCTATAGCAATTAGCACTAATATTGGAATACAGCTAATGCAAATTATTATTCCTACTTATCACCAGCATCTGTTGTGTCCTCGCTCTCATCATCTCCCGCTCTCTCTCTCTCTCTCTCTCTCTCCCCCTCAAATCTGCATTCTCTTTAAGAAACACCGATATACCCCTCTCTTTCCCTCATTCAAGGTACAATTGCTTCTTTCTATGTTATATATATATATATACACACCCCTGTATATATCTATATGTATGCTTGTGTCGCGTACACAAGAATATCTATAAAAAAAACACGCACATCGGAAGCTGACATGCATGCAAGTTTACAAATTTCTATGTAGAATTGAAATTTGGGGATTTTGGTTTGAATTTTAATTTTATGAGACGCTCTTCTTGATTTTTCCAATTTTGATTATGGATTGTTTATTTTTTCATTTCTTTATTTGGTTCTGGCAGGTATGGAAAGTGAGGGAGTAACCAGCATGTGGTCGCTTGATGAAAAACTCGGATTTTTTGATACTTCAATTTCTTGATGAAAATAAAATCAAAGGAATTGCTGTTGATAAGTAAGAATTGAATTCTCGTGTTGAATCTTATTTCATTCTTATTTTTGAGTTTTTTTAGTTGTTCTGATTATTGAGAAAATTGGGAATATTAATCTATAGTTAATTGTATAATACGGATGATATGTTAATTTTCGGGAAACCTTTGGAGATTTTACAAAATTTATTGGGGTTTGTTATTGGGAAATTATTTAATTTGCCATGTGGGCCGACATATGTAATTAATTGTGTATAAATGCTAAGGAAAAATTCATTTCTCCTACTTTATCTTTACCATATTTCAAAAATAACAAAACAACTTTCACATTTTAAAAATCAGGAATTTTGACCTATACATACACATATATATAAATATTTATTTATACATATAAATATAAATAAATAAATAAATTTATATATTTATATAATATATATATATATATATATATATATATATATATATATATATATATATATATATATATATATAATTAACCCACACCCACCCCCACCACCTCACCGCGCCGGCAACTTTTCCGGCGACAGCTCCGGCCATCGCTCCGATTCCGACGACTATTCCGGTGAAGTGAATTTTTTTGAACAATCACAGCTCAGGTCACAAGTCACAGCCGAGGTCACAAGTCCAGGTCATAGGTGACAACGCATGATTTTTTGTTCATAATGATTGATAACACGATAAGGCAAGGCTCATGTCTCACATTTTTGTTAATAATCCCATGTTATTTTCAAATGGTCACAGCACAAGTCATGGAATATTTTTGCACATGGCCCAGGTTCTTGTTGATAGTCACAGGTTTATTTCAAATGGTCACAGCACAGGTCACAAAATGTTTTTACACATGGTTCAAGTTTTTGTTGAGTCACAGCATAGGTCATAGAATATTTTGCACATGGCTCAGATCAAAGTACTCGGGTCATAGTATAGGTCACAACACATGGCTCATCACAGAATAGGTCATAGCACATGGCTACGATCGCGCCGCTGCCAGCACCACGACACCGTTGTCAAATGCACGGCACCGCCAACACCACCATCATATCCAACATAACATCCGCTGCTACCTACCACACCAACCCACAACAGAGGCACCTTGCTTCAGTCGTCGAGCGCCATGACGCTGCCGCTGCATCATCTACACCCCACCGCACCACCGCCAAGACAACCACCACTACCTCCATCGTCGACCATCGCCAGTTATAGTCACAAATTTTATTGGCCCCAACTAACAATATTTAAAAATAACGAACATCAGCACCCCTCCGCCACCGCAAACTGCACACCACCACCAACACTTCGCATACTACTACTACCACAACAACTAACAAGCCACTAATAGTAGATCTAATCAGAAATCACCAAGCAAAAAACCACCCACCGCATATCAAATAAAAAAAACACAGAGGCGACACTGCACCGCCGCACAATGCGCTCTTGTAGTGGGGCACCGCTGCGAGCAGCTGTGCTGCTACCGTTTGCCGTCGTCGAATGAAGGTGGATTTAGGAATCGGATGAGGGATGGGTGCGGCGCCAAACCGGGGAGAAGAGAGGAGATGACGGTGGTAGGATGGAATGGAGAGGAGATGACTGCAAATCGCCATCGCAAACATCGACGGCCCCGTCGAGTGCAAATCGCAACAGCAACTGTCGAGTGCAAATCTCAAATCCCAGCAACCCGTCGAGTGCAAACTGCAAATCGTCGTCGAAACAGTGGTGATCCAGTGATTAGGTTGCTGCAGCTGGCGCGGCGGCAGCGGCAGGGGTTTCAAATTGGGTTTGAGAGAGACGGATGAGTTAGGGTTTGATAATGTTAGGGGTGGGGTGGGTGTATATAAATTAATTATTATTATTATTATTATTATTATTATTAATAAATTAAATATAAAAAATCTGTATCTATATCTAAAATATCTGATTTTTGAAAATTAAATCATGAAATCTGATTTTAGAATTTGGATCTTCAAATGTAGGGAAATGTGTAATTTCCACTAAATGCTATCTTAAAGTTAAGCCCAAAATTAAAGTGATCTAATAAGGAATTAAGTATTAGGCTTTAAGCATCTAAATAAAGTATGGGCTGAACTATATGTGTAGAGACCAGATCCATTAGGGTTTGTATTTAAGGATGGGCTGAATACATATGGAAATATATAAGGGAAAAGTTTATGGGTCAGGTGTTTACTATTCCAAAATTAAAAATCAAGCCCAACAGTTTAAAATTACAAAAATCAGGTTTTTCTTAAATTAATTAATTACATTTCATAATTATTATATTAAATTAAATATTTAACTGTAATATAATAAAATTACCCCACCCCACTCCACCTCACCCCACCTACACCACCACCATTGCTCCTAAGCATTACTCCCAAGAATCAGTGATCGTCCGATCCGGCGACTTTTTCGAGGTCACAGATCAAGAAATTTGTAGATCACGGGTTATTTCGAGGTCACAGATAAAAAAAATTGTAGATCGCAGATTATTTCGAGGTCACAGATTTAAAATTTTATAGGTCACAGATTATTTCGAGGTCACAGATGAAAAAAATTAAGGTCACAGATTCCTGTTTTAAGTTACAAATTATCAATTTCAGTGAGTCGCAGTCACAATTTCGAGGTCACAGACACCCCCTAGGTCACAGGTTGAAAAAAATGGTAACTTTTACATGTCACGAATCTGTTTCAGAGTGAGTTACGGACGACCACCTAGGTCACAGACACAAAAAAAGACAACCACAGTTCAATATCTAGGTCACAGACACCAAAAAAAGCTAGGTCACGGACCCAAAAAAAAAAAAAAACCACCACCAGCCCGACCACCGATAACATCGTCGACAAACAACAACACAGAGATCCGTCGACAACCAACCACACAGACAGATCCGTCACACCACAACTGAGAAACCACTACAAAATCACCACCACCAGCCCGACCACCACCTAAGCATTTTCATTTAAAAAAAAAAATCACAATGTGCAAATCACCAACAATATTTGAGAATCAATAAAAACACAATATCACCATAAATCAAAAACTCAAGATCTGGTAGTAGGAAAGAAAAAAAAAAAAAAAGAGATCCGGAGCAGCGTCGTAGCTCACGGCAGCTGCGACGCTGCTGCCTGCGACGCCGTGAGCAGCGTCGCAGCTCACGGCGTCGCAGGTCGCTGCGACGCTGCTGAACGGCAGCAACGTCGCAGCGACGTTGCTGCCGTTCAGCAGCAGAGGAGGGGTGAAGAAGGGGGGGAAGAAGGGGAGGGGAAGAAGGGGAAGGGGAGGGGGAGGGGGAGGGGGGAAGAAGGGGAGAGGGAGAGGCGGCGGCGGGCGGTGGCCGGGGCAGACGGAGGCGGTGGAGGCGGCGGTAGAAATGGAAGAGGATGAAATAGAATGAATTAGGTTTGGTTAGGGTTTTATATTTAAATGAAGTTGGTGGGAGGTAGGTAGTAGGGTGGGTATATATTTAATTTAATTTAAAAATATTATTATTAATATTAATTGTAAAATTAAAACCTGATTTTTGCTTAAATAAACTAAAAACCTGATTTTTTAAAAGTCAAACCTAAACACCTTGTTTATGGTAATTTTCTCAAATATATTATGGTCCCCAATTCATGTGTGATTTTCTCATTTTTTGTGGCATCCCATCAACACAAGAATACAAGAGAAAGTATATGAAGAGGAAGATCCATAAAATCCACAATCAGGAATTAAGATGGAGATTTGAAGCAACCAAATTGAAGATTTACAGATCAAGATTCAAGATTTATTATTCAAGTCAGAAATCAATTGATTAAGGTATGTTCCGTGTTAATTCAGTTTCTTGTTGATTTAACATGAAGATCTTGGCAAGATCATAAAATTTAAGTTTTAATAAAGTTCTAACATTTGTTTCTTCAGTATATGTAATATCAGCATTTTCCTTCAGTCTAAGATAAATTGGCATCTTCATCTGTGTTGGCTTGCAGCTTGAAGTGGAAGCATCATCTCTGCAAGAATCTGAAACTTAAGACTGACAAATTAACCCTGTTTGTGGACCATAAGTACGTAACTAATCAGTTTTTGGGTCGAGTTAATGCTACTACTTGATCGAGCATTGAGGATCGAGTTTCACCAGCAACATCCAAAGTTTCAATGGTATCCTGCTTTCAAACTTTTAAGAAGGATATCTCTATTTCCAAAACTCTGATTAATTTCTTTGGCACAATGGTTAAAAAGCATTTTGCATATTGCATAATATTTCATATGACATTAGTTTTTGTGTGCACTACTATTACTTATTAGTTTTCAATACTCTATGCTCACTTCGTGATCAGTTTCTTTTTCATTTTCTTACAAGGGAGATAGCCGAGATTTGATAGAGGGGAAGAGTAAAGTTGCAGATGAGCACTTTGAGAAATCCATAATCTGGAAACTGACGGAAGTGAAAGAACGATCGCAGTGTCAGCCCTGAGAGTTCCAGATAGTTTAACGTCCACAAGGGTAACAATTAACTCACCCATCGACCATTTAAAATGCCTATATAGATATTGGCTTACAAATGGATTTAATTTGACCAGTTTGAACTTCTATCTATTCCTTTAACCTGCTTTATACTTTATAAGCATGGTCATGTGGATAGAGACAAGAATTAACTTTTTACACGAAATTACGATAGCATTAATTCAACTTCTTAAATAGTTTGTTAGTTGTGTTTCTGACCCCTAGAATTTTGACAGTTGGAGCATATAGTTATTCCGGTCCATTTTCAACATCAAGTGTTCCTACGAACTTCACCACTCTAGTTTCAATCAATTTTTTGGCCTCCAACATTGCCTGAGATATATCTAAAGAACTTGCAAGACAATGGAGAGATTGCTAGCATTTTATTTATGGTTTCTGTTTGTTACTCTGACTCTGTGTAAAGGTTGACTTATACCAATTCAGGAAATGTCATATCGGCTCTATATGCCAATTCTGTACACAATCTCTGGAAATGGCCAAAAAGTGACGGTAACCCAGCAGGGGAGGTATTGGTCTATTACACTAGAAAGCTACACAATTTTTTTTTATTAACACCAGTAGCATCTTATGCAATTCAACTTCTTGTAGGCAAGTGCAAATACTATGCCTAAATTATGGAAACCTCGTAGCGGGATGCCGATGACCAATCATATTAATCGAATGAATCCTGAAGATAGGGTGCCATGCTTTGCCTGTCCAAGAATGATGCTTATGTTATATCGGTGTCAGGAGGGAAAATCTCTTTATATAATATATCTACCTTCAAAGTAAGTGGGTTTTGTTATGCTCTTGTCTTGCTTTTATCCGTCAAGCATATAATCATAAAGTGTTTTCTCTTCTCATTATGTGTTGAAACATATTGGAAGAGTTTCATTTGGGAATATCGGGACCAAACAATTAATTCTCTTCGGTAGACACGTGTTGCACTCAATTTGTTTACTCTGTTGACTTGCTTGTTGTAACATGTTATATCAATTTATTCTCTTTGGTAGACACAAGTTACACTCTTAACATGCTCGCTATAACATTTTTGTTCTATCAACAGACAATGGCAACATTCAAGTCCCCTCCACCTGCAGCAACATTTTTGGCATTTCATCCCCAAGACAGTAACATCATAGCAATTGGCATGGATGATTCATCTATCCAAATATATAATGTCAAGGTTGACGAGGTAGTAAATAGTGGTGAACCTCTTAGCTTAAATTTGTGATTCAAACATGTTAATGAGTCAAGCCATGTTATCATTGGATTTCCTTTATAACAGGTCAAAGCCGAGCTCAAAGTTCATCAGAAAAGGATAACTGGCCTTGCTTTCTCTAATATTCTTAACGTGCATGTATCTTTAGGAGCAAATTCTCAGGTGAGGAGCTTTTGTCGCAGATGCTTCTACAATTCGTAAAAATGAAGTTCCTATTTGTGTCTATATCTATTCCTTTCTCTAAGCCATCTGACAATAACCATACTGGGAGTACCTGTTTGGAAACAACGAAGTGGACCTAACATGATGATATCTGGGTCTAAATTGAAGAGAAATTACTCGTAGGTTTCTAATATACCTCTTTGGGAACAACGAAGAGAATTGTTAACGTCGTGAGCTCATTTGATATATCGCCTACAGCTAATCAGAATGCAGTGGGTCGTGTATTCAGAACCCAATCAAATCTACCAATAGTATCACAAAGTGATTAACATTAACATTAAAATTAAACATTTACCATTGAACATTAATTGAGTATACTGGTCTCCCACGCTCCATTTCCCGCTCACACCTTCACGGTATTTGACATTTATCTCGTAAAAAGAAACATTTGAGATATATATCTTTCTAAATTATTACTTGACTTATTGACATTTGAAAAAAATTATTTCTTGAAACTTCATATATGTTTATAAATATGCATGAAACATTTATAACATAAAACATAATAATCTAGCATCGTGTTCACACAAGGACAATTAAGATAACACATTTATACACTTAACCATATGACGTATGCATGAAAATGAGAGGAGATTTAGTTACCTTAAATCCTTAAAAATTTATTTACTCTTTTGACTAGCAAATGAAGATGTGCCTTGCTGCCAAGACGATGTGTCACGAGTACTATATCATTGCCATTTATTTAGGAACTTGAGCATACTCATTATTTATTTATTTATTTATTTAATCACATACATATATCTTAAATGCATGTCACACTACTTCTATATTATGTTATTTTAATTCATGCAATATATAAAATCAGTAATATGACTAACAATGTTACGATAATTTATAGGAGTTATTTCCTATAAATTTGTAAACAAATTATGCTTTGAATTAGTGCAAGTTCGGGTCAATATTAAAAAACTTACGTAAATGGAAAGCATTAGAATTGGACGCTGAGCCAAAAATGGTAGGCTGCTCGGTATTGGTCCTTGGGCCTAGGCACAATTTTTTGAGGGGAAGATTACATATTTACGAGTATAAGTTTAGTTTATTTTAAAAATAAGAACACAAGTTTAAAATTATCAAAATCTAATTTTTATTAGATTTTTTTTAAATTTTTATTTATGAAATAATAAATTATTAAATTAATTTATTATTAAATATTTAATTCTAATATAATATAATTAACCCATCCCACCTTCACCACCCCTACCGCTCCGGCAACCGTTCCGAACTTTCCAATTACTTCCCGGTGAACTTTTCTGGTGACTGTCCGGCGAAGTTTTCTAGTGACTTCCCGACGACTGTTCCGACGAATTTTTCCGGTGACTTTTTCGATTCTAACAATTATTTATCTTATTAATTAAATATTTATTTATTTTATTAATTAAATATAATGGTGTTACAATTATATAATTAATGGTCACATATACATAATTAATTGGTCACAGATTATTTTTGAGGTCACAAATCAAAAAAATTATAGGTCACGTTTTTTTATTGGTCACAGATCAAAAATTTTGTAGGTCACGGATTATTTCGAGGTCACAAATCAGGTCACATATTATTTATTGGTCACGGATCAAAAAATTACAGGTCACAATTATCTATCAATCACATATTTTCAAAATTATTGGCAACAGATTAATTTTTAATCACAATTTTAAAGTCACAATTAGATTTTTTTTTTTTTTGTGACCACCCCTGTGACCACCACGAATTTCTGTGGCCACCCCTATCGCAGATTAATTTTTAGTCACAATTTTAAGATCACCACCACCGAATTCTGTGACCACCCTCGTGACCACCACAGACTTCTATGACCACTCCCGTGACCATCATCGTCGTTGTCGCCAAGATCAACAGCACCACCCTGTGACCACCACCGACTTCTATGACCACCATTGTGACTACCACCGACTTCCGTGAAACTTCATGTATGCTTATGGATGAATTGGTGTATATAAATGCATGAAATATTTATGATATAAAACATAATAGTTCAACATCAAGTTCATACAAGGACAATTAAGATAACACATTTATACACTTGACCATATGACGTACGCAAGATGTCCCTAGCTGTTGAGAAAATGTGCCACAAGTCCTATATCATTGCTATTTATAGGAACTTGAGCATACTCATTATTTATTTATTTAACCACATACATATATCTTAAATGTATGTCACACTACTTCTATATTATGTTATTTTAATTTATGCAATATATAATATCATTAATATGACAAATAAAATTAAGATATACCAGAAAGGAGTTATTTCCTTTAAATTTCTAAACAAATTATGCTTTGAATTAGTGCACGTTCGGGTCAATATTAAAAAAAGTTAATGTAAATGGAAAGTGCAGTGAATCATCAAACAACAAAATCAAACTCATAATAACACATGCATTTTCGGTCCAATATACAAATTAAGCTTCATTGGTTTTCTTTAAACTAATTACCAATGAAGAAACAAGAAATTACCAAAAACCAGACATTTAACTTTTCAAATTCAAAATTCAGGTCTGAACTTTATTTAATCAAAACTCAGGTATTAATTGAATTATTAATTATATTAACCCTAAATCACTCTCTCTCATTCTCATCTTCACCCTGTCTCTCTCTCTCACACACCCGTCTCTCTCATCTTTCACTCCCTCTTCACCGACGACATACTCTTCCCCGGCGGAAGCGGCATCGGCGAACTGAGTGCCGTCGTGAGTCGTCACTGCCGCGCGAAGATCTGAGATTTTCTGGTGATGACAACGATGAAATTGCAATCTGATTGAAATTGCCTTGCTGCCCATCCACAGTGCTACTTTGAGCTTGCAGATCTTTGATAAATGTGCCGTTTCCTGTGGACTTTCCGATACCTCCAGTCTTTCTTTCCACCTGGGATGAACTAAGATATGAACTTTATGATGGGAATTGTTTTCTCAAAGGTGATGAACCAAAATGTGAACTGTGAGACAAAGGTTGTTTTCCCTGTGATGATGAAATAGGATGTAAACAGTGTGATGTTATGTTAGCTGTTTTCTCGGCTCTGAACTAATTTTAGGTGGTCCACTTGTTATAAACAAGGAATTATTGCTCAATGATGATGTTTTCCTGTGGCATTTTGCAGATTTTGTTGGTAGTGTTGTAGTGCTATGGCGGTGGTGGCGGGTGAGGGTGGTTGCAAGTGGCTGTGCAGTAGTGTTGGAGATGGTCGTCGAAAGTGGCCATAGTGGTAGTGGCGGTAGTTTGTCACCAAATGTTTGGTAATCTGTAATCAAATGTTTGGTAATTTATGACCAATTACTCAACTGTGATATAAAATTTAATAATATGTGACTCAAAAATAATTCGTGACCAACTAATTTAAAAATCTGTGACCTCGAAATAATCTGTGACGTACAAAATTTTTATTGTGACCTCGAAATAATCTGTGATCAATTAATTTTAAAATATGCGACATGTGACCTATAATTATGTATATGTGGCCATTAATTATATAACTGTGATTTTATTATATTTGATTAATAAATATATTTAATTAATTAACTAAAAATTTGATTTTTCCTTTAGTCAAACTTAAAACCTGATTTTTGAATTGTGTATAGTTAATACCTTACTTTTGAACTCTTCCCATGAAGAAAACCACATACTTGGTGTTGGGAAATAATTCACCAAGAGAGGAAATAGAGTAGAAACCAACAATTATAACCAACAGCACAATCAAGAAAAACCAGAATCACAACTTAATTCATTAATGGAAATAAACAAAAGAAGAAGATGAATTTATCTTTATGTTACCGAACATGGCTATTTCTCCATTTGTTGTCTTTGATCTTCCGCGCAAAGAATAGGAAGAAACCGATGCAAATGATCACTCAAAAATTACAGCAACAAGATTAACAAGGCACGAACAAAACCAAGATAAAAGTTGAAGGCCCGAACACGTGATCGTCGTCCTCAAACGATATTTGTCCCCTCTCCAGTTGTATGAGATGCTTAAGGGTTTTCCGACAAATGGTTTGTAGGATTGATCAAGCCTCGTTGCAAAAAATACTAAAGCACCAGTTATTTTCTACCCAAACTTGAGAATACAAGAAGGAAGATGAATATGGAGTTGAATAGAAAATAGATTTCTATTCTCTTTATGGAATGAATGTTTGATCTCAATTGGCTTAGTGATTCTCTATATTTTTTCAACAACTTTCAATGATCAACAATCACTTATTTATAGTCATCAAACATTGCACTACGAAGTGGTGCCAAAAAAGGGATGAAAAGCCACCAATTTAAATAATAAACAGCCTATAACCGCCACCGTATAACACCATGCGGTCGCATGGGCAAATTCCATGCGATCGCATGGTTATCACCAAAGCAAGGCCTGAACGCCCTGTATATGTTCATGCGGCCACATAGGCCATTGCCTATGCGGTCTCATAGAGATAAATGTTGGCCGCCGTTTTAACTTTCATCCCACTTCATTCCACACTCGACTTTCATTGATTTTTGAACAACATTTTCCAACACTTGGTTCATTATTTATTGAGGAATGAGTAAATACACACACATACTTTTTCTCCTCGCACCATTTTGAATGATTTATGATTATAAGAGATAATGAATGATTTTCATTTTTCAAACAATAAATACAACTAAAAAATGGGGACCAGCTTTGTACGTCTTCTAACTTTTACTTTTGCCAAATCAGAAAAGTCAAATTTCAAGGGGCGGTTGGTGTAGCTGAGTTGGTTGATGAATGACTAGGATTGCACCGTCAGGATTATGTACCCGAATAACTAACTACCAGTGGTCCCCTTCTCTTCTGCACAAAAACTCGTGATATTTCCCATACGTTTATTTGGAGATATTCCCCCACTTTTCACCTTTTTTATTCCTTTCCTAAAATTTTAAATTTATGTACACATTTTTTTTTAAAAAAATGACTGAAAATAAATATAAGAAATAAAGTATTTTAAATTAACGAAAATCAAACAAGGACTCAACAGGTAAGTCAAACTCCCTTACGCCTTTGCACTCGAAAGTCAATTTCCATCCCGATCAAGGAATTGAATACCCGCACCTGTGAATCATGTATAGTTATACACATGGACTCTTTGTTAATAAATGACTATATATATATATATATATATATTTTTTTTTTTTTCGTTTTAATCATTTCTTAAAAGAATTAATAGGAATTTAAATATTTTTAAGAATTTCTTTTAATTTGCATTCAAATCATAATTCTATATTCTTGGGACAACCAACCAACATTCTTGAGCAATCAAATGAGGAAATTACAGAATTTCAGGTGTTTAAAGAGTACAATTCAAAATTCAGGGATGAAGTTTCATTTGTTCAAAAATCAGGTATCAAGCCATACCTCACCCACCTATCTATCAAACCCTAATTCATTTTCCATAACTCTCTCTCTTCTCCCACCATTTCTCTCCCGTGAGATCGCACCACCGCACACGATCTTTTCTCTCTCTCCCTCGTCCCTCTCTTCTATCTCTCTGTTGGGAAACTATCACCGTTCTATTCTCTCTGTTCGGACACCGGAAACCAAGCAGTGGCTAACCAAGCAGCGAAGGCGCTGGATTTCGTGGCGGATATTGTGAGGAAGGTCATGGAGGTGGAGGCGACGGTGAAGGCTATGGTCGCCATGAGGGAGGTTTCTCTGCCATAAACTCAGATTCTCGTCGCTGCTATGTGTGTGGATGGGGGTGTAGGGATTGGTTTGATTGGTCGATATGGATGTTTCGATTGGCCGATCAGGATGGATGGCGAGGCAAGGTGGAACTGGTTATTTGTAATTGGTCAACTCAGCTGTTGATTTTGGGTGGAGGTGGTGATGATGCATATTATTGTTTATTAGTGATTAATAAAATTTTTGTTTCGGGTGGTGATGAGGCAGAAGTGGCGGTGGTGGTGTGTTTCTTTTGGAGTCGTCAGTGGTGGATGTGGTTGTTCGTGGCGGCTTTGTTAGTGGTGGTGTTGGGACGTTGGTGCTGTTGTGGTGGTGGCAGGGTGAGGGTTGTAGAAAGTGACACTAGTTGTAGTGGATGTAGTCTGTGACCAAGTATTTGGTTGTCTGTGAACAAGGATTTAAGTTAACTGTGACCTAAAATTTTGATATATGTGATTTAAAAATAATTTGTGACTAATAAATTTGAAAATGTGACCGATAAGATAAAATGTGACCTATAATTTTTTTAATCTGTGACCGATAAAATAAAATGTGACTTCGAAATAATCTGTAACAAATTAATTTGATAATATGTGACTTATAATTATGTATCTGTGACCATTAATTGTATAAATGTGACCTTATTAAATTTAATTAATAAATATTTTTAATTAATTACCTAAAACCTGAGTTTGGAATTTTGAAACTTGAAACCTGAAAATTGAATTGTATCTTTTTAATCCCTGACTTTTGAACTTTTTCCCAATCAAATCGTGTCCATAAATTCCAAATGCTAATAATTACTTTGTCAAGAAGTTAACTCGGAATGTTACGTGTGCCATTTGAACCATTATGAAGCTTCTTTACATACAAAAACTAAAAAGTAATAGATTCCATGTGATGATAAGCCAATAAATTTCTATAAACAAGAAAGTTATGATCATTTTCGGCCTTTGTTGACTTTTGGCAATAGATTCCTTTTCTCTATCCATTTATAAAAACAAAAAAATCAATTTTCTGTGGTAATTGATTAATTCATGTGTATATTCTTTTGTCTTTTACGTGACAGCACTTTTTCTTTATCACACGTATATAACCGACGTTCACTATTTAGTTTTATTGCTCATCCGGATTCCTATATGTGACAAAAGTTAGCTCATGTTTTATGGGTTTTTTTCGAAACTTTTCTTTTTCTACATACTCATTTTCAACTACACTCGTACAATAAAATATTATGGATATAAATTCAAAACTTTTCCTTACTTTCTAACCACTCATTCTTCAAAAATTCACCAATCAAAATGTTCAGAAAAGCGGAGATAATACCGGATAACTACGATACCAATTTGTTGAAAACGATATGAGATTATAGCCACGATATGAAATAATTGATTACAAAAACATAAGAACAAAATAATTTGCATAGAATGAAGATTTTATTATAATATGGAAAAAGAAAACAAAGATTATGTGTTTACACTATTTCTAACTTCTTTTCTAAATCATAATGAAGAGCTAATTATATGTAGAAAACAAATAGAGGTCGTCCAAACCCGACATTCTAATCCAGCTTTACGCTGGTGGCACCTAGGCGCCAGTCTCCATCACAATTATCTTTTAGGCTGTTTTTCTTCAAATCCAACACAAATTTCAACTCCCAATGAGCTTTCAAGTAGAACTTCAACTAGAATTTACCGAATAAACTTTGAATATGATTCCAAAAACATTCTAAACAAAATTCTTCTTAACATGCAATTTAATTAGAACTCTCAGTTATCTTTAATAAAGAATTCGGGTCACACCCAAATTTGGAACAAATTCCACTACAATAAACAAAATTTCAAAAATTCTCCACCTGTAGACAAATTTCATTGCAAGGAATTGATAAGAGTGTAAAATATCATATTTTTATCTTCTTATTTATTGTGCTCGTGTGATTATTCGATGCCAAAATGTACTCATTATCTTTACATTTTGATTTATGTGGCAATTTGATGGATATGACGAAATTTGGAAGAAATAAGTGAAAATGGGCCAAAGTGGAAGAAAACAAAGTTCAAGGACCAAATTGAAAATACCCAAAAGATGACTCGAAGATATGAAGATTTGAGAGTTTTAGACATCAATTGGATGATAAAAGAAGTCAAATGGATGAAATATAGTCAAAGTATTATCACATATCAACTCCCAGTCGAAAAAGTTTTGCTGCGGATTTTCAGTCTCTGTTTGAGACCCATGTCTTGCATAGGAAATGTTCAAATTGGAAAAATTATATTTCTGGAAGATTTGTAACCCTTTGAGTTAGATTTCCAATGCATCATGAGTCGCCTCAATCGAATATCGAAAGAGAAAGGTATGATCAAAATACTAAAGGATGTCCTATGGAAATTATCTAAAGCTATGCGGTTGCATAGCTTTAATTCAATGCAGTCGCATACTCTACTTCAGCGAATTCTAGGGCCAAGTTAAAATGTTTTATGTGGTCGCATCCACTTATTCTATGCGTTCGTATAGAATATTTCTTAAAGACTAAAATTTTGATTTCTGAATTTAACTCAACCACTTATGGAAACAAATATATATACATGTTTTGAAACCCTAAACAAGGAAAAAAAAAAAATAGAGAGAACTCCTTTATACTACTTTCTCTTATCTTTGACTCAAGAATCTCCATGAACAACTAAAAATCTTGGTAAAGTTATGAAGGAACTCAATCGAAATTGGTGATTTCGTATCTTTTATCCATGTAATTTGATTTTTCATTGTCAACCAATTCTAGGATCTAAATTTATTTTTTTTCTTGAATATTTTGGAATTGGCTTAACCTTTACTAGATTTTTAATGTATTAAGTCATATTTTTTCCATCGAAAAATTAAATTATTTGTTGAGTTTCAATTTCAATTAATTTATGTTGAGATTGATTTAACATTTATTAAATTCTTCATAGATCAAGTCATGGTTCTTCTATCGAATGATTGAACTATTTGTTGAATTTTAATCTCAACTTTACTTTATTGGTGGATTGATTACTGCCTTATGCTTGATGTATATGGTCGATTCTTGTTCTTATTCCAATAAAAAGAGTGTGAATGTATTATAGGAAGCTTAGATTATAGGATTACAATTGAATTAAATTGATTTGTAACGTCATATCTTTCGATTAGAGAGTTGGGATAAAAGCCTCTAAGTGAGTTATAAGGATGAATAATTGATGAGATTGATCCAATCCAATTGAGTGAATTCTGATGTTTCGCTACCCCAAACATTGATTTTAATTTCGACCTGAGTTACATTCCTAGCTCCGCCTCTGAGTGTGGCACCAAGAAATACCGTTCAATTTCTTCTTCTTCCTTGCTACTACTGCTTCTTCTTTGCTAGTTTTCTTTGGAGTCGTTGTCTTCTCCAGTTTAAACAATCGTTATCTTTTCTTTAGGGTTGAAGGGTATAAAGGGTAAAAAGAAAATGAAAGTCTTTTTTTTTAAGTCTTTTTTTTTAAATGGATAAAACTGGTCAAAGGAAAAAAAAACTTTCAATCGGGTCAATAGGACAATTATTACTATTCTCACACACATTAGGGTTTGCTCAAATGATCATGTATTATCTTCAACAATACCTAAATTCTAACACAAAACATTGTTTTTCTCAAATAATGGTCGTTCGAATTAAAATCTGATTTTAATCCAAGTCAAAATCAAACAATTAATATTAACCACACCTTCATGGATCTCACAACTTTTCAACCATATATTTCAAAAATTTCTATTAAAATCTACAAAAAATCTAATTTTAATTCCTACCAAACACCCTCTAATTCAATCAAATTCTCACTATTTAAAATTCCAAGCGAGAGACTTTGAATCAAAACTTAACGATTTTTGACAAATAAATGTGTCATGTTAATCATCGTGGGAGTGGAATATGGATGTGTTTAGTCTCTTTAATTTTAGAGTATGAGTCCGACTCTAATATGAGCTCAAAGTTGCTCACTCAAAATCATTTTTTCAATAATAACAACTGCATATAATGTGATTTTGCATTTTGAAAATAACAGTACCCAATAGAGGCAGAGCCAGAAAATGATATTAGGATAGGCTGAAATTTTAAAAAATTTGAACGAACTCACGCCACAAGAAATTGAGTTTCGAAGGCTATTCTCGTAACATTCACGATAAAGAGTATACAGAACTCAATGAAATAAATAAATATATAAAAAAAAAGATATCTCATGTTAAGATATTCCACTAAATCTTTGTATTTTTTTATTTTTATTTTTGCCAAATAGAAAATTGAGGTTTGCCTTAAAAATGTAAATTGACTTAATCATGATAGAAATAAGCAAAAATACATATCCACCAATGAAAATTTTAAAAAATACTTAACGAGTACTTTTCTAGTAACTTTGACGAACAACCTTTCCAAACAATTGAAAGGCTCATCGAAACACGCAATTGATAATATATCACTATAATCTATATGTTATTGTCTCAAAATATTATTTGGTGTGTTTATCGATCTTTTATATCTCCACATTTCAAAATGAGTGAAGAATCTCAACCAAATTGAGAAAAATCAACTAAGAATTTCGAGGGTCAAAGAAATTAAATTTGATTCGCATCCATTTTTGGCTCAATTTCAAGAATCTATTTATGTATAGATTACTTTATAAATAAATAAGTTTTGACAAATATTCTTTTTATTGTCAATATCGAATCTAGTGTAAATTATTTATTTTGATAATAACATCTTTTTTTATGGTCAAAATAAGTAATTTTTTATAAGTATGAATAAGTAATATATGAAAACATATGTAGAAATAAAAGAATTAATTACTTTTAAATTTACCAAAATATGTAGTGTCTCTAACTATTAAAATAAGTAATTTACTTCTAGATCTAATCAATACAAATTATCTATAATAAAATTTAATTAATAATAGTTAAGCATGCATTAAATAGAATATCTAATTTGATAATAAAATATTCACGTTTCATGAATGTCATGAAAAGAGTAATTAATAATCGTAGCGTCTATAATACGATTTGAATAATTGAGCATTGAATTTGGGTTGAGATTCAAATTAGAACTAGGCTATACTAATATTTGGGCCAAAATTCTACAATTTCTTCTTAGGGTGTGTTTGAATCTAATTTTAATGAGAATAGAAATTTTGGAATATTGATTGATGTGAGAATGTGTAGTGGAAAAGTGATGAATTTTTTTTGATTTTTGTGTAATATTATTTTATTTGAAGAATGTGTGATTGAAATAAAGAATGAAAATGAAAATGAGAATGTGAAATTAATGGGTGTCAAACGGGGCTTAATGTTTTTATAGCATGGGGGACAATATTGTTGGTAGGGCTGTATGCAAAAACCGCAAAACCGGAAAATCGAACCGAAATCGCAATTTCGAAACCGGAAGTTTGGTGCCACGTGGACCCGTCAACGAAATGATTTTGAACCAAACCAAACCGGTCAAAAACGGTTTGGTTTAGGTTTGGAAATTTTAATTATGGTTTGAAAGCAAACCGGACCGGCGAAAAATATATAAAATAAAAAAATAAAAAAATGATTTTTTTTAAAAGTTATCCAAAATTTCAATTTTGTAAAATTGAATAATTTTGTCATTTTGTAGGTATTTTCGTCAATTTCTAATTTCCTATTAATTATTATGATTTACGACCCGCCCAAACCTAATTATATATAAAAAAAGGCCCAAATTTGAAAGAAGTAGCACTAAACAGCCCAACTCAAGTCCATATACTCACAAGTCACAACCCTATTCTTCTAATTTCCATTTTTCTCACTCGCAACTCGCTGGTCGCAACATCGCTCCCCGCGGTGCCTCCTGGTTTCCTCCAAATCGTCAACGCCCTCGAAATCTCGAACCTCCCAGTCGTCGGTAGTGTACGTTCGTTGGTATTATTAGACTATTTCAGGTTCTTGCATATTTATTTGATCGTGAGTAATGCTTAAAATTGAAATTTTGTCACTTGCTAGTTGAAATATGTTTACATATTTATTGATCGTGAGTAAGGCTTAAAGTTGAAATTCGGGCTATCAGGTGCGCAAAAGACATTTGTTTACATATGAGAGAATATGTATAATTTCGTGTTAAATTGCAGAAGATGAAGGTGGATATATATAGTAGAATGGGGGAGAAAAAATATTTGCAACTTGTCTTTTGGAAGCCATTATTAGATGGATCCGTGTCTTAATTCTTTTTTTTTTTCCAATTTGCTAATTAAAATTTTTTTTGTGTATGAAGGACAAATGATCATGAGTTCCGTGGCTTCTTGAGTATGTGAATGTTTCTTCATTTTGCTAGTTCTGTGAGTTCTGTGACAAAATTTGATATTTCTTAAGTTCTGTGACAAAACTAATTCGTTTATTCCTTTTGCTAGTTGAAAAGGGGCATTATTACATTTTTTTGGATCTTATATTTATTTTAGTGGACTTGTATTGTATCTTTATCGTAAATTATTATCCTAAAACGTCAAAATGGCGGAAAAAAAACTATGCTTTATTTTATTGTGATTTTACTTTTATTTTGTTGGTATTTAAATTTATAGTAGATATATTTAGTTTGTTTTAGATTTATTGTTAGTAAGATATAAATATATATTGAATTAATGGCATAAAAGTAGACACTAGACAGGAAAAAAATATACGCGAAACCGGCGGTTTAAAACCGGACCAAACCGTTAGGTTTAGGTTTGAGTTTTTTTCAAACCGGTCAAAACGGTTTGGTTTAGGTTTGAGTTTTTCTCAAACCGGTGAAAACGGTTTGGTTTGAAAATTTGTTAAAAACCGCAAAAATCGAACCGCTTACACCTCTAATTGTTGGTTCAAAATCTACTTTTAATGTTTTCATAGGCTGGGGGACAATGCTTTTGGTTCAAAATCTACTTTTAATGTTTTTATATGGCCTGGGGACCATGCTTTTCGGCCAAAATTCTACAAATTTATGTTTTTATATGGCCAGGGAGACAATGTACTGCCCCACAACCTCCAATATCAGAATCTTTTGTTGCTGATCTTACTTTTTTTTTTTTCTCTTGCTTCCTGAAATTCCAACTCCACGTCTCCACCTCATAGTTTCATTGCTATATGAAAGGAGAGACTTACAAGAAAGCTCTTACGAGAGTAGAATAGTAACTTCCAAAGAGGCTTTTATACGAGAGAGAGTAGGAATTAATAGAACGCAAAATTCTATTAATTCCCAGTTTCATTGCTAAAAGAGTCTCTGCCTCACAATTTGTTTAGGGTCTTCAAATGATCATGTCTGTTTTCATAGCAGCTCTAGCGCCTTTCTTTACCATGGCCGGAAATTCAGGCAAGCAAGCTCTAGTATCCTGCTTTATTGTCTTCTCTAGTACTTATTCTTTTATCCCCTTGGTATGGTTTTTTTGTAATCTGAATATGTAAAAATGGCCTCTGTTTAATTTTTAATTTTTATTTTGCAGATGCTGCATATTATTGCATTTGTAATGATGGATTGAGTGATGCGATTTACCAGAAGAACATTGATTATGCATGTGGAGCTGGAGCAGATTGTACTCCAATTATGCAAAATGGTCCCTGTTTTTAGCCAAATACTGTCGAGAATCACTGTAATTTTGCAGTGAATAGCTATTACCAAAGATATGCTCAGGGTCAGGGGAGTTGTAGCTTCTCAAACACTGCCACTGTAGTTCAAGACCCACCTCGTAAGCCTCCCCTTACACCCAAAAGCAGAATTATACCTTGAATGATGTTAACTTTTCTTTAATTTACAGTTGCAATTTCTGAATGTTTATATCCATCTAGCCACAGGTATGCTTTCTACCTCTTAAAGATACTCGATCTTTTAATTTATTCGGAGCTTAATCTGTCAAGTTTGTGCTAGAACACGTACGTGACTGTAAAAGAACTGAGAGATCCCCATTACAATCTCCCCTATGTGATTATTGGCTAATATGTACAGAGCTGTCGACAAACCGATCATCCATTTCTCCCTCTCAATTAAAATCACTCTTGCAACCGGCTTTGTGGTAATGGTAATAAGCGTCCTAAAGCTGTTTCAAAGGTATAGGAGAAGTACCCGGGTGAATGAAGGGGAGAGACACCAAGATGCTGCAAATCACAAAAATGGGCAAGGAGAAATCGAGAATAACACTGTAGGTTCTGTGTCAATCACGTTTGATGTTGAGGTTTGAGAATTCCAAGTTTTGAGGTACAGAAAATGTTACAGTACATATAGTGTATAGTGGCATGTCATGTAATGCGACATATTTGGAAATTTTCAGCACGTTTATTTTCGTTTTGATTAGGTGAAAATCAAAACCTTAAACCAAAACTTTTAAAGACACATTTCACATAACGGATAGCAAATTCAGACAATTTGCAATCTTTGTATCAGCTTAATGATAAGTGTGTTTTTGCACACTTATTTAATACCTAAATAAGCTTAAATAATGATTAAATGAACAAATTTTTATTTACAATTACGTGATTATTGCTTTTCAAGTAAAAATCACCCAAGAAAATGGAATAAGACAAAAAGGGAGAAAATGGTCACAATCGTGCAAAATTGTGAACTTGTGGACCAAAGTACAAGTCAGAAAGTGTAAGGGCCTGGGGTTGCAATTTTTGGAGGGCATGATTGATATGAAAGTCAAAATCTGAGGACAAATTGTACAAAATAAAAGTTTAGGGGACCTTAAATGCAAATTACTAGAAAACTTTTGTGCAAAAAGAAGAAGAAAACAAACAAAAAATGAAAATAAAACAGGAATCGAGAAGTGCCCACTTTAAAATTCTGTGGGACCATTTTAATTTCTTTTTCAAAACCTGGGGACTTGGCTGCAATTGTCTGGGTTTTAATTATAAAACCAGCAATAGGGGAATTGTCTGTGGTCAATGAATAATTATGTTTAATGATTTGTACTCCGTTCGAGAGAAGATTGCATATTTTATATTAAATAGTAGAAATTCTAGATTTGAGTAAATGATAGAGATATACCACCTAACCATAGGTGACACATTGATCTATTTTCACAAAAATTTAATGCGATTATTTTGTTTTAATCGACATAGAGATATAGTAAGTTAAACCAATCAATTGGGTTAATTTCGCTTAAGAGAAGTAATTAATTAAAATTGAAAAATCGGGTTTAATATAGTAAATGAATAATTCATTAATTGTCTTGCGAGAAAATTAATTAGGCGACGGTTAAGCGAAATCATAAATTTCAACCACGTTTTCCTCCAAAAATTTCAATTTTTTATGTTTTTTTATTTTGTAAAGTTTAAGTTTATTTTTCCTTATTTACAAATCATAAATTTAATTGCATGTGCTCTTTATTGTTGGAATTAAATTAATTGAAATTGTGTAATCGAAAGTAAATATTTTTCGAGGGATTGACAACTCGAAATGAAATTTTCCACTTTATTATATGAATACGGCCCATGTACTTAGCGAACACATAACAAAGACATTCAAACACACAAAGATGTTTATAACGTGGCATGGTTCTAGAAAGCATTTGGAGTGAAATCTTACCACAAAGCTTAGGATTTCAAGTATGATTAATTAAATGGTGAATTTAGACAGCGAGCAAGCACACTCGATAGATGGCGTTGAATGTAATTGTTTCGCGCGGGTTGTCGCTAACAATTAAAAGAAAGGTTCAGACGATTGTCTAAGGAATAAACATCTTGAGATAAAGTCCCAAAAATGAGTTTTTTATTGATGAAGATTACAATTGGAAAGAAACAGAATGCCTCCAAGGGACATAAGCACACGAATACTAAGAGAAGATATTTTAAAGTTAACTAATAAATGAAATTACATATTCTTTGTTGAGAGTGTTTGATTCGGGGTCTTTTCTTCTATGTCTTCATTTCCTTTTTGTACTCATTTGATAGTTTCTTTGTGAAAAACTGTTTGATGCTCTATAACTACCCACTTTCTTCATGATGGCTGACTTGTCATGGAACTGCCGTCTCTAACTGTTGCCATTACTCTTGTCGTTTAACTACCTGCAACTGAGATTCTTTGATCATGGGGTGTGATAAAGTTGCTCAATAACCGCTTCAATAACTGCTGTACTAGATAACCATAATACCTTATATTCGCTCAAATTTTGGGCGACTCAAAGGTTCGGGCGGGAACGGGATCATCGCTCTGGGCGACAGTAAGACACTCCATTCGCTCAGACCCTGGGCGTCTTGCAAGCTTGGGCGATTATGGTACTTTGTTCGTGGGTCTCCACTGCATTCCATAATGGTCATGTTTGGGCCTTCATCTTGGATTTTCCAATTGGGCTTCATTCATTGGACTATTTAATTTGGGCTACACTTTTTGTGTATCAACAATTACCTCCCAATATGGCAGAATTAATACCAATTATTAATTTTTTGCCATATTCTTCCTTTTTATTTTTCGGCAATACTTGAAACTCCCAAGAATTTCAATCATTATTTCCGTTTGGCTTCAACCTGAAAAGTGTAACGTTACAAACCCCTATAAACCCAAAAGACACGCTACTTCGTCGCGCCATTACGTTCACGTCTTTAAATTGTGCGTTTTTATAAAGGTCACTATTCATTGTCTTGCTTCATCACTACTCTTTTCAAGAAACCTTCACAACGTCTGTACTTTGCATCAAATGGTGACTTCACAAACTCCTTCCGATGATTCCTTCAATTTTGAGGACTTCCAAAGTTTGAAAAGAAACTTATTGAATCCTACTCAGGTGTGCAAGGCCTTTATATTGCTTCTAGTTCCGAGCCTACTCATGCTGAGCGTGTAGCTTTCCTTCAGGCCTGGTTTTGTAAATATGTTCTTTGTGTTCCCAACCTGAAACCCTCTACGAGTTATCTGCCTTTATCGCATGAGCTGGCGGGTGGCTGGTCTTTGAATTTGTGTTCATTCTTTTTAGCCGCCTTTTATAGAGGCATGGCTTCTATCGAATTCCAATTAAAGAATGGTGCGTCTCACATTGGCAGTGGGCTTCTTTGACTTGCTCAATTGTGGTTAAGAGTCTATTTTCCACAACTTGGTGCTCCACCATCTCCTCCTCGAACAGTCAGCTGTTATGGGCTATTCATTCATCAAATGAGCCATGTGAATATGTCTAGTATGGACGTTTTTACATTCTTTTATAATTTGAATTCAACGCCTTCCTTTTTCCCTTTTTTTCCTCACCAAGTCCCTCTTTATGTGCGGTCTCTTTCTACTCTAACTGAAGTGTGCATTCTCTTGCCCATTTGGGTTCAATTTTTGGTTGAGAGAGAACTGTTCCATGACATTGTCACAGGAACAAATGCCAAGGCAGGGGTTG
The DNA here is from genome assembly GCA_035079005.1 of Fraxinus americana. NCBI lineage: Eukaryota > Viridiplantae > Streptophyta > Magnoliopsida > Lamiales > Oleaceae > Fraxinus > Fraxinus americana. The sequence goes on along the minus strand of CM068726.1, from coordinate 24,397,326 downwards.
AGATATATGCTCCCCATTTTTTTGTTCCCCAACTTGGTTTTGGCTAAATGTGGCATGTTCCTCCTTGTTATTCTAGAAACTTAACATTACATTTCTATACTATCAATAAAATTGAGGCACGAGCCATTGATGCCTGCAATAATCTTTTAACCAAAGGTTTCTCTTTGGCTCCTTTCAATCCTACTGGTCACACACCCCCTTTTTGACCAACTCTGGCCATCTGTGAAACGTAGGTTGTTCACAACTGATGCTAACCGTTCCTTCCACCTGCTGGATAGACCAAATACTTCTTCTACTTCTCCTATTCTAGCCATCCCTGTATCTATTAGGAATCCTACTTTGTCGCCTCAATCACCACTTATTCGGGCTAAACGTCCTACTCTTCCACCTGTTTCTCCACCTATCCAGGCTACTACAGCCAAAGGTGCCCCCAGCCGCAAACGGCCATTTCAGCTTCTCCAATTTTGCAGGGTGATGATGATGATGCTTATCTCATCCTTAGGAAAAAGGTAATTGAGTTTGTTTCTTCATGAAACACCATCCTTCATATGTTAATGCTTTACCTAAATTTTCCAGAAGAGTTCAGCTTCCCCCTTGAAGGCTCTAGTCTTAGCAGCTCCTGCTCAATCGCCTTCTGCTGAAGCTGCTTCATCCAAATCATCTGATGAAGGGACTCTGCTTAAAGAGAAATCTTAGTCCCAGAGTCTTCATCACAACCAGTTGAAGAGCTGCCATCTTCCCAGGGCATTGACCCCCTAAATGTTGAACAAGAAGGTAATACATATTTTGATGTTTTTAGCCTCGCTTGTGCTATTGGTTTTCGATTCATTGCTTCTTGAATTCTGCAAAGGTTTCCATGGATCTGTCCGTTGTGGCAGAGTCAACTCACCCAGATAAAGGGAAGTCTCCACGGGTGGCAGAGTCAACCGATGATGTGCTTGAACTTCCCAAAGTTGTTGATAAGGTAGCCTTTTGCTTCATTTTTATTTTAAATTTGTTTACTACAGTGAAAATACTAAATGCTTGCATTTTCCTTACAGGATGCCGATGCAATTGTGCGATCCATCCGGGACTTGTTCATTTCTTGGGGACAAGTAAAGACATCTCGCCCTTCTTCAACCAGTCGTCCTTCTACCTCATCTTCTGCTTTCTCAGAGGAAAACATGAATATTCTCAAGCAATCAGTGTTTGAGTACATTTCTTTCATGGACATGGATATTGGCAAGGCTAGTGCTGCCAGACAAAAAGATAAATTTGAGCTTTTAAGAGTGAAACTGGCGCAAGCACTTAAACTTCTGTCGCTCAACGTTTCTTCTGACTTTAAGGCGACATTGAAGGTTATCCATTTTGAAATCACCTCCTTGTTAGCCAAAAATGTTGAATTGAAAGCCAGGAGTTCTTAGTATCTTCATGTTGTATCAGAAAAAGAGTTTTTGCTTCAAGAGATTGATAAAGTCGAGGCTGAATTGAACGAAATCTCCTCCGAAGTTATGATTGAAGATTCTTTGATGATAAGCTTGGCTGCAGAGATGAAGGAACTTCAAGCAAAGATGGACGACTGCAGGGCTAGAATGGTTGCCAAAAAGCGCAATGCTTCCCAAGGAATTGAACGAACCAAGTCTTTGGTTGAGCGTTACACAAAGCTAGAGGTTGATGACGATGTTGCAATCGAATTAATTGCCACTTCTTCTCAGCAGAGCAAGGATTGGGGAAGGCTTAGGGAACAAATGTATTCAGCTTGGGGCAAATTGTAATTAAGACATTTGATGCATTTACTTTCTTTTGTAAATTCGTACTAGCAGCCAATGTCATTAATGAACGACTATTTTATTTATTTGCGTATTAATTGACATCTTCTTCAATCGTCAACCCTCCAAGCATTTAATTACCTTATGCTAAACTCGTGTACATTTCCCTTCATGGAATGTTTACACAGAGCAAAACTTTTGGTATTCCAATCTTATTTTCCAAGACTTTAGGCCATTTAATTTCTGTTACTATGCGTGTATGTGGCCATTCACATTCTATCCTTTCACCTTCACACCTCTATAAATGTATATGTGTTCTGTACTTATCATCTTCATCTTCATTCTTTTCTTCCAAAAAAACAACTTGCATGCCATTGTTTGACATCTCATATAGTTGATCAACCATTTCACTCTTCGATAGAAATGGATCATTTGATCTATTGTCCATTTTGCTGTCTGCCTTGATATCACATTTGGTATGGGAGATATAGGAAATGTTCTTTGGCCAATGAAGGTCTTCTCAGCGTCTCCCTTTATGTTCTCCAGCGGGAGTTCATGATGGAACGTATTTGCGAATGCCTTTCAGGCCACTTAACTTGCTGAGAGTGCTTCTCAGCCTCGTTGCCTGCCATTGCAGCAATGCAATTAGGAAGGTGGTTTGCGAGTGCTTTTCAGCCTTTTTCCTGCCATTGCAGCAATGCAATTAGGAAGGTGGTCAAGGCTGATTTCCCATTTTCTTTGTGATTGATAGAAGACTGGTGACAACATACTTCCAATTGTAGCTTATAGAGTATCTTGTATTTTGTATCTCATAATTTGTAACGAGTATTTGATAATAAAGGAATTTATTTAAATGTATTTCATTCTTGTATTATTTATTTATGATTGCTCAGCACTATTATTTATTTATGCCTTTATTTGTTCACTTTCCTATAAGGAAAGAACATATTTTTTTAAGTAGCTGTCATTAATGAATATCATGTGCTTAGTGCCGTCTAAATCTTCTAAATGATAGGCTCCATTAGGCAATACACTGTTCACTTTATATGGCCATTCCCAATTAGGTGACCACTTGCCATACTTTGGATCTTTGCTATCCAAAGGGAGTATTGTTTTACAAACCAATTCGCCCGGCTAAAAGATTTGGCTATAACTTTTTTGTTATAAAATTTAGTCATTCTTTATTTTTGAATTTGTAATCTATCTAGGACGTCCAACTTTCATTCGTCCAACTCCAATAGGTTTTAGATTAATGACTCGGCATACTCACCATCACTTAACTTATGTTGCAAACACACTCTAATTGATTGCACATTAATTTTCATATGCAAAACAGCCTCATGTTCATAAGTAAGTTGAAAAGGAGTAACTTTAGTGCTTGAACGAGGCGACGTCCTATAAGCCCATAAGGCTTTGATTAAACATTCGTGCCAATTTCAGGAATTTTCATTTATCATTTTCCTTATGATATTTTTTAGAATCTTATTATAAGATTCTGCCTGTCCGTTAGATTGAGCGTAATATGGTGTGGAGTTTACTAACTTAACTCCGAACTCGCTCAAGAACTCCTTCACTTGATCTCTATTTAAGGAAGTCCCGTAATCCACCATCAAAGTTTGTGGAATCCCAAATCTATGATCACGGATAAAATCTATGACACTTTTCTGGGAAATCTCCTTTAAAGGTATCGCTTCTACCTACTTAGTGAAGAAATTTGTTACAACTATTACAAATGTATGTTGTTTGGACGATGGGGGATAAATCTTCCCTATCGGATCTATCGCCCAACCTTTGAACGGCCAGGGTTTAATAATGGGTGCTATTTCACTTGATGGCGCTCTTTGTATCGGACTATGCTTTTGGCATGCTAAACAACTCTTTGCATATTGAACACATGATTCTCCCATTTTGGGCCAAAAATATCCACTCCTAATAATCAACATATCTATTCATGTAATTCAGCCATGATCGTTCTGGCTTCTTGCAAACTCATATATTTTAGTAGTATACCATCTAAGCGTTTCTTAAATAACTCTTTATCTATCAACACATAATTCAACGAACGCAACTTCATTTTTCTACTACTTTCCTTATTAGGTTCTTTGAAGAACCTTTTAATCTCTGTCCTTCAATCTATTGCATTTCCATCTTGTATGTAATGAACTACAATCCTTCTCGCCCTCCTTTGTACTACGGGCAATATTACTTCATATTTACAAGTAGATTCCCAATTTAAAGCTTTTGAATAACCTGGGCCATTTGGGCCAACTCGTTTGCTATATTATTATACATCCTATTAACACATTGAAGCTCTATTTGGTCAAATTCTTCCAATAATTCTTGGATGATTTCGTATTGACTTACAATGGAATCACTTTGGCACTTAAAATTACCAATCAATTGGTGAATTACCAATTGAGAATCGTCCCTAATAATTACATTCTTTATTTCCATATCTATCATCAACTCTAAGCCCACGATTAATGCTTCATATTCGGTTTGATTATTGGTACACATTCTATCCAAAGTGAACGCGAATTTGTAACAAATCCCTAAAGGATTTATCAATGTTATCCCTACCCCTGAACCTTTAGAGGTTTTTGATCCATCGAAATATAAAATTCAGGGTTTTAATTTGAATGAATAGATTTCTAATTCAATCTCATCAGGCATGTCGAGGCATGGATGATTGGCCAGAAAGTTCGCTAAAGCCTGATTTTTTACTACCTTTTGGGGTATGCATTGTACTTCGAATTCTGACAATACTAAAGTCCAAATGCCTACCATTTGGTGTAAAATAGGGCGAAAAAATATATACTTAACCAAATTTACTTTAGAAATTAAATAAACGGTTACAGGCCGTAAATAAGCCCTTAGTTTTGTACATGTGAAATATAAAGCAATATATAATTTTTCAATAGCAGAATAATTACATTCACATTTTGTTAACTGTCTACTCAAATATTAAATCGCCATTTTTTCACCAAGTTGTTCTTCTTTTGTGAACATTCCAGCTATCGATTTTTGTTCAGCAGATATATACACTTTCATTGGCCGCCCTTAGATTGGTGACACCAACACTGGTGGACTCGATAAATATGTCTTTAAGCTTTCAAAAGCTTTTTGATGCTCTTCTTTTCAGACGAATTCGTCCTGACTTTTCAGTTTTAAAAGAGGCGAAAAAGTTTTTGTTCGCCCTATACAATTAGAGATAATGCGTATTAAAAAGTTTACTTGACCTAGAAATATTTGCAATTCTTTTTGTTGCTAGGTGGTTTGGCCTCTAAAATGGTCTTCGCTTTATTTTTATCGAGTTCAATCCCTCTTTTATGTACTAGAAAACCAAATAAATTTCGCTCTTATATTAGACAATCATTCAACATACCTAGCTGTCCTAATAAAACCTGCTTTTAACAAGCGCACAATTTCTTTCTTTACTTCAGGAAGTACATTATGAGCAAAACGCCTAGAAGACTGCTTATGAGGTTTAAAATTTGGCTTAGCTGGTAATTTATGCTCTACCAAATTTTAATCTAAACAAGACATATGCTCATACTCTCAAGCAAAACAATCATTATATTCTTTTAATAAAGCAATGAATTTATTACTAACCTCTTGATCTAGCATCTGGCTGACAAATGTTGGGTGATCTTCCCCTCTGTCGCCAATATTCACTTTAATCAGAGGGTCTTGTGTTTGAGCATATCCAGACTTTGTGATCCTCATTACTTCATCGTCCATGTTCCTTATAGGCACTTTCTCTTCTAAACAATCCACCTTGTTGACTTCTCGGCCAATACTCTGCTCCAAATCGAACACTGCTAATTTGTTTCCTATTTAATGCTGCTTCTTCTTTCGTCTTGTCTTTACATTCTTTATTGAAAGCTATTAACTTGGCTTTGAAGGCCTGAATGTTGGCCATTTGCCCTTGTTGCTGACAACTCATTTAAAGTTCTTTGATTAACTTTTTGTCAATCACTGGCTCTTCCAGGGCCACTATGTTTGGCCTCATTTGACTGAACATTTCAGTAAGTGCATCCACTAAAAATGGCTATTCATTCTGTACAACAATTTGAGTTTTTTCTCCATTTTGGACTATCCTAACAGGTCTATAATTTCCTTCGTACATGAATCTTTCCACCGAGTTTGCTTCTACAACAAAGGGTCTATGATTTGTTTGCACCACTTTTGCTTCGCCCTTATCATTCCAAAATACCAGGCACTGATGGAGGGATGAAGGTATGCAATGACTCCCATGGATCCAATCCCTTCCTAGTAGCATGTTGTAACTAGTAGGGTCATCTATTACAAAGAAAACAGTGGTCCTAGTAGTTGTCCCTACAGTTATGCCAGTGGCATAGCTCCTTTAGCCGAAGTTGCTCCTCCATTGAAACTTGTGAGAATGACTTCTGTTGGAATCATATCACTTTTTGTCTTTGCAAACTCCTCATTATTCGGGACGGGATGGTGTTTATGGCTGCTTCGTTATCAATGAGTACTTTCACCACAGGTATACCATTGACTAAAGCTTTCACGTACAATGGCCTCAAGTGTTTAATTAATTTCATGGCTTGTCTCTTGAAGATAACCTTTTCAGCAGCATCTATTTCCACTTCCTGTTTGTCCTCAGTTGAATTGTTTCCTTGTGATAACTTAACATGAAATATGTAGCACTGAGCTTCTGTTTCCTGAATTTCATTTCTACTGTTTTCTAGTGTTTCTTCTTCAGTTACCCATCCTATAGGAGAAGGCAATATTTTTGGAAGCGACCCATATTTCTCAGAGCGAAGTATTCTCCTCTTCCTTTTGGGTATCCCATACAACACATAGTATTCAAAGGAACACCCAGATGGTTCTCCCAACAAGTCTACCTCGTGAACACCTTCTCGATGTAGTTGTTTCAATAACGTATTGCGCGATACTCTCTTCTTTCTTCTCTCTGCTTTCAGATCAATTTCTTCTTCAATATCTGTCATACCATCATCTTATTCTCCATCGTATGCCCTTCTAGATGTCTGAACTTCTTCACATTCCAGCACACATGCTCCCTTTTCGTTATCCTCCATTTATTCCTCTTCTTTCTTTTTGTTTTTGAACTCATTGGCTAATAAATAGTTATTAGCCATGACAGGAGGTAACGTACCGAACTGAATAGTGAGGGGTTGCTCTAGATCTTCTTCATCCTTTTTTCCTTGCTCAAACTTTGATCTCCCAGAAGAAATTTATGGCAGTTCTTCCAGTGATTCACCTATATCAGTCTCTTTACTATCCTCGAGAATATTTTGATTAGCCACCTCGATTAGTTTAGGCGCTTTAGGACGCGGCAATCCTTGTTGTTGCCTCATCATTCGTCCATAATTCCGTTGAAAATGTATTTGTTGGGTTCTAGTCATCTCATTGAAGGGTATCACCCTTCTTGCATTATATTGGAATGAATGTCATACATTTGGTTGGCGAGATTGTGGCCTGAATGTTCTTTCATTATTTATTGGCCTGAACTGCCTCTCAAAAGGCGGCTCTCTATAGAATGATGTACCTCGCCCTCCAACAAGTTGGATATTTGGAATTAGATCAGGGCGATGGTGATGTTGTCGTGTTTCGGGTCTCTCTGTGTTTACACTCACTTCTTTTTTGCATCTTGCACATAAGACGTCACAATCCTCTCTAGGCTCCTTCTCTTTGATACGTTCAAAAACACTTAGATGTGGCCCAGGATCTTCTTCCCCGTCGTCTATGACCAATTTGAATCTTGGCAACTTGTTTTTGAAACAAGTCGTCACCATGTTCACCCCAAGTGACTGTGGGAAAGGATTTTCATCCACTGTCATTTTCTTCTTATCTTCGAACGGATTCGTCCTGATTCGATAGCATCCTGTAACACATGACGAAAGACTAAGCAATTATTAGTCAAATGTGACCATATATTATGCCACTTACAATATTTTTTACCCTTAATTTGTTCAGGGCTTAGCAATTTATGCTTATCTCTCAATTTTATCTGCTTATCCTTATACAATTTGTCAAATATAAGGTTAGCTTTGGTCACATCGAACGAGAACGTCCTAGCCTGTTTGTTTTCATCTTTTATAGGCTCGTTCTTGCCCGACGCTCTAGGTTTGGCCATTATAGGTTACAACCAACACAGTCCTCGGTTCTTGGGGCAGAAGCAATTTGTTTAGCTTTACATCCATCCCAAGGCATCATTTCTAATACATCGGTGGGACACGCTCGGACACATTGAGTACATCCTATACATGTATCATAAATCTTTACTGAATGTGACATTGGATCTATACATTTTTTTCGTCATAAATTTTCGATCTAGTATGATTTTTTTTATTCATCAAAACTATCTATAAAAAGAATTAGATAGAATAACTTCGACCTTGTCAACTGATAGTGAAAGAACAAAATCGGGGTACATACCAATACCTAGTATGGGTAAAAAGATAGAGATTGAAAGAAATAACTCTCGCGGTCCAGAATCAAAAGCTGCTCCTGTATAAGGAGCAAGGTATTGTAATGTAGCTGAGGAATCCGCCATTTCGGCTACCAAAATAGTGTATTCCATCGCCCCCCTTCGATTGAACGGTACCAACAAAATTGAGTGCTAACTCCCATTTCTTATTGACATTTCTTATTGAATTAACTGATCTCCGTGCTATTGGACCTTTATTTTGAATTCGATAATTTTCGCAAAAAAAAATTTCGACATATTTTGTTTATTATTATGAGAATTAATCCTACTACTTCTGGTTCTGGGGTTTTCACGCTTGAAAAACAAAACCTGGGCCGTATCGTCCAAATCATCGGTCCCAAGGGATAAGTAATTCGACTCATTCACATCCAGATCATGAATGTTTGGAATCCATATTATGCAAGGAGACATTGCTTTTGCTAATTCGAATCCAAAAAATTGTAATAAAATACATCATCGAGGGATTTGAGTTTACCATGAATCAATTGATTCTATATGACTTATTACTACCCCTTTGACCACTTTATTCATACATGGAGTCAGGGAAAATGAAATTTTGTTTTTTATATTTCACAAATGGACATGCTGGATTATATATACAGATAGATAGGTAGATTCACACCTGAGATCTTTCTACAGAATTCAAAAAAGTCGGGTGGGCTTTTCATCATATGTTAATTCCCTTTGATATTTAGGGAAGTTTGTTACTTGGAAAAACTTTCCATCCCATATCTATTTGAATTTTCAACGATGGATGTATTTTGAATCGAGATGCAAAAGAATCTATATTCCCTATCTCTTATTATTTATCCCATAAATGAGGGAGTCTAATTAGTAATTAGATTTTTCTCAAGATCTCTGAATTCGAAACAAGAGCTAGTTCTTGGTACTAATTAAATTCAATCAATAGAAAGATAAATGGAAAGATAAATGGATGGGGAATCCCCCTATGTGCTGAGAATAAGAGGAGCCAACAAACTGAAAAATACCCGTGGGAAAGCATGGGAGCCCCAAGCCTATGTAATAGTATCAACTCTTAGAAGATAGTTTAGCATCACCCTACCGATGAGTCTGGAGGAAAGACTGGTGAATCAGGCAACCCCTCTACCTTTCATTCATTACTTGCATAATGAGTTGCATCGACATCTTTGCCCGTGATCGAATGCCCCTTTCCCACGTCACCAATCGACGAACGTAAGCATCCTCTTTAATTAATTCGACCAAACATACTTCAGTTTGATCGTAATATTCATCGTTAATAGTATGAACGTTAAAATTTGGGTCTTTATAATAATTTCATTTACTAGAGTTTTTCATTTGTTCTTCTTCTCTTATCAATCGTTCATACCTAATTATGTTCGCGCTGAGTTAGAAAAGGTTAGGAACTTCTCTATCCTGGAATTTCTTCTTCAAATCAAAGCTCAAGCAACTTTGAGCGATTTTGACAAACTCCTTCACAGGCAGAGGTACAAAACATTTGCTCCTGGTTGTTTTGAACCTTTGAAGGAAACCTTCTGCCCATTCGTTTGGCATTTGACGTAAATTCGCCAAATTAGCCAAGGTGACTTCAGATTCAGTCTTATAAAACTGAGCATGGAATAATTATTCCAGGTGTTGCCATATTTGAACAGAGTTTGCTGGCAAATTAATGAACCAGGAGAAAGCTACTCCTGTTAATGAACTAAGGAACAACCTCATTTTATGATAGTCAGTCACGTCATCGCTTTGCAGTGTGAATCGCCCTATATGTTCTAGAGTAGACACTTCTCCTAAACTAGTGAATAATGAAAATTCTGGCACTTTGTACCCTCTAGGCCATGGATATGCTTGATCTACCCAATCAGGATATGACTTTATGTAAGTCGGTCTAATAACAGGACGTTCCCCAAAAGCCATTTGATCCTGTACTATCTCCATGATTTGATTCCTCAACATGACGTTGGGATCATATGGAATCCCTACAAGTTGGTTTACTGGTCGATTTGTTTGAAGCCTAATATTTGGTCCTTGGTTGGCAACAAAATTGTTATTGTTTGGGCCATTATTATCGTTAGCCTGGGTATTTAATCCATCATTAAAGCGCGGGATGTTCTGTCCATTATTCAGGACATTGTCTCTTATATTTGGATTACCCCCAGGTTTGTAATCTCATTACCACCATTTAAGTTTGGCATTCCATTACCCTTCTGATTTGGAGTAGACGAACTGAAGGGTGGTTCTAATCATTGATTTGGGTTCAAACCAGGAGAATTATGTGGTGAATTATGTCCCACAATCGTCCTGATTTGAAAGTGGTTGCAATAGACACAACTGGCTCACACATTTGGCCTACTAACTTATTCATTATTTCGTTTAATGTATTCAATTATTTGGCCATGTTGTCATAATGTGCATTCCCATTTTGGGTAAATATTTCCATATTATGAACATTTCGTAGATTTACATGTTCAACGACATCTTGTGTGAGTTCCTCATGCAATGCACGCATGGTTCGAGAACTCAACTCTGTCATTGGCTCATAGCGACTTTGACTGTTTTGACTCTGTCCCTCTGTTCGTGGAGAGCTTTGCTGCTCCTCATATCGCTCGATCAAAGACTGGACTACTCTTTGGCTTTCTGATTCCTTATCAAAATTTTTATGAGGCATAATGCTTCACTTTTTTGTATTCTCAAACACCAATGGTCCCACCGGGTGTGTCAAATTGTTTATCGCGGGTTGTCGCTGACAATTAAAAGAAAGGTTCACACGATTGTGTAAGGAACAAACCTCTTGAGATAGTCCCAAAATGGGGGGCTTTATTGATGAAGATTACAATTGGAAAGAAACAGAATGCCTCCAAGGGGGGCAAGCACACGAATACTAAGAATAGATAGTTTAAAGTTAACTAAGAAATGAAATTACATATTCTATGTTGAGAGTGTTTGATTCGGAGTCTTTTCTTCTATGTCTTCCTTTTCTTTTTATACTCTTTTGATAGTTTCTTTGTGAAAACTGCTTGGAAATTGCTTGGTGCTCTATAACTACCCACTTTCTTCATGATGGCTGACTTGTCATGGAACTGTCGTCTCTAACTTTTGCCATTACTCTTGTCGTTTAACTGCCTACAACAGGGATTCTTGGATCATGGGGTGTGATAAGGTTGCTCAATAACTGCTTCAATAATTGCTATACTAGATAACCATAATACCTTATATTCGCTCAAATCCTGGGCGACTCAAAGGTTCGGGAGAGAACGGGATCATTGCTCTGGGTGACAGTAAGGCACTCCATTCGCTCAGACCTTGGGCATCTTGCAAGTTTGGGCGATGATGGTACTTTGTTTGTGGGTCTCCACTGCATTCCATAATGGTCTTGTTTGGGCCTTCATCCTGAATTTCCTAATTGAGCTTCATTTCTTGAACTATTCAATTTGGGCTACACTTTTTGTATGTCAACAGTAATTAAAAATAAAACATGTTAAATCTTATCTATGTTTTTCATTTCTCTTGTTATAATCAGTGTTCTAAAAAGCGTAAAGAGTGGTTAAGAGTGTAGGCAAAGTTTCAAACTTTGTGAGCTTAAGTGAACCTAGACGAAGCGTAGGCATAAAAAAACATTTTCTCATTTTAATATTATTCTAAATTTTTAATCACCCTAGCTAAAATCATTTAATAATTAAAATAAAATATACCAAGCATCTAAAATTGTAAAATACTGTATTTATTTAATAATTAGTCAATTATACAATTTTTAAGTTTTTGAAATGTAAAAATTAGACTATTTTTCATACTTTCCATTTTCAACTAGACAAGTCACATTTAATAAATTTATAGGAACTTTATACTTGCTTTTCGAGTTTTTAACAAAATAATGAATCTCAATATCACAATTACATAATGTAGTTAACATTGTAATTTAAATTTTATTTGACTCTTTATTGGATAAAGTAATTTTTTACTTTTATACATATAAAGCCTTTTAAAAACCATAAATTAAATTCAAATAAAAGGTTTTTTTTTTAAATAAAAATTTAATAAACTAAAGTCAAATAAAAGAACTCTTGAAAAAAAAAATAATAAAAAAAATAATAAATAAAAAAGCGTCTAGGGAAGACGTAAGGGTGGGAGGAAAAAAATCCAGTCGTTTATAAACGGGGAAAAAATAAAAAAATAAAATCTAAGTGCAAAGCGACGCGTTTTGCCTGAGCTTCGAGCCTAGGTGGCCTAGACGAGTTTTTTAGAACACTGGTTATAACTGACCCCACTACAGGAAAATGATGCTTTTATAACTAACAATTAAAATGAAGACATGACAACTTTTATAATGATGCCTCCTCCCTGTCCCTTTTCAGGTGCTTCTTCCTCCTCGTTATTTCTTTTCAAGTTTTAATTCGTTGTTTTGTGTGTGTTTCTTTTCTCTTTTTACATTCTCTCATTATCATCTATTTTAATTTAAAAAAACTTGTTCACTTTGTTTCACTTTCTTTTCTTTTTTTTTTTTTTCCTTTTTTAATTGTTACTACTTGGCAAATATTTATTTTCTATTTTATTTTATTTGACTAGTTTGATTTGAGTATTAAAATAAAATATTCTCCACACCTTACTTTTAGGTATTTTTATGCATGAAAAACAATTGAACATTATTAAAAAGGAAAAAAAAAATTGATTTGGTGACTCAATTTTTAAGTAGCATGTATTGAGCTCGACTATAGATAAGTACCTCTATGTAATTCGATAAACTTAAAAAGTTGTAAAGAAATCAAGTAGTAGGAAAATGACAATTTTGTTATGTATATTGAAAATATGTACTAAAAATAAAAACTATAATGAAAATATTATATGACATATTAAAAGTATGAAAATCAACAAGGAACAATTGTAGGTAAGAGATTTATTATATTTCTGTCTTATTTGACAAAAAAAGGTTTTTAGTTAAATTTTGAACTCGGACTGAATCCTAGGCCGTCCCTTCTACAGTTTTATGTAAAGATCTGCAATGGTGTCTCGAACTAATTACTCTGCTACTACACCATGTTGTTTTACAAAATTTAAAGTAAAGCCTTGCGATGACTAATAAGAACTCATTCGCACATTTCATACAAATGCTTTCAGCAAAATAACTACAAGTGAATCCAGCAAAAATGTGTGATAAATTTCATATAATATTGTGGCAATGATAATCTAGATGGTGCAATCAGTAGTTTGATCTTGTTTCTTACGATTCTCCACCCTGCTTTTTTTGAAGTTCTTTCTCACTGGCTGCAATCAGACGCTTGACAAAGTCGAAGGTTGTAATCCTTATGCTGTGCAGCTGTGAAGAAAATGGAGAAGGAATTATCAACCACAAAAAATCTAAACTCTTATCTTAACACTTTAAAAGTGTTGGAATTAATTGATGTATTTGGATCATTAAATATGTTATTTAATGATGTTTATTTGGGTCATTAAATATGTTATTTAATGATGTGGGCCGTTGTAATTAATTTGGGTGAATTGGAAAAGTCTCCAATATAGGCCCATATGTTATAAGCCCATTTGAGTGTCTTATATATGGTAAGGAATCCCACATCGAAAGTTTACAAGAAAATAGACTTGTTTATATAGTGGGATATGTGTATAAGTTATAATTTAATAAGTGACCTACAACTTGACTAACTATTAGCTAGCCAAAGGCTAGCTAACTAGTCACCACGAGAGTGGTGCTTCGCACCACTCACGCCACGCCACGC